>JAPFRF010000001.1:121242251-121929751 GCA_029282475.1 Phrynocephalus forsythii
TCCCGCCCCGCACTCACAGAAGCAAGGAGAGCCCCGCACTCACCAGATTAAATCCGGACCTGGGGATTTTCACCCTCCTTGAGCATGTACAAGAAAAGTGCGCTGGGACGCGCTTAGGTGGGCGTGGTCGCACTTAATTTCCTGCAAACTCCGGAGCTGGTGGGGAAACAATTGTAAGCTCCGGAGCTGGCAGCCATTTGCAGCGGAGTTTAGGGGTCGTGTACAAAGGCTCTAAGCTAGCTAAAGTAATTTCTGTCCCCAAACTCCTCCGGAAGATCTGCCATCAGGCATCTAGTTCCCCTCTACTTTCACAAAGAAGAGAGTAACTTCTTCTCCCTCCTTTTTACTCAGCTAAAACCATTTTTCTAATTAGCTCAGTACCTAGGAATGAGCCTAGCTTAAACATGAAGCTATTTCTTACCTCAATAAGACAAAGGTGTTATTGCTTTCCAATTACTAGCGGGCAACTAGTGCTTCTCTGCCACACAGTGCTGGATGCAGGGCGGCTCAATACTGCATCAGGGCCAACATTTGCTTCCGGTCCCAGCCGGAACTCCAGGAACAGAAAGCAGGAGCCCCACCAAGTGCTCTGGAAATTTAAGGTGAATGTCGTTAGTGGCATCCCTCCCCTTTCTCTTGGTCAGTTCATGTCAGGCACTGACTAGAAAGACTGATTTTCCTGAAGAGCATCAGAGTCTAACAAAAATCTGGGCTCTTTTCTTTTCACTTAGCAACTGAGAAAATGGAATAGAAGATGTAAGAAAACTGAAAAGAATGGCCCTGTTCACCTCCTTTTAAATTGTTTTATTTGTGATTTGCTGAAGAGGATGTGGGAAACTGACAGAAAACCTAGGCTTCAAGAAACACCTCACCTCCCAGTCCAAAGGTGAACTGAGTTTGGAGGCAACTTGAGATGGAATGTTGTTTTTTTCTTTTAAAAAATGGATAGCTGTGAAAGACAGGAGGAGGACTCAGCTCTAGAAATGCCTCTGGCTATAACATGAGAACTAGGTCCACATGCCTGTGCAGACAGAGATGCACACTGCAGGGATCTCAGAGAAAACATGTATAGCTTTGAATATCTTCACATGAGAGAAAAAGCACCCATCTTAGCAGTGCAAATTGACATGAGCTATGTTTGCAGAAAAACTGCCCTGCTACACATTCTGAACATATTCTGAACTCACCCCCATCCCTCTCTGACTCCCTGCAATGTTTTGTTTATTCTCATCTTCCATGGGGTGTTTCCACTGCTGTCACAATACCGTACCCCTTCTCACACATACATGCACTATTTTCTTCGATCCAAGAATTGAATGTCTTCAGAAAAAAAGAAAAGAAATGCTTTCTAACCCCACACATTATTTGGTAACATAGAGGTCTCTTTTGAATAATAAGAATATACTTGTGCCAAATCCCCTCCCATACCTCACTTTTCTGAGTGTGTTGTAGGGAAAAAAAAACAAATTACCTTCTATACAGTGCATGCAAGCCAGTAGCTGAGGAAACCAAAACTTGGAGCTACAGATAGGCTTAGAAATCAAGTGAGGGGAGGAAATTAAATCATTTACATTATTTGTAGAAAGAAATAATTTAACATCTGTCCCACAGAATCCAGTGTGTGTAAAAGGACATTTTTAGATGCAGACAATGACGTTAGTTCCTGCACTTCTCAAAATCTTTCATCTTTTTCCAGTCCTCCGAGCTTGGCTGCTCTCTTCATTGGGCCTTTTCCTGCACTGAAGTAAAGTTATTATCCTTTTTTTTTTATATACTGCACTTCGTGCCCTTATGAACCTGTTGAAAAGTAGTGAAAGAGAGCTGAAAAGTACCACTGGCTCCTAAAAGTAGCGCTGACTATGAGGCAGAAAAGGGGAACTCCAGTTTTATTCAGTGCCAAAGATAACACCATACAGAATGATAGACTCCTCTGAATTGTTTGTCCCCCTTCAGCCATTGTTTCTCCGTCACTGAATGAGCCTCTTAGCCGCACTTGAGGGCCTGTCACAGGTAGGCAACCAACAGAGATAATTCCCAGCCTATGCTTGATTGCCTCCTTATAGACCCTTACTCATGATTCTGAAAGGCCTCAGACACTGTTGAATAAACTCCTACTCGCTTCCATAAACTTTTTCTCCCACTGAATTTTCCGGGGATGTGAGCAGCTCCCAGCCAAAGCCTGAGGATGCTGCTGAATGCATCCCTGTTCTGAATCAAAGTTTGACAAGCCCAGCAGCCTCTTTATAAAAAGCCAGAGAGGGAAAGGAGGCCATCCCTTCCGAAGGAATTTGTTTGCTTCGGCAGGTGAAGTCAAAGCCTCTGTTAACTTTTGTGTTGGCGCTCCTCGGCTCTGCCCTCGGATGTTTGCAAATTTCCTTTTTGCAGCGTGTCCTTCCTGTGGTCCCTCCAGATGGAAAGATGCTTTGCAATTCCAGTGTCTTTGGTGATCACCCGAGATGAACCACACTAGTGTGAGGGTGCTCATTGGAACAAACGTCTGCCCCTCCTTTTCACTTGTTCACTTCTGCTGTTGTCGCCTGGGTGTGACTGATGCACTGCATCCTAGACATCTGATTCCTGCTGGCAGATGTCTGGAGCAGAAGAGCAGAACATTTTAAGCCATTCCTTCTGGAAACATGTAAAGTTGAGAGCATATGCTTCAAAACCTGGATTTACCATTCAGTTTTGAAGCAAAATACAAGGGGGGGAGAGATTATGCAGTACAAACTATCATTTCTCAGGAACTTAAATAAAAGTATATCTAGAGTTGGAGAAGATTTAGATCTAGATTTCCTTTTGGTGTTTGTTTTTCTTTGATTGGCCTGCTAATTAAGTGCAGGTGATTATTTTGAAAGAATCAGTGACTCTGAAGACTTGAGTGCCCTTGCTGGAAGTCTTGCCACCCATTTCTCAGAATGTTGCAAAATCCAATAAACCAGCAGAAATTACAAATCTTTTTTTAATATTTGTATTTTAATAATCTTACTAAGAAGAAACCATGAAAGGGAAACTGTGTTTGTGTTGTTTGTTTACTGATAGTTCTGAGAGTAATGTAGGTTGTGCTGAATGGAACAAAAGGGTCATCTAGACATTTACAACAAATTAAAATAAGACTAACACATTTTACTTTGTGTAAGTTTTGTGCTTTCTTTTTACTGCAACCCAATACTTAGGCAGCTACCCTATGGAAATATATGCAGTATATTTATGTCATTTTCTCATGTTGCAGGATTGCCTTCTCATTTGAACAAGCTGTGGGCTACTCCATTTTTCTGAAAAGGCTAGACGGTACCATGTCAACCAGGTCCCTAACCTGAGGTATTTGACTACAACCTCCATCAACCACAGCCAATTCAGCTATTTCCTGTGGTAATGACTGGAGAAACATGTTTCAGGGAATGCAGCCTGGTCTGATATATGACAGTGTTTCTTATTTATTTATGTATTTATGCATTTATTTATGGGTGCAAAATATTTTATGGAATTTGCCATGGCAAGGATCCATACCTGCCAATCCAAATGTTGAATTACCTAGAGCCTGTGTCTTAGGGATCAATTGCTTTGTTATGAACCTGTCCAGATCGACAAATAAGGATGGCTCGTGACCCAGGAAGGAGGGAATGTATGTCTTCTCACTACATTTAGAAAGGATGTGAAGACACGGGTCTTCAAACTGTTGTTTCAAGTGTTGATTAGTGCGGAAGCTTAAATTGCTTTGATTATTAGGGTTTTAAAGGCTTGGTTTTAATTTGTTTTAATTGTTTTCAATAGCTACTGAGTGCTTCCTCCCCCAGAAATATATGATATAAATGTATTAAATGAGTAAATGCCTACATGAATTATTAGCACTCAAGGGAATGGATGGATGATATAATGGTCAGTAAAAGGGTGGTTCAAATAAAATGGTGCATTTCCCAAGTTCTTCAGAATGTCCACCTCCCAGGATTGCTTAGACATACATACATACATACATACATACATACATACATACATACATACATACATACATACACATACATACATACATACGGAAGAGTAATAGCAACTACTGCACAATTTAAACAATGAAAGAAAATTTTAGTCCCCAAGATTAAATAGGGTAATATGGTAATAAATAGTTCAGCAGAGATTAAAAGCAAAACAAGAGCACTGAACAATCTGGCTACATAAAAAGATATTGTCTGATGCTGGAAGGACCTTAGAGCTATGCCTGTTCCTTGAAGAGAAGTAAGCTGAACCAGAGCCAAGACATGCAGGGTGACATATATGATTTCAGAGGATGGGGTTTATCCTGTCATATAATCAGGGCTGGCGCGTCCATTAAGGCGAACTAGGCAGTTGCCTAGGGCGCCAAAATGGACAGGGGGCGCTGCCCAGCCAGCTGACCCCCGCCGCCGCCGCCGCTGCCCGACCCCCCTGCTGCTGCCGTCTGACCCCCCTGCCACCGCCGTCGCCCGACCCCCCTACCCCCGCTGCCCCTGCCACCGCCCGACCCCCCCACCGCTGCCCGACCCCCCTGCCGCCGCCGCCCCCTGCCCCCACCACCACCGCCCGCCCGCCCCCTGCCGCCGCCGCCCCGTCCCCCTGCCACCGCCGCCGACACACCCCCCCCCCGCCGCCGCCCCAACCCCCGCACCTCGCCTAGGTGCCGGCCTAGTACATATAACCCTAGTGCCGGCCCTGCATATAATTGAACCTGAGCAATTTCTAATATTTTCAAGTCATTTGGCATACAGGGTGAATTTGGAAAACACTACATTAGAAATAAAAGCCATGGCAAAAAATATGGCAATGCTCAGCCAAGAAAGCATAGGTGGAATGCCAATTTCTTTAAAATAAGAGTTGTACAGCTTGTCAAACAACATTTCTCAAATCCAACTTGGCCAACCACTCCAGTATTCCTGCCAAGAAAACTCCATGGGCATGGGGTCACGAAGAGTCGGTCACGATTGTAACGACACAACACACACACACACACACACACACACACACACACACACACACACACAGTCCATACAAGCATTTACACTGCGCCATTTTTTGTATATTTGAAACTCAACTTTTCAGTAATGTTCAACTATGTGGTAACAAGTTGTAGCAGATGAAGTGCAACGACAAAATAATTTAATTGCTGTGGAGGAACAGACATTGCAAAGCCATATCTCAGTACTGGGAGCAAAGTCTGAATCTGAGCAGCCTTGAAAACAGCAGTATCAGCTATTGTACTTTCCATGAAATAAACCGGTCACTTAGGGTGGAGCTTTTGCCAAACATAGACTAGATAAACTCCAGTCAGTGCCTCACAATACTGCTTCTTCTTCTTCTTCCCCTTCCCCTTCTCCATTAATCTTTGGAAGGATAGGCTGCTGGTTAACTGAGAAGTCCCCTGCTTGATTGACAGTATCTGTCAGAGGCAATGAACTCCACTTGAACATTGCCTTTATGTTGCTGTGTAAAGTTGTTCAACTGTGACCCTTCCATCTGTTCCAGCTAATCTGAAAGTCATTTAGACCCACTTTACCATTCATCCTAAGCATAGCACATTCTCCTGTTAACGCACATATGCAAAGTTGGGCTGTTGGTAATTTAAGAATTTTCCCTTTTTTTTCTATAAAAGCCTCATTTATGACATCTAGGTGACCATTAATTGGCTAAACCAACAAAAAGAGCAGTTTAATACAATTTGTACTGGCTTAGTTTTAAAAAAATATTATTGTTATAAAGCATTACAACTGAACCAGCTTCCTGGCTCTGAGCCCTTGAAACTGTGCAGGTGATACACATATGCAAACCTTCGCTATTAAAAAGTGGGACAAGATTTCTGTTGTTGTTGGTTTTTTTTTTTTTTTTTTTAGGAATATCCTCCCAGTTTAAGGTAGTTATTTCCTCTTTCATATTACTATTGGGGGGTCTCTTTCGCTGCTTTGCTCCACTTTACTCAAGCTCATCACATACATTTGCAAAGTAGTTTTTTTCATTGTCACCCGGTTTGAAGTTGAATATTCATTTAATTTAGCGAATATTTGAATTTCCATTGCATGAATACATACAAATTGTTTAATTCAAGGCTTACAATAAAAGCTTTGTGTCACAGCTAATTTACATTTCTAAGCATTGCTTTCATTAAAGTCATAAACAGCTTGGGTGTTGCAGATCACTTAAATGACCTTCTCCCTTCAGTCTTATTGTGGCCCTTGTAGTCAACAAAGAGCCACTCTACAACCATGGCCTGTGAAGGGAAGCCAGCCCTCAGGACTTTCTTCAGGCTGGCCCAAAGAACTGCAGCCATTTTGAAGAAATGTTTTTTCATTTCAGGACCCAAAAATATCTTTGATAGGAAATAGAAATAAATACAGTGGCTACAGATAATACAATGCTTCCACTGGGCAATGCTTCCCATCATGGTTTTATTATGAAAGAGTTTCCATATTCATTTAACTGATCAGGCAGGACAGAATTGTCCCGGCACCCCTTTCATTGTGGAGTTCCTTGAGTAAAAAAAATAAAAATAAAAAGGATAATTCTGCCATGCTGGAGTTTCTTGCAGTGGGGCAGATGTCACTTAAAAGGTATCATTGGATCATGCGGATGGCAGAAATACAGTGATAAGAGCCACCCTTCTCTGATGCATCTCCAATGCTGTGTATGCGCAGAGTGAGGGATTTCTCACTTGTGAAGATAGGAAATCCTGGGCAAACAATGATCCCTGTGTTTTCATAGATTCTGTATGCCTGTGATACTGAACAGGCATAGCAGGGACTCAGACTCATAGACATAATATCAGTGCAAGCCCATTAAATATATAGTAAATGAACACTGAGGTGGTTCTCTTATGAGCATCAGAATGTCTGTAAAGCTTTGAACCAGGAAAACAGTCTGGTTTTTTTTTTATTTGTTTTGTTTTTAAGGGGGAAATTGAGGAACATAGCCTCCTTTCTCTGGATTTGCTTGAACGTCTTTTTTACTATATAAGACAAAACTAGTATAAATTGAGCAAAAAAACCCCCAGTCATTTATCATACTTCCTTAAGAGTTTAAAATTTAAAAAAGAAAGAAATAGAATCTCTTAAAAGCCCTAATTGGTTTTAAAAATTTAGTTAGAAAACACAAAAAGCAACTAATTTCAATTAGATTAACTTTAGTGGGTAAATATTTGAAAAAAATTATCTAAAATACTAAATTAAACAAGTTATTCATTTTAAATGGAAATGCCATGAGGAAAATAGCATTATGTAACAGTGGTTGACACAATTCCTCCACAATTCATTAATTGTTGCTATGTGTCATCGAGTCACTTTTGACTTATGGGGATCCTGTGAATTAGTGACCTAATTATAGTGATCCTGTGATTAGTGACCTCCTAATTAGAACAGCTTCTACAAACTCAAGGTAGCAGTTTCCTTTATTTCTCTCTCTTCTTCTGTCTGATTCTTTTCTTTTTTTGTTTTCAAATTTTCCAATCATCAGTTTTCCAGTGAATACTATTTTACAGTATGTTCAAAGTACAGTTAGTCATTTTTACTTCTGGAGAGAGTTCAGCATTGATTTGATCTAACACCTGACTTATTTGTCTTTGGAAGAGTCTATGGCAGTGATGGCGAACCTATGGCACAGGTGCCAAAAGTGGCACTCGGAGCCCTTCCTGTGGGCACCCGACATTGCCCCTTCATGGCCACCTGTATACAGGTTAAATTACTGTATTGGCACTTTGCAAAAAAAAAAAATAGTGGGTTTTGAATTGCAGTTTGGGCACTCGGTCTCTAAAAGCTTCGCCATCACTGGTCTATGGTATCTATAAAGCCTTCCACCAACACCACATATTGAAGGAACTGATTTTCACCTGTCATATTTCTTTGCTGTCAGTTTTCACATCTATACATACAGTAATTAAAAATGCCATTGGTCTGCAATGTTACATCCTTATTCCCCTTATTCCTAAGGTCCTTTTCTAGTTTCTAAAATATTATAAGCATGCATCCCACACACTTGATGATCATTTCCAGTTCCTTCATTGCTGCCCTTCCAAGTCTCTGTCTTCTGATTTGCAGCCTCCATTTGCAGCCTCCATTTGCACTGATGGTTCAACCAAGATCAACAAAAAAATGTTAACTTCTCCATTTACTGTTTACACCGTCTAATTCTTCTGTAATCATAATTTTTGTCTTCTTAATGTTCAACTGTAATCTTACTTTTATATTTTTGTTTTGGATTTTTCAGGAGTCATTTCAAGTCATTGGTGCTTTCTGACAGTACTAAGGTATTATCTGCATGCCTTAAATTATGGATGTTTCTTCCAGAAACTTGCTCTGCTCCTGTATCTGAATCTAGTCCAGCTTCTCATATGCATATAGACTGAACAGACAGGAAAATAAAATAGACCCTTGTATGACACTTTTGCCAACAGGAGCCCAGTCTGTTCCTCCATATTATGTATGTACACCAGAACAACCAATTGTGCATGGTTTTTATATTCCACGAAGTCAAAAGCTTTACTCTAATTTATAAAACATAGAGTAATTTTATAAAATACTTTGGTATGCCCTTGAGGGTGTGGACCTGGTAGTTCTCCAAGATGACATAGTAAAGTTGCTGCAGAGCCTTTTATGTAAATCAACTACTCAGTTTAAATGCCCAACAGGTCCAGCTTTACCCAACACCAGCAGGATACCTGAGGGTTTACTTCAACCCCTTTCCTTTGAATTCACAAACAGTCCTACAGGATACAATAGACTCCCTTCATAAGGTCCATCATGCCACATAGGTGGACTAGGAAGGAGATGCTACAGCACAGGTGTTGGATGCAGGTGGACAGCATGGACACCCATAAGATCCAGTGGCATCTGCCCTGATCTTTAGGCCCAATAGCTCTCAGCTATGGTCTGGCCAAAGTCCAGGTGTACCAATCTGGAGTCCTCATGTGCTCCAAACAGTAGCTTGATGTGGATCTCTCATGTGTTGAGTCTGCCCAAGGTGGACACTCCTCATTCTTTCACTTGTGGTGCCAAACCCAACCCTGGTTCTCCAGCTAGCAAGCCAAGTCTTAACAGACTTGATTGTGGTCAACATGAACAGCTTTCTCCAATGGTACCATCAGATCTACCCACTGACTGGTTTTCCATATCACTTCCCAGTCTTCCTGGCAGGGCATTTCCCTTGGTTTCATTTCATTAGCCTTGCATGCCTCCCACTCCATCACAGTGATTGATTCATCCTTCAGTCAGAGTCCCACTAGAGCTGTACCTGCTGCTTCTAGGGCATCTCCCTCTGTCTTGTCATCACTGCCCTAATCCAGCAGAGAGCTACATGTGGGAAATGCTGCTGCCTGCCCTGCCACGGTGGAGAGCCCATCGTCAAGCCAGAAGTGCTCTTGTGTGTCCTACAGCCAGTATCTAATATGCATTTCCAATATGATTTCTGGTCTGTCTGTCTTTTCTGAATACAGCTTGAAACATTTTTGTTCCTTATACAGATGAAGTCTGCATTTCAAAATTTTGAGTATCACTTATTTTGTAAATTAATGTGATGATGTACTACACTATTTGGTCTCTCTTTTTGTACAGACCGGAATGTATTCAGAACTTCCCAGTTGTGGGCTGTGCTAATGGTGATTAAAGAATTCCCCTCCTGTCCTGTGACCTTCAGTGGCATCACAGTGGTAAAAGAAATTCCACAAGAATTTATGAACCTACCCTCTCGCCTCTACTGTTGCCATGATGAGCACTTCGTTTTCTCCTTAAGGAGAATGCTCAGACATTTTTTGTACCTAATTAATGAAGATGCCTTTAAATTTTGATCTTTAATCTTTAGCTTTAATTATTTAGCACAAAATTAAGTCAAAATGTAAAAGGCTAGCCTAATTTGTTTTTAACCAATACTTTATTCCAAACCATATTAAAATGTGGGCAATTTAGCTGAAACACAGGGGAAATGGGGAATATCAGTACTGAATTCAGAACAAATATTTTTTTCTAATTTGAGCAAGAAAGTACCCATATATACTCGAGTATAAGTCAACCTGAGTATAAGTTGAGGCCCCTAATTTAACCCCCCAAAACTGGGGAAATTATTGACTAGAGTATAAGTCTAGGGTGGGAAATGCAGCAGGGCCTGGCAGCTCCTCCTCTGTGAGCTGAGGCAGCAGTGTGTGATGTTTAAAATGACTTTTTGCCACTGAGGCAAGTGCTTGCCTTGGTGGCTAAAAGTCATTTTAAACATTGCATGCCACTCCCCTGTGATGCAGAGGGGGATCAGGAGAAGTGGTGTGCGATGTTTAAAATGACTTTTAGCCACCAACCCAAGCATTTGCCTCAGTGGCTATAAGTATTGACCCGAATATAAGCTGAGGGCCCCCTTTTTCAGCCTAAAATTAGGGCTGAAAAACTAGACTTATATTCAAGTATATACAGTACTTAAAGCAAAGCAAAATGTTCTGCTTATATACCACCCCATACCACTTCAAGTAGTCTCTGGGTGGTTTACAGTTTTAATTACAGTATGCAGGGTACACATTGCCCCACTCCCAGCAAGCTTTTTACCGACCTCGGAAGGATACTTACTTACTAAATAGGCTGCCTTTCTTCCATTGATGCCTATAGAAGTAGGAGGATTAAGATAACTTCTGTCTGAAGCTTTGGAAACTTATTTTTGAAGAGAAATTGCTTTTCTAAGCTCTGTGCCTCTCCAAACATCACAATCATTATGTCCAACAGCAATCTCAGATAGTTGTACTAATCAACGTAGAAGGATAAGCGTCAATGAACAGACTTAAAGGCCCTGGTCCCATGTCCCTTTAAAAGCAGTTTAAATTACCAGATAACCTGTGTCTAAAATTGCCGTCCCCACGGCCACTGGGCTTTTTGAAAAAAAAAGAAAAAAGAAAACCCGGTAATGCTCCCTTAACTGAGGTTTCTGTGACTCACCCAGGAGGAGGGGAAATTTTTGCCTTGCTTTGAAAATCCAGCTTTTAAGGAGGGAGACGCCGTGAGACCACGCAGATGATCTGGGTTTCTTTTTCTTTCTTTTTTCATAGCACCAACCGGCTGTTCCTGGGGCCGATTAGCACTGTTTTTGTTAATTGCTTTTCACCTTCGGAGAAACAGGAAGCTCTATCTGGTCCTACAAGTTTTAATTTCCCCCAGCCAAGTGGTTCGTTTTTTTCAAATGCTAGCGCCACCTGCTGGCCAAGGGGGCTGAACTGCACTTTAAAATTTAAAAAAACAGCTTTTGACATGGGAACTCTTGTCCCACATTTAAATCACATGATGGGACAAAGAGGAAAAGCCGGACCTTCAGAAGATCAGGATCAAAACCCAGGTGTGACCACGGCCTTAGAGGGCGACTACATGGGCATTTTGCCTGCTGTTTGGTCCACTATGGGAAAGGAATAAATCACTCCTTTATCTCCGTTCTGGAGATATAAATTACACAACAGGTTGTAGTCCCAAGTGCCCAATTGCCAAAGGCTGATTTAAGTTGTCAAAAGTTAAGAGTATTCTTGCATCATAGCACCCAATCTGTAGCAAATTAAATTTGCTAATCTTCATAAATTTAACCTGTTGCCTAACATAGGTGACCAGAAGAGTGATGAAGTCACCAGCAAGGGGCAATGGTCTGTAATTAAGAACTTCCTTCATCCATCATCCTTCATTCTTTGATCCATACTTTAGCTTTTCTAGCTCCCATATAATCCTTTTCTTCATTTAGAAGCCATGGAAGATGTGGAACAGAGAAGAAAGTCTTTAATTTCCAAAAATATCATCTGTGAGAAGATATTGCTGCCAAGGGTTCATTTTTCATTATTCAGACTCATGGCTCCTAAAGAAGAAAAGCTGCATGAGAAAAGGTGTTTTTAATTGCATGAAAATGATTTCTTCATACAGTAAAAATGGCCTAGTTGGGTGGAAGTTTTCCATTCTCAGGCTTTTGACATCGTATCAGAAAATGACAGATCCATTGTCTTCTCATGGAAATGCATGTCTGCTATATGCTTCGAGAGCTGCTATAATGTAGTTGATAGAATGTTGGACTCAGGAGACCTGCTCAGTTGTGGAAGCTTGAATCGTGTATATCCTGAAACCCCCGTTGAGGTTGCTAAACGTTGGAAGTGACTTGGTGGCACACAACGAGAGCAAATTTGATTCTTCAAGGAGGAAATGGAATTGAAGTCTGTGTGGAAACAGAAATGGCAATGTGGTGTAAAACTGGCACGCAGCTTAGCATGTTCCAGGTCAGTAGGTAACAAGCACTCCTGTGGGGACATAATTCACAGACAATGTCCTCTTCCTGTTTTCATTCTCTTTGCTGATCCATCAGTTGGCCTTTGTCATAGGCATAGCTGCCCACTACTGAGCCCCTGGTGGAATCAGCGGCATGCCAGAAATATGTCGAGAGGACTGAGTAGCAGCCATGAGGTAGTCCAGATGGCTGTCTCTTTTTAATCTGTGATCAAGCCATAACCCGTGAATCAAGCTGATTAGCTGATGATTGCTTTGCTCTGGGTAGAAATCAGATCAACTAGTGAATCATTTGCAAACTGGAACACGGTTGCTAAAGTTGGCAATATATCTGAATACGCTCATCAGTTTTACATGAGGGTTATCTTATGAAATGGTCTGAAGACACTTGAGCACTCTGACTCTGTTACATATTGAAATGCTCTGTGCAATTATTTACTAGCCTCTCGTAAACAGAACTGGAAAGCAGACATCCCTTTCACGATGTTACGGTTCAGAATCTGAGAGCGTCGTACTAATAACGGCTGCCTCTCTGTGACATGCAATGGCTTCATCAAATGAAAATGAAGACATTAAAAGTGCATGCTTGGTGGAATACTGTAATAATTGCATTGTCTGCTGTAGAAGTTCCATCTGAAAGCACTAAATTATCAAACAACAGCATTTGTCAATTTCACACTGTGTAGAACAGAATTCTGTACAGTAGCAATCCACAAGATCAGTCATTTAAATATGTACGCTGATTTACACTCCTGTAAAGAAGATTTGGGTCATGAGCAGGAGCTAGCAAAATGCAGCCCTCCAGATGTTTTGGGATTGCAAGTGTTCCTGGTTGTTGGCTAGAGCTGATGGGAACTGTTGTCAAACTACATCTATTCCACCAGCAACAGCACTTTTCTCCTTTGGCTTCAGTTCTACTATCAGGGCCATTGATGTAAACAGACCATAACCCTAAGAATGTATTCCAGTGTCTCATAAATGTATTGTCCACAACTAACCCACCTTCATCTATTGTTCCCTTCCAATACAAAAATATATCTGTGGGTAGTATCTAGCCAATTTGAATGTTTACAATTTGGATAAATATGGACATTTGCTTCCTATTAGGTTACCATAGAACTTCTTGGAACAGGGAAATGTAATCGCTCTTTTCAGATGGCAGGTAAGCGATAGAGTAGAAAGAAAAAAATATGCAAATTTATTTCTGTGCATGTGTACCATAAACTCTATAACAAATTAAGAATGCCACCGTGGTTGTGGAACCATAGATCAGGAGTTCAGTTCCTCACTGTCCCTCCTTAACCGGGGCTGAATGCGATGATCATTCTGTAGGGTGCCTTCCAAATTTATACAGTGGTACCTTGTATAAAGGAATCAATTCGTTCCAAATAAAATTATGTTAAGCAAATTTTCCTTTATACAAATTCCCATAGGAATGCATTGAAAATGGAGTAGTCCCATTTTTATGTTGTACGGATTTTCCCCATAGACGATTATGTTAAGCAAATTTCCCCTATCTCCGGAATTTTTTATGTTGTACAGATTTTATGCTATACAAGCTGTTTGTTATACAAGGGTCCACTGTAGTTCTAAGATTATGATTATGGTTAAATTTGAGAGTATCTTTCTATAATTCAAAAGAATGGAAACATGCTGTCCTCTTGGGCTTCTTTTATTTATTTATTTATTTATTTATTTATTTATTTATTTATTTATTTATTGACAAAAAATAACTGCCCCACTACCAAGAGGTCTCTGAGCGGCATACAACAATGTATTTAAAACTATAAAACAATAAAATTATTAAAACTATAAAATACAATACTGTACAGTTAAAACACAACACAGTTTTGCTGTAACTGGTACTATGTTTATATATAAATGTACTTTGGATTTGGTTGTTGACTGCAATAAAGTATTCATTCATTCATACAGTTAAAACACAACACAGTACAAATTATAAAATTCTGCTGCTCATGTGTCCAGCCAAAAAAAATCTAATTAAAATGCTGGCCAAACAGGAAGGTCTTTGCCTGGTGCCAAAAAGCCAAAAGTGTTGGCGCCAGGCCAACCTCTGTAGGGAGGGCATTCCAGAGTTGGGGGGCAACCGCCGAGAAGGCCCTGCTTCAACATGCCACCCCCTTACCTCTTTTAGGGATGGCATCTTCAGCAGGGCCTCCTGGCCTGATCTTAGAGTATGGGCAGGCTCATAAGGAAGATTTTCTAATATGTGTTGTAATTTCCAGGGGTGGATGGTGGGTGGCTAACCAAAGAGTCTTATATTTCTTTCATGTCCACAAAAGTATATGCCACAATAAGCTTGTTAAGCCTTTACCTTTAACTGTTTTTGTAGTTTTGCTTTCTTCCTCATAGAGCAGAAATTAGCAATATGGAATTTTTTTAAAACAATTATCATTTTAAATCTTTCTTCATCCTTTGGGATTATGTCAGTGAAAACGTTAACCACTAGCATCAGTCTGAACGCCCCATGTGTCAAACATCTTTGGATGACAAAGTCCCTTCCAGCACCTTCAATGGCCTTTCAGGATTTCTACTTTCCAGCCTCCATCTACAGAAGAGATGTGTATGCATGCGGTCCACAGGACACCCACTCCTGGGTGGCAGGCAGAACAGAGAAGTTTTAGGGTGGGAAACATTGAACTTCATCCATTAAAAAGTATCAAAAGGCGACTTCATTAAACTTAAAGATTTTTTGCAGTGAGGTAACAGCTTATAGTGTTTTGGAAAGATATATGAGAAAGGGCAGGTTTTACTTATCTTTTGTTATTGGAATTGACCCTCTGGATCCTTAGGCTTCGGTGAGAGCTTAAGCAAGCTTAGATCAAGGAAGGATTTTGAAATTGAATTTATTCAGATTAGCAAAACCTTCCATGACAGGATTTACTCTCAACAAGCTGTTGCCAAGTTGGAGCATACAAAGGCCTACCCATTTTGCTGGTTTACAATCCCACTCCTTCCAAGGAAGGACGAAGAAAAGGACTTGTTTGTTGGCTGGCAGCAGGAAAAAAAATCACCGAAATTTAAATATACTGGAGAAAAATGTTGTCTCTCTGATTTATTTCTTAAACAAACTAACAGCAAAACAGCTGTATTACATCCCCTCCAAAATACAATTTAAATAAGGAAAAAACAAAAAAAATCACAAGAAAGAAATAAAACCCAAAGAAGACCAGAAAGCTGATTGCAAAAAGTAGGCAGCAACTGGGACAGGTTTTCAGGGAAATGAGGCTCATATGGCATTTCAGTCCTGACAAAATTGTTTCCATTTACTTGAAAAAATAATATATTAAAGATGTATTGTTTGCTTTCTTTGTTTCTGTTTTAGTTTGATATTTATTATCAACTTTTATATTTGAATTTTATTTATGTCTGTGGTGTGATGTTGTAAACCACCCAAAGTAGTGGCCTGGCCACTAGATGGATGGGGGTAAATTTTTAAATAAATAAATAAACAAACAATATTTGTCTCTCCCCCCTCCCCCACTTTTATATCTATGTGTATTTTTAATAAGGGTAAATTATTAAAGTTAAAATTTGAGATTGGGATGAAGAATGTGAACATTTCTGCCAATCATTACAGTTTGTCCTGACCAACTGAAATTAATACATCCCAATTAATAAACAAAGATCCAACTGCACTACTACATGACCCAGCACGGCATCAGTTTAGAAAACCTGTTATAATCCTGGCAATGGGGTCAGTCAGGAAGAATTAAGTCCTGTAGATAACTTTGTTTCATTGCTTATTATCATCACAGCTGAATGAAGGCAGCAGCCATTTGATCACAGTGCACTTTATCTTGGATGCTCAGAGCCAAAACATGATGGGAAAGACAGACTCTGAAATTATTCTCTTTCAGATGACAGGTGACCTCCTAGAGGGACTACCCTTCCTATCATGCATTGGTTCCAAACATCTCACATGGGAACCAGTTTCCAGAAAAGGAGCTGGCACTGTTGAAGTCTGGCCACTGCAAAGTACGGGATTGGGGGGTGGGGTGTTGTTTTGTTTTCCAAACAAAATTACTACAATTTACAAGGAATTTCTTCAGCCCAAATTCTGCCATTTGTAGCACACACACAAAAAAATCAACGTTGTCAGGGGAATTTCAGCACACACACACACATGAGGTCCAGCACATTCTGCTCTGTAACCACTGCAGCTTGAGAGAGTAGGTGGGACTTGATGAACTCCATGAGAATCATAAGAGGTTGTGGGATTGGCAGTCTTTCTGCTCTTTATCTCTTTACATGGTGGCTGTAACAAAAAGTGTCAGTCCCACAACACATTAAAGCTCTCAAACACCTTAACCAACCTTATCCACTCCCACATTACAATGGCTTCAGAGAAGAACATGCTGGGCCTCAGGTGTATGTGCTAAAACTCGTCTGGTGACTTTTATTTATTTATTTATTTATTTATTTATTTATTTATTTATTTATTTATTTATTGGCTACAGGATTCTGGCTGGGGAAATTCCTCATGCATTGTCGTAGGTATAGTGAAAAATAATCCCCTGAATTCCACTGGTGGCATGTGCTAGAGGTGTGTGTGTGGGGGTGTGTGTGTCTGAATCTATTTGGTTAAGGATAGGGGAGATAAAAGTGGAGGTACGTTGGTAATGGTTGGCAGTGCTTCCTTTCCTACCGCAAGAGGGAAAGGAGTTTGGGTTGTGTAGGTCCCCTTGCCTTTAACTCATTGGATGATGGACAGGGCATCAAATACTGTACATCCTCTAGCACCCTGGGTCACAGTTCTGCTTGCTCTACCCTAGTTTTGGCCCCGTTTGTCATCATTTAGGCAAAAAAAAACCTCTTGTATTGTTCCAATACGTTGCCATTCATTAATTTTATTGCTGTATTATTAGTTTTAAGTTGTGAAGTTATTTAACCAATATGTAACTATTTTATTCTGTTTCTGTTGCTTTAACTTTATTTTTGTCATTTCTCACAAAGGCTATATGGAGAAAGAGGCAAATATATTTCTTAAAGCACAATCCTATAAATATTTATTCACAGGTAAGTCCCACAGTATTCAAAGTGCAACTATGCAGGGAAGAATATCTGACTTGCTTTGAAATTCTTTAAAATGAATCTGTATGAGTTGTGTTCATTGCTGAAACCACTGTAGTTGTCAGCACCAATACAATAAAGCATTAACAATGTTTATATTTCTTAAACCTCAAAATTATAGTGACAAGATTGTGCAACGCTGTGCCATGTCTGATATCTAGATTATCAGGATCTCATGCGATTACAATTTCTGTTTAAAATATGTTGCTTGAATACAAAATGTACAATTAAAACAATGTTTTCCATCATGAAAATTTAAGTTTGTTTTTGGGTCTGTATGAAAAGAAAGCCAGGACCAAATAACACAATTCTCGTAGCCTTATTTAGTTGTACAAAAAGTAATACTATTTGTACTATTACTGCAAGACCTTAATTTAATTTTGAATTATCTTTAAAACAGAGAAGGAAACTAACCACACACACCCCCATTCTGTGTTGTAGGATTTCTCCTGGGTTTTGTTCCAGAGTATATGTTTGCCTGAATTGTGACAGGCAGGTCTACTGGTGATTACAAATTCTTATTTTGCATACATGTTGAACTACTATATCATTGTATTTGACCCTAGACCTTTTTCTTGTAAGAAAGGCTGCTGTTTTATGTATACTATCTTAAATGGTCTTTCTGTGACCTTGGTGTGTATCCGCCAAGACATGGAACAAGATATTTTTTTAAAAAAAAATCTAATGGACCTTGGGAAGGAGGAGGTGAATTTGTGATTACCCATGTGGTGCACTAAGGCATACAAACTTCCTTGTGACCGTATTGAAAGAAAATGACACAAAGAAATAGCCGTTCCAGTTATAAAAGGGAAAATCTAGTATGCATTTCCAAGGAATCACTTTTTGGGGAGAATTACAGAATAATTACACATATGCTTAGATCATGAGCATTCAATGAAGCGGACAATATTTTGGGGATTTAAGATGTTGGTGTTGTGGTTGTCACTAAGAAACCAGGATAATTCAGACATTCAAATGCAAAAATGCACCATTTGGAGAGTGTAATGCGGTCTGTTCTGGTCAGTGTTACAAATTCGGAAAGGATTCCCTGGCTGCAGACATTAGCCACTTAATACTTAAATCTGTTTCCAAATGTAAAGCGTCAAACAAAAGTGCTTTGCATTAATGAATCGTATCCCAGCACTGGTGTGGTGACACATTTCATTAATGTGTCACACTGGTGACATAAAATATAATTACAGCAGATATGCTCGTCTCCCAAGGCAATAACATCTTGCAACTGTAACCAAATTAAATGAAAAATATTTGAAGATGTTGGGGAAAATGTAGGGTTTTTAAAAATAAAAAAACTCAAACAAAAAGAATAAGAATAAATAAATAATGAAGAAAAAGAAAAGCAGAATAAAAACTAAGGGCCACAAAATTATTAGCGGAATTAAAGTTAGGAATATAATATGCAATGTTGCAAATGCACAATTTTAAGACTGATAAAGAGTCCAAAATAAGGAAATAAGGAAAAGAGAAAAATATAATGCAGCAACCCATGCTGTATTACATTGTGTGACCATATAATTATGTGACCATATAATTATATATCAGGATATGCTACATCAATCCTAGCTCCCTCATTATGGGTGTTGTTTCCTCATAATCAGCCAGTGTTACCTATGCTGAACAGACATGATTTCTGGATCGGCCTTTTTTAAAAAAATCCCTGGGAGATGTGAGCATAGCAGTTGTGTGTATGTACATTTCCTCTGGTTGGATCAAAGCCAGCTTGCGAAGTAGCCTTCAGAACCTACTGTAACAATCAGATTCAGCAGTATTACCTTCTGTTTTGAAATGACGCCAAGTGTAGCTGTAATTGGAGGAACTCACAGGGGTCCATCTCAGCTTGTTCATTCATTCTGTAAGAGGAGATAATGACACTAGTGGGTAATCTCTAAGACACAAGGAGCTCACCTAATATTAAACTTTGTTGGCCAACTTTGATGTAAATTTAGCAACTTTCTGGAAAGAGCTGCAACAGACTCAATTTAAATTTTTGAATTTAATTGGTTGTGTGGTAGAACATTAACAGAATTTTGAAAGAGAGAACAAATACTGTAGCATGCAACTCTCCAGAATCCTAAACACACCACTGTAATCCCTCTTCACCTACTATTGCTGCCCTCGTCTATAATTGTTAACCCCTGAGCATAGTCAATTTTCATTGGATTTTCTCCCTTTTTTCCATTTTGGATACAAAGTCTGGCACTACTAGATTTGTTTAATAGTTAAATAAAAACATTTGAGCTGCTGAATATTTCAATTCATAATGTTGAATTGTTATCTAAATTTAAGATAAGGAATTGTCATGTTATATCCCTGTTCCAGCTATAGGTGGCATTGTGTGCAGTATGAGACAGCAAGTTAGATAGCTGTTATGAGTTTTTGCTATATACCAGGCCTGCCCAACAGGTAGACCAGGGGCTACCAGTAGCCCCTGAAGGGTTCAAAAGTAGCCCGCCAGCCATCAATTAAAAATGTGAGGGGATAAGTTCTTCACCTCTACCTCCCCCACCCCAAGGACCACCACTGCCCCAGCAGAGCTCTGGGTCTGCCAGCCCACTGTCTCAGCTGAGCGGGGCAGTTCAAGGGCCACGGCACAGTCCCCTGCTGTCCCTACTAGCCATATGATTGGCGTGCCACTGCCTCATGACCAATTGAGTTGCTGGTGCAGAGTGGAGGAAGGGGAGTGGAGGGGACAGTGAGGGGCGGGGTCATGGGCATGCCCACCTCCTTACCATAGGAATGCATTGAAATTTGTTCCCTCCAGAAAGAATTAATTGATTTTCAATGTGTTCCTATGGGAAACCGTTGCTCTACTTACAATTTTTTTTTACTTATGAGCATATGCTCGGAACAGATAAAATTCATATGTAGAGGTTTTAGTGTAGTAGCCCTCAGGCACTTTCATCCAGAAAAAGTAGACCTCGGCCTGTTCAAAGTTGGACAGCCCTGCTCTATACCTACCTATTACAGTAATACCTCGGATAAAGTATGCCTCGGATAACAAATTTTTCAGATAACAAATGGAAACTTCCAGGTATTGGGCTGCCTCGGATAGCAAACATTTCATAATACCTTGCAAAAAATGTGTACCCTGTATGCATTGCAGGATGCATAGTGTGTGGAGGGGTGGAAGGAGTTAGAGCATTTTTCAAGGTGTTTTGGAGCCATTCTGGACATGTTTTGCTGAGGGATTTGGACCTTTCGAACTTGGTAAGATAGGGAGCTAGCTTTTATTAATTTTTGCACTGCTTTTCTTTGTATTTTTGGCTGGAAGAAGCTGAGGTAGTATTGCTAGTTTCATTTATCTCTGTTTGCAGTCTTTTTTCATTGCTCTGCAGGCAAAAATGGGTTGGATTTTTCTTCCTGCTTATGTTTGTTTGTTTGCATTTTCCCATTGTAATTTGGATGGGAACAGGCTGGGGTAGTCTTGCTGGTTTTTCTTGTCCATGTTCGCATTGCACTGCAGGGGTATGTTCTGGAGGGTGTTCCAGCTCTGCAAGCCTTTAAAGTGCATTTTATAAAGAGGTCTGGACTCCCCCTCCCCCAGCTTTTTTGCTTTTTTTGGACCTCCAGAACAGATTAATTGGTTTCCCATTCATTTCAATGGAAAACCACATTTCAGATAACAAATTGTCTCTGAGAACCAATTAAATTCATTATCAGAGGTACCACTGTATTTTGTTTTCTTCTGCCTTGTTCACTTAAACAAGATGGTTGCAGATGTTTGAGATTTTAACTTTTCAAGAATTGTTTGTCACGACTCAGTTTCCCACCCCAGAATTAGTCAACCTGGAGATCTTCAGAAAGACCAAATAGAAAAAGATGTTATTGTTTGCACATAATAACAAAGCTCCACAAGGACAGTGGATATTTTCCAATCCTTCAACTTTATCTAAGTGAATAATAGAAATGAAAGGGCACTGAGCAGATCAGGTGATGATTTTATTCCCAAAAAATAACATCACATGGGCAAAAATAATTATTTCTTTTTTTATCTTTTTAGGAACTGATACATTTTACATGCAGTCATGCCATACACACACACACACACACACACACACACACACACACACACACACACACACACACACACACACACACATACACCACTGGGCCTGTTTATGGCTGTCAGTTCAGTCGGTACATTTCTTGCTATTTAAACTGGTTCTGACATCTCGTATAAATCAATTCATTTGCCATCCTGTTTCTGGGGTCCCACCTTCTCCAAAAGTTTCTTCAAAAATACTGTAAGTGATATATTGTTTGTCAGAGTTTTGTGCTATTTGATCAGTCAGCAGAAGCAATACTTATTGAACAAACAGTTAGCCAGAGACAGAGTTTTCTTAAAACCAAAGAGCTATATTACAAACTGTACAAAAATATATCACAGCATCACAGAACTTATACAAAGTTCAACAGCATACCAGCATAACAGCATACATTACAAAAATATATGACAGAGAAACAAAGTGGGTGCCTTACTCACAGAAGGCCCAATGAACAATGATTTACAGAACATTTTATACATGTGTCTGTCCAATCATAAATGATATTACCTCATAGCTATTGCAACCCCTTGCATCATCCAAAATTCATTATGCTAATTCTTAACATCTGCACTCCATTAGAAAAAACTATACATTGAGTCACTGTGACTTTGCACTTTTACAGACTCCATCTTTAAATCAATTAAATACATATCAGATATATATAAAATATCCTGTCTAATGCATGTATTTCACTATCTAATATCTGACAGGGTTTTTTCCCAATAATTTTGATTTGCTTTTCTTGTTCTGTGTTGTAAACTGCCCAGAGTGACCTTGGGTCAGATGGACAGTATATAGATCAACTAAGTGAGCAAACAAACAAACTAGCCATTTTGTTCCCTGGGTTAAGTGACCCCAATGACTTATGTATAGAAAACTGGACCATTGCAAGTGTTGCCATAGGAGGCCAGGGTGGTCCCGTCTTTGCAGTCCTTCTGTGAACAGGCAAATACCTTTTTCCTCAGGTGTTGAGTAGTGGCTGCGTGAGTGGGGTTTTAAAATGAATTTGTGTACCTCATTGCTTTGTAACTCAGATGTTGGGCTAAGTGAGCTTTTAGTCTGATTTAGTAATATGTTTCTTACAATTTTTCTGCTCCAGTTACTACATGTCAACCCTATCATCTTTTCTAACAGGCTTAAACGTTCCCCCGATGAAGCTGTTTGGATGAACAGCGAAACGTTTCTATCTCTCAAAAAAGAAGTCCAGTAGCCATGACTCAACTCCCAGTTAAACAAACCTGGATGACTGAGAATCTTCACAGATGTCCCCCTGATAAAGTAATTCTGAACAAATCTTATACCCCAAAGAACATCCCTGAATAGTCAGGAGCTCACCCTTGCTGTTGCTTTCCCAATAAGTAACCATGAAAGCAAAATTCATGTACTTTATCTCAAGTTCCTCTGAGGGACAATGTCTTCAACCAAGAGAGCGAGCAGACTATATATTTCATGTCTTCTTCATCTTAAGAAGCCAGAATTAAGGCTTTTCATTTAGGTGTGATAAAACTTCCAATCACACACATCTTTATTATAAAATTTAAATACTGTACTACAGTTATTAAGCATTGGTTTGAGTGATAAATTTATGCAAAGGCAGGAAAACAATTTGTGCTCTCTTATTTGCCCTGCAGATGGCTCCAAATACAAAGGGAGCCAGTTACAGATCCACATTCATCTGTTTACATGGGCAAGAGGTATCTACAGTATATCATACATAGACATACAATATATCCATATATTTAATGAAGGCACTAAAATTCTTTCCATACAGTTAATATGTGAAAGTACAAGGCATTAAACCATCTCTCCCCACCCTTTCCCACTTTTTTGCTGTTTTATTTTTGAAGTTTCTATATTAATTAGTCTCCTAGTGCCTATGTACTAGGTAGGCAAAGACTTAAAAACATTTTTAACTATTACAGTTTTTAAAAAATGCTTTAAAATTAGTCTAGCGACAAAACCAGAGAGTACAAAACCCACATTAATACATGCAGCATGGAACAAGGACAGGCTGAACTTGAAATACAAATATAAGAAGATAAGTACAGTCTGTGTGGTGTAGTGGATAGAGTGACAGACTAAGATTCAAATCTCTTCTCAGTCCGGGAAACTGACTTGGAGAGTGGAACTGGTAAAACCACTCCTTAAATATCTCACTTACCATAAGAAACCCTATTAGGTTCACTATAAGTTGGCATGGAACACATGCACAGACACAAGTACAGTGGACCCTCATATAACAAACAGTTTGTATAATATAAAATCTGTACAACATAAAAAATTCTGGAGATAGGGGAAATTTGCTTAACAGAATCGCCTATGGGGTGAATCCATACAACATAAAAATGGTCACGATTAGGGATTACTCTGTTTTCAATGCATTCCTATGGGAAATTTGTACAAAGGAAATTTTGCTTACCAGAATTTCATTTGGAATGAATTGCTTCCTTTATACAAGGTACCACTGTACTTGAGAGGCACAGCTGAGCGTTGCTGAGATACAACTTGTGAATGGAATGTAGCAATTAAAAACTATGTCCTGTTCAAAGGAAATAGACTGAACAGGAAGGGAGTGGAATTAAAGTTCTTTGTAAAGAATTCATACACACCTATGGAAAGTGATGATTCCGAATAAAGAAGCCCTGGGTGCATCAGCTGGATAAGAATAGAAGAGAAACATATCAGGAACCACAGACTGCCCAGCCAGCCAGAAGTCATATAGATGGCAAGCTGTTGAACAGATGCAGAACTGGTAGAAGAGTGTACAGTAATGTGGAAAAGTCAACTACTGTACTTTAAACATCTGCTGGAAATTATACCAAGAAAAATGGCTAACACATATTTAATTGTTCTTGCTGACCTTTTCCATCTGTCAGAAAGTTGAAGAAAGACCAAGGGGATCGGATTTCTTGGATGTAATCCTTAATGAGAGGGGAAGAAGTGGAAGATTAAATGACAGTGGAGGAATCTTAGGGAAAATGTCTTCTTGGAATTCATGCTGAAGAAGACTGGGTGGTGGTGGGGAACAAAGTGCAGCTGGAATAGGAATAGGAATAGGAATGCAATTTATTGTCGTTGTATAAATACAACGAGATTAAAAGTGCCATCCAGTCAGTCGTTCACACAACCCAGCATAAAAATCCAAGACGTAAAATCTACAATTTAAAAACAAACCATCCATACACATACTCCAACATTCACATGCCAAAACATCACTTACACTCATTTAAAACTGACATAAAATCCAAACATACCCACATCCCTACACTCTTTCACCTAGCAACATTCCTACACAATCCATAAAAACTACAATTTAAAAAAAACAACAACAGCCATACCCCTATACGATATATATGTAACACATTCAACACCAATATTACCCGTCAACTTAATTTTTAACAGAGTTTAGCATGGATAATGCTATTGGGTAAAAACTATTTTTGAATCTTTCCGTCCTTGTTCTAATAGATCTATACCTTCTGCCTGATGGTAGTGGTACAAACAGAGAGTGACCAGGATGAGAAATATCTCCTACAATATTCTGAGCTTTCTTAAGACAGCGGGAGCTGTGTAATTCCTCCAATGTGAGGAGTGGGCATCCGATGATCTTCTGTGCCATATTGATAACCCGCTGGAGTGATTTCCTCTGAGCCACCGTGCAACTGGCATACCACACACATATGCAGTATGTCAGTACACTTTCTATTACACAATGATAAAAAGACACCAATAGTCTCTGAGTGATGTCATTCTTTCTGAGCACTCTCAGAAAGTACAGTCTCTGTTGGGCCTTTTTCAGCAGCTCAGGGGGTGTTTACACTCCAGGTTAAATTCTCCTCAATATGGACTCCCAACAAACGGAAGTCGGTCACCCTTTCTACACAGTCTCCACTAATGAATAGTGGTTGAAGATCTGTTTTCTTCTTCCTGTAATCTATTATGAGCTCCTTAGTTTTTAATGTGTTCAGAAGCAAGTTATTCTCTCTGCACCACTCAATCAACCGCTCCACCTCATCCCTATAAGCAGACTCATCTCCTGCTGAGATAAGCCCCACCACTGTGGTGTCATCCATGCAAAACTTAACTATAATGTTGTTATGATAGGCGGGAATGCAATCGTAAGTATAAAGAGTAAAGAGCAGTGGACTCAGCACACAGCCCTAAGTACTAAGACTCAGATCTGTAGATGTACATTGACCTACTCTAGATGTACATTGACCTACTCTAACCCTCTGACTACGTCCGGACAAAAAACTATTTATCCACATACATATAGAATGTGGAAATCCCAAATCCCCTAATTTAACCACCAGTCTGTGAGGGAGGATGGTATTAAATGCTGAGCTGAAGTCCACTGTAAAAGCAGTCTTGCATAGCTTCCCCGCTGTTCCAGATGTGACAGTGCAGCATGAAGGACTGTAGCTACAGCATCCTCTGCAGATTTATTTGCTCGATATGCAAACTGGTGGGGATCAAAACTCTGAGGGAGAAGTGATGTGATGTAATTCCGGACCAGTTTTTCAAAACATTTCATCACCACTGGAGTAAGTGCAACTGGTCGATAATCATTAAGACTGGAGATATAAGATTTTTAGGTACAGGAACTATGGTGGAGGACTTCAAACAGGATGGAACCCTAGATTGAGCCAGAGACTGATTAAAGATCTTGGTAAAGACTCCAGCTAGTTGATCTGCACAGTCTTTCAACACACATCCAGGGATTCCATCGGGTCCAGCAGCCTTCCTCGGGTTGATCGTCCGCAGCATACGCCTCACCTCATACTCCTCTACTTTAAGGATAAAGCTGCTGTGGACTGGGGACTAAAGTGCAGCTTCCTTTGGTGCTTCCACCTCAAAACGACCAAAAAGATGTTTAACTCTTCTGCCAATGCTGCATCGCCCGCTACAACTCCGTTGTTCATCTTGTAGTTCGTAAGTTGCTGGACTCCTTGCCACACTTTCCTGTTGTTATTACTGTCCAGATGCCGCTCAATCCTGTTCTTGTAGTCCAGTTTGGCCTCTCTAATTCCTCTCTTCAGGTTCGCTCGGGCCATACTGTAAGAAGCCCTATCTCCAGACCTGAAGGCGATATCCCTTTCTTTCAATAGTCTCTGGACTTTCTGAGTCATCCAGGGCTTCCGATTTGGGTAGATCCGGATACGTTTGTTCACCATAACAGTGTCTATGCAGTTCCTAATATAACACATAACACTGTCTGTGAAAATATCCAAATCTTGATGAGAAAAAAACATCCCAGCTAGTCCTGTCAAAGCACTCCTTAAGCAGCTGAGATGCACCAATTGACCAGCTTCTCACAGACTTTATAGTGGCAGGAGCAGTTTTCCTGATGGGGACGTATGCAGGAACCAAAAACAAGGACATGTGATCAGATTGGCCCAAATGTGCTAATGGTCTAGCTCTGTAGCCCAACCTGATATTTGAATATACCTTGTCCAGTGTGTTAGATTCTCTAGTAGCACACTTGACATGTTGATACAGTTTGGGGAGTGCTGTTTTCAAATCCACATGATTAAAATCCCCTGCTATAATGTGTACCGCGTTGGTGTGTGCTCTGTTGATGGTTAATACTATCATATAAGAGTCCAATGGCTGAGTTACTGTTTGCATCTGGTGGAATATAAACTGCTGTAATCATGACAACAGAGAACTCTCTTGGTAGATAAAAGGGCCTACATTTGACAGTCATGTACTCCAAATCTGGAGAGCAGTGTCTGTCCACGATCACTGTATTTGTGCACCAGTTATTGTTAACATACACAGAGAGACCTCCTCCTCTACTTTTACCAGAGTCCTTTGTTCTGTCGTGACGCTGTGCCGTGTAACCTGACAACCCAACCACTGAGTCTGGAATGCCTTCATGAAGCCACGTCTCTGTAATTAACAAAATGCAACTATCCTTCATGATATTATTACTTACAACCTGAAGCCTCAGTTCATCCATCTTGTTTGCCAAGGACCTTGCATTTGTAAGATAGAGACTGGGAAGTGGTGGTTTATGTGGTTGTTTCCGTAGTCTAGTCAGCACTCCAGCTCTGCAGCCTCGCTTCCGCTTCCTCTCTTTACGCCGCCTCCACCTCCTCCCCATAGGGATAACAATCCATGGAGAACCGGGGGTTCTTGCTATGCTCTCTGGGATGTTGTGTAATCTAAGAAACTCAGCTGTAACACTCTGCTTGTAGCACACTCCTATCTTGAGAAGGTCTTGCCGGTTGTAAAGTTTGTCCGCTGAACAAAATGTACACAAAATAAAAAACAACTCATACACAAAAAACCACACAAAGTACCGACATGGAAAGCACTGGGCTGCAGCAACTATGTGCGCCACCATTTCCGGAGTTGTTAAAATAGAGATAAAATGGAGAAGAATGGGGTTTTTAAAAAAAGAAAAAAAAGCCAGTCAAATTTGGTTTCCAGACTCACTGTGACCACCAGGGAGTAGCTATATTCCACGGCATTGAGGTTGTATATTTCTCCTGTATATTTCTTAAGGTTGTTAAATTACTTAAAGTTATTCAGGTTGAAAGACAATAAATCTTGCTTTATGGCCTTGTGAGTTCTTAAAGTCCTCCTTTCTTCCGCTGCCAAAAACAACAACGGGGGAGCTTGAAGTCTTCAAGGTCAGCTCTCAACTTGCCTGATTTCTCTGCAGCAGCTTTTCTCCTGTAGTGCTCCAAAAGATTAGTGGAGCAGTAATAATAATATAATAATGTTCCAAGATAAGTAATACAGAAATAATTAGTATGAGACAATAAAAAACCAAGTGAGGACAGGGAACGGAGCACAAACGCTGTGCCTCCCTGAAAACCGGAACCGGAACTGGAAAGTTAGTCTTCAAAAAGCTCAAAGAAAAAAATGGGTGAGGTTCCCATGGCTTAAAGTTCTAACGGGAAGAAGAATTCATTGGGTATAGGAAACGTAAGGACCAAAGGCAAATCACAAATTATTCAGAGAGGTTAACATGGGGAAAACTTAACAAAGTCAGTGTTGCTGCAGAAGGTTCCTCTAATGAGCTGGGACTCAGGAGTGAAACATGTAGGAGATGGAAGGAGGAACATATAATTAAGAAGTACAGCACAGTAGCCCAACTCTATAAGGATGTTGTCTGGATGGCAAAAGTTCAGCAAACTGAGAATGACAAAAGGACTATTAGGCTATTTTCAAACATGTGCTACCTGCTGCCATGTGGAGTCCATTTAAGTGAAAATACACTCTTAAAAATCTGTGTTCTTCCTCATTTGTAAAGCCTATAGAAAAGCTGAAGTGTCTTAGTTGTGTTGCCCTCCATGTAGAGAAAGCAGTGATGGAGAAGGGAAGGGCTTGCTGCTCATCTCCAAGAAGCTTGATAACAGTCAGGTATCTAGTGACTGAATAAAGCTTTAGTAGGCATTTAGGTCCAAGAATCTCTACTTGTCCCTCAAAAAAAAAAAAACCATCTGCTATCTTTGCCATAACCAGCAATTATAGCATCCTGGGCCAACAGCATCACCTCACACCCACCCTGCCCTAAGGCAAGGTAACAAACTCTCTCTCTCTCTCTCTCTCTCTCTCTCTCTCTCTCTCTCTCTCTCTCTCTCTCTCTCTCTCTCTCTCTCTCTCTCTCTCTCTCTCTCACACACACACACACACACACACACACACACACACACACACACACACACACGGGGGGGAGAATGGAGGAGGACAATGTGGTGCCTCCTCAGAGAGAAAAAAAGAAGCCTCTTGATAATAATAATAATAATAAAGTGATGAATTTTAAAACCACATAACTATGTCTTAAGATTTCCTTTGTGCTGCAGTCCTTGAAGTTTCTTCTTGTTACAGCATGGACAGTAAACTTAGATAGAGATACAGTACTCAGAAGCTAAATACATGCATACCACAGTATAAATGTAAATTACTGCTTCTCCTTATAAAAATATATGATGTAGCACAGAACATTTAATTGTTTTGCGGCTGTGAGCCTACAGATACATGGCAGAAAGGAAGTCCTAGTGGACTAATGTTGCTCAGAGGGTTGTAAATTATTTCTTAACAAGCAGCTATTTGCTGATGCTGGCAAATACAGGTGGAGTGACACCAGTCTTTCATGTGCGCTTAAGAAACTCTATGAGAAAGTATGTATGTGAACCCAAGGTACTCTACAGCATTTTCACAACTGAGCTTTCCCACTGCGTTAGAGATTGTGTGGGCAGCTACAGAAGCATAATTTATATGTGCGAAATCTTTTATTGGCTATTTGTTTTAAATATATAATTGAATGTACAGCGCCTAATAAGACGGAAAGTATGTTAATACTATAAACAACACATGATGTAGTTGGTGTTTCTCTTGTAGAAGATTGTAAAATGGTGATCATAACTATTTGGCTTTTTATAACTATTTGGAATTTTAGGGTGATTGAATAATACAGTTAGCACATCTTTGAACCAGCATGTCCTTAACTATTGAAAGGCATCTCACTGTAAGAGGACACCCTTCCACTGAACTCCATATCTTACTGCCTTGTAAGGTTCTTTTTTTGTTGTTGTGATTGTGCCAGGAAGGTTATCATGAACGTTGCTCAGACATTTATCTCTGTGGGAATGGTAATGTCAAAGGGAAAATGTGGTGGTCATGCTAAAGAAGCTGTTTTTCTTCACATAGACTTTGTGTGTAATACAGAGGTAATGTATAGATTGTTGACAATTCTGTCTTATGTTAGTGTACTGTATTTCCATTTAAATATTTGAGCTGTCTTAACTGAGGAAAAAATAACAGCCAATTATTATTGACAGAATAAATATATAAATTTCCAACTTAATTGTGGTACAAATAGAATCCAACAAGTACTTTGTAACTAACTTTTCAAACGCCAACTTTCTGTCATATATTGAGGCATTTCTTTATTGCAGATACAAAGCAATAAAAATAATATTAATGGATTGTATAGAAGTCCCACTTACAAATGTCAAATTCAACATTGCAACAGTAATGAAGAGCATTAATTTGCATCTGACGTTCCAACTAATTAAGAACCGAAATATCAAATCTCCTGTCTATTGAGTAGTTTTTCTTACCCATCCTAGTGAAAAATTAAGCCATGAAATTTCTTTTTGTTATCAGCCCAATGCCATAATGTCTAGCATTCATTCCCATAAGTGTGGAAAATTGACAAAATTATAGTCTCGTTAGGGAAACAAAGAACTGATGAAAATAGAACTTCTCACATGTCAGCTTCCTGGTGGCAGTTTTGTTAAACAGGGGACCATCCCTTTCTTTGAATATTTTCCACAGCAGTCAAAGAGAAAACACATATACACACTAAGTTGCTGAAGGCTGTATGTGAACCGTGGTGAAGAGTTTGTTAAGTGATGTTTTGTTACTGTTTAATGGGTCTGGAACTCTAGTGGTGTGTGTGTTATCTTGCCAATTTAGCTCCCCCCAGTTGCCCCGCAAAGACAATTTGTTATTTATTTGTTTCAGAAAAAAATAAGAATTAACACACGTCACAATATCTGTTCGTAGGATTTTTTTTCATCTGCTTTCTGCCCACCACAGCTCCTAAAAGTGATATATTGTTTCTTGTTCTTACTTGCCATCAACACTTATAGCAATCCTATGAAACAGTGAATCCCAGAATGTTCTTTCAGGCTTCTCTTCTCAACTCTTGTAAATTCCAGACAGCAGCTGTCTTGAGAGAGTCAATCCATCATGTACTGGGTCTCTCTTTCTTTGGAGCCTTCAACTTTTCCCAGCATAATTTTCCTTTCCAGGCAATCTTGCATTCTCACTGTGTGCCCAAGTACAACAGCCCCAGTTTCAGCATTTCTGTCCCAGAGATAGTTCAACCTTGATTTGATCTAGGACCCATTTGTTTGTCTTTCAGTGAAGAGTATCCACAAAGCTCTCCTCCAGCACCGTATTTCAAACAACTCAAATCACACACACACACTATCAGCATACTTTCCTCTCCAGCTTTCACACCTGCCAATAGTGAATACAATACAATACAATACAATACAATACAATACAATACAATACAATAGAGTAGATGATCTTGGTCTGCATCCTTATACTTTTCCAATGCCTTCATTACTGCCTTTCAGGCTTCTCCTGACTTCTTGGCTGTAGTTTCCATTTGAATTGATGATTGAACCAAAGCATGCAAAATCTTTAATAATTTCATTTTCTTCATTGTCAACAGTAAAGTTCTGTAATTCTTCACTAATCAACTATAACCCTGCTTTGATACTTTCTTCTTTCATTTTCATTAGAAGTCCATTTGAATCATTGCTGCTTTATGCCAGTAAGATGGTGTCATCAGCATATCTTAAACTATTGATATTTCTTACACCAACTTTTACTACTCCTTCATCTGAATCCAATGCAGATCTCCATATGTTCTGTTATGCATACTGATTGAACAGATAAAAGGATAAAATAAACCTTTGTCTGGCACCTTTGCCTAGGAAAAACATTTCTGCCTCCCCATATTCTGTCCAATCAGTAGCTTACTGAAAAGCTCCATGGCAAAGTGGTTAAATGCCTGTACTGCAGCTACAACTGTGCTCACGACCTGGGGTTCAATCTCAGGTGGCTGTCTTATGGTGGGCTCAACCTTCTATCCTTCCGAGGTCAGTAAAATGAGTACCCAGCCTGCTGGGGAGAGGGGCAGCAATGTGTAGCCTGCATAATTAAATTGTGAACCACCCAGAGAGTGCTTGAAGTGTTATGGAACAGTATACAGTGGAACCTTGATTTACATGCTGCTTGACTTGCAGCATATTTGACTTGCAGCAAGAAGGGCCTGTTTGACTTGAGTCACAGGCTTTGACTTACAGCTCGGAGACCCAGTGCAAGGCCCCGGAATCGGGCGGCAGCCATGACCCAGCATCATGGCTGCCGCCTCCAAACTGCTCCTGCCTTCTTCCTCTCCTCCGGCAGCGGCAGCTTCGGCAAGGCCAGCTCCGAGCACCTGGAGCTGGTCCTTGGCCTCACAGAAGCCGCCACTGCTGCCAGATGATGAGAAGGGCCGGGAGGTCGGGGCTGGCCTCACTGGTTAGACAGTCGGCTCAGTCTTGTAAAAAATCTGGCTGCAGAAGTCTGGTCCACAATGGAAGCATTTTAGTTTGGGAGCTGTACAGTTGTGGGACTCTAATGGTAAGCATAGAGTTGTTCAGAACTTGAAGCGTCAGGTTAAAAATCAGCAAAACTTAAAAGTTAGACATTGTTGCTATGAACATTAAAAAGTGGAGGCATATAACTTGTGGACTATAATTCCACTGCCTTCTCCTCTCTTTGAAGAGACATTTCATTTACATCCCCGGAAGGAATCTCCTATCCCTGTCAAATTTGTGTTAAATTGCTGTTTTCGGGGGTTCTTTTTCATCATCTGGAACAGATTAATCCACTTTCCCATTACTTTCTATGGGAAAAGTTTGTTTGACTTAAGGCATGTTTGACTTATGTCTACACCTCTGGAACGGATTAATGATGTAAGTCAAGGTTCCACTGTATAGGCTGGGGATGGCAAACCTATGGCACATGTGCCAAAGGTGGTACGCAGAGAGCTTTCGCCTGAAATGCCGCCATCCCTGCTGCCGCCACCGATGACCCCCACCGGCGCTGCCACCTCTGCCACCCCCACCTCCCGCTGACACCAACCCTGCCGGCACCGTCCCCATCGCCATCTCCCCTCCTCCGCCGACCCTGCCTCCATCACCGCCGCCATCCCTGCCTCCCACCACCGCCAATGACCCCGACCCCGCCTACACCGCCATCCCTGCCCCCTGCCGCCACCAATGACCCCGACCCTGCCTCTGCCGCCATCACCGCCGCCATCCCTACCCCCTGCCACTGCTGATGACCCTGAACCCGCCTCTGCTGCCATCACCGTCGTCATCCCTGCCCCCCACCAACGATGACTGACCCCAACCCTGCCTCTGCTGCCATCACTGCCACCATCCCTGCCCCCCACCAACGATGACTGACCCCGCCGCTGCCCCATCACCCTTGCTGCCCTTGCCCCCCCGCCCCCTGCTGCTGCCAATACCGACCACCACCACCCCACCAGCACTCGGTGTCAAAAAGGTTCGCCATCCCTGATATAGGTGAAACACTTTGCTTTTGCTTATGGACAATACAGGTTATACATCAGGACAATCAAGTGCTGAAGGCTGTTTCTTTCAGAACAACCCATGGTTTCTCATGATCCACACAGTTAAAAGCTTTGCTGTAGTCCAAGTAGTATAGACTGATTTTTTTTCTAATATTCTTTGGTAGATTCTAGTAGCCAGTGGATATTTGCAATATGATCTCAAATGCCTCTTCCTTTTTGGAATCCTTTTAGAACATTTAGCATATTTTGCTCCATATAAGGTAAAAAGTTTTTGTTGCAATGCAACAAATTGGAAATCAGAATAATGGTCTTATAGTTGTTTTACTCCTGAGCATCTCCTTTCTTTGGAGTCAGATTGTATATTGGATGTTTCTAGTCCATGGGCCATTGTTTTGTTTCCATATTTGTGGGCATACTGTTGTTAGGATTTGGCAGACTCCATTTCTGTGGCTTGAAATAGTTATCTTGTTATCTCATTTACTCCTGGAGATGTTCCCAAGCCAACATAGGCAAAGACCATACTGTCTAAAGGAATCTGTGAGTTACAGTTCTAGAAAAATAATGTTTCCAGCCATTGACAATAAGGCATATACTTGGTTGCTGTTTAGCTACACTGGCAATGATCCCTACAAGAGAGGAGGGCAGATCTAAGCAGAAATGCACCATAAATAACTATGGTAATTCCCCTTCTCCTACATCTTCTGCTGTACACTTCAGATAGAACTATACCTTCTAAGGCCGCTATCTCACAACAGGGAAGATCAGGTGATTGTGAAAATCCAGCTTTTCTCCTTTCCTCTTCCGTTCCCACGTACAAGAAAATTTCTAAAACTAAAAAGTCCTGACATCATCATCATCATCATCATCATCATCATCATCATCATCATCATCATCATCATCATCATCATCATCATTATTATTATTATTATTATTATTATTATTATTATTATTATTATTATTATTAATAATAATAATAATAATAATAATAATAATAATAATAATAATAATAATAATAATAATAATAATAATAATAATGTGGTACCAGTGGTAATCGGCTAAGCAAGTATTTAGAAGAAATTGGAGTTGACAAAGTCACCATCAGTCAGCTGCAGAAAGCCGCCTTACTGAGATCTGCTTGCATAATTCGCCGATACATCACATAGTCCTAAATGCTTGGGAAGTGTTTGACTAGTGATTTGTATTACAAAATCCAGCATAGTTAGCTGTGTGGTTAACAACAACAACAACAACAACAACAACAACAACAACAACAACAACAACAACAACAACAACAACAACAACAACAACAACCAGCCCCAGGGCCAGCTGGTTGGCACTAGGGGGGAAAGCAGAAAACCTGGATCATATGCACTCCCACGGACTTCTGGCTCTGGAAAAATGTGCATTTTTAACCGGAGCAAAAAATGCCCAATACCAGAGGTAGGTCTTGGAAAGCTTGCTAGAAGGGTGTTACTGGTGTTTTTTAAAAGGCCCGTCGCCATGGGGACAAGATTTTTGGAAAAGGTTTATCCGAAAATTAGATCAGGATTTTAAAGGACGTGTAATAGAGCCCTAAGTCTTCTGGGACTTTAGAATCTACCTTTTAAAAATGCATGGGGCCACAAACCTATTTGTTTCAGCCAGGTTTGCACAAATTCAGATAAATGTGTGGGGTTTTTTTAGTATCACAATATATACAAGTTCACAGGAATCCTTCAACTCCTCCCTCTTCCCATCTCCTTTTGCTTCTGCCCTTCAGAACTTGCAGATTACTCCCACAGACTGACAGGAGAGAAAGCTGAAATGGTGAACAAGTTACTTTTCTTCTCTGCCTCTATTTCCTTTTCAACTCCTCCTTTCTTTTCTATGAAAGTGGTAAGCTCTTTGGGGCCAAAGCTGTCCCCTTCTATAAATATATGCCATGTCTAACACTATGGCCCCATGATCTCACTTGTTGCCTCTCACTCCTACAATAATACAAATAATCATGTCTTTCTGCAAGCTGTACTAAACCTACATGCCTCACACCCTCTTCCTTACGGTGTCTGCTTCCATTTGTCAGGAAGTGAATGCATTGGTTTGATAAATGCAGAGAACACATGATATAGACAAGGAGCACTTACACTTATTTAAACTGCACCTATCAGCATTGGAGCCGGCTACTGAAACTCCCAAGACCCAGTGAGAAAAGATATGAATTTTATCTGTTCCTGTCCTGCACCCACAGGTTCCTTCTCTCCCTGTGCTTTTTTCGTGGAAGGCAAACTTGAAGGATAGACAAAAAGCACAGGCAAGGGAGAGTCATTCTACTCCATTTGGGGCTCCACTTTGTTATGCATTTCAAATAAGTTTCATGCATCTAGGTCTATCTGGGTATTAGGAATTTAAGTCAAGTCAAGTTAAGTTTATTGCGGTCATATGACCCATATCTGCAAATATACAGTAAAGGCAAGAAGAAAAGCAAAAAGAAGTACTAATAAATAGGAGCATGGAAATGGGTGGCCGAAATGATCGCTGCTCTCTTTCGAATGGCAGCTAGAAAGAACTTTGCAACCTGTGCTGTAACGTGTGAGTTCTTGTCTATTAGACAGTATTGAACTAACCACTTAGAAGGGTGGCCTTGGAATTTTTTCAACAGTGGACAAATTAGGGTATTTTAGGAATTTAAGTAAAGCATGGGGTGAGAATCATGGACATGTGGCCCCAAGGCCAGAGAGCAAGAATAGTCCACATAAGAATCCAGAATAATTTTGATGGATGGTAGCAAGAGGATGGAGAACATACCTCTCCATCTCTCCCTGCAATCTTTCTGCAAAAGCTGCTAAGTGCTTAGTGAAATGGAAGATACATCCTTTTCTGGTACTATGATCATGAAATTAAAGTGATCATGGGATGTATCTATAACAAGGCCCTTCACAAAAATTGTTGGTGCAAAGATTTATTCCGTTACACTCAACCTGTAGTCTCGTGTGATGACAAGCATAACACTTGTGTTAATACAAGCTGGAAAATTCATTTGAGATGCAGAACACCTTACACATTGAGAGCATCAGCAGGAAAACAAAAGATGCAGTTTGCCCACCACTTAATGCTATCTAGAAAAAAATGTTCCATCGGGTGTAGGAACAGCTTCATACATAAAATAGATTAGCTATTGCCTATTGCTCTCCGAGGTCAAAGTACTGGCCGTGTAAGTGCTGGCAATTTTAATTGCCTTATTTGGGCTACCAGCATCAGTCAGGCACCTTTTCATCTCCCCCAATGTTCTTTGTGAAACTTCCAACTTGTCGGCATTGCTTCTGCCTTTCAATTGGCAAACCCTTTTAAAAAGAGCCAAAATTGGTTTCGTTTAATAGGTGATGATGTTAAAAGACTTTCCCAGTGAACTCAGTGGAGAAGAGGGACTAGGCAGGAAAACCCAACTTCTTGCCCTCTCTGACAGAAATCCTTCCAGTTTGACCACCTGATGGGCCCTTGGGGTTAATTAGAAAATCCCCATCAAGAGCTCAGAGGCCAATATCAGCTGTCAAAATCCCACATTCCTACTCTTTCAAGTGCAAAACAACCTGCGTCTGAAGATGGGCCCGAGTATAAAAGGACACACCACCACCACTGTGGGCTCAGACTTCGCTCCATTCATAGCCCCACCACTATGAATACAGCAAAATCTCAAATGAAAGTTTTAATCTCCCCACTGCATTCATTCCACAGAGAAAAGGGTTTCCCTTTTAACAATTTCCCCTCCCTTAAATCTTTTGTGCTGGCGCGCTTTGGGGTGTGTGGAGGGAGCCTTTTTACTCTGACCCAGCAAAGGCTTTTGGCCATAAAAAAAGCGTTGCACCTAAACCTTTTATGCTGGAATCAGAGTAAAGGTCTTCCCAGACCAAAAGTAACTAATACAAAAGGACTTAAATGCATTGAGAACATGGACATGTTTTTTTTTTAAAGGCACCTGATTGCAACTTGCTAGGGTACCTAGTTGGGCTTTGTCACCTTTTTTCCAGCCTGTACAAAACCTGCCAAAATAATGGATGACCTGAATAGGCACCTGGAATAGGAACTGGCAAACCACTCCAGTATTCCTGCCAAGAAAACTCCATGGACATGGGGTCAAGAAGAGTCGGTCACAACTGTAACGACGCAACACATGCACACACACCATGTACCAAACAGCTTTCTTCTCTCCTTAGAATGTTTTGGGCCTTTTTGTTTTGCAATATCTGTTGCAACAAACATGTTTTTTTCTGTGAAAACTAGAATAATTATAAGCATTAAACAAAAATAACCCCTGTTGTTTAACATTCTAGTACAGTATTCAGGGAGGGAAAGTTGGGGTTTGCTCCAGGATGCCAAACTATAGAAGGGAGTGACACCTACAGAGGTATCCACTGGTCACTGTTAGGAAAATAAACAGCAAATACTACCCACCGGTCCACATTATTTATTTATTTATTTTTAAGAAGCAGCTTATTCCTTTTTGGGGAGATGCCAAATTTTATTCTTCAGTGTTCTTGATGTCCCTTTGGGTCCAAGTTCAATGCAGAGTAGATGGGGAAATGGCATCATTGCTCCATGAACTATATATAACATGCATATATATATAACATGCATATATATATATATATATATATATATAACTATATATAACATGCATATATATATATATATATATATATATATGTTTTCGTAGATTTTCACGGGTATAGGTATGTATGTTAGGGTGGATTCGGGTTTCTTCCCGTGTAGAAATCTGGTTGTTTTGGCGACGTTTTAGAAATCTGGTTGTCTCACTCGTCATCTTCAGGCTGGTGTTCTGGCTTCTTTCTTCTTGAAGCAAAGCGTGGTCTCAGTTGAAGTCCTTATATTTATAGAAGGACTTAGAAACTGCTGGTGGGTTAGATGGCTGGTAGGTTCTGGCAGTATCCTGGGCTTTGGTGGAGTGGGGTCCTGTGTCTTGTGAATTCATTTTGGTCTGGCTACGTGTCTGTGGTCTCCCAAGTTTTTTTTTGGGGTGAAGTGTGCCATGTGGTGACACCAGCCAGTAGATGGTGCAGTCGTGGTTTTGATTGGATGGTGGAGTTTCATCTGTGGGAAGGGTCTGGGTTTGTGTTTGGTGTGGATGGAAGGTGGTGGCATCTTGTGTCCAGACCTTTCTCTTTGTGAAGAAACCGTCTGTTGACCAAGTTTCAGATGTCACCCTAACGGGAGGTGTCATCACGTTTATTAGATAGATAGATAGATAGATAGATAGATAGATAGATAGATAGATAGATAGATAGATAGATAGATAGATAGATAGATAGATAGATGCATGTTAGGGTGGATTCGGGTTTCTTCCCGTGTAGAAATCTGGTTGTTTTCGAGAGAGTGTGTTTCAGTTTTTAGGTGGTCTTTGTCAGCGAGGCGTTTGGTTCTGGAGATGAGGGTCTCACTCGTCATCTTCAGGCTGGTGTTCTGGCTTCTTTCTTCTTGAAGCAAAGCTATATATATCCTGCATAATTACTTGTAATTATATATCTATATCTATATCTATATCTATAGCTATAGCTATAGCTATCTATCTATCTATCTATCTATCTATCTATCTATCTATCTATCTATCTATCTATCTATCTATCTATCTATCTATCTAATTACTGTTCTATCCCTAATGATCTAATTAAGAACTGGATACTGATACTCTGATATCTAAGTCTAACGGACAGTGGTTCGGATCAGTGGCTTAGGCATCTCGCTGCAGAGCTGGAGGTTGGGAAATGGATTCCCCACTGTGCCTCCTTGAGAGGGAATGGATTTGATGATCCATTGGGTCCCTTCCAGATTTGCAGTTCAAAGGTTATTATTAAAATTTATGAAGCAAGTAATGACTAACAATACCACGGTTCAACACGATGAACTCTAAATGGCTGCATATTAACGAGATTATGAATGTATGCACAGGGAGTTATTCCAAGTAAATTAAATTGAATTTCTGTAAGTATACTGGGTGCAGGACTATCTTCAGTCACTAGGTGGCAGATGTGACTAAGCTGTACCTACAGTTTAAAGCCATGGTAGCGTGGTGGTCTTCAAGATAGCTACAAAGCTGTTCTTTTCCCTCTGTGGCAGCCTTCTTTTTTAGGCATGGAGTGGCCATATTATACATACATATTATATAGGGTTCTCGTGGAGCAATAATTAAACCGCTATATTGCAGCTATATCTGCTCACCGCCTGAGGTTCAACTCCAGGAAGCAGGCTCAAGATTCACTCAGTCTTCCATTCTTCCGAGGTTGGTAAAATGAGTACGCAGCTCACTGTGGGGTGGGGATGTGTAGCCTGCATAATTATTTGTAAACCGCCCAGAGTGCTTTAAGCGCAGCACTAGGGATGGGCATTTCATTTCGGAACCATTAGGTTACGAAATGAACCACACGAGCCTAGGTGGTCCTCGGAACTGGCTGATACATGCAGATCCAATTGCTTTACTTTTCTCTGTCTCATGCAGGATTAAAATCCAGCGAGGAAGCATGCTGCAACGTCATCTGTGCTAGATCTGTGATGCTGGCCAATCAGGAGCTGTGCAGGGACAGGCATAATCCCACCTCCCTCTCTGATTGGCCAGCAGCACAAAGCAGGAAAGATGACATTGCAGCGTCCTTCCTCGTTGGATTTTAACCCTGCGCAAGACAGAGAAAGGCAAAACAATTGGATCGGCGTGTATCAGCAGGTTCTGAGGACCACCTGGGCTCGCATTGTTCATTTCGTAACCTACTGGTTCCGAAACAAAATGCCCATCCCTATGCAGCACTCTTTCCTTTCTAAGGCTGCACCATGGAAGAGGAACACCAGGAAAAGTGGCTTTGAACTGATAGTAGCATAACCTTACCTGAAGCTTTCTTTAATATATCAAATAAATACAACACATACTCTGTTCTTCTGCAAAGAGCAAACAACATGAAATACCTTTTATAGAGCTAGTGTTCTTTGTATCAGAAATAGAAAATCCACAAATATAACATTTGCTGTCCATGAATGTGCTATTCATTTGTTCTTTTGCTAATAACAAAAAACATGATATATCTTTTATAGTTCCACTGTTATTTTGCAACAGAAACAGAAGATCTACATATAAAGAATTTGCTATTCATGGGGGTCAGGGTTGCCCCTCTAATGTATTTTACTTTGAAATTAGCAACGTTGAGGCTAGCTTTTTGTTAGCTGACTGCACACACCTGCTTCTAACGGACACAAAGCTGAAGCTACAATTTGCCATAAGTAGAAGAACCTCTTTGTACCTCCTCAAAGCAAACAAAATATCTTGGAACCAATATGGTCTGTTTTAAAAGAAGCACTCTTCTCCTTACATAATGAGAATCCCCTGCTTTTTTCCCCTTTTCTTTTCTGCTTTTCTACAGCACAAGGGGAACGATGCTACACCAATCAGACAGCCACATTTTGTATATTAAAAGGGCATCTGTAAAGATATTAACAGGTCAATATTCAGACAGGCAGGTTGTACAGAAAGGGAAGTGGGTTTTGGGGGGTGATGGTATTAAAATGCTTCTCCTTCATGCATCTTTAGAAGCAGTGCTTGGTCTTTTGGAGGGTTGTTTCACAGCAGAATGCCACATTGACTCACCAAACTCAGGCAGAAGCTATTCTAATCTCCTTTAGAACAGCCTCGGTCTTTCAAAGGGTTCTTCAAAGCCCCCCCCCCACACACACACACACCTCAAGGTACCATTCGAAGTCACCTTTTGTACGGACCTCTTCTTACAGAGATGAAGGAGGCATGATTTTATGAACGTGTGAGAATGCCTCACCCTCCTTCTGCAGGACCGATTTCCCTTCAAGTGATTCTTGTATTGTTTCCTTCCTCCAGCGCAGGAACACCTACATTGTGTGAGGAGAGACGGAGAGCATTCAAACCCTTCAGTGGTTCATTCACTTGAAGGCAGCTGGACCGGCTAAAGGGTTCAGCTTGCCCTCTTCACTCTTGCGGGGAGTTCTGTTCAAAGCCTGGGTTTGGACGCCTTTCCTACACAGATCCAAGCAATTAATGAGAGAATGATTTGTGTAAAAAGAGTCGGGGTGGCGGGGGAAGGGATGTGGCAGTGTTTGGTCGCCCTCGATCATTTGCCTATTTGGGTTTGTAATTTAATGATACTGCTCAAGCCCCTCCACCATAATGGGGGGAATGACTGGCTGGTCTTTTTTTCTTCCATGCTTTCTTCTCCTCCTCCTTTTTTAAATGAACGATGAAAAAGTAAGGCTGTTTACACAATTAATAGCCATGTGTGGCTTTTCTTTCATATTAAAGGGCTAATAAAGGTTTGAATATAAGGCCTACTGTTAATCTAGCAGTAATTGGAATTAATACTTCCCCAGCCAGATTTTTAGTCAAACAAAACATTGGGGGTGGCGGGGGGGAGAGAAAGCATTAATTTAGCATCACCTCCTAATTCTGATGGAGCAGTGAATTGGTTCTTTTCAAGAGATGTTTTTGTACAATGAAGAGTTCAAAAGGTCCTAAGGGAATGCTAAGGACCTCTGTGCCCTGAGATCTGTGTGTTACTGACCAGGATCAAATTCTGTAGAAGTGCTATAGCTGTTCACTTCTTAAAAGTCTATTAAAAGAAAATAACCAACCTCCCCCCCTCCCCATTGTGCTCAAACCTCTGTCTCCTCTTTTCATTTTCAGACTACACATCCAAGCAAGTCACTTTCCTATTGCTGCTGTTTAGTGTGTGTGTGTGTGTGTGTGTGTGTGTGTGTGTGTGTGTGTGTGTGTGTGTGTGTGTGTGTGTGTGTGTGTGTGCACGCGCGCACATGGGTATCTGTGTGTCCTTATAGGTGTGTCCGATATACAATCAGTTAACAATATTTGACCACTTTTATATACTAACCAGTAGAGATTGGCCCTTCTTTGTCATCTGTCAGATATTCCGTTTCCGTTTCCGACTTCCAGAGCACATTGAAGATAAGTCTCACTCTTTCAAAGCTGATATAGACCCTTCATACTTCAGTAAGATTCTATCGAAAAAACAAAAAATCTGAAGCAATGGTGCTCGTTACTTGCATATATTCTGTGAATTTTCTGCCTGTATCAGAAAAAAGTTTTTAAAAAAAAAATGATTCCTGTGCCCTAAAAGACTGGTTTCCAAAACTGTAAAAGGCACCTAAACCAGGCCAGAAGGGTGTTTTATTTGGGAAGTTCCCCGCCCCCTCTCCTTGACTATTGCTACTGCTGCGCTGCTGGTACCAGGCTGGGAGGCGCATCCATTTGCCATGCAGTGGGGATCCAAAATGGCGACTGCAACAATATTTTTTGAAATGGATCAACCCAAAACCCCACCAAAGCACCACAGAAACATGCAAAAATTAGCTATTTTAAATGCTTGAATTTTACAGTAGCAGCAGTGGGTTTTTCTTGCAAAAAAGTCTCCGTTGATTTTATTTTATTTTATTTTATTTTATTTTATTTACACCTGCACATTTGCAATGATGGGCTCGCCCATGGGAGTGGACCATGCAAATTTTCCACCAATCGCATGGCCACTTGGCCAGGTTGACTACAGAGACTTCTGGGATGTGCCAATCGGGCATAAACAGCCCACTAATCGTAGCTCAAACCCGAACCCTAAGCCTAAACCTAACCCATACGCCAGTACACTGTCCTTCTAAGTGGGTCAGAGAGGCACCCAGAGGTGCACCCCAATACTCACCCTAACCTCACCCGTAACTGATGGCTGTCTGGAGCCATGGAGCTAACCCGTCTTAACCCTAAGCCAGATGTACTTGCATTGCACTACCCCATCATCTAGATATGATCTGGGTAAAATTGTCTGGAGCTTCTCCCTGGGGTAATCAGTGGGGATTCAAACTGGGCTTTCCTAGCCACTAATCTTACCGACTTAATCTGGATTAGAAAATATTAAAATATTAATCTGCGTTAGAAATATTAAACTGGGTTAGAAAATACGCTACATGTTTTTGTTCTTGTCTTTCCTTCTTTCATATCCCAAAAAGTTCAGAGAAGACCTGAAAATCAAAAAGGACACATCTAGGAAGTGGGTGGAAGGCCAGGCCACAAAGGAAAACAACAGACAAAGAGCACAGAATTGGAAGAGGAAACAAGTGGGGTACCACTAGGCTTAGCCCTGGGCCCAGTGCTCAACAAGTGTTTTATTATTATTTGGATGAAGAGGTGCAGGGAATGATTATTAAATTTGCAATGACATAATATTGGATAGAATAGCTGGGAGACAGAAATAAAATTCAAAAAATCTTGATACGGCTTCAGACAAGGCTGAACAAAATAGACTTAAATATAACAAGAATAAGTGCAAAGTTCTACACCGGGGTGGGGTGGTGGGGTGGGGAAAACACCAAATACTACTTTTCAAATATTTTAAAGATTGTCATACAGAAAATGGACAGAATCTATCCTCAATCATCCCAGACAAGAGTGCAGTCCGTATAATAATGGGCTAAAGTTACAGGAAGCCAGATTTTGGTTGAATATCAGGAAAAATGTCCCAACAGTTGGAGCAGTACAACAATAGAACCAATTACCTCAGAAGGTGGTGAGCAGCCCAATACTGAAGGTATTCAAGAGAAAACTGGACAGCCTTCTGTCAGATCTGCTTGATTTGGATTTCTGCGTTGAGCAGAGTGTTGGACTTGATGGCCTTAAAAGCTGCTTCCAACACAAGTATTCTTATGATTGTATTGTTCCTTTTTGCTTCCGTTTTTAGTTTTCTTTAGCCTCCCTGCCCTCATTCTGACTTCCCTCTTTCTCCTCCCAACATCAAAGAGGGCAGGTAGTCTCTCATCCTTCCTTCCCAAATCGTCTGAACCATCCTGACTGAGTCTTGCAGAAAGAGCCAGCATTGCCTTCCTTGTCCTGTCTCTTCCTGTGGCCAACTCACCATCCACCCACCTACCCCGCTTCCTGGCAAGTCAGTGTCTTTGCTTTGGTTTGTTGCTACTGCCTGACGTTTCCTCCCACCCACCCCTCCTTGGTACCCAGGTCAGTTGGAGGGCTGCCTGTCACTGACAACTGAGGCTGCTGCAGGGCACAGTTGTCAGAGGCTGAGGCTGCTTTGAAAGGGTATCATCAAAGAGGTGAGGAGAAATTTGGCTCCTCTTGTGGAATTCAGTGGCTGGAAGGAAGTTATCCATGCCAAGAGGGGCTGCTTCAGTATGTGGGCAACAGGCTTGTTTACACCTGTGGACTTTTCAGCTGTCGTTTCTTTTCGTTTGTTTACTTTAGCTGCTGAAGATGGGGCTAATAGTGGTGTTCATATCCACTGACCAACAACAACAAATATATTTTGAACTAATTTGCTTCTGGGCAATCTTCAAAGGGAGCCTCCACAACTAAGACAGTGCCTTGTGTGGAGTCATGCTTAATCTAATGATGGCTCTTTCACAGTAAAGCATCTCTATCCAGGAAAAGTGTCATCATTGGATTTGTACCTGCTAAGCAAAATCTTGAACCTAATTTGTGCATACACTTTTTTCTTCATACGATAAATTAATTATGCAAAATTCCCTGGTACTGATCCTGTTATCATGAACCCTTTTTTGCAATAGTAATGCACTGGACATGCATAGAAACCATTTTAACAAGTGGTAGACATACTACAATCGCTACCATTTCAATAATGAAATTAATTTGCCCTTCGTGATAAGGAAAGGTTGGGCTTTTTGTAAAAGGGTTCGGCATGGAAACCGCGATGCAGTATTGCAGAGTAAAGAGCCTCCCTTGTATCAAATGGATTAATTTATATCCTCCAAGATTAAGGTCATATCGATATCATGCATGATCTCTATCAGCTTTACGGATTCTTGAACTTAATGTCCAGGCTCACTAAGGCCCATTCACACTTGGCAGATTGATATAGGAACTGACAATTCACTGCCACCCAAGTGTATCTTAGCCTACAAAGCTCACATAAATATCACTGAACATCTCCCATTGTGAGATGGTCATTTATTCAATGTCCTGGCCTTAGGCCACGTATTGTGAATTACCTAAAAGAAACAGATGTGTTTTTGTTCTCTGCTGTTTCTCTTTATTTTTTGCCAATGACAATCATATTTTTTTTTCAAATTATCTTTTAAGAACATACATAAAATACAGGGAAAGCCCTGCTGGATCATACCTGAAGTTTACTAAGGGCAACTTTCTGTTTGTCACAGTGACCAAGCAAATGCCCACAAGAAGCCCACAACCAGGAGAGGAGTGCAAAAGCTGCTTCAGATAAAGCTAAAACCTAACTTAATCCTGATTTTATAAAATTTTAAAGCGCAGTTCAGCCCCATGGCCAGCAGGTGGAGCTAGCATTAAAATGGACCACCTGGCTGGAGGAAATTAAAACAAAAAACACTGAGCTTCCTGGTGCTCCCAGGGTTTTGGAAAATTTAAAAATAAATAAAAAAACAGCGCCGATCGGCCCCAGGAACAGCCAGTCGTCGCTATGAGGGGGAAAAAAAAGAAGAAGAAAACCGGATCATCTGCGTGGTCCCACGACGTCTGCCTCCTTAAAAGCTGGATTTTTTAAGCGAGGCAAACAAATTCCCTACCTCTCCGATAAGTCTTGGAAATCTCGCTTAAGGGGGCATTACCGGGTTTTCTTTTTTCTTTTTCAAAAAGCCTGGTGGCTGTGGGGACAGCATTTTTAGATACGGTTTATCTACTAATTTAAACTGCATTTAAAGGGACATGGGATAGGGGACAGAAGCAGGATAAAACCTAAACAAACATTTTATTGATGGTCCACTGGTCATTTGAGTCAAGTACTGTACTTTTCTAGCCATTGTTTATAAAGACTCCTTTGAGGCTGTCAGGCTCTTGACTTTGGTAATACTAGGTCTGGAGGGCCTCTACATATTGAATGGGACCAGGAACAGTTTGGGGATTGTGCTGGCATTTCACATTCCCTCTGATCCAGCACTCTCTCTTGCAGAGCTGGTGAGCTTCGTCTCTGGGGCACTGTTGATTAGAGATGGGCACGACTTGAAAAAAGTCGTTAGTTGGGCCGGTTCCGTTTTGGGTCGTTTCCGTTTTTCGCAAAAATTTGCAAAAATTAGTCGGTTCGTTTTTTTGTTTTTTTGTTTTCGTTAGTACTGGTTTTTTGGGGGGGTAGCGGGCTCCTGGAGGCACCTCTGTGGGGTGGGTGCCTCCTCTGGCCCGCTATAAAGGGAAAGCGGGCTCCTGGAGGCACCCGTGGGTGCCTCCTATCCTCACCCACTAGGAAGGGGAAGCAGGCTCCAAGAGACCCCCTCAACATGGGGGTCTCCCCTCCTCACCTGCTGCTGCAAAATGGCATGCATAGCCATATGGATATGCATACCAGTTGCAGACAGTGAGACCAGTGAACCCAGAGCCAAAGGGTGATGATAAGGCCCCCGCACCGCCATGTCTCACAAAGAAGGGAATCGCATGGCAGTGCAATGCAAGTAGATCTGGCTTAGGGTTAAGGTGGGTTGCCCAGGAGGGTTAGGGACGGGTAAGGTTACGGTGGGCTAGTTGGACCCTCTGGGTGCCTCTCTGACCCACTAAGAAGAAACCAGGTTTTAGGGGCTTTTGGCACATCCCGAAGTCTCCATGGCCAAGTGGGTGCGATTGGTGGGATGGCTCCAAAAATTTGCATTCGTCCAGTCAATGGCTGGCAGGCATTTTTCAGGTGTAAAAAAAAAAATCAATGGAGGACCTGACATTTTTTGACTGCTACTGTGAAAAATCTGGCAGTTTATAAATGGATGCCTGGTGTTTTTGGGAGATTTCAAAAACAATATTGCGTTCGCTGCCCCATTTTGGATCCCCGCCTGCACCGCATGGCCAGTCCGGCTGCCCAGGACGGGGGAGGCGGGACCCCCTCCAGAAACCACCCCTCCGGTAGGTGCCCTGCGCCCTTAGTCAAGCAGGCATTTTTCCGCCTGCTTTTTTGGCCCGGGAATGGGTGGGGGAGAGTAAAAGTTTTTCCTGTGCCGTCCGGGCGCTTTAATTTGCTGGCTGCTAGACTGGGCTTTTGCTGGCTGCGAGCCTGCGGCGAGTCCCACCAGAGCAGCCCAGGACGGGGGATGGGGGGGAGGCTGGGGACCTCCAGAAACAACCCCTCTGGTAGGTGCCCTGAGGCACGGCAGGCATTTTTCCGCATGCTTTTTGGCCAGGAACCGGGTTTTTTTAACTTTTAAAAACTTTTTTTCTGTGCTGCGTGGCATCGCGCGATCGCACGATGCAAGGAACAAGCATGACAAATCAGACCAAAATTGTTCGTTCGTCGGTTCGAGCTCGAAGTCTGGCGGAGTAATTCCCGTTACCGTTTCCGTAGAGTAACGGAAATGAGTAACGGAAACGGAAACGGGAATACCGCTAAGTCGTGCCCATCTCTACTGTTGATATCCATGCAAAGGGTCAGGTGACAGGCCCAGCTCTTGAATTCTTGGAATCCATGGCTTCCTTAGACATGTCCCAATTTGTCAATAACCCACCCATGTAACAGGCCATACACGAGGCCTGGGAAGGTGGTCTGATGATGACCAGCCTTGAGTCAGTCACCTTGTCATGGTCAAACTACCACCTGATAAAATATAGCCTCACCATGGTGCACCTTCCCAGTGAGGAGCCAGGACCCATTAAGATAGTCTGCCCCTGCAGGCTTCTGGATCCTGTTGGCTTCTAGAATACCTTGCTAAACTGGTTGGCACTCCTGTCCTGTCAATGCTCTAATGAATGGCTGGCACCTGAACACCCCTTCCTCTGCCAAATTTTCCCAGAGAATTAATTAAGATCTGATTAAGATTTGTGGGCCTTGAAGTGAATAAGAGGAGGCAAGAGAGCAATTGGAGGTGGGGCCAAATGGAATCATCTAACAGCTGTTAAGATCAAGTCTACTATTTATCAAGCAAGGATTAAGGCTGGAAGAAGATCATACTCCAGTAACTGGATAAAAGAAGCTCAGAACCATCAGGCCAAACTATTCCACACAGTATGTGATCTATCCAGGGGTCACAGTGATAGGCCTCCCTCTAGCATCTCCTGTGACCAATTTTAAAATCAAAAGTGGAGGCCATCTTCCAGAACCTTGACTGCCATTTACCATCAGTAGATTGAGCCAAGATGTCCAGTGCCTCACCTTGTACAGCTAATTTTATGGCAGGTCTTTTGCTTTTGCTTTTTACTTTTTGATCCTTGCCCAGCCTAGGTCATAAAAGCAGCCACTAATGGGTCTCTCCATGAGGGCAGGGTTCCCCCTGTCCTCAAGGAGAGAGTCATTAACCCAATTCGGGGGGGACAAGCTTGCCCGTGGATTCAATTGTGAACAATGGACCTGTTGCCAATATTCCATTCCTTAGCAAGGTACTGGAGAGGGTGGTGGAAGACCAGCTTCATGTGCTTATGGATGAAATTTATGCTCTTGACCCATTCTATTCCAGGTTCAGGCCACATTACAGCACAGAGAACTGCCCAAGTCACTCACTCATCCCAGGTGGGGCGCCTGAGGGTTTGCAGAGTTACAACAAAGAACCGAGCTTTCTCAGTGGCCACCCTTTACCAATGGAACTGTCTGCCTTCTGAATTCGGCCTGGCCTCCTCAACAGGAATCTTTAAGCGCCTATTGAAAAATTGGCTCTTTAAACAAGCTCTCCCTGCACTGTAATTTTCCATCTGGACACTCCATAATGTGCATTTAACTCTACCTCTGCCTTTAGTCTCTGTTACGCAGTTAGTTTTAGCTTTAATGTATTTTATTACACAGTATTTAGTGATCTTTGGATACTTGTTATCGATATGTATTACTATGTTTATTATGTTTATTTTCTATTATTTTATTTGTCTGTTTTTATCTGTTTATATTTTGTTTATATTTTGTTGTTCGTACACCGCCCAGAGTAGCCAGCTGGCTAGACGGGCAGTATAAAAGATTAATAAACAAACAGACAACAGAGAAAGCCCATCCTTAAAGCAGGATGTAAATTAATGTTACAACAAGGTAACTGAGGCAGTTTTTCTATGTTTGTGGACTCAGACTTCAAAGGAATGCCATGCCTAAATCCTGAAGACCAGTGACCAAACAAAGGAAGTCCATTTACAAAATCCTGAAAAGTGACAGAAGTGATATGTAGATACCCAAGCTGGTTGAGAACTTTTCTCTTCAATCACAGACTCTCTGTAATTTCTCTTTCTAGCCTTGCAGGCAGCTGTGTGTGTGTTGTGTCATTACAGTTGTGACAGACCCTTCGTGACTCCAGATCCATGGAGTTTTCTTGGCAGGAAAACCAGAATGGTTTTGCCAATTCCTACTCCAGGCACCTACAGCACCTGGTGTTCCTTGGTGGTCTCCCATCCAAGTACTAACCAGGGCCGACCCTGCTTAGCTTCCGAAATCAGGCGAGACTGGATGTGCTTAGGGCATCTACTCACCGGCAATGAGCACTTTATTGGAAAAGAGTTGCTAGCCCGTTTTGTAAGACCTTCACACGTCAGGTTGACATTGGAGCAGTCCACAAAACAGTTCCATACATCCAGAAAAGGTGTAATTTAAAACATCAAGCTTCTCCAGTCCCTTTACAAAAAAAGCATCCTTGAAAAACACCTGTATCAGGCAAAAGAGCATAAATGAGTGCATATTTCCCACAAAATTACTATAAAACTATGTATAAATTTCCATATGAATGTCCTTTACATTAGAAAAAAATCAGTGAGTCAATCAATATTATTTTAAATAAATGATAGACATTTAATAAAAGAAAAGAAAATTATATTAAAATAATAAATATAAATGCAAGAACTTCTGGATAGCTCAGGCGTTTAGGTGTCTGGCTGAAGAGACATAGGCTGGAGTTTGATTCCCCACTGTGCTCCCTTGATAGGGGCTAGACTTATCCATAGGGTCTCGTCCAGTTCTGCAGTTCCTAGTTGATGTTGAAATAAGGTGAGATCATCCCTTGGCATGTGATGAGAAATATACGCAACACCTTGTTAACTAGTGGCAATTCTATTTTAATATTTGCCATTTATTGTTACACAGGTTTTTTAAACAATGCAATTGTTTAATAATTGTAGGCCCCTTAGGTCTTAGCACTTGCGGCGGGGAAAATGCAACATCTAAATAAACAAAATAAACATTACAGGCTTCAGTTTAATCCTGGATTTCTCACTACTGGAACACACACACGTAAGCGTACACATGCTGGAAGCGGGGCGGGAAAGACTACTGCTGCTTTATATGTGGGAACAGAATTAGTGAGAACAGAAGAAGGATGAATGAACAGTATAGGATGAAAGAATACAGAAATGAATAAGAAAGAAAACAAGTTCTATTGAGGAAATAACAAACCAACAAGAAAGGAAAAGATTGGAAGGTACAGTTGCCAAATGACTGAGTTGTTTGACATCACATAAATTCTAGCTATGCTAATTGGTGCCTGCACGCTCCATTAACTGATATTGATTGTCACCTTTCATGTATCCTCAAACAATTCACAGACATACAGGAAGTCTCACAGTAGGTGCAGATAGGAAAAAATCTATTATCCCAGTGGACAGTCCCAGGAATGTGTCCATGCTGGAAGCAAAACACCAGGAAAATCTGGGCCAATGTGACAAAAAATAAGTCAATGAATATTTTGCTGTAGTTTGTTTGAACAAATATTAGCAGGTGAGTTGAACCATAGATACTGTGTCAGAGAAATTAAAATGGAAATGTTCCTTCGACCATGGACTGAGAAAGAAGAGTGCTTTGTTTCAGTGTGAAGTGTCCACCGCCAGTCAACAATACACCACAAGTAAAATATAATGCACAAACATCAAGTAAGCATAACTCTTTGGCATCATCTGAATGGTGATCCACATCCATCTGTATTGGCAAAATTTGAAAAGTACTGTGCCTGGAAAAACTCCAATCATGCATGTAATTTTAGATGAAAGACTCAAATAAGCATGTATGAAACCACAACCAAACTAGTTTATTTACTGGAAGTGTGCTCAGTCCACAACCTATTTCATCAGATGCTTTTTAAGCATTTGAGGGGTGTGGGGGAATTCACTGACCAGCTTAAATTGACACATATCAGTAAAGGAAATAGAGAAAGAGGCTGGCTAGTTCTATGCAATTATCTAATTATTTTCTCCTGTCAGAACAGGTTTGTTGAATTCATAAGCATTAACAGACTGATCAGGGGCAGAAATGCTTTTGCTTTTCTAGTTTTACAACTAGATTAGGTATATTGAACCAGTAGTACTTATGGAGGATTTGACCCACCAAATTGTCTCTTAGGGCTCGGTCCCACATCCCTTTAAAAGCAGTTTAAATTACTAGATAAACCTTGTCTAAAAATGCTGTCCCCACAGCCACTGGGCTTTTAGGGAAAAAAAGAAAAAAGAAAACCCGGTAATGCCCCTTTAAGCGAGGTTTCTGTGACTCACCCAAGAGGTAGGGATTTTTTTGCCTCACTTTGATAATCCACCTTTTAAGGAAGCAGACTCCGTGGGACCACGCAGATGATCCGGATTTCTTCTTTTTTTTAACTTTTAACTTGTTTTTTTTTTATTTCTTTTCATCATCGGAGAAACAGGAAGCTCCATGCGGTGCCCTAAGTTTTAATTTTCCCCAGCCAAGAGGTCCGTTTTTTTTTCAAATGCTAGCGCCACCTGCTGGCCAAGGGGGCTGAACTGCAATTTAAAATAAAAAAAACAGCTTTGGACATGGGAACTCCTGTCCCACTTATTCAGTCACATGATGGGGAAAAGAGGAAAAGCCAGACCTTCAGAAGATCAGGATCAAAACCCAGGTGAGATAGCAGCCTTTAGTGATCCTAGTTGCAACTTACTAGACAAGCAACAAGCTGCCTAGATGCCCTAAGCCGGGGGTCCTCAAATTATGGCCCGGGGGCTGGATATGGCCCCCAGGGTCCTGAGTCCAGCCCATGGAACCAATTGAAGACCCCCACACACACACACACTTTGAGACCAAGCAAGCGAACTGGCCTCCACAGCTGCTTCTATTGCTGAGGTGGGCTGTGCTGCTTCCCCCATTCCCACCACCACCACCCAGATGATCGGCACACTGGCTAGTGGGCACTTCAAAGTGGGAGGGCCGCGGCAAGGTCCCCCGCTCCACCCACCCACCACCCAGGTGGCTGGGCACCAGCTGCAGCTGAGTGGAACACTTTAAAATAGGAGGGACGCAGCAAGTTCCCCACTCCCTCCAGGCCCCTGCTCCTCCTCCACCATGCCCACATGTCTTCCTTGTGTGGCTGCCACTGCTGTGTTATTATAGTTGTGAGGAAGGGAGGGGGCAAGTGGAGGCAGCATCAGCCAGCCGTCCATGCGGGAGCAACCACAGCAGTGGACCAATGGAGGGATGGACGGCAGGTGACCAAGGGGGAAATGGAGTGACTTCCTGCCAACCTAGCTGCCGCCCTGCTCTGTGGAGGGAGGGGAGGAGAGTGCCCAGCCATGGGCAGAGACAGAGAAAGGGAAGAGAGAAGGGAAGGCCAACGGTGGCCCGGGCCTGGTTCCTAGAAGGCTGGCAGGGCTGCATTTGTCCCCGGTTGGTGACAGGCAGGCCAGCAAGCCAACTGAGCACTGCAGCCTGGCTGGGCTCAGACAGTGAACAGATTGTGGGTGGCTTTGGACAGGCCTTCCTGCCTCCCCTCCCTCCCTCCCTCCCTTACAATGCACCAACCCGGGCCGGGCCTGGCCAGGAGAGGAGGTGGTTTTCCCTCTGGGGTGCAGTGAGGGCACACTGGCCAGGGTGCATGGCCAGATCCACGTGTGATGGCTCCAGCCATGCCACCCCTGCTGTGGCTGCTGCTCCTCAACAGCGAGGAGGGGCCCGAGTTTGCCTGGGCTGCAGCCGCCTTCCCAACACAGGAGTTGGAGGAGGCACACTAGAGGAATACCAGTGAGAACTCAGGGCGGCAATCCAGAGCAGAAGGCATCGCGGGGGGGGGGCAGAGGTGTGCCAATCATGGGCCAATCACAGGGGGACTCTGCCCACTTGCCCCCTCCCCCTTTTTCCATGTCACCTTTTTGGGGAAACTGCAGTCCAGCCTCCAGTAGTGTCTGGAGGGCGGTGGACCGGACCACTCTTTGAAAACTTTGAGGACCCCTGCCCTAATCACATCCAATCTTGCCTGAATTTGGAAGCTAAGCAGGGTCAGCACTGGTTACTACTTGGATGGGAGACCACCAGGGAATAGCAGGTGCTGTAGGTGCCTGGAGTAGGAACTGGCAAACCACTCCAGTATTCCTGCCAAGAAAACTCCATGGACATGGAGTCATGCAGAGTGGGTCACAACTGTAATGATGCAACACACAGGCTCAGCAACAGGATTTCAGCCACGATGTGCCTTGTCAGCATAGTCCATCGTTCAGTATATTTTCAACCTATCTTAATAAATGGTCCATGAGAACAAGAAAAACACTAATAGGACTCATTTTAGAAAGCTTAAAAAAAAGAAGTCCTTTTTAAAAACTTTTTTTTTTTTTTTTTTGGTAGAACCACAGCCACACATCCTTCTATTTTAACACATAGCATTTTCTTAAAATGGTTTCAGGACCCAATAGGGAGGCATTTCAGCTTTCTGTGACTTTTCACACAATATCATGAAGTGAATTTGAAGGTTTGCTTTTCCAAATCCTTACCAAATGACCATGATGCATTCCCCCTCCACTATTATGCAAATAGATTAATCAGTGTATGCTTCAATGGGAATTAATTTATATTTGAATCAAATGAGGCCTAGGCGCTTTACAACTGAACCCCTAGGCCAAAGTCTGAGCTAGGTAGCAAGCCCATATTATTCATTTGACGAAATGTGAACTGACATAAATACTATGGCAAACGTTCAATCCGATTACTCTGTTACCTCACATCAATGCTATCCCAGCCATCAAGCTCTGGCGTCCTTCCTTTCACTGGCTTTGCTAACAAGTGACAACTCCTCCCTGATAAACAAGCACCCACGCTACCACCTCATACCCCCTCTCTTAACCCATAATTCCTGCTCAATGGACTCTATTTGACAAGGTGCTTTATTTTGTTTGTAGGAATCAAGAACCAAACAGTTTGGTGGGGAGGGTTTTTTTAAAAGCGTTTTTGTGTGGGATACAGTTTGAAACTTCCCACTCACTGCTGCCAAGTATTTTGAATCCTAACAAAAAATAGAAATATACATAGGCATTTAACTTTTAAATTGAAAACTGTTGTTAGAGAGAGCCTGTTCTTAATCCCCATTTTAGAAAGAGTAATGGAGGCTTTTTAAGGTAACGATGAGCAGTCAGTTTAAAATGAACCCACCTTTTAAATAGCACCCTTATCCTAAACGCATGTTGACAACCAGTAAATTCTTTCATTTGCATGGAACTGGAACATTAGTGTATTTTTACAGGAAAAAGGGGTACTCTCTGGAGAAACCAAGGCATTAGGAAAGATTGGCTGAATTATCCACTAGGTGTGAGGGAGGCCTGTATTTTTGCCTTTGTGGGAGAGACTCTGTAATGTATAAATAGATTATCAGTTAATTATTGAATCACTCACCAAAACATTTTCTCTGCTGCTGATAATTAAGCTTGTCAAATTCCAGATTCCCAACACTCCACAATGATTTTTAAATACACAGAATGAGTTCTAGAAACTAAAATGAAAACATTTACTTGGAAAAGCAAGAATAGTGTGGCATTGTTTTGTTATCCACGTGTCAATGCCTGGCAGTACATCTCCACCCGTTCAACAGGTCTCTCTAACATCTAGTATAGCTTTTTCAGGAGCCAAAAGGGGTTCCCATAAGGAGCAGGAAAGTGGAGGTATCTACAAGCCTTGCCATTTCTAAACCCATGCTTTGCAACTCTATTTGGGAAACTGCCATCTTACTGAATCCCAAATCATTCATCTAGCCAAGTTCCATACTGTCCACATTGAGTTGCAATGGATCTCCACAATTTCAGCCAGGATTTTTGTTTGTTTGTTTCCTGATGTGTTTCTTGATGATCTCACATTTAAGTACTAACACGTACTAAGGCCCAAACTCGTTTCTGGAAACAGATGAAATCAGATATGGCCAGGGTGGTATGGTGACCAAATTAAATGCAGCACTGTCAAAACCACCCCACTTCCGCTACATACTTCATGCACTGAGATTAGAGACAGAGAACACCAGCGTTGTAGAGGATAGCTGACAATTCCAGGAAAGTGGGATTTTAAGTAGACTGAATTGTTCCTTAAGGAGACTTCTCTTGTGCAAGAGAATGGTTATTAGATTCACTGAAAGTGATATGTGTTTGCAACAAGACCTAACAGTGTGTGTGCTAATGACCACAACTTGGGAGTTGGGACTTTTTTTGATCCCAGATTGCCCAGCTGGGTAGGGGATTATGGATGTTACCATCCAAATAAATCCTAAACTCCATTGATGAGGTATCAATTGGCCAAAATTGACTTCAAAGACAAAAGGAAAAGAAACTGAAATTAACAGTAGGCTTTTAAGATGAATTGATTGTATTGAGATTACTTTAGATAACATGGGATCTCATGTTAATTGTTCTGTCCCACTTTGGTTGCCTATTGCAGTGGATAGGAGAATGCATGCAGTACAGTATTGCCAAAGAGGTGAGGAAAGTGGAAGGACAATCCATTTATACAGCTGAGCCAATGCTCAAAATGAGCCTATGCTTGCAAATGTGAATGAGTTGCCCAGGAAAATGTCTTCCCAATCTTACTTCTTTTTTCAACCGAGTTCTAAGTTGGGCAGATCAAGGCAGTACCGATGTAGTATATCTTGGTTGCAGCAGTACCTTTGGCGTTGTCCCAAGCTTTCAACGTGATATTTTCAATATGGTGGCCAGAATGAGTCAGACGATGTTCTTGTTAGGCATATCTGTAGCTGATTGATGAGCCCAGTGTGACCTGTCCTCCACAGCAGTACAAGTACAGCAGTACAGGTCTTTGTGTCAATTCAAATGTAACTTGATGGGAGGAGATGGTAAAATCTGTACAGGGCACTGAATTGGGATTTGCAACTACTGCTTCAGTGAATAGATCCAGGATTCAGGATTACCTGAACAAATTGGAGAATGGGACCAAAACCACCAAAACCAGTTTCAAAAAGGAACAAAAACTTAAAGTTGTACATTGAGCCAGGAAAAATTACATGCATCAACACAGAATGGGTGTCATTTAACCAAGTATGGCCAAGCAGACCACTTGTTAAATGTAAGTCACTGATGTGGTGGTGGTGGGGAGCTAATGGTGTTCTAGGTTGTGTGAATAGAGGCATAGTATTTAAATCAAGGGACGTAATACTACTGCCTGGTTCTGTTTTGGTCAAACCACACCTGAAATACCGCATCTAGTCCTAGGCCTGACAGTTTCAGAAGGATACTGATTAGCTAGAGCAGTGTTTCTAAAACTGTGTGCTGTGGCCTCTTGGGGTGCTGGGAAATCCACTCAGGGGTGCCACAAAATCCTCTTGCCCCAACCCCCAACCCCCAAAAAGTATAGAACACACTGGCAATTTCTGTGGTGTCTGTGCATGTTGGAGACAGGGAACCCTGGCCCAGGACTGGCTTTCCTCCCCTCCGGTTCCCATGGGAGTTTTCCATGTCGGGGGGGGGGGGATGCAGCTTAGCCATTTTTTCAGAAGCTGCTTCCCTCAGAAAACTCAGGCCAGCAGTGAGTTTCCATGAAGCCACCTTAGTCTCTGGTTCCATCTAGCAGCCAGTTCTGGTAATGCACTTTGGGAAAAAGCAAAGCATTCCTGTGTTTTTATTTTATTTTATTATCAGGCAGTAGATTAACGAAACAGCGAGCATTGATCCCATGTATACGGCAGTAGGTCAAAGGAGTCATGCGTTGAACAAGTTAGGGAACCACTGAGCTAAAGCATTTCCATAAGACAATGGCCAAGATGGAAAATGGGTTGGAAAACAAGCCTCCTGAGGAAGGATTGAAGGAGTTGGATAAGTTTAATCTGAAAAAGTAAAAACTATTATAGCCATTTTCTATTATTCGAAGAGATACCTCACAGGAAGTGGAGCAGGGATTTTTCCTCTGCAGCTCCAGAAGGCATGACCCAAACCAAGGGATTCAAATGACAAGAAAGAAGATTTGGACTTCCTGACATAAGCTCCCGAAGAGCTTCCTGAGGGTAGAATTTCTAGAAACCCTAAAAGGGTTTGGGGGGGGTAGAGGTGACATTTAAACCGTCACTTAACATTGGGAGTTTCCTGAATCCAAGTCTGACACTTGATCTTCTACATGGCATTGTTTTGCAGTGTCTGAGGAATCACATATGTTTTGGATATGGTAGATAAGGCTAGCGCTTGCTATAGGCAAAGCAAAGTGATTGCACCAGGCAGCAGTATTTGAAGGGCATCAGGATCCCGCTGGCCATCCCTCTAGGCTTTCCTAGCCATTTCTCTCTTGGGGGCGTGAGAGAGAGAGAGAGAGAGAGAGAGAGATCAAGTCAGAACAGACTTATAACTACCCTAATAGGGATTTAAAAGCAAGCGAGATACTTAAGCAGTGTATCTGGAAGTTGAGTCATGGCAACTGGACTTTTCTTGAGAGATCGAAACATTTCGTGACAAAGCTGCTTGGATGAGCAGCGAAACATTTCGATCTCTCAAGAAAAGATGTCCAGTTTTTTTCTTTAATGTAGTTTATGTTATAGTATTATGTTAAATTTTCAAAAAGTCAAAAATAAAAAGTATTTTAAAAAAAAGAAAAAAAGAAAAAGAAAAGAAAAGATGTCCAGCTGCCATGACCCAGCTTCCAGATAACATCACCTGGATGACTGAGAATCTTCACAGACATATTTAAGCAGTGATTTTACCAGTGCTAACCAGTGTTTTTTCCTCCCATCTCCCACAGCTGAGCAGGAATTTGAACCCTGGTCACCTGAGTTTTAGTCCGTCACTCTATCCACTACACTGGGTATTGGGCATATGGGGGGAGGCATATTCCTCATTATGGATTTTTCCCCCTTTAATTGTTTGTGTGCTCTTTTTCGTTTTAATGCTGCCTTTTAATGTTGTAAGATGCCTCTCCTAATTCCCTGTTCTTAAGCTTGAGTATGTCTTAAATGTTCTGGGCTGTATTGTAAGCCACCTTGGGTCCTCTTCCAAGGAGAAAGGTAGGGTGAAAATATTCAAAATAAAGCCTTCCTTAAATAGTCTTAGGCTCTTTGATCTCTTAGGTGATGCTCTCTTATTACCAAGGCTGACATAAGATTCAGATGCACTTCCTCTTGTTATCTAGATTGGATGCAGAAGGCTGCTGCTTTGCTTTTTGTCTCAGGCAGCAAAGTTGCTTGGCCTAAGCCTGTTGCAACTCTAACACATAAGCCCTCATCTGCTTTCCGAAGCTGTATAAGCCAGTAGCAAGTGGCTTATAGCACCACCACCCCTTATCTTTTGTGATTACACCCTTAGCAGTTGTTTTGCAATGCCACCAAGTGCCAAGATTTGGCACTGCATCTTTTAGAGTACTTGAAGTGACTCTCTGCCTGCTCTATGCCTGTGTTAGGGTAAACAAATCCATTCTCAGATACCCAAAGAACTAGAAAAGATTCCTGGTTTTTGCTTGCAACTCCTTTGTAAAGTAGGAAGCAGCAGCAATGGACACTGGTGATGCTTTGAGAAATGGCAACAAGTAATTCGCAGACTTATTCTTTGGATTTCAAGTCCACTCAACATTACTCCTTGGACTGACATCTCCTTAAGAATGGGTGCTCCTTAAAAAACAGTACGAGCCCAAAGATGCTAGCTGGAAAGACGAATAGAATCAAAAACGAAACAGAAGGCAATAGGAAAAGAAGAAATGTAAGGTATTTGACAATGTCTAATTCATTTATCATCACACAAGCTGTGAGTATCTGGAAGTTGAGTCATGGCTACTGGACTTCTTTTTCTTGAGAGATAGAAACGTTTCACTGCTCATCCAAACAGCTTCATCAGACTGATGATATATCAGATTGAAGCTCACCTGGATGACTGAGAATCTTCACAGACATAAGCTATGAGTATAGATTGTTGATATTCTCATTTGACAAATGAAACATTGAAGTGGGAAGAGTTGGATTAGTAAAGGGCTTCCAGTGGGTCTACAGCTAAGGGGAGATTTAATGTCGCACCAGTCGGATTCAGGTCCAGTGCTCTTTCCATCCAGTGACCACTATCATGATTATCTCTCAACTGTCTGACTCCTCCTCCTCCTCCTCCTTGAACCCAAAGAGATATTTGGACCCAAACCAATGCAGCAGGAGAAAACAAGCATTTTTAAAAAGTCTGCTAAATATGTAGAGCCTGAACTCACAAGTTACAAGAAAGAAGATTCCAGATAAACCTCAGGAATAACTTCCTGACCAAAGAACTGCTTGACATCGGAACAAATGATTTGGGATGGGGACAGATTCTCATCCATGAGAGATTGTTTAACAGAGTTTGGATAGCCATTTGTGCCGATGCGTTCGCATTGCTTTCTACTGGCTAGCATTCACCCTAGAAGACTTCCAACTCCACAGTTGATGCTTCTCTGTAGACAGAAATCTGAGAACTAACAACAGTAAACAAAGACAATGGGAAATGGGAAAAGAACATTGAGAACAGATGAGAGAAGGGTGTCAGGAAGAGGAGGCATAAATTAACCAGCCTTGTGGTTGGCACCACGAAAGAAATGACCTGATCAGATCCTTCAGCAATGTATTTGAGAATATGGTCCTTCGAATGAATGGAGTGTGGGGGGGCGAAGCATCTACCTCTTGCCTTCAAGGGGTTTCTTCACCAAGCTTCAGCCCCACTGCTCTATCCAAGATCCTTCTTTCTATGGGGCAGGGAGGTGCTGGGGCGGGGAGGAGGGGAGAGCAAAAGAAAAAGAAAACCACCACACAGTTAACCACCTGTCAGGGCTGAGGGCACAATAAGGCAGCCCCCAAAAGAGCTTTTCATGCATGTGTAATATATTTGTTCAGCTATTCACTTAATGAAGCTGATAAATGTGATGCAAAACAATGGTCAAGTTAATCTATTTAGTAAAATGTTTTGAGACTTTCAGGCGATGTTAAGGAGGGTAGTGTATGCAGGCCATTTTCATTTCAATGCATTCATCACGCTCTCTCCCCCCCCCCTTGGGCAGGGGGGGCATGCGTGCACGGATCGAGAGAGGAGGGGAGAGATAGATTCAGACAACCTATGTGAATATAATTTCTTATAAATGTGTCTTTAATGGGTTTAATTCACTCTTGCCAGCTGTTTTTGGAGCTGGTTTCAAAGAGCAAAACAAACGTGCCAGGTTTAGAAAGCTAGTTAAAATTAGTTTCGGTCATGGGGGCCAAGCTATATTTCCTGCAAACCATCTGCTTGATTGGCACAATAGAAGGATTTTCAAGGGGGGGAGTGGGGGGGAGGAGGAGGGGGAAAGGGCTAGTAACACAGCTTTAAACAGCCCAACAGTTACTGTTCCTTGTGCTGAATTCTAAAGGTGAACGCCTTAGGTGTCTTAATATAGCATGTCCCATTCAGGCACTCAGCAAGGTCCGTGGGCAGCAACAAGGAGCCCTAGAAATGTATTAAAACTGGCAGGCAGGGAACTTTCCTTTTTATTCTCCTCCGGGAAAGCAAAAAAGAGAAAGCTCCTTCCTGCTCCCTCCCTCTTTCTCGTTTTTTTCAGCAAACATTTCAATGGCTGTGCAGAGCTTGAAAACATCAGCAAAATGCATCCTAACCCAACTGGTTCTCTAAAATGTTACATTTTAATGTTCTAAGAGACCTCTCCTAATTCCCTGTTCTCAATTTGAATACATCTTAGACTTAAATATTCTGGGCTGTATATTGTCCCTCTTTATTGTAAGCCACTTTGGGTTAAAAATATTCAAAATAAAATAAAATAAAATAAAATAAAATAAAATAAAATAGCTTCTTCTACAGCATCAAGGTAGGACTATGATCTTCAAAAGGCAAAGCAAGCAAATTGTTCCAGTTCCTTGGCACCTACCTCTGCCACCACCGTTGCTGCCCCAGCATCTAAATTGCAAAGAGGTGGTGTTCCAGCCTGCACTTAAGACTACAGAAGCTAATGCTAGGCCTGGATTGTGAAACGTATTACACACCTGTCCCAAAAAGAATGGTCTTAATAGGAAGAGCTAACATGAACTTAATCAAGAGCAAGCCAGGAAAGTCTTGGGGGGGGGATCTTGGCGTAGTTGTTCTATCTCTTACTGGTCTACCTAGCTCTGAGGATAAATCAGGGAGGAAGGCAGCTGTGTCTGTTGCCTTGAGTGCATCATAACAAATACAAATAGGATTATATTCGTAAGGTGAGATTTCAAATGACTGATATGTGCCCAGTTCACTGTGGTGACAGGCTGTTGTTTGCTGTCTAGATTTAGTAACTGTTAATAGGAGCTATTCTATTAGCAACTGTTAATAAACTCAGACAGTAATGACCAGCTGTCATAATGGTCTGAGAACATGCTAGTCAGCTGAAATCACAGCATAAGTCAGCTCCAGTAATGGCCTCCCATAAGCCACCAGCATGAGTCTATTCACCTATGTATTGCTCCATAAGGCGGCTATTATGCAAAGTCTAGAGGTGGGCAAGACTTTTATTAGGACTGATATAATAATTCCCCAAAGTTCTTTGTTTGATTGTGCAGAAAAAATCCCAGGTTGCATTTTTTTATTCTTATGTACTAACATTGTGGCCTCTGGTTTTTGGATTTGCTTCGGAAAATAACGTGTTTACTTGTTCAGAACCAAATCTACCACCAGACAAAGAAGCTGTTTTAATATCTAAAGAGAGGTTGCATTGACCACTAGGTTATATAGTCTCATTTGGCTTCAGTGACGTTTTAACCTAGAGCGCCCACAAAACCAGACCTCTGGTTTTGCTTGTGTAATATTTCTTGTATTTCTCATCTACATCAAAGGCATCAGGAAATATCAGAATTGTGAGCAGCTCTTTTATAGTGACACGCTAGCCTGCCATGCTCTGAAGGCAAGCAAGAGCCTCACTGAGGTGGGCGGGCTGACCTGCCCTCTCATGACAGCAGGTTACAGCATACCCATGAAAGACCCTCTGACCTTTGAGGAGAACATGGCGGCAGCAGGTAGGCCATGGGAGGTGGGAGGGGCATAGGGATTTGATGATGTGGCGCAGACAAATGGGTGTCACCCCCCCAAAAAAAAACACCAAGTCAAGTTGTGGGCGGAATTTAAGTCTGACTCAATAGCAAGACATGAGCCCCATCCCTGCTCTATGCACAATTCAATTCTAGAGGCAAATTAATTCACAACGTTAGCCAGGTGACTATGCAGGGAACCCAAATCCAAAAATGTACCCACTTTGATTAGCACTCACACAGACTATCTCTTTCCAAAAAAAGGACTGACAGTAACATCCTTTTACAATTTGCTGTTAATTGAACCACTGATCCAACTGATCTGTCTATGCATTTTCACCAATAAGTACACATTAAGGCTAGTTTTAACATGCGTTTGAAATGGAAAATGTTAAATAAAATATTGTTATGCCACTTCTATTAACATATTAATAAATTATATAGTTCAATTCACAAAATTTACTGTAGATTTTTGTTTGTACCAAATGCTCCTGCTGAAGTTTCTGAAACTTTATTGCAAATAAAACTTCTTACCCCTTTAAGGTCTCACAAAATTCTTTTCTTCTTGAAGAACTTTTATTGCAAATATTGTTTGCCAGTAGTCCCAAAAATCATGTGGCAAGCAGTCTACCCAGGGGACCTCAGCTAGCCTCACTGCTCTGAAAACACCCCAAGTGTGTTACAGTTTTTTCTTGATTCAGCTCTAAAATTTAAACTGATCGATGGAAGCTAATCTCGAGAAAACTCATAATTTAATAGCATTTCAGACATAAAGTATTAGTTTCAGACCTTTGGTCCTTTTGGGGAGAAAGGCAAGATAGAAATATTTTAAATAAATAAAATAACCCCTTGGTCATCACTCGAAGGCTAAAATTCGGACCTTGGGAACTTGAGCAATTGCCACAAGTCAATAGAAGCATCACTGGATCTGATCTTAACTACAGTGGATCCTCGTATAACAAACGGTTTGTATAACATAAAATCTGTACAACATAACAAATTCCGGAGATAGGGGAAACTTGCTTAACAGAACTGTCTATGGGTTGAATTCGTACAACATAAAAATGGTTGCGATTAGGGATTATTTTGTTTTCAATGCATTCTTATGGGAAATTTGTATAAAGGAAAATTTGCTTAACAGAATTTTATTTGGAACAAATTAATTCCTTTATACAAGGTACCACTGATTTTACTGACACACTTCTGACCAGAGCTGAATGAGTCAAAAATTTGGTCCACCAAAGTGAGGAGTGAAAGGTGCCATTTTTAGTTGCAAAAAAGAACATGTGATTGTTAAGTAATCTAAGCATTCCTACCCGCTTTGCCTTCTCAAGGCTCACAAGACAGCACGAGGTCCTGATATGACCCTGGAAGTTTTAGACTGCACTAAGATCACATGGTATGTCATTATCTTATACAGTAGTAAGCCCCCCCCCCCATAAGGAGAAAAGGACAAATAAATTGCAATGACTACCCAAAAGGAGTGACATTATCCCTTGCTCAAGCACAGTGATGTAGTGCTAATTTAACTAGCAGGCAAAGGAATGAAGAGTAACTGTTAATGGTTTGTCACTAGCTCCCTCCAAACTCTTTGATTACCAGGTGAATCAGAGCCGTTCCTTTCCTACCTGCTTGAATAACTGTTTCCCTATTTGTGCTAAGAAACAGGCAAGAGCGTTCCCACAGGCAAATGTGGAAGGGATACCAATTTATTCTCCCAAACCATGATCAATACCAATGGAGAGCACGCAGTAAGCTCCAAAACTTCCCATCTTTTGTGTCATTCATCTATCTATCTATCTATCTATCTATCTATCTATCTATCTATCTATCTATCTATCTATCTATCTGTCTGTCTGTCTGTCTGTCTGTCTGTCTGTCTGTCTGTCTGTCTGAAAGGGAAGGGTGGGGAGGGAACAGCGGGGAACTACGACCAAAGCAGCGACAGGGCTGTTGAGAAATAAATTTGATGATAAGGACATTAGAATGGCTGGCAGGAAGTACAAAACACCCCGAGCAGAGGTCAAATGGCATTCGTCACAGGTTTTAGCGGGAGAATCCCCTTCCGCAGAACCCGCCTGCGCTTTTGAAAAGGCGCTTCCAAAAAGAGGAACGGCGGAAAAAAATCAAGATCCGCCGCGAGTCCGATGGCTCCGTTGCTGGAGCGGCTGCTCCCCCAGCGCGGCCCCCGCCCCTTCCCTCCTGGTTTGCCGCCGCGGCTCCGGGGGTCGCTTTGATGGGGCTTCAGGGGTTCTTCAGAGCCGCGTCCGGAAACGGGAGCCCAAGGGCCGGACCCACGTGTGCCAAACACCCCCGGGCCGGGCGGCGAGGGAAAGGCGCGTCGTCTCCACCGGACCGAGAGGGGCGACCGAAAGCACAACACGCCCACCAAGGGGGTCCCCTGGACACCTCCGCCTGGGGGGCCCCGCGCGTCCGGCTCCGCTTCTCGACGGGGCGGAGGAAGGAGGAGGCTTCCGTTTGAACGCCTTGAAGCCAGCCGCGACTCCACTGGGGACGCTTTAAACAAGGGCGGCAGGCAACCGGATCCTGGCCCCATAAAACAATTTCGGGGGTTGCAGAATGCTATGGTTTATCCCAAGGGAGAAGTGGCTCTGACGCCGTGGGATTTCCCGACGTGTTGACTTACCATCCAAGGATGGATTCAGTAGATCTGCTCTTTCCGGGCCAAACGCTTCCCGGTGTGGCCGGTTCTGTTCAGTCTGGGGTTGACTGCCAAGGAAGGACCTTCAGAGGCTGCCGCGTTAAGTTGCGGTGATTTTTTAGGAGTTAAGCAGGAGTTTGGACGATCCCCGCCGGTTGTGAACGAAGTAGGACAAATCACTGTCATCCACCCACCCCACAAGCCAAAGGGGCCAGCTCTTGAAAAACAGCTAAACTGGCGTTTTGTTCCGGTTAGGTTTTCATTGTTGTTGAAAACAAGCCAGTCTGTTTCAGGGCAAATTGCAGGTTATGATGACCCGTAAAAGCCTCTGTAGTTTGGGTTCAGAATGTCTGAAGGCCTTTATCCCACTACATGGGCCTTTCTCAGCCTTTAAGATCCTCAGGGAAACTCTTTTTCTCAGCCCCACAGCTTTTTCAAGAAGGTGATGGAGGGCCTTCTCTGCATCCCTGGGTTGTGGGGAGGCTGTTGGGCCCCTTTCCCTTCCAAGGCAAGGACCTCTGAAGGCCACCTTTTAAAGATAGGGTTTAAACTACGAATTGAGCAGTTTTAATCAGGTGTGCTGGACACTTATTTTATGTATGTTTTATATGTGTGTGTGTTTTTTTAAAAAAAACAGCTCCTCTTCCTAGCATATTCCCCCAGAAGTAGGATCTGCTTTTGGCCACTTTTCCCAATCTACCACATCTTCAGGGCTCAGGCTGACAATTTATATAAACTTATTGACAGTGTTCTACTATTTCTGTTTTGTTGCCCCCCATGACCACTGGCCATCTATTTTCAGGTGGTATGCAGTTCAGGCAATGGTGGAAGGTGACATTCAGAGGACACGTCCATAGCAGATAAGCTGGCATTCTCTCATCTTCTCTGTTGCTGTTGGGTAGTAGATATTTGATGTTGAGTAGGGAGATACCCAATATCTAGCAGGGCATACACATTTCCATGGCAGCTCTCTACACTGGATGATCGTGTCGTAAATCTTAGATTTGAGACAGAGTTGCTGGCTGTCACAAAGTATGCCTGCGAGTGCTCTATATTGCAGCCAGGCCACATCCACCCTTGCTCACACATCACAACTGATTCCACCATCGCCTTGGAGATGGGAACCAAGATACCAGAAGATATCCATCTTTTTTTAAATAAAGATTTTCTCTGTTTATTTGGAGTGTTCTATGGGTGGTAACAATCTCCAGGTACTCAGTTTTCCTGATGTTTAGGCAGAGTCCAAAGTGGTTGAGACAGTCCTTTCATATCTGAACTTGCCACTGCAGTTTGTGGTAGAAGCAACCATGACATCAACAGCATAGTGCATGGTCCAGGGAGCTGAAGGTCTTGTGTGATAGCATCCATGACTAAGGTAAACAGCTGTCATCGGGAAACTGTTGGAGAGGCCAGCCGAGCATCACACACAACTGTTGGTGGTGGTCTTGTATAACATTTTGACCCAGTTGATGAGTGGTTCCGCCCCCTGTAGTTACAGAGGGCAGGCCAGATCAATTCATGTGGGACATGGTCAAATGCCTTCTCCAGGTCTAGGAATGCCATGTGCAATGGCTGGGTCTCTATGAGCTGATGAGCTGCAAAGATGGCAGTGGTCGTCCATTCCTCCACGTGGTATTGCTGGAAACTGGCCCCATCCAGGATGGTGCTGAGCTAAAAATGGATCCTGAGGCAACATGGTATTTTGTGTCACAACCACTGAATATTTTAAATCAACAGTTTCATATACAGTAATTATTTTAATAACTCTATATGTTTGGTTTAAGTTAATTTGTTTTTTAGTGATTTGTTTCCATCCTCCAGTTGGGAGGAAAGTGCATATAAATGTAGACAGACAGACAGACAGACAGATATCTTCTTAGAGCCTAATAATGAAGTACCTGTGACTAGGAAAATGGTTTACAAGGCTGCAAACATTTACCAGATCCAAAAGAAAGATTCAAGTGCAGAAAGCAGGTGATGAACAGAGAAAGAGCTATAAATCACACACTTTCTGAACTTGGACAAAGCTTGGAGGAAAAATAGCCTCCTGACTTGCGGAAGCTAACCCGGATACTTCAAGGCATGAAAACTGCATTTAGGATCCATTGCCAAATCCCTTTCATGCCATTCGTCCAGCAAAATGAAACATATTTATAAGCAAGGCTTTTAATTATATATAGAACATATATAGTTAGTCTTTTTTTTCCCAAAACAAAGGAGTTTAGGATTCAGCTTTTTTAAAAATTCCAAGAATATTTTGCTTTAAAGGACTTATGTGGATCGGCTTGGCTGGTAGTTTGTAAACTCGAGCTCAGATCGTTGATAAACTAAGGATAGGGGGAAAGAGGACGGCCTCCGGTTACATCGCAGCGAAGGATTAAATCACAAACGCCCCTCCTTCTTCCAGCCGCAGAAATAAAAGAAGCACTGCGGACCAGTAAGAACACCCTTTAGACTGGGATAACTTTGCAGTCTCTCCAGAAGCTACTCCTAGTCCTTAAGATCCTTTTGCCTCTTTTACTCACGATGGAGGGCGCGGACTTCACCCTTTTAAACTCAGGTTTAAGAGCGATCTGGCTGTTGAAATTCGTATTATGAAATACAAAGTTGCAAATGGATTTTGTGACCGTTCTGTCTCCAGTTAATAACTGCATGAGATACCGGGGCGGGGGGGGGGCGGGAAGATGGACTCTCACACACACATTCTGCGAGCAAATCAGATCCCGCAGAGAGAAACCTGTATCTCTACCTTCAGATGTTTCCTAGTTATTCATCTGGACTAAGAACTTCCATAGACCTACTGAGCCTGCTTATCCGCATCGTTAAGGAAGCCCTACACTTGGCTCAAAGAAATGTCCATCTAAGTAGTAGCAGGCGGGAAGAACTGACCATTACGATCCTGGCTTTCCAGTCGTCCTATCTCCTCCCTGGAAAGCAGCGGGGAATCTTGGCCAACTTCCCGCTGCCCTGAATATGCGCCGAGGGAATTAAAAAGGACCGGCCAGGAGGGTGGCTGGTCTGCGTCCGCCCTGATTCCTTGAAGTAAGAATCTGCTTTGCAAGATCATTTGTCGCCCTGACCTTGCAAACCAAGGAAGCTCGGATTAGGTCCCTCCTGGCGTTCAGTGAGACCCCTGGTCAAATGCCCCAGAGAAAGTGGGCACCCAGTGATCTGCCTGCTTTAGCTTCAGAGCGGAGCACCGCTTTGCGGCCTCTTCGCTCGGAATTAAGCACCCCTGGGATTCCCGCTGCTGCTTAAGGGGCGCACCCAGCTGCAACGTTCTCTCGCCGCTCCTCTGGAATCCAGGGGTTGTTGTTTTTTAAAATTCGTAGTTTAGAGTGAAATCCTTCATCGTTTGTCTCCTTTGCCCCTGATGTTTCGCGTTTGACTCCTTCCCTAGATGGCTAACTAGGCTGCTCTTGGACCAGGAAAAGAACAACGACCCCCTTCGGGTGTACTAGAAACCACTGGGGTCGGAAAGTAATAAAACAGTATTAACCCTATATTGCAAGAGACGCTGCCGTACTAGCTCCTGGGCAAGATGCTCACCTCGTAGTTTGTCGCCTTCTTTTATTTATTTATTTATTTATTTATTTATTTATTTATTTATTTATTTATTTTGCGCAAAATTTAAAAGGCAACCCTTAAATAAGAAGTCTCCCCCATTTGGTAGAAATCCAGGGGTTGCTTTTGGGTTGGGTTGGGTTGGGGGGGGGGTGAGGGGAAGGGACTACACCCCCTCCAGACAGCAATTTTTTGATGGGGAAGGGGGGGAGCGAAGGAGCCGGGAGGCTTGTCGCTACCGTAGTATTATTCCCTCGGATAATTCCCCCTTTCTCTCAAATAACTTTTTGATCTGAGTCTAGCGGGAGCTCGAACAGACGTTTCATTCTCCCTTAATGTGATATAAATCGCAGATGCGCTGTCTCTTTCTCCTCTCCGCTGCCTTCTTCGCCGCCGCCCCCCTCCCAACTTTGAATGGTTAAAGCATCGACATGGAGATCATGGGCACGCACCCATACACAAAGCCCGCCCCCTTCCCCCACCCCACACACACACCACCACCCCAGAAAAGAAAAAGAAAAACCACCGAAAGAAATAAAGCTGGTTAATAAGATTTTTGGAAGGGAGTATAAGCTTTGTGCTCCCAAGTAAAAAAGAAAAAAAGGGGGGGCGTGAAACAGCTGAAGGTGACAGTCAGTTCATGCTTAATAGGATCACCGCGGCCGGGCTTGGGCTGCACGCTTCTTCTCCTGGCGAAAGGTTCAACACCGAAGGAGGGCCTGAATGGGGGCGCTTTGGAAGCATCAGAAGTTTTTAACACATCTGTTAGATTTTTGAGAGGGAAAGCGGTTTTGAAAAGCGCTCGCCAAATAAACCCTCCCTCCCCACCCCACCACCCCAAAAAGAAGACTTTTACTTCTTATTTACTTCCATCTTCTGTGGAGGGTATTGTAACCCCCCCCCCATTTTTTATTGGTATCTTTGCTTCTGATTTGCTTGATTGTTTCTCTGTTGTTTGTTTTTAACTGTAAACCGCCCAGAGTTCCGCTCCGGAAGATGGGCGGTATATAAATGTAATAATAAATAAATAAATAAATAAATAAATAAATTATTTCACTCCCTCCGTTTTTCTTCATTAGAAGGAAGATGACTTTAAAAAAAAGTATTTAGGAGCGTTTCAGGGAGGAGGGACACAAGGAGGCGAAATCCCTCAGTGCGCAGGGATGTTGTCCTGAAAGGCGCCCTATTGCACTTAGAGAAAATCCGCGAACACGCCGTTTCAAAAAGCTACGCGCCGAAACGTCGAGGGAATCGGCTTCGGACTGGCCCAGACCGGCGCCCCAGTCCTTCGCAGACTCGGGTAGAAACGAAGGCCAGGTGTATTCAATGGGATCTTCCCATTTAGGCAGATGCGAATAGGACTGCGCCTTGGGTCTTTTTTTTTTTTTTTTTAAGAGAAAGCCCTGACAGAAATTCACAAGGTTTAAGAGTTATAACCAAACTTCCATGGAAGCCGATCTCCTGTGAATTGAATCCAGCCAAAACAAACAAAACAAAAAAACAAACAAAAAAACGACGGAGCTCAGATATTACACAGAGAGTGTGTTGCAGAACCATCTTTCTTAATCAGTAGGTTCTTGTTTTCAGGGATAGTAAGGTCTGGCACGGAACCGGATAAATTCTGAAGTATTGTCCTTGGCTTTTAATAAATGTGTTCTTCGCTATTCAGCGTTCCCTAAAACTAGACGTTAATTACGGAGGAAGTTTCGTGGCGGGAATCTTCCTTATAAAGAGAGCGGCTGTTGTTGGTTTTTTTGGGTCAGGATTTAAAAGGTGGAGAGGTTACGATTCAGGCCACTGCGTTGCGGAAGTAAACAAACCTTTGCCGAGAGTAACACATTTCTAGACCCAGGGGCTGTCGCGTCCACTTCAGATTTGGTTCAGCTGAAAAAAACTGAGCAGCGGAGCCAGGCGAAATGTAAAAGAAGAAAAAGAAGGCACACTCCGTTCAGCATTGGATCCGATTTCAAACCCCTTTTTCATCCCTCGCAGAGATTTCACTTCATGTCCCTTCATTTGGATTTCCCTTTCTTCTGCAAACTCTGGCATCGGTTTATATGAATATTTATTAATTTATTTCCTTCATCCTAGAGGGGATGGAGTGAAAGAGAGGGAGAGAGAGAGAGAGAAGGAGCAAATAAATTTAGTGCTTTTCTTGAAATAGTGTTTTTTTCTTTGGGAGGCGAGACATTGTTGGAAACTTTTTTGTGTGTGAGGTGGCGGCGAGAGAATTAAAATAGGCATTTAATTAGCCGTCGTGTGTGTGTGTGGCTGCGTTGTTTTTGAACAAAACCCCGCCGGATCGCCTTTGGAGTGACGCCTTTTCCAAAAGAGGCGGTCAATATGCAAAATTGATGACTACACTTTCTTTGTGGCGGGGCCCATTGTGCTGGGGCTTGCTTATGAAGTCTAATCCAATCATAAATTGCAACCCCGGACCAATGAGGGAGCCCCGAGCTCCCGATGAATGAAGCTCGAGTGGAGAAGCCCCATTGTTGAGGCTGTCACTTTTGAAGGCGCTTGAGCGGCGCTGACCACTATAAAACCCATGGCGCTGGCAGAAAGGGGTCAAAAGGGACCCAGCCAGGCCGACTCACTCCTAGGTGGATCGCTTCCGACGGTGGCTGGGCAAGGGGATTAAAAGGGGCGGCGGCGGCGGCGGGGGGGAGGGACTCCTACTTCTCTTTCGGGTGGTGGTGGTGTGTGTGAGGGGGTAACCACAGCCACCGGCAACCCTGAGCAGTCCCATCGCGAGACGCGCCCGGGGACCTTGGCCAAGGGGCGCTCCCTCGCTCTCCTTCCAGCGGCCCCTGCCTTGCTCGCGTCCCTCTCTCGGGGGCTGCCGATGCCATGATGTTCCCCAGCCTGATCGCGCCACCGGCGGTGTACCCGAGCCTCCTGCGGCCAACCCCTACCCTCACGTTGCCTCAGTCGCTGCAATCCGCCTTTTCCAACCACTCCAGCTTCTTGGTGGAAGACCTCATCCGGATCAGCCGGCCTGCCGCCGCCGCCGCCGCCGCCACCACCACCACCAGCAGCAGCTACCAGCCCCGCGGCAGCGCCCCTCCGCCGCCGCCCAGCGTGTCTCCTCCCCCCCTCTCCGGCGCCAGCCCCGCCAGGACTGATAGCGCGGGCGCCCCCTCCGCCGAGCTTGGGGCTGCCGCCGCTGCCGCCGCCTCCCCGGGGGGAGCCCGAAGGGGCTGCGCGCCCTCCGCCGCCGCGGCGCAGCCCTCCGCCTCTTCCGGCAACGGCGCCGCCTTCCTGAAGTTCGGCGTCAACGCCATCCTGTCGTCCACGCCCAGGACAGGTAGGGCGGCCCCACGTGCTTGGACTCCCGGCGCCGCCGCGACCGGAGCTGGTCGGACGGGGAGGCCGGGACAGAGCTGGGGGGGGGGTGCGGAGTGGGGAGAGGTACCTTCGGGGTTGAACGTGAGCCAATGGTCGGCCCCGCCTCTGAAAGAAGATCCCCTCCATCCTAGAGCCCCCCCCCACACACACTTCATCACATCTCTGCAAAAGGGAGCTCGAGAGTGGGGTGGGGTAGAGGCGCGGCGTTTTGATGGGGCGGAAGGGTCTCTCCCGGGCCCCGTTCAGGAAGGGAAAACTAACCTCGGACGGCTCTCTCTCTCTCTCTCTCTCTCTCTCTCTCTCTCTCTCTCTCTCTCTCTCTCTCTCATCAAGATGAATCCGTGAAGGGTCGGGGATGATTATCTCTGCGCCGAACTTTTTTTTTTGGGGGGGGGGCGGAGGGTGTTCTTGGAGAACCTGGGAATATGACTTCTTTGGACTACAACTCCCAGTATCCGGCAGGCAGGTTGGACACTGTCAGGATTCTAGGAGATGTAGGCCAACAAGTTCTTTGAGGGTTTTTTCCCCCCAGGTGGCACAATTGCCCAAACCCCACCAGTCATTATGGACACAGAGTTGAGGATTCTGGGTTTCTTTAGTGCAATATCCTCTCCCCCCCACTCCCCCCATATCTTCCAAATTAGTTTGTGTGGGGGAGGGCTGAGAGGATGGAGCCAGGAATCCAATTCTAATCCCTATTTCTCTTTTCCCTAGAAACGTCACAAGCGCTGATCCAGAACGTGCTCCCTAAGACCTTCTCCTTCCCCTACTTCGAAGGATCCTTTCAACCCTTTATCAGGTCCTCTTATTTTCCAGGTGGGTGCTTGGATATTTCCCTCCAGCCCTGATACCGCCCCTTCCTCATTTGTTGTGTTTTGTTTTTAGGGTTTTTTTTTTGTCCTCCTGCCCCGCTAGCCTCCCTCGTGGGGCTCCTCCAGCCTTGCAGGCATGAAAAAGTCTTCTCAACAGAAGGGGGGAGAGCATGGCCCTCCTCCTCAGTTCAGAGGTTGGACGGGGTACAACATTCAAGAATCAGTCGCGCCAATTTGATGCCCTATTTAGCACAAGCGCAGAGTGCTTGCCGTGTCCCTTCTCGATTCCCCTCTTCCCCCCCCCTTCCCAAGCACCTGCATCCCGGTCCCTTCCTTGCCCTACACACATTCAATGCTTTCCCCACCACCACCTCCTCTGCACTACAAATTGGCCAGGATTGTTATGGTCCAAATGTGAGGCAGTTCCTTCCTGACAGAAAGAGTTAAGCTGCTGGTCTCCTCCTCCTCCTCCTCCTCCTCCTCCTCCTCCTCCTCCTCCTCCTCCTCCTCCTCTTCTTTGGGGACGGTGGCTTTCCCACAGTGTGGCCACCACGGTCATTCCCTTGAGCTACCAACAAAAGTTTCAGCACCATGACCAATTTGGTCAGCTCCCTCTGGGTAGACACACACATCCACACATCCACACACCCAGGCGCTGCCTCCGTGGTGGTGCTGCTGATAGACATTTACCAGCCATGGGCTAATTTCCTATTAAGGGCCATTCGCTCTGCCAGTGCTTTCACAAGACCACATGGAGCGTTCGCTTGTCTGGGACCTTCAGTGTGGCCGCACCGGGCAACCTCCTTTTCCCTCCAAATGTTTCTCTCAGTTTTCAGATAGGATTTGGAAGGAGGGTGGGAAAGAGTCATGCCTTCCCAGCTCAACTGGCCATCCATATGTCCTGCTGTTTAAAATTACTATAACACTGCACTCCCCTCCCCCAATATTAAAATACAATATGTTAGGCTGGAAATACCTGAAGTGGCCCTAATATTTCAGGTAAGTGAAGGAGGCCCTTAAGAGGAAGCCATTAGGTGCGATCCTCCCCTCCCTCACCCGCTCAGTTTTCTAATGAAACGAGAGGCGATGAAGGACATTAGACTTCAAACTTGAATTATGTTTGTCCTAACTTTTGCCCCCACTCAAGGGTATGTCACAAGACGGTGTTGGCTTGTACTTTTATAATGCTCTTGAGCGCACACATCCAGAACGAAGAGGGATATTGGATAGCTGTGGTAGGCGTCACATTATGGTGTAAACTTCCCCTGGTGTTAAATGAATCTTAAAATTCTTAAGAGGACATCCCAGAGAATGGAATATCACATCAGAATAGCTTTATTTTGGAGCTGAGAAATAAAAAGTTACAGCTAGGAGGAACAACTTTCAAAAGTGCCACCCCATCAATGGAGCCGTTAATGTGTTTTGTTCCAGAAGCCAAGAAGCGCTCCTCCATTCATTCTCTTGATAAAGGAATTTGCTTCCTTTCTCCACCATTTCAATGTCCCAACAAAAACAACTTGAGCCTTATCTATAGCTTTTCATGTCCATTTAATGAAAATGATTTGGGGAAAGAGAAGGCTGTGTCATCAGTATTCTCTCCAAGGAGCTTGGCATGCAGTTGTGTTTAGTTTGAAAGTGTAAATCTCTTTTGTTCCAGTAATATATGGCTTTAGCTGCTTGTCCTCAGTCTTTTTCTGTTAGTTCATTACTACACAATTACTATTCACGCTTCATTAGAATCTCTGTTTCTCTTTGGGAGTTTTTCTTTCCGCTTAAAGGAGAAACTCTGCCCTTTTTATCATACCAATCCCCATCGGGGAACCAGTCATTGTGCTAATTAGCTGTTACTTTTCATGTCTTCAGAGTGAATTCTGCAAGTTTTGTAAGGAAAGAGGAGGAAGGGGGGGAGAGAAAAATTCATATATTAAAAAGATGAATGCTGACTGATCAAAACTTGCATCTGAAAGAGGACTTTTGTTGTCCTTGTTGTTATTGTTGTTGTTTTTGCAGACAGAAAAGTTCCTTATTTAATCAGGAATATAATAAAGTGAAGAAAAAACATATTGTGAAAAATCAGATAGCTTGTAGAAGGGAGAGCTTAAAAGAAAACAGCAACTATCCCACCTTCCTTGTCCCCCCTTTTCAGTCTCCTTTCAATCCCATAACAAAACAGGGTAAACTATAGACATATTCATTTGATATATGTAATCTGGTTATCATTTCCTGAAAAGAACAGCCAAGTTAAGCATAAACTCCTTTTCATGCATCCAAATTTTATAGATGGTGGTCTGTGGGATTCAGATAAAGGTACAGAGAGAAAGGAGGAGAAGAGGGGAGACAGGAGAAGAAAAGGAATCTAAAATGACCACAAAGCCTGCAGGCCTACAAATCAAAGGCAGATTTGCAGTCCGTTTCAATAGAATATGGATGCTATCTTTTTTGGAATTGGAAAGTTCTTGCTGCCAAGATTCCTCACCCACCCACCCCTTCACACTTATTCCTTGTTTACTCACAGCATCTTCAGTGGTTCCTATTCCTGGCACCTTCTCTTGGCCTCTGGCCGCCCGAGGGAAACCACGCCGGGGGATGCTCCGCAGGGCCGTCTTCTCTGACGTGCAGCGCAAAGCGCTGGAGAAAATGTTTCAGAAGCAGAAATACATCAGCAAACCGGACAGAAAGAAATTGGCGGCCAAGCTGGGCCTGAAAGACTCCCAGGTAACTAATCACCCTCCTATGCAACATTGAAGAATCTGAAATGGGGTTTGGGGAGGGTGGATCAAAGAAAGAGGGACATTTAACCTTTCTTTCCTAGATGCAACCAAGGCAATTTGTAAGACACTCTTCAGTGTTTCCAAAATTTAAAGCTTTTGGCCTCAGCCCGGTTAAAACCATGTGCTGAAGATGCAAGACAGCTGAACCCCTTGCTAAAAGTAATGGAGCTGGCATCCACGTTGTGATACGGTTCTGTAGAAAACAAAGCCTGTTTATTTAAACGGAATAAAAATGTTATCCAACGCGCAGAGAACTTACCAGCACTCACTTCCGAGTCAATATCTTCAAGATGGGAGTGGTATTCCTAGGTGGGATGGTGGCCATTTGCCTAACCTTTGCTGCACAAGATGAATATCCACTGCCTCTAAACGCTCTAAGTATTTATCAAGAAGTCAGTTTTTCTGTCTGTAAAATGGAACCTATGCCTTAACATTAGGGGATAGGCCAAGGGCAGCTCTTGGGAAAGATAGGATCTTTGGACAATGTCTAGAATCCTACAGCCTCCATTACATTTTCCAAGTCTTTCCAGTTCAAATCGACCAAGGTTCAATTGTTTTTTATGGCATGGGGTCCTCATGGAGAACGCTTGGTTGTAGACATTCATCTTTCTGGGGCTTCACAGTTTATTGCACCATTGTGACAATCTCATAAACACTGAGATGAAAGCCAGCTGCTAAGGTAGTCACACTGATAGTAGGATCCGAAGTAGTAGCTACACAGTCCATAGGTCCTAAGTTGGCCTTCAGTGTCACAGGAATGTATAAGAGTTACTTCCACATGAAATTGGTGGTTTAGGTCAATGCATGGGAACAGAGGCATGGAGGAATCCAAATATATGACATTGGGCCACAGCCCATGAAAGTGTAGGCCAAATAAAATGTTAGGCCTATATCCAATTGCTGTTTTTTGTCTGGAGAAGGTCCACTGAAATAGTAGAATCTACACCAGTGTTGATCTTCCATTCATCAGTTGCCTCCAACAGATTAGGAACAGTAATTCTTTTTAGGCCTTAGTCTTTAAGGGGCCACAAGAATCTTAGTCTTTTGGAACAGAAACAGCCAACACAACTATACCATCTTTAAAATGTCTCAAGGTGAAAATTAACACCATTGGTGGTTCTCAGGCCACAAATCCCCAGACGTGGTTAGCCTCATTTCCCAGATCCTGTAGCTGTCATGGCTCATTGTGTGGCATTCTGGGAGCTGTAGCCCCACAGCATCAGGGGACCAGCAGGTTGAAAACTAACTAGCGTGTCATGAACCTTGAGAGGCTATGAGATACGGTTCTGACATGGGTGGGTACCTCTACATTAACAGTGGGCCATGTATGTGGCCACTTCAGTCTTGATTGACCATTTTTGATGGCATTTTAAAAACTCTAGGTCAAGATCTGGTTCCAAAACAGAAGGATGAAATGGAGGAACTCCAAAGAGAGAGAGCTCCTCTCATCAGGTGGATGCCGGGAACAAACTTTACCAACCAAGTTCAACCCTCACCCGGATCTCAGCGATGTGGGCAAGAAGGGTTCTGGAGAGGAAGATGAGGAAGTGGCCTCCCCACTCTGCCCCGCCAGCCCCAGGCATCCTTTGAGCTACCATCCAACTCCTGAGCACCCACACTTGAGGGACAGGTTGGACTCCCAGATGCTCCGTTCTCCTACCCATTCCAGCAGTCCGAGCAAACCTTCAGACTTCTCAGATTCAGAGGAAGAGGAGGAAGAGGGTGAGGAGGAGGAGGAGGAGGAGGAAGAGATCACTGTCTCATAGAGACCTTTCTTCTTGTCATCCCACACAAAAAGGGGGACATTGCAAAGATGTAAATAAAATGAAGGGCTATCTAATTGAAGAGGAGTGTCCTTCCACATCCATGTGGCTCACACAGAACATGTACTGGTGGTCACTCATCCACACGGTGTCTATATGCCACTTGCTTACCCTATTTTGGGAGCCTTGCCTTGTAGTCTCCTGTTGTGGTTGTTGATCAACCAGCTAATCGTGCACTTTTGAACTGGAGCTTACAGATCAAAATGTCTTTTTTTAATTAAAAATCCTACAAATTAAATTCACAGTGATTTAATAGTAGTAAAATTAGACCCACTCAACTCTGATTAACCCACAGTAATGCCAAGTGTAATAAATTCTCTGAACAACTTGTGTGATCAACTCTATGTTGTTGTGAAACGTACTCAGATGAGATGCTGATGCTACATCCATAAAATCTGTGTGATTGTCAACAACACTGAGCCTCATCGCTCACACAAAAGGTGGTAATGCATTACATAATATTTCTAATGTAAATAAATGGGAATTTATTGCTGAGAATGTGTTTTTTTTCCAGGTGTGGGCATACTACTCAAACTGGGGCCCTAATTTTTCCTGACCAACCACTCACCCACAAAAATAGTGTTTGCCTTGACTCCATGGTCAAACCCTGTAATGTTTATTTATAGATTTCACAGACAACATACACTTACTTTTTCACTGGTCTCCATCTCTTTTGCCATATTCGTGGCTTTGTGACTCCCGACAGGGTCATGTGGCCATTAGGAAACTGGACCTTCCTCTTTGATTTTTTGAACAAACTTTGCTGTCTTTGTGCAGCTTATATGAATTGTACACTATTTTGTACACTTACACTGTATGGCTATTTTATACCAAGGCTATTGTGAGTATATAGATGGACAGAAGACTTTGGTTGAGATTTTATGTGTGTGTTATGCTTGTGGGTGGGTGTTCTTTCACTTTGTTTGTGGGTTTTTTTCTCCCTACTCAAAGAGAAGCTTAGCTTTTAATGGTGTAACTTATAAAACATTGCCTATTTTATTTCTTACTCTGTACAGATTTTAAATATGTATATATAACAAATGAAGCAAATGCCAAATTAAAAACAAATTGTGTGTGATACTGGAAATGTGTATTGGCTTTGCACAATCATTTTGTACATTTGTACTACATATTGATTATCGTACTCTAATTAGAAGTGAAGAAGTTGATCTAAGTCTAAGATGACTTGGACAATCATGCCATGGACTCTCATTTGGAACCTGTGCTACAATCTGCCCAACTGAATGATCCTCATATTGGCCAAAGCCCTGTAAAGGCATGTTATTACTCCATTTACTTTAAAATGCACATGTTCTGTTTGTCAAGCAGAGAGTACAGAGGCAGGTGGGAGGAAAAGTTTTGAGTTTCACAAATGGATATCCACATGGCCTTCTAAGTCCCTACCAAGCCGGTAAATATGCCAATCCTTCAGGGACTTAAAAGTACCTTGCACGGGTAGCTTCCTCTGGTGTGTAGGATGATCAGTACAGCCTGCAGATGGAACCTCACTGGGTCTCTAGGTGTTCAGTTTGGATGCCGACACATAGATCGGTGGCTGACTTGTAGGACTGGCTGTGTTTTGTTATCGTGATTCCTAAGCAAGCGAAGCAGCAGCTTTTGCAAGATACCCACACCTTTGTCTTGGGGGGGGGGAGAGACCCTTGAGTTCTATGATTCTACCTACCAACAAAGTTGCCAGGCAGCACCCACAAAGCAAAAGCTTGTTGTATTAAAAATAAACTCAGGAGGGGCTCTTTGTCTCCTATTTCTTCTTCTCCCTTGCTAATAGCACACACACACCTCGTTGGGTGCACCACCTGGTGTACTTGGGTTTGTGCAAAAGGGTGATGTAACACACAGTCCAACTCCTGACCAAGTCTCACATCATTGCTATATACTTACTCTTCAAATGGTGTATGTGTGTGGAGAGATTTTTTTTTAAGGCAAGCTCCCAGGCTAGTCCGTAGCTACACGACCACTGTGGAAGAAGGAATTAATTAGCCCATCCAAAACAATTATGCATGGAAGAATGATCAGGTGAGTCCCATACAAGAAAAGAAAAAGAGTTTTACATGAAAAGACACACATGCATGTGCACACACACACACACACACACACACACACACACACACACACACACACACACACACACACACACACACACACACACACACACACACACACACACGTTCCTAAGCAAGGGAAGATAAAGAGGAGGAGGAGGATGCTTCTGTGGCACCAAAGTGAGAAGATATGTAGGATTCAAAATTCTGCAGTATCTTTTTATTGACTCTTTTATCTAGGTCTTACCTAAAATGTAAAGCTTCATTTTATACTTTTGTTTTATTTCATTTTTTTGCCTGTTGTGTTTATTATATGCAGGTGTTTTTTCAGTGAGTTCAGAGTAGCATAGGTCTGCTGAATGTTGCCTTAGGCAAAATAGACAGGATTCTTTGGCACCATGCAGCGGTGTGGTGTAGCAGCTGGGGTGGTTTGGCTTAGACACATGGATTTAGCTTTGTCTCAGCCTCCCCAAAGTTGTGGAGGGAATAAAGGAGGGAACCGGCAAGCAAAGTATGCAGCTTTGAACTCATGAGTTGCTTCTGTATTCTTGTTTCCAGAGAACTTGTCCAAGGTAAAGTAGTCTTTTTATGGGGCAAATCATTAGTGCTAGGATCTGGAAGTTGAGTCATGGCAACTAGACCTCTTTTCTTGAGAGATTGGAACATTTTGCTGCTCATCCAAGTAGCTTCGTCAGTCTGAGGAAAGTTAGTGGCAAGTCCTCCGTTTTATAGTCCACCTTGATTTCACACACAGCCGGGTCTGAATAGGCTCATAAGTTGGACAAAGGTCTGAATAGGAAGATGGAGGACTCGCCACTAAAAAATGGAGGACTCGCCACTAACTTTCCTCAGACTGACAAAGGTTCTTGGCTGAGCAGTGAAATATTTCAATCTCTCAAGCAAAGAAGTCCAGTTGCCATGACTCAGCTTCCAGATAAACTCACCTGGATGACTGAGAATCTTCACAGACATTGGTGCTAGGAAATTACAGTATATGGGAAATTTCAGGGATATGCGTTTTGAAGCACAGGCCAGACCAGGCTTATTAGGGATGGGCACGGCAGAAACTTTTATTGCCCTTCCGTTTTGGGTTCCTTGTGGGGCTGTATGCATCTTCCATTTTCTAGTCTTTTGTGTACCAATCCTTTTGTTTCAGAGGAACAAGGAAAGGCCTTTCTCTTCAGGCAGGATTCCCCTGAAGGACTGGCTGTGTGAGGGGTGTTTTTAAGCAAGGTTGTTTGTATTTTTGTCGTTTTTAAAAATCTGCTCAAATGATCTAACATTTGAATACAACATTTATTTAATTCTTTTTTTAATTCTTAAAATATTTGTAATATTGCCTTTTAATTATGTAAGCCACCCTGAGGCCTTTTTTAGGAGAAAGGTGGCTAAAAATAAAATAAAATAAAATAAAATAAAATAAATAACAAGTGTGCCAGATCATTTATTTATTTATTTATTTATTTTAAAGCTTATAGACCGCCTGTCTTCCCGAAGGAACTCCGGGTGGTTCACAACAAAACAAAACAACAAACAATTAAATACAATATAAGGACAGATAATAAAATCAATTTAAAACACAAAGTAGAAAAGGCATGGAGACAGATGGTGGACCCAAAAGGGGGGGGATTAAATTAAGAGTCACCAAATGCCTCCTGGAAAAGCAAGGTCTTCAAAGCTTTCCTGAAGGCTGGCAGGGACTGTGCATGGTGCACTTCGCTAGGGAGGTGCTCGGCTACGAGTAGACATTTTCCGAGCCTCCCTGGGCGTGGCCACCCGCAGCAAGTGCGCCCGCGACAACCTAGTTGGTCGGGCCGAAGTTGACCGCTGGGAGATCCGCTCTGCCAGGTAATCAGGTCTCAGGCCATGGAGGGTTTTATAAATTAAAACCAGGACCTTGAATCTAATTGGGGATGCAACGGGTAGCCAGTGCAGGCGAGCCAGTACTGGGGTGATGTGGTCATGTTGACGCACACCTGCCACCAGTCTGGCTGCCACATTTTGCACCCGGTGCAGTCGCCGAAGGAGAGTCAAGGGCAACCCCATGTAAATCATCTTAGAACTCTGAAGCTGGGAAGAAGGCACCAGACAAAGAAGGCCAAGTGGGGAATCAGAGTCATCTCACCTCTGGCTCTGCAGCCAAATGCCTAAAGCAGTGAGCTTGCCAGCAGTCTTTTATGGCAACCAGGAAAGGAAGGAATGCCTTCTTAGGATCTCATTGTCACTGGCTATTTTCCCAAACTCAAGGGTTTATATAGGTTTCAGAACATGGATAGATGCAGAGGGGTGGAAAGGTGTGCATATAGATTAAGATATTAGGATCATGCTAAGATTACATGCAAGGCTGTATAAAATAATGTTATCCTGTTTCTGTTGTTTGCCATTCCAAGTCATTATAATTTCCTTTTTTAATATAAAAATGAAAACAGTTTTGTACACTAGATCTCTTTTCATTTCATAGTCGCAGTTATATAAATGCCGATATTGGTTTATCGGTTTCAGCAAGAGAAGAAGATTACTGTATATTTATTTGATTTTATTTGATTTGACTTTTATACTGCCCATCTAGCCCTAGGGCCACTATGGGTGGTTTGCAACATAAAATCTCAACGTAACAACAACAGAGCTAAATAATGAAAATACAAACAGCATAATGTAACAAATTATAACCAAATTATATCAACAACAATAAACTAAAATGAAAATAGAAATAACCAATTAATTGATGAAACAACAACAACAAAATTAGAGATAAGTGGTAAAAGAAGGATAGCGTCTTGCTGGGCATTTAAGAAGTCAGGGAAGACCATTCTGTAAAACCATGTCTTCAGACGTTTTTTCAAAGGTTTGAAGTGTGTTTGCCAGGTGGATTTCTGGTGGCAAGTGATTCTATAAATGGAGAGCAACCACTGAGAAGGCCCTATTCCTTGTCACAGCTTTCCTGGCATCCCTTGGGATTGGGACTTCCAAATGTCTTTCCTGGCTAGCATGAGTGATTGGGGCAGTTCTTGGGAGGAGCCGCTCTGTCAGATACTGACATCCAGAGCCATTTAGGGCCTTGCATGTTAACATCAAAACCTTGAAGTCGATGCAGTAGCGTATTGGCAGCCAGCGCATAGCTGCCAGTACAGGGGTAATATGAGGGTGCCTTCTAAACCCTGTTAATAATCTGGCAGCTGTTTTCTGCACTAGCTGCAGTTTCCGCATTAACCTCAAGGGCAGCCCCACATAGAGAGCACTACAGTAGTCTATTTCTGAGATCACAAGTGCATGATCCAACACAGTTACATCAAGGAGGGCCCACAGATGGACAATCCTCCACAACTGATAATGAGCGGAATGGACCACCAATGCCACCTCGGTTTCCATGGTAAGTAGTGGGTCCAACAGGACACCCAACTGTGGACCCCATCCTTTGTGGAGAGAGTCACCCACCAAACATGAGGGAGTTCCCCAAACCACAGACCCCAGGGGCCCCCACACGCAGGATCTCCATCTTGCCCAGGTTCAACCTCAGCCTGTTAGCCCTCATCCAGTCCAAGACAGCTGATGAGCAGCACTCAAAGGAGATATAAAACTTTTTATACCTTTTAAAAGTTTTTGGCTTAAGAAGTAGCAGTGGAAGGATTACTCAAGAGGGTTCGATAATAGCCCCCCCCCCTTCAGAGTGAAGTGGAGGTTGAAGATGAGACCCAGGTGCCCCAAGTATGTGGAGACAACACTATGAAAGAGGGCACTGAATATCTGATTGGGGCAGTGGCAGAGGACAGGATGGGGGCAGGAGTGTCTTTGGACTAGCAGAAAATGGCAGCCTAGCTGAGAGTGAATCAAAGTGTCAAAAAAGTCTGCTGAGGTCCAAAGAACTCAGCACAACTTGAAAGAAAGGGGGGAAATCACAGTTCCTTCCAGGAATCTGACCCCAAGCTATAAAGGGCTTAAGCTGTCCCAACCATTACTCCAGAGGGCCCTTTTTTCCAAATTTTCACACATCCCCAGATATCCTGTGGGGTACTTACCTTTTTGAAAACACACCTTTGAGCCCACAAAAGTTGTGGAAGGATGGATGGGTGGAATAGCATTAAATGAAATAGTCTTGCCCTCTGGAGAGAGAATTGCCCATTTGGGGGCTGATTTTACTCACACGTGGTGGTGGTGGGAAATCAGCCTTTCACAGGGAGGAGTACCTTGTGGGGTTGCACAAAATGCCTTGGGAGCTTATACACAAATATAGTTAGCACTCCTGCTGTGTAGGATAGCAGCCTAAAGAAGATTAACCTACCAAATTCCACAAGTCAGAAATGTGCAACATGGCTTCCATTGTTTGTCTAAATCACATCACAGGCAGAAAGAGGCTAATCACCAGAGCAGCTAGTAGCCCAAAAAGGGAAGAGGCAAATGCTCAGGTTAGTGCTTGAGCTGGATAAATGCAACACACTTGGTGAATTGTTTTGCTTCCTAGTGAATGCAATTTCTGCTCCACCAAGAGGCATGTCTCAAATTTACATTTCATTTTCAGTAGCGACACCAAAATTTTAGGTGAAAAGAGACGGTGCATTGCTGGTTTATAAATTTTTAATTTGGGAAGCTTAATTAAAAAAAACTACTCAACAAAGTAAGTCTTGTCAAAAAAAAGAAGAAAAATTGTACCTGCATTCTGAAAATGTAGATTCATATATTGTAGTTTGTTAGTCAAACCTGTCTCCATCGGCTGGAGTTTGCTGCCATCTCCTGGTCAGCTTGAGACTATTGCCCTTCTTAAGCGTCTTGCATAAATCCTGTGATACATTTAGGATTTAAAATTGGGACTGGCATGCAGTCTGGATCCACATTGGTTGTTGCCTGAGTTCTGTTGATTAGCTGGAATGTTCAAGTCATTGGTTACTGATTGGATTGCACAATGGTTTAACAATGGGATTTGATTCAGGCTCTCAAACACCATAATTATAGAGACAGAATAATTTATCTGGAAGGGGCTATTATAAGGCCTTCACATCCTACCCTCTGCTCAAGGCAGGAAAACAGATCGAAGCAGATCGGACAGATGGTTGTCCAATTTTTCTCTTGAATGTGTTAGGCCAATGGAGTGCTCACCACATTCCAAGGTCATTGGTTCCATTATCCTACTGCTCAAGCAGTTAGGAAGTTTTTCCTGATATTCAGCCTAAATCTGGCTCCCTATAGCTTGAGATCATTCGTGTTCTACACTGTGGGACAATCAAGCATTTGAAAAGTGCCAGCATGTTTCACTACTAGACTGTACTTGTGGGGGACTTACAATCATTACTAAGCATAATAATGATCACAATTAAAAGTTACTAAAATTAAAATTAAAATTAAAATTAAAACTTATTCATAGAATTATTCTAATTAAATAAAGCATAACATGATGCTGTTCCTAAAAATTGCAAAAGTGGAAAGTAATTACACAAGTGAGTGGATGCCACAGGTTGTAAGCCATGCTAGAGAAAAATGTTAAAATCAACACTTTGAATTGTGTTTGGTTATCAACTAGCAACTGGTGTAGGTTCTCCAGCATTGGGGTCGGATTATCTTGATATGATGCACCACTTTTATTTATTTATTTATTTATTTATTTATTTTAGAGTATTTTTACCCCACCTTTCTCCTTGGTAAAAGGACCCAAGGCGGCTTGAAGTAATGAGGGATAATATACAGTCCAGTACAATTAAGGCATGTTCAAGGGTTGAGAGCAGGTTCAAGTACAGTGGAACCTTGACTTACATACTGCTTGACTTGCATCATATTTGACTTACAGCAAGAAGGGGCCTGTTTGACTTGAGTCGCAGGCTTTGACTTACAGCTCGGAGCCCTGGCGCAAGGCACCGGAATAAGGCGGCAGCCACAACCCAGCATCGCGGCTGCCGCCTCCAAACTGCTCCTGCCTTATTCCCCTCCTCCGGCAGCGGCGGCTTCGGCGAGGCTAGCTCAGAGCACCTGGAGCTGGTCCTCGGCCTCACCGAAGCCTCCGCTGCTGCAGGAGGAGAAGAAGGGCCGGGAGCTCGGGGCTGGCCTTGCTGGTTAGACAGTCGGCTCAGTCTTGTAAAAAATCTGGCTGCAGAAGTCTGGTCCACAATGGAAGCATTTTAGTTGGGGAGCTGTACAGTTGTGGGACTCTAATGGTAAGCATAAAGTTGTTCAGAACTTGGAACGTCAGGTTAAAAATCAGTAAAACTTAAATGTTAGACATTGTTGCTATGAACATTAAAAAGTGGAGGCATGTAACTTGTGGACTATAATTCCACTGCCGCCTCCTCTCTTTGAAGAGACATTTCATTTACATCCCCAGAAGGAATCTCCTATCCCAGTCAAATTTGTGTTAAATTGCTGTTTTCGGGGGTCTTTTTCATCATCTGGAACGGATTAATCCGCTTTCCCATTACTTTCTATGGGAAATGTTCATTTGACTGAAGTCATGTTTGACTTAAGTCTAGACCACTGGAACGGATTAATGACGCAAGTCAAGGTTCCACTGTACATGTTTAATACAGTTCCACACTTCCTTCATATCAAACATAAGTTGCCACCATTCTGGTACGATTACATTTTAGCAATGTGACTACCATGTACTGAACCAGTCAAAGATCCTGGACCCACTTTAAAAGTAGCCCCACACAGAATATGTTGCAGTCCTCAGGGTGCAGTGGACTAAGGTGTGAAGGAATTTTGCCAAGGCATGGCAACTCAAGACTTGTTCACAGTGCTGGCGTACAACGTAGAGTGGCGCAAAAAGGCTCTCCTTGTCACTGCTGCTTCCTAGAAATTCAGGGCCAGGGGAGAATCACAGAATACATCTTGACTATGTGTCTGGGCTGCTGGTGAACTATAGGTCAGTCCAGTATCCTGGCTGGAACAATCTGAGCCTGTTCTCAACACGACTTTCTGTTGACTAGCAGTTATCACTGAATTACTGGAATTAATGTCTGCCTGTTCATCCTTACCCAGCTACGCTGCTGGGCCCTGGTAGCATTGCAAGCTCCTGGTTGCTTCCTCAGAGTTCAGGAGCAATAGATTATGGACTTGTCCACATTTTTATTTATTCATATATTTCACTATGCCATCCTATTAGTGAAGGATGCTATTATGGGCAGTACACAACAAAATAAAATAATAATGTAAAGTGTCTTTAGTAACCTCTTAAAATGGGAAAGGGGGGATCAGGCACAGCTCATCTGGGGATGGGTGGGTGGTTCCACAGAGCTGTTGCAACTGCAAAGAAAGCCCTACTTCTCATAGACAAATTTCATGGCCTCCTTCATGGTGGCTACCTAGAGGAGATTGCCTGGGAGAATATGGTGGTGGGGATGGATGATTTTTGGGGAAAGATGCTGTGACCAATAACAGAGTCCAAACCATGATGAGCTTTGGAGATGAGCATTAAAACCTTGACATTGGCCCAGAAACAGCTTGGGCCCAAGCTCAGTGATAGCATCTCCCCATATGAGCCTGCCCAGGCATTGTGATCATCAGATCCCATCAGCCACACAGCTGTGCTTGGTGGGTACATGGGAGAGGGACTTCTCTGTTCCTGCTCCCTGGCTTCAGAACTCTCTCCCAGAGGAAGCTCGGCTGGTCCCCTTCCCTGCTGTCCTTCCACAGGCAGGTCAAGACCTTTCTCTTCAGGCAAGCCTTTCCTTAATGACTGGTGGTTTGAGAGGAGTTTTTAAAAGGATCATTCTGTTCATCATTTTCAGTTTGTTTTAATATTGATCTTATGGCAATATTAATATAATACTTCTTTAAGACTTTTAAATATATTTGTATATTTCTTGTTTTTAGCTTTTAAGTACTGTTTAATGATATAAGCTGCCTTGGGTCCTTTTGGGGAGAAAGGTGGGAAATAAATAAATAAATAAATGTCACTGGTTAGCCAGTGCAGGCAGTTGCCAGGACGGGGGAGACTGTGATCAAATGTAACATTCACAACCAGTCTGGTGGCCATGTTCTACAAAACATCTGCAGTCTGGACTCAACCTTAAAAGAAGCCCCACAGAGAGAGAACAGGATAGTAGCCAGTGCTGATGACATCTCCTTACAAAGCTTTAAGTGGTTTGTCCCAGCAGTTTCAGGTAAATTTTTAAATAATGGATGACATAAGGTAGAGCCCTTTGAGCCACTACACACTAAGGGCCAGAATGTGGAACAGAGTTCCTCTCAGCACCACCTTTTGAGGAGGTTCTGACTGGAAGCACTGAAAACAGTGCCGTGCAGTGGGCCACCAACACCCAGCCCAGCCCAGTGGTTCAACAAGATACCATTAACGACAATAATGTGTTGTCAAGTCCGTTCTGACCTAAGGTGGCCCTTGTCAGGGTTTTCTAGGTTGGGAGTACTCTGAAGTAGTTTACTTCTAGGGGGGGGGGGCGGCTTCTGGTACTGGGTGGTTGGCCCAAGGCCATATAGGCTAACTTTTCTGGGATGCAGACTAGAACAGTGAACACCCAATATCTGGATCCACAGTCAGATACCTAAACCACCGAGCTAACCAGCCAGCTCTGTACAATTATTGGTATGAAAAACTCCTGAAAGATCTAGGAGAACACACACGTTTACACTCCTCTTGACCAGCCCCCAGTGTAGGTCCTCTGCTAAAGCTCTTCTCTCATATGCTAGCTAAAAGCCTGAATTGAAATGGCTCCCGGTAAGCATGTCCTCCAGAGTGCTGAGTTGCATCACCGCCACCTGTTCAGCTACAGAAGCCAGACACGGCAGATATGAGTCTAACCAGTAACTAGTCAGACCTACTGGCCCAAAGGCCAATTTCATTAACAAAGGTTTTATGTTGGCTTTCTCTAGCTGGAGTGTGGGCTGATCTGCAAGCAGAAAAAAATATCGAACCAACAAGCCATTGGCAAGGTTATAGCAATTTGACTTGCTCTACTATCTGACCCAAGTGCAGGGGAGTCTGACAGACTTGGTCTGCACAATGTATATCAAACAGCTCACAGTGAGCAACCGACTACTGTCGCACCCCTGGCACAATTTGGATGAGTATTGCTGCTCTGCTAGGCGTACTTCCAGACTATGAACGTGTCATACTGGTTGTCTGTTATGTGATATGATGGTAGCATATTTATTTATTTATTTATTTATTTATTTATTTATATACTGCCCATCTTCCAAAGGAACTCTGGGCAGTTAACAACACATTAAAAATACAACAATATAACAAAACAAGAACAAGAAGATATATAAAATGAATGGGCTATACTATTAGTAATAACCAAAATAAAAATAAAATACTCAGCAAGGATGGCGGAATAGAGTTAAAGGGGGAAAATTAAAAAAAAATTAAAGGTTGCCAAATGCCTCATGAAAAAGCCAAGTCTTCAAGGCCTTTTTGAAGGCAGGCAAGGATTGTGCTAGGCGTAACTCACTTGGGAGATGGTTCCAAAGTGAGAGGCCAGCCACAGAGAAGGCTCGGTTGTGGGTTACCGCTTTCCTAGCCTCCCTGGGCGTGGCCACTCGGAGTGAGAGCACCTGCGACATTCTAGATATAGGCTTTCTTAGTTCTCCCGACCCTTGTAGCATATCTCTTCAGATTGACTGCAGGCCATTTAAGGTCTGATGATTCACCTGGGGTTGTCCTCCAATAATACAAACGAGATTGCCTGGGACATCCCAGGAAGAGAGATTGTTGGCAGCAGGGTCACCTAGTGTGCATTCTAAGTTGCCAGACTGCTGGATGGAGGGAACATCTACTCTGGCCTGGATGCCTTCAAAAGGGGATTGGATAGATTCCTGGTGGAAAAGTCCATCACAGGTTACAAACCATGATGGAGATGTGTAATCTCCAGGCTTAAAACCAGGGTACATCAAGGGCCAGATGCATGGGAGTGGTATCAGAAGACAGATATCTAGTGGGGCCACTGTGAGATTCAGGAAGCTGGACTAGATGGGCCTTTGGCCTGATCCAGCATGGCTCTTATGTCCTTATTTGCAAACCATACATTTTCTGTTCTACAGAGGAAATGCAGATAATGGCACTTGATCAGTAGCTGGCGCTTCTTGGTCAAAACTGTGAACTGCTTTCCTTCAGCACTGATCAATTGTGACATATCTCTTTCTACACTAGGAAAGCTTTTTCTATTGGTTCCCTTCCAGATGCATTGGACTGCAACACCTCTCATTGTGGGTCAACAGACTCATGCTAGCTGAGAATAATGGGAGCTGCGGCCCAACATATCTGGAAAGCAGCAGGCTGAAAAGAATGTTCCAGAAAGAAATGCACAAATGTCCCCTTTTGAGGTTTAAATCCTCATTGGTGTTATCGTCATACGTAAAAAGAAGGATCTGCTAGCAAGGACCTTCTCACTGACCGCAAAAGGCTAGGTTCCACCCCTTCCAGCATTACATTTGAGCATTTTTGCATTGGCAAGGATGGATGTTGTGCAAACTGAACAACCTAGAGTGATTGTTATTTTGTTCATTGGACTTCTAAGGATTGCATGGATTTGTCTCCTTTCTGAATAAACAGAATTTTGTGCAAATTCCGGAGACCTCGACATGAGAGAGGGAAAGTGGAGGTCTTTGCCTTGTTCTCCCACTGGAAGGGACAAACTTGATGGGTCTTGAACATTCCTCACCCAGCTGTCTCATCATATTGAGGCAGCATAAACTGACATGTATGAGGAGTTCAATGAATTGTTATGCAGTCCTTGTGTCCATGTGATGTACCAAATGAGTTCAGCGAGCAATGAAAGCATTGTACATTCATGTCTGCCACTTATATAAACATTTCTGACAGGATCACTATTTGATACTTTTCACCATTCAGATAAGAAAAAACAGTGAATTATTAGAATCTAGAGGCTGGAATTTCTGTATGTTCTCGACACTTGACTCAGAACACAAGAAATTCTGACTGACATAAATGAGAGATCATTGCCATTGCCTATTTCTACGCACAAATGATATGACACGGGCATCTAAGACTTTTCTGAACCTTATGTAGTGTGTCATCAGAAAAATGGCAATGAGACCAAGAAATCTGAATAAATAAGCATCAAATTTATTGAATCATGAATAATTTAAGACTGGTACAATCATAAGCTTTATTTCTCCATGACACAGGATGGGAGAAAGTGGGGCTCGGGAAGAAAGGGGAGGGCAAGCCAGAGGGAGGGATCCTCCCGAGAGGACCTTTCGTAAATTCCAATCCTAAATGGTTAACAGAAAATTAAATAGGGCATTCAAGGTGACATCGTACTGTACACAAAATACTCAATCCCTAGGGTTTACCCACCCACCCCTTATAAATGGCTAGAAAAAATTCATCAAAATGCAGCACTTGTAATCAAATATTTACATTTCTATGTTACAATGAGAAAAAAATGTACATCTCAGAGAACTTGTCTCATAAATGGTTCCACTGGAAACAACTAGATCAAAACAGCAACCTTCCATTTAATATCCACAATTTTTGTACTTTTTTTTCTTTTGATTTCCTTAAGAGAGAATTGCCACATTTAGACAAAAGTTCAAAACACAGCATATCAAAGTTGAAGCATCAGCAATGTAACATTGTAGGGAGTTTCTAGGTCTCCCCCCCCCCCTAAAAAAAATATACCAAACAAAAAAGGGGCTAGCTAAACCCTCCTTGTCTCTGCACCATTGCGCTTAAAAAAAATCAGCTACTTGTATGATGCTTGACTCTAATGAAGGGGGAAAACTATATGCATCCCATTGGTAACTAAACATGAATGTTGCATAGAGTCGTACACTAAAACAATTGCAGAAGATCATGCCAGCTTTGTAGGGAAGAAATGGCAAAACTGGGAGCAGCCTGGACAACATGCTTTGTTATCCTAACAGGCTAACCAAGGTGTGTGTGTGTGTGCTGATTTGTCTACACCAACAAGATGAGCTAGCTAGGAAATGTGCATAACAGGCAACCAACCCTGCTTCCCGAAATTTCAAAGAGGATACTACATTTGTCTGATAACTTTAAGAACATTACTCCAAGTTCTCAGTGACGCCCTACTAAGGTCTACTGAAGAGCAAGAAAGGGCAACATTCCCTCCCTGTTTATGGCAACAGCTATGTGGAAAACTGGAATATCTGTCAAAGAGTTTTTAATACAACAAATGCATTAAAAGGGGTCAGGGCTCTAGAGTCAGGGGTCAGTCAGCTCAGTTCTGATAGATCACATATTTTTCCCATTTATATTAATCCTGTTTAAAAAAAAAAAAAACGCTGTACATGCTTTGATATCTATGTAATGTTCCCAATCCAAAGATACCCAAACGGGACAAAGAAAGATTTTTTTCACAAGAAATGTCTTTCATAATTTCATTGGAAGGGCCAAATGTTCACAAGCATTTTCCTTTTTCATTTTCTTCCCCCTAAAATGGTTCCCGAAGCCCTTGGTCAAACGTGTGCATTAGAAGGCACAAATCCGCAAGGAGACATGATGAAAACATCTAAGGTACACACCTGGAACAAATTCACTGGATGAAGAGACATAGGGAACCCTCTTGTTGGAAACACAGAACAGGAGTTTCTAGGAATGCTTGTAGAAAATCAAGTTAAAGATTACAGACCCTTGCACTGCAGCTTTGCAGAATTCACCTGATTTCTAAATGTGAGTTTCAAATAGATTACAATATAACTAAACTGGATAATTTAGCCTTTGAGGTACAGCTAGAATTTAAAATTGTTTATGCAGATTTATACAAAATTTATTTATTTCATAAGCTGATTGCCATATTTGTCCAGCTGGACAGAATCCTTGAGTGTTTCTTTATGCAACTTGGATACACATTTTGCCACATGTTGAGAACACCTTAAATCATTTGGGGCTGAAATTAGTTCCAAGTCACATGCTTTGTGGATTTCAATATTTCAATAGGTACTAGGTGGCAAGACTCAATATCAAATAAAGGATCTTATTCCATCTCTCTGTTTAAAAAACAGACTAGGTGGCTTATATCAAATGGCTCCATCTCTGTTTTTAAAAACAGATATAAAGAGGGGTATGGAGATTCTGCCAGGATGCTTCTTTTCCTAGCAATGCCGAAGGGTACAGTCTGGACATTATCAGCCGTGTCAACATCGTGCTTTTGACAAAGCTGGCACCCTGTCCTTTTGCAGTGTTTAAACAATGATACAACCTGGCAGGATGGGAGGTAGGGGGGATATACCTTGCCTGAAATATAATGCATCTTTCTATGCATCACCAATGGTGAGCGTTATAATTTAAGGTCATGTGTGGTTGCAATCATTTCCTTTAGCATGGGCATGAAATTAGGAAATCTGATAGACACGACTAGAGCAATGAACCTTAACACCACAGTGTCTATGGGAGATCAAAATGTGAGCTGTATTAATGTACCATTTAGGAATGAGTTCCCATAGAAGCCAACACAGATGGCCTCTTCCAATGAAAGTGATTTTCCTCCACTACAGGACTTCTTCAAACAAAATATATATTTCTGTGAAGGAATTTCTTCCAAAGATGCCAGATTGTGTTCTTTTTGGATGAGAAAAAAAATCCTGCCTGTAAGAAAATAAGCATATCAGAGGGAAACCTAGAAAAAAACCCTTTTGGCTTGAGTAGAAATAGAATGCCCTCAAAAACAGGATTTTTATTTTATTATAATTTTTTTTATCTTTTTATAAGTCTTTTTTACCACACACACACACACACACACACACACACACACACACACACACACAAACTCCAAACAAAAAAGGGCACCTGAAAAACTCAACAGTCAGTTGTGAGAAACGAGGTTCTTCCCATCATTTTAGATTATAGAACATTTGTGGCTCATTTCCAGCAAAAAAAGATTAGAATTAAGAAGACTAGCTGAGTAACCTTCTATTTTGTTATGAAACACGCAAGAATCCCTTTAAAATCCAAGAGTCAATGCCTGAGCGATTCAAAAGTGGTCTTTACAAATAGTTGTGTTATTTCAAACATCAGAACTAGAAAATAGTTAACAAGAGCAAATTCACAAAAAGCTCAAAAGACAACATGATAATTCACTCAGGTCACCGAAAGCAGAAATTTATGAGGTATAATAGGAACTACCTTCTCAGTAAACTGAGTTACGATATAGCATGTTGCTGTTTCTTGCATCATATTAGACCTATAAAGATTAAAACACACTCTGTTTAAAAATTGTGGCAAATATTCTACCTGCATATTTCAAAGCAAAACAAAAAGACCCCATTACTTTCTTCTAGTTTAGTAGTGATGCCATTCAGTATCACACAAAGAGTTTGCGAGTTATTGTTATTATTGGGTTTTTGTTTTTTTGCTTCCTTTGGAGGAACATCCATGCGACGAATGATTAGCTGCAGGCTGATATGGAAATTCTCAAAGGCTTTTCCCACTCCGCTTTGTATCACTTCCCTTCTTTAGTTATTATCACATTTAGAAACAACAAATTGTTCATATATATTAGTATAAACAATATTCACAGCAACTCACATAATCATACTCCAAGAGATGACCTCTATAGCCCTGTTTTTGTTTAAATTAAAAAAAGAAGTCTCCATCATATACAGCACTAATGGAAATCAGACACAATTAGTAGAAAGTAGGTAAGGCATCACTTTAAAAAAATCAGCACCCAAAGATAGCTGAAAAGGCTTGTGTGTGTGTGTGTGTGTGTGTGTGTGTGTGTATGTGTGTGTCTCTGTGTCTATGCTGAAGAAATGTGTCTCTAGATGAGGTACAGCCTACGTGACGTCTCACTGGTTGCTGTCGTCCATTCTGAGCAAGGACAAACCACCCCCTGGAGTGCAATTCTGTGTGTGGGGAATTCTTGTTCCCCAGCTGAAGCACCAAGAGTTAATTAAAAAACAAAATTAGAATCTGTATTTTGTACATCTGAAGAGAAAAGAAAAGAAAAGAAAAGAAAAGATATCCGGGAAAATAGATCCACTCCTTGGCCACAAGTTTAAAAAACATAATTCTTACAAATACGTTTTATCCCAGGAGTGGGGAATGCATTGCCCTCCATATGACTCAGTTTTAACAAGGATAATAATAATAATAATAACAATAACCCTATAACAGCAGAGCTGGATGGGACCCTGTGGGTCATCAAGTCCTGTCCCTGTCAAGGAGGCACCGTGGGGGGACACGGACTCAGAACACCTCATTTGGCAGCCAGGTGCCTAAACCACTGAGCTTTCTAGCCAGAGGTGAAAGGATACACTACAGAGGGATTAGCTGCAGTTTAAAAACATCTGGAGGGCTGCATGTTCTCCACCTCAGCTTTAGAGAAGCAGTTCTCCTTTCCTCAAGGCCTGGATAAATATATATATACAGTGGACCCTCGTATAACAAATGGTTTATAAAACATAAAACCTGTACAACATAAAAATTCCAGAGATAGGGGAAATTTGCTTAACAGAATCGTCTATGGGGCAAATCTGTACAACATAAAATGGTCACAATTAGGGAGTTGCATAACTTGAGTTGAAACCAACTGAGTTGAAACATCTGAGCTAACTGGATGAAATCCATTAAATTCAGTAAGCAGACTCCGTCTCACTCTAACCTGACATAGGATTTCAGACTTCTGTTGGTCACCCAAGGAAACATGTGATGGCCCTTTTATCTCCGTTTATTTTGGCTAGGTCAAGGAGATAACCAAAGCCTATCCCAAATGGCAGTGATCAAATACTGTACTGCCAATTTGTGTTCCGAGAAGAAGGTCATGCCTTGCCCTGCAGTATTGGAACTCTACCCCCTTCCATGGAGTCATGGGCCACCAGTTGTATTCAAGAAGCTAAGGGAAAGAGAGGATTAAACAAGAACTCCCTTCTGTCATTCCCACCATGTGTAGGTCCTATCTGCTGGCCATCCCTTGGGTCTGCAGGGATGGGTAATCTTCCTGTCACTAGAACATGGCACTTCCCTTCATATCCCCATGTCTGTCCAGCCCCAGTCTGATGTCTGCACACTCAGTGGAGCAGAAGAGTGGCAACTACCTGCTGTTTTCCAATGTTCCACTACCTGAGTGGACATGGAAAGGCACAGGGCCATTAGCTGGTTGTGGGGCCAAGCTATTTGATCCATACCTTTAACATGTATTTGGGAGGAAGGCTTGTGTGATGTAGGGGAACACTGATTACATCCCTGACTTCAAGAGGTTCTAGCCAGGTTCCAATTATACAACCACTACCCTGAGATTTCAGACCAGTCTCTCTCTCTCTGCGTGTGTCTTTTAGACACTGATCTTCCATAACTCATGCCAAACTGCTTCTGATCTAGAAATGGCTTCCTCTACTGCATGAGAAGAAACTGCTCAAAGAAAAATAGAAATCAGTCTTGAGCCCAGACAAAGACTGAGTAGCTTGCTCAGATCCTGATAACTGCCTCTTTTAACTGTTGGTTAAATGACTGAGTGTTCCAAAACCACGAACAGTGTTTTTAAAAGGATAGGTGGGCAAAGATCCAGGGAAAGGATATATGTATCCACAAATGAGAACCAGTCTGAAGTTCTTCTCCCCCCCCCCCCCCCCGCGTGCTACTGCTTCATGGCTTCAGTGGAGACTTAATTGACCACACCCAGGAGGTCTGCTCAATGGGCTCAGTCTGGTGTCTGCATGTCCAAACTTTGGCCCTTCTGATGTTTGGACCACAACTCCCAGAATTCCAAGCCTATATTTCCAGTGGCAAAGGACTGTGGGAGTTGTGGTCCAAAACATCTGGAGGGCTGAAGTTTGGACATGCCTGAATTAGATCAAAGGTATTAAAAGCTAGGCCTTCGAAGTGGAGAACTGCCTTCATTTATTTGTCTGTTTTCAGTGCATTTATGCATGTGCGTGTGTATTTCTGATTCAGATCTGCCTGTTTCGCATCTCATTTGCCTTTCACAACATATTATTAATAAGGCAAACAGTTATTTTTTTTAGCACCAGAACTATTCATAGCCAAGAGGCTGAAAGATGACTTGTGAAAATTCAACCGTCACTGAATGGGTATGGTCAGCTGCAGCATAGGTAAGATCTACTCCTCTTCTTCCCTTTCTGGACAGTACATGGCACCAAGTTCTCTTGTTGGTTTCATAGTTTTGTACGTGATCATTTTTCTCTCCCCCCCCAGCCACTCCCCAGAAACTACTGATACTAATATTGTTTTTATGAAAAAAAAATGTATTCAGTGTCTTAGGCATGTGAGCTCACAGCAATGTTAAAAAGAACAAAAAAAAGTAGTGCAGTTCTTATTAAAGAAAATAAAAATAAAAACACAATATAAAAACATCATCTGGGTTGCCTGCACCCATATTTGACACTGAATTGAGGGGGGGGGAGGGCCGAGGGAGAGGGGGAAGAAGTTTGTATTGTTCTTGAAGCTCTTAATACTGAGTTGTTCGCCTGGATCAAAGGCCAGCCATCCTCATTTGTGGGACCACAGGAAGCAACCGCTTTCTGCTAGTTTTACATCACAACGTGGACTCCAGGGATGAGTCAAGGATATCATCATGGTGGCTATTGCTGTTTGAGTCACTGTCGTAACTCTGTGGGCTTGAATAGTTAGCTGCCTCTTGCAATCTCATGAGCATGTTCATCTGAGGAAATACAGAAAAAGACAGAGACACGTTAAGATATATTTTATCAGTCTGGCCCAGCCTGTATAATTCTTTTTAAAAAGCAAACCCACAGTATTGTGTCACCTGCAAAACTAGCTGATTTATTTCAAATGTCGGCATCCTGTTTTCTCCTGTTTCCACACCCACAGCCATGTGCATAAACTGGTGGACTAAATATGGCAGGTAGTCCATGCATTTAAGAAACTGGACTGCAATCTACAAAAGCACACATTAAACCAAAGGTTTAGACTTAAACCTTCCAATTTCATCTTTCTTTTGTTCTTGGACTTCAACCTTATTTGCACAACCATTTCTGGCCATACATAGGCCAAAATTCTATTGTTTATCCTAGTAAATTGTACTAGAGTAGGTCCACTGAACCAAATGAGACTTATTCAGCTGTAAATGACTGTTTTCTTGAAGTAAGTTACAGTTAGAGTAGGCTGATTTAAATGAATGAAATTTATGGAAGAGCTGACTTACTAAATACATGTGGATTCAATGTATCTGTGCCGGTGTGATTTACCACACTAAGCAAACAGGATGTATGCACTGTGCATTATGTTAACTATCAGAATTCCCCACCCAGTAGAGTATAAAGTATTTTTTTCAGCCAACAAACTCACCAAAGGATCTCCTTCAGCATCACTGGGTGGAACTTGCTTGCTGGTTGAACCTTCCCGTGGCACAGAATAACCATCGAATCCAACATCTTCTGGCCGCAGTTGCAGCAAAGGAGGCCATTCGTGGTGCTGTGGGGTGGCTGCCCATGGGTAAGTATCCATTACCCATTTGGCAGGGTCCTCCCATGGAGCTCTTCTTCCATACAACTGTAAGCAAGCAAGAACAAGAAGTCAACAATAAGCATAGGGCTGGAAATTATATTTATTATATTTTATATCAAGTTGGCTGAGCGCAAACAATGCAACCTTGTTCCAGAAACTAAGTTGGTTGATGCAGATGCAAGACTGCTTTGGAGCCTGAGAAATACCTTGAAATCTGTGATTTCCATGTCCGTACACAGAACCAACTAACCAACCAACCATTTTACTGACATTTCACTTCAGATTTCCTCCACCAAGGAAAAATATGTGCACTAAGGAAGATGAGCTTCCTCATCCTCTTGTTCTCTTTGTTTAATCTGAAAATTCTACCTACACATTCACCGCATGGTATCATTGCAAGTGAAGAGGAATAAAAATTTCAAAATATCTAGAGCCCAGGTTCTGTGTCCAAACACCAAGCATTCTCAGAAACCACTGCAGAGAACCACACTTTTCAAAGTATATTCTGGAAAAATATGTGATTTTTAGAAATGTATAGATGATTTCTTAAAGAGAAGGGGAATGTTAATGGAAGACTAACATCATTAAAGAGAGCTCTCTGCAACACAGATTAATCTTGAAGAAAACGTCCACCCACAACCATGGTTCAGAACAATAATATGTGCCAGCTAGCAAGTTCATGTCATCTCCCAGGATGTGTCATGATACATTCTGGAGACCTCTGCTGGTCACTTGTGATTCCAACAGAAACATACATGGATTCTTAAGCGAGAGAAAAAAAGACTTTTTTTTTGGCAAGTCATGTTATTGTAGTAAACTAATCCTGTGACATTCAATTATGAAAAGAAACAAGAGAGATCAAGCATTTAACTATCTAAACTCTCCTTCTAAAATCTCAAACCATACAATGCTTACTAACTCTTGATACTCTTATATCATTCTCCAGGGTATTCAAAGTAGTGCATGCAAAATTCCCATTCACTTGCGCTCAGGACTAGACTTGCTTAAATTTAAATGGAAAAATACATCAGTTGCTTTTGGATCATTTGCTGGTAAAAATAAAAGGTATTCATTCAAGCATCCTTGAGAAGTGACCAGGAATCTTTGCCAAATAACCAGGAAGGAAGGCAGCTTTGCCAAGAATAAGTTATTTGGACTACTATTCCCAGAATTCTCCCAAAATGGCTAGGATATAACAGGAGCTAAATTCCATAAACATAATGTTTCCTAGGTGAGACCTGGCCTGAACTAGACACTTAAAAGCAGCCCGGTTTCTGAAATCCATGGGCAAAACTTTCTACATCCTACACATAAATATCATCCCTATAACCAAAGTCTGTATGGCAACTTTGCCAAAGGAAGGTTGGTCAACCATCAAACAAAGGAAGTGTTAAAGACATAGATCAGAGACCATTTAAAAATGAGCAACATAGTAATATTTCCTAAGTACAGCTCTTGGACTATTCAAAAGAAAGAAACTGTTGACTGAAGCACCCTCAAGGAGTAATGAGCCAACTAAAAACAAATGGAAAAGGGCAGAAAGCAACAACCACACAAGAGTTGTTTCAGGCAAGTGAAGCAAGGCTTGACTTTCAAAAACAGCTCTACTGCCTGAAGCAGACCATTTCCAAAGGATGCATCCATTTGGGAATTGTTGGATACAGTAGTAAGGAGAGACGTTCATCTCGCTCCATTGAGCATATACTCTCAGGGAAAACTGGCAATGGCAGCAAAGGTGAGAAGTTTCCCTGATCACCTTTCCTTGAAGACGAACATGATCAGCTTTAAGAAGCACTCTTAAGAAGCTAAGTTCTTGGCTTGGAAGTTTAGCTTCAAAGCTATTAAAAAGAACTAGACCGCTCAGTACTTGGCCCTGTACTTCAGCTGCTTTGGTTGAAAGGCTTGAAACAACAGCAGGTAACTCAGGAGATTTCCATCTCCTGCTTCAAGTGCACGTGCCCCAAACGTGCTGCAGAGGTGCTGTTGTGATCTGAGTGAAAAGCCAAAAAGACATTGCTAACAGTCCCACTCTGAAGAGCCAAGGGTTTTTTTTTCTGAATGCACACATACACAACGGGCCAAGCTTGTTTCATCAGAACAAAATACACAAAACTGAATCCCAGATGAAAATAAAGATCCACTGTAATCTAAGTAATAGAAAATTAAAGAAGGTTGCCCTTTATTAGATTATATTTCTCTGGTTTTACTTCTGTTCTGACAGCTCGTAAACTTGACTATATCAGGTGATGCAAGATTAAGCCGTAACACCCCATAGGGAGCTAAGAACACATTATGAAAACATCAGAATAGAACCAGTTCTGTGGACATAAACACCTGTGTGCAAACCCAAAGCACTGATTTCAGTTCTCTTTACGACTCATTTTCCAAAAATGTTCCTTACAAAAAAATTAAAAATCCAAATTTTATTCAAAGATTAATCCTAGCACACTCACCTAGAATTATACACTCTTCTCAGAATAAATTCTCAAACCAAGAAGATCGTAACAAAGGAAGGAAAAGGTTCTGTAACATTTAAAAATATTTTGGTGGATTCTGAAAAGCTTTCACAAGTCCTCTTAAATCCCCATATTTTATCCATTGAACCCAGATCAGAGTTTTTCCATTGTATCTATTAATCTTGCCTACTACTTCCTTTCAAAATGTAGGTTTTCCATGAAAACGATGAACAGGCCACATCAGATTTCCTTGGAAAAGGCTGGGACATAATTTAAATAACAATCTGGTAGTGTATTGATTTATTTGGCCATTAGGAACTAAACCTGATGTGAGTTATCTCTGTGGGATTGAGGGTTTCCTTTAACAAAGTTTGTGCTGCTGACCCACTATAGATGGCCCCCCATATTGGTGGAACCATACATTTGAAAACAATCAAGCAAATACTTGGGAGACTTTGCAGTGGCCCTTCAGAGCTGCGAAAATGGCCTCCCAGGCCCTCATGAGCCCTCCTCCACTTTAAGCATTTCAGAACATGGGCAGAGAGTATTTCTATGTATGTGGACTAAGGCTTCTGAAAACTGTCGGCTGCAAAGTCTGCAGCTCAGCGGTTTGAATCCCGGGTGCCATGCAGTGGTACAAGCTCCCGCGGATAACACCAGCTCCTGCCAACCGAGGTGTTTGAAAGCATGTAAATGCAAGTAGATAAATAGGTACTGCCGTAAAAAGCGGGACGGCAAAACAGTGTTTCCTTGCAGCCACGCCGGCCAGGTGGCCATGGACTTGCACAACACTGGCTCTTCGGTTTGAATACGGAGATGAGCACCGCCCCTAGAGTCGGACACAACTAGCATGCATGTGTGTGGGGGAAACCTTTACCTTTTTATAAAAGCCAAAATGTTCAGCTGTAGCAGCCTTTCTCTGTTTTTAAACCACTGGGCCTTTTACAAAACACATTCTAATCTTCCCTGCTTGTCTGAATGTTTTTAAAATGCGATGTTGCACATGCATATTCTGAAATGCCACTGAGTTTATAGTGGATCTTACTGCCACAAAAGTGAATATATGATTACAGCCTACGTAACTGACTTGTAAAAGCATGGTGTTGCTATACTGCACCCAACAAATGCAGACTGTAGAAACTGGCAAACAGACACTGGAGAGTCAGTCCTTTCAATAGAAGACCCTCCAACATAAATTCCCCATTAATCACGGCAGCTGTGAATAGTAACCATAATTAAAAAGCTGCCAAAGAAGCTAGGGTGGGGAGCAGAAGTTTCCACAAATACTTGCAGTGAAGAAGATAATGTGGAAACCTTTCGTCAAGTGTAACTAGGGCCACCAGTAATAATATAATTGTAAGAAAAACTTAGAATAAAAGCTTGGACCACAACTCCCAGAATCCCCCATATACTGCAGGATTCTGGAAACTGTAGTCTGGAGTCCAAAAAGTAGATATGCAAACTCTGCTTCTGAAGTCTCCAATAGTAACAGAATAAAACAACTTTTCCAGTGCTGGACAATCACGGATGAACATACTACAGTACTTCTGTGGCTGAAATCCTGTAATTTAGTGTAGTAAGTTAGAGCAAGAAATCAGTTGAGACTTGGTGAGACAACTTTTCTCTAGGTTCAATTGATTGATAGAGCCTACTCTAGATGTGACTTACTTTAGGGAAAGGCTGAGGCTTAAGAAAGACATGTTCTTTGGGGTATTGTGGAACAAGTGAGCCCTTCTTCAGGCCCAAGCTACAGGCAGTAAGAAAGGAAGGAAATAAGCCAAAATGAATTGCTAGTAAGAGCTAAACATTCTATCAAATATCTTATCCTGTCTTATATACATTGGACTGAACATTTGTAACAAAAGATGTGGATTGTGTTGCTATATGAAGTGATTGGCTCTCTGATTTTTTTAAGATGATACACACCCCTACTATGAGTCTGGAAGCTGAGTCATGGCAACTGGACTTCTTTTTCTTGAAAGATAGAAAAGTTTCACTGCTCATCCAAACAGCTTCATCAGTCTGAATAAAGCTAGTTGCAAGTCCTCCATCTTATAGTCAGCTTTGGCCTTTTGTCACCCTGGTCTGAAATAGGCTCTTAAGATGAACAATGGCCTGAATAGGTTCGTTAGGTAGACGACAGTCTCAATAGCCTTAAGGTGAACAATGGCCTAAGGTGCTGAAACTCATAAAGAATGGATTGTTAGCTATGGCCTTGGTGGTGAAGGCTTTTTTATTTGTCTGGGTATTATTGAAAGCACAGCATGATAAATAGCAGATAGACTGTGCCTAGTTTCAGACTGATGAAGCTGTTTGGATGAGCAGTGAAATGTTTCTATCTCTCAAGAAAAATAAGTCCAGTTGCCACGACTCAACTTCCAGATAAACTCACCTGGATGACTGAGAATCTTTACAGATCCTACTGTGAGAGAGCAGTTCACCACAAGGTGGTGGCAGGTGATCGAAAATCTTAATCGAATGGCATGTGAGATGAATCCACCACTGGTACCTCTTTCAGCTGGCCAACAATTAATGTTGGAGACAGTAAATAATAAGGAATTAAGGGCAGCCTCTTCCAATTTGGTTCCCTCCATTATGTGTTGCACATACCCAAGGTGGTTAAAAATGATGGGAGCTAAAGAGCAACTTAAAACACTTCTTAAAGAGCTTCAGACAGTAAGTTCCTTTTCCTCTTTGTCAGGGGAAGCTGTACAGATTCTGAAGCGCTGCCTGGCCATAGTAATAGACTGGACAAGAGCTGATAGGATGAAAATGAATCCTGACAAGATGGAGATCCTGCTGTTAGGAAGGCTTCAGATCACTCCGTACGGTTCTCAAATACAGTGGTATCTCAATTTACGAATTTAATCCGTTCCAAATGCATGCTCTTAAGTTGAACTACTCTTAAGTTGGGGTACCTATCTAAAAACTTGGAAAAAAAGTTAAAAAATCAAAAAAGTGAACAAAAAAATTGTAAGTCAAGGAGACCACATCTAAAATTTGTAAGGTGGCAGTTAAAACACCAACAGTTTTCCACTCTTAAGTTGAATTGCTCTTAAGTCGAGCTGCTCTTAAGTCGGGGTACCACTGTACCTTGAACACCCTGTTAGGGTCACTGTGGCTATGACTTGACAGCATATAACAAAGTGGTACAATTCCACCATCTATCTATCTATCTATCTATCTATCTATCTATCTATCTATCTATCTATCTATCTATCTATCTATCTATCTATCTAAAAGTTAAAATAACCCTGTCTTACCTGTGACCCCCAAGTCCGAGGCTCACTACATCTTATATTTTTGTCTTGACTGCTCAGAAATGGTGATGGCAGGGACCCTCAGGGATGTTGCTAAAGTAGCCACTTTATCTAATACCTCAAGAGCTTCCAAAAATATGCCAAGTACCTGTCATATCATAGTATTATCTGCTGGATCAGGATAGCAGAATAAAAATGTGCAGGGGTGGTCAGTTTCATAAGCAGTGCATTCCTGGGTTTAAGAGATTGCATACTATTGGCTATTTCCTGTCTTGCTCTGAAAGACAAGGGTACGGAATGATTCTCATTCAGGCTCCTTACCTGTAATCCTTCTCTGACAGCCTCAAGAAGATAAGGGACGATGGAGTAGTTCCACAGATCAGTAAACCAAACTCGAGAACCATCCACATCTATAGGGCAAGAGAGGAAGAGTCGTGGACCTAATGGAAGAAGTAGGATAAGAAGAAAATTATACATTAGATGAATTTGGTAAGCACGGTTGTAGCACTGATGGCAGGGGTGGAATCCTGAGAGAGACTAAAAAAGTAAAAACAACAGAACAATAAGGGAGAGAATGGAAAGAAACTTTAGCTTACTACAGGGTGGATTTCATTTAAATCAAATCGATTGGTCACAATTTAAATAAAAATCAGATTTTAATTATTTAAATAAGAAATGATTTTTTTTTAAAAAAAATTGAACTGTGATTCAAATCAATTTGATTTTTTAAAAATCATTGGGTTTTTTCCCCTACCCTGGTTTACTATGAAGAAACAAAAAAATGAAGGAGCCAATTAAACGTATTTTATGCTAAGAAATATATCAATGATTTAGTTATTTTGCTAAAGTATCTTCAAGTGGACAAGCCAAAATCAGTTCTCTCAATAAACCAAGGAGAGGTTGCATGGTCTGCAGTCCACCTTTTTAAAATTCCATGCACTGCAATGTTAAAGAAGAATGATCTGACATGTTCTCTGTTGAGCTGAGGAGAAATATGCTTTCAAGGAGGTACTAATGTGTTAAGGTGTTCTATTTTTGTTAATATATGTTTGGTTTGATTTTGAATTTATTTTACATATTTTGAGTATTATAATATTGTATGCATTTTACTTGTTGTATTGCTTGTTGTTCATACCTAAAGTAGCGCCCCCCCCCCGGCCAGATGGATGGCATAGAAGTCAGACAAACAAGAAGTAATTCTGAACTCTCACCGATAGTAACATCTGATGAACTATGAGCCTCCAAGAACTTGTTGAGATGTTGCCAAACTTTGGGGATCCAATCGATGATCTTAATTAGTTCTGCATTTCTCATCCGGCCACCAATTTCTGTTTCAATGAGTTTTCTTCTCAAGAAGCGACCAAGAAAACCCTTGACTGGCTCAGTGTGGTTGGCGCACAGCACCCATCTGAAGTTGTGGTGGAGCTGAAGGTTAGGTGTAGAAGAAGTGGCCTGGTTCATTGTTCCAATAATGTAGGGACTGTGGGAAACAAATTAGTATTCACCAGAAAATATTATCCCGTGTTTTTTAAAGAAAACATTTAATTGACCACCTAATTTTCTGCTACTACCTTTCAGGCGCAAGAGAATCTATCCACAATTAAATCAAAAATATTAATGCAACACCTGTAAGACTAACTAGTTTATGTTTTTTTGAAAAAAATGTCCTGTCCAAACATGCTGCTGATGAATGGGAGTTATAGCAGATATGGCCTTTTCCTCACTGTTTATACAGAAGTCAGAGGAAAGACAATGAAGGATGTTCTGGATGGGAGTGTTAAAAGGCCAACTGTTAAGGTAAACTGTGCCGTTTTGATTATTATAATTATTGCTCTGAAAAGCGTTTCAGCATTGCCTATGCAGCAATTCCACTCAGGACTGAAACAGTTCTGATAGTTTTGTCTTTTGTTTCATCTTACAGATGCTACATTATGATTGATGATTGCATCACTTGTGTGTGTGTGTGTGTGTGTGTGTGTGTGTGTGTGTGTGTTGTGTCATTATAGTTGTGTGTGTAAGATGTCGGACCAGAGATCTTGTGGGTTCTCGCTTTCTTCCTCTGTACCCCCTACTTCCTGGTTGCTGGCTGCCTGAGGGAGGAGAAAAAAGAAAGAAAAGAATGCTGGTTTACCTCCGTTTTGTTCCGGCAGCATTCAGATCTCATAAAGGGGCGGGCGCAAAAAAAAAGAACATGAAGTTATACTATCCTTACACGGATCAAATATTTGTCACATCCAAAAGCAGGTACAAGAAAACTGCCACCCTCCAAAGTCCGGAGCTGGTGGGCTGGCTTGCAGGGGGTCATGTTGACTCCATAAGAGCCTTGTGGCGCAGTGGTTAAATGCCTGTACTGCAGGTAAAACTGTGCTCACGACCTGGGTTCAATCCCTGGTAGCAGGCTCAAGGTTCACTCAGCCTTCCATCCTTCCAAGGTCGGTAAAATGAGTACCCAGCTTGCTCAGCCTGCACACTGTAATTAAAAAAATTGTAAACCGCCCAGAGACTACACGGTATATCAGAACACTTTGCTTTCAGGGTTAAATAACTCCCAGACGGCCACCCTCCAGGGCTGGCTGGGTTTCTGTGATGACAGAACGTGGTTCAAAACATTTTATTAGCTCAGTAAAGCAAGCCACTCCAGTATTCCTGCAAAGGAAACTCCATGGACATGGGGTCACAAAGAGTCAGTCATGACTGTAATGACACAATAACAACAACAACAAAGCAAAACACTGTACTGACAAGTAGCACAGAGCCCGTGAGGGAATGTGGTGGAAGTTTGGCTAGAGAAAATCCTTATTCTAGGATTCTGTAATGGGAACAGCTGGGAAGATCGAAGCAGGTTGGCAGAACAGGTAAAAATGCTCAGCAGTCACAACATAATTAAGAAATGAAAATATGACCAGGAGGAGGGCCTAATCAAAAGGTGGCTGAAAGAGGAAGTCAAATCAAAGTTTTAAAAGGAAAGGAGCTAATTTGTTTTACCATGTCATTTAGGGAATTCACTGTTGCTACTGTCTGATTTATATCCCATCGTTTAACAGCTAGACCTCAAAGTGATTTAAGGGCAGATTAGAAGGAGCGGAAAAATTCTAGAGGAAAATCAGCCACTTTTAACCCTGAATAAAACATATTTTCTATCATTAAACAAGGGGACAGTAACGTGCTCTTACCATTTGTGGTACTTGCAGTTCAGGAGACCATTGAAAATCTCCCCTAGAGAGCTGACATGATGTAAGTTGTCCAGAATGATCACCAGAGGCATATCCACAGCGTTATTTTCACTATTGCACTGGTCAGCAAGGTTGGAAAGATACTGGCGGAGTTCCTGTGATGGCAACAGAAAAAGAAAAATATTGGCATTCCATTATTTCACTCAGGTGCCTTGAAAGGCATGGAGGCAAAAAGAAAAAAAATAACCCACACGGAAACAAATATTTCTCGACAGATGTAACCTTTTGAACAGGGTTCATGAAACATAATGCCTCAAGTAACCTTAATAATTTCTTGCAGAAAAAGTGAGGATGCACCACAAATCAGAGCTTGTCAAAATATGAAATTGCCTCTCTAGGTAGCGAGAGACATCTACTCTCGGCCAATTTCAATGACTTGCCAGCCATCCACCCCACCTCCCAACATTCTGCAGGCACAGGTCTCTTGTTAGATCAAGAACTCTGGAGGTCACAGCCAGAAAGATGAGGGCGCTCTTACCATCTCCATCCCTGAGGGAGTGAAGCATAAAAGCTTGTATACTCCAACACTGGCTCAGAGGATGTCATTTGGGAAGGGCAAGTGTTTGCCAAGTCAATGGCTACATTTCTCACCTTACTGGACTTGTGATCCACGTTAAACGTCGCAATAGCACCATCAGCCAGCTCCCTGCCTTCTCTTAGTACCAGGTATTCTGACAGACGGTTGGCTAAATATGTCTTTCCTGTACCACTTGGACCAGATAAAATGATTCTTCGATGCTCCATCAAAAGCGACACATAGCGTTGTAATATTGGCTTGGGAATCAGGGATTCAAAAACCAGACAGTCCAAACTATTCTCCATGATACCTGTAAGCACAGAGGTCATTACTTTTATACACTAACTTGAAAATACCTTTGAACAGGATTTAAAGTTATTTCCACAATACTTATATCCCTCGCACAAGAAAAAAATCCACTATCCAGTATTCAACGCTGTGAAATGTCCTTTATATTTGCTCAACATCCATCTAATTACAAGGCTGTTATAAAGGTTCCCAGAGGAGGTTCTGTTTATCTATTAAATTTCTTTCCTCCAGAAAAAGTTGTTTTTGCCATGAAATGAAACAGAAAGATGGAGATAAGGCACCCACCTGTCTCTTCTATATCAATATTTTGCTAGCATGCTAAAACTGCCCAAAGTTGTGCTTTGCTGGCCAGTAAATTATGACTTGGAGCAATGTGTGAGCAATCATTTCATTTTTAGGGTGTTTAAACACACACACACACACACACACACACACACACACACACACACCCAAGAGTTACATTTTCCAAACAGTTCTTAAAGCTATGCCAGAATTCATATAGATTTGTTAGGGGTTACTGCAGACTGACTGGCTCCCTCTGGTGGTTTAAAAATTAACTATGCCGTTTGGAGAACAATGCTGCTGATGGCCCCTCCTAAGTTTACAGAATGGGCTTCACTAGATTGTGGGCCTTTGTTTTTCTGGTTGGTGGGGTTAAGGGGGTTGTGCATTTGTATCTAAAAACTTCAGGGATCTTCTCAGCATGCTCCTTTCTCAGTGGCAGCCAGCAATCACTATTTATCACTGAGTTCACAGCGAGATGCATGATCACTTTTTCCAGAAGAACCTTCACAGAAGAAGATTTGTGCAGTGGGTTGACTAGCTCAGAAGACTAAGTCAGCGATTCTTGAAGGCCAACAGATGGAATTTGAGGTGAGAGATTAGATGAAGTTGGAATGTTTAGTGCCAGCTACCAATAATGAAAATTAAATATTTGTATGGACAGCTGTGTCTTGGGAAGCTAAAAACGTTTCACTAACTTACCACAAAATATTCCAAGACTGCTTCAGACATACAATAATATTTTTTATTCATAAATTGATTCTTAGAAGTTTTCTTTTTGGCTTTCAAAGTCTAAACCTTACCGCCTTGTTATAAGACAATGAAATCAAGAGAGACAGACTGCCAGTGGCCCTGGAATGAAGCAGAAACTGGTAAAAATGATTTTTTGTTTTACTGGTTTCAGAGAGGGTAGCTGTGTTAGTCTTTTCAAGAATTTCAGGGGAAAATCAAAGAAAAACAAAACAAAACAAAACAAAAGACAAAAGCATGTGGCACCTTAAAGACTAACTTTCATATTTTAATGTAACGTTTCGTGGACTACACGTCTACTTCTTCAGACATATAGCAGCAGAATGAGGTGCGCAATACAATATGGGATGGGCTATACATTTCATACCAGATAGTCATTACCATAGAGTTGGGGAGTGGATAGGGGAGGGGGGAGAGGAGGAGGGGGGAGAAGAGGAGGGAGAGTTGATTAGTATTAATGGTGGGAACATAAGGCAAGGGTCTATAAAGCTGTAAATGATAGTTTTATGGCTTTGAGGCCAGGACCTGTTAATATGTTTAAGTGTGGTATTATGGCTCGGAGGTAAATTCCTCAAGATACAGAAACCAGACCAGATCAGAGAGGGAGAGGGCATGTGTAGAAGAGATGGGGGGGGGAGAATGGGAGTTTTTACCTTAACTTAGAGTCCATGAACAAATGATAATGTAGAGTTATTCTTAGAGTCCATGGAAAAGTGGCAATATGGTAATATTATATTAGACAATGACATTAGCCAATCACTTCTGTCCAGTATTCTGTCGACTTTCTTCTGAGTACAATCTTCTTGATGTTTTCTACCTGAGGAATCCTAGTGAGGAGTCTCCATCCTGCACTCCCCCTATGGTGTTCATAATCTTTCCTGATGTATAGAGACGGAGGGTGGGGGAAAATCCTATTGTGTTATTGTGGACCTGCTTACAGGATGCTGGAAATCATCCCATGGATGTTTACTTGGTGCTCTTAGGATCCAAAACAATTTATTTCTGCATAAGCAAGCATGGGATGAGCTGTCTCCCACGCTTGTTCATTGAGATGATCTGGCAGGTGGGTTACATGTCCTGCGACCTTTATGGTTTTGCGCAAGCTGTATGGACCAAAATAATGGAGTAGCAAAATTTGAGTTCCGTATAACTAGTAAATCCAGGGAGGATCATTGAAACTGATTTGGCAGCATATTAACTGTTCACTGATAGTGACATGTAGCTTAAGGAACTCGTTAGTCAGTCAAGGGGCTAAGAGGAAAAAACCTCATCAAAATCTACCCTGTACTTCTAAAGTTCTCCCAAAGCTGAAATCTCACAAGACCTGTAATTACAAAGAGCTGTGATAATGGATCACTTATAGTTTACCTTTGATAGTCACGGAGATGGTGTTGTTTTCACCCACCAGGTAGCCACAGGGCAGGAGCTCAGGTGTCTCTGTGCTGTTTGTGCGAACAATTTCCCCAATGCTGTACCCCACGACACTGTCTGAATTCAGCCCTAGCTGACTCACAGGATCCACGTGAATGATGTATTCCTGTCAGGAAAGAAAGGAAAACAGAGAAAATTGAGTAATCTTTATCTGCAGAGTTTTGAATTTTAATTAAAGCAACACAATCAAGTGCATTGTATATTTTTAGAATAAATTAATCCCTAGAATTAGGAATAGTTCTCCAAAGCCCACTTAAATAAAGGTTACTGTTTCCTATTTGAATACAGTAGTCCCCCGCCCATTCACAGTTCATATACTGTGGCCCCGTTATATCGCGGGACTGCAGTATATGAAAAAAGGCCCCCTGGGGTAAGGGGAGAAAGGCCTTGCAGGCCTGTTTGGGGCAGAACCAGGCTGGGGGTAAATATAAAAGCCCCCAGCTAGGTGCCTCAGGCCTGACCCGACCTGCATCCGCACATTGCGGATTTTCAATTATCGCGGGTTGGGTTGGGTCCCTAACCCCCGCAATAGGCGGGGGATCACTGTACTGGGCTAAACTGAAAGAGACAGTGAGCCAAAGGCTACGAGATCTATAGAAAAAAATCTCACAATAAATGAATAGAGGCAGCAGTCAATTCAGTCTCTGCTGTTCTGCCATGTCCAGCATCTAGATGTTAATAACACAGGTAGAGGTGTAATCATTTGTGTCTTGAATTTTATATTTGAAATGAAGGAATGGATATGTAAACCTGAAATTGTAGCAGTATGTATTACATATAACATCTCTGACCATCAGATTTGGAGTGGAGGGTTTAGTAATAATAATACTACAATAAGAACCTTTGAGGGGATGATAAGGAATCCTATAATTTTCATACTTTGCTCATTAGCTGTCACTGGACTCGGGAAGGCTGTGATAGAGCACATGGTATTCTGCTCTTATCCAGCAGACCAGTTCTTGTGCTTCTATTTTCAGATGATGAAACAACAGTCACACACAGTTCCATTGAAGGTACTGCTCCTATTAAAACCTGGTGCTTCTGCTGGGGGCAAATGGTTCGCTGTAGTCCCAACACGGCATATTTCCCACTGAAACAGTTGAATTTGGGGGCCTTTTTGCCATCAGCAGCAGGACAATCCAATAGGATTTTGCAGGGTAAGGTGTTGCCTTACTTCCAGGAAGTTGCTTACCATGGGCATAATTTAAAAGGCAACAACATGCATTTCCTTTGTGGCAAGATGCACACTGCATACACCAAAGGAATTGTACACACTGCAAGTGTTCCATGTCATAACAGAAACACAAGATTCTTATTGGTATTTCTTTGTAGCAGGAACTATTTTATGGGTTTATTTAGGGTCAAGAAATCTGGACTGTAATAGAAGTCTAGGGTTCTGATCCTTTTTGTCGCTGGTTTCTTAAATTCGTTGTTTGGAATGCGGTTATAAATTACTAAAATCAGTAAAACAACCATTTATGATGGAATAGATAGCCAAGATTTATACAGAGTGCATTAACATACATAATCCCCAGTGGTGAAATACACTAATCAAGGCAAATGGCACTATTTAATATTAATTTGTTTTCCAGTGTCCCATAGGGAGATCTGTAGTAAACAAGGTATTCAGAAATGTCAGCAGCATTCTTATACATTTTTCAGAATTATGAGATCCAGAGAAAGCAGCAGTGCCCTCTGAGGCAACTAAGAGGAAACTGTCAGCACTGCTTCAGTCCTGAACCAAGTGAAATTACTGCATAGGCAATGCTGAGGCCCTTTTGAAAGCATGAGGATTTTGAAGAATAATCAAAACAACACTGTTTACCTTAAACAGTCTTCTAACAACACCATCCAGAACATCCCACTTGGTCTTTCCACTGACTCCTATACAGCCAATGAGGAAGAGGCGAGGTCTACAATCCTGTAATGTATACACATGCATTAAGAGATGGTTAAGCATCATGATACTGCTATTCAAAAACACAACTAAGGGCGCTTTTACACAACCCCTAAAATCCGAGGCAAAGGGCTCCCAGATCCGGAGCTTAAAATTGTTTTCCCACCAGCTCTGGATTTAAAAAAAAAAAAATTAAGTATGACCACGCCCACCTAAGCGCGTCCCAGCACATTTTACAAGTACCTGGTCTCCGAAGGTGAAAAATTTCTGACGCAGATGTAAAGCAGTGAGTGCCAGGCTCTCCTCGCCTTTTTTGTTTTGCCCCCCGCCCCTTTAAGAGACTGGAAGAGATTGGAATGCTTCCCGGGCAACTCCCGAAGGCAGAGCGGAGGTGAGCCTGCATTTTTTCTCCCTTTTTTCTCTCCCTCCGTTCACGCGGACAGGAGCAAGGGAGTGCAGAGGGGTGGGAACACAGGAAGAGCGACAAACCCCCAAGATCTCTGGTCCGAATTTAAGTTGCCAGCGGATCTTAGGGGTCATGTAAAGGCACCCTAAGTTATCAGTGGTTCCCACACACAGATCCAAGTCCTAGTTCCTACTGAGCTATGAAAGGTAGGATATAAAAGCAACTAATGAAAGAAAACAGCATAAATAAAGAAAAGCATCAATCCATTCTTCAGATGGAACGATTTTAGCCTGCCTTCGGCATCCCAGACGTTTGGGTCTGAGGGTGCATCGCTCAGGTAGAAAAGCACCTGACATAACCTAAGTTGGATACAAAGGTTTCTTTCTGAAAACAGAGAGACTTTTGCTGACCAAATGCAACTTCCCTGAATGTGGAAAAGTAACTGAAACCAACTAAGTGTTGCCCAGTCATTTTCACAATGTTACAGAGCTTTCTCTTGCAATGTGGGGCAAAGAAAAGCACTACTGCCAGAATTATCTTGGTGGGCATCTCTCTTAATGGCACACCACGTCATTAATAGCCAAGATGGGAATATGTAGCCTAAGGACCACAATGCTGAGTCTGCTTTTCACTGAGGTGCGTGCCCAACCCCCCAACCCCCACTCCATGGACCTGGTTTTGTTAAGGAAAGTTCCCAAAAGTGCCCCTCCTTCCCCCAAAAGACTAGGTGAAGTTGTGGTGTAGCCTTCAGGAGTTCCAGAGGGTTGTGAAAAGGTCATGTTTCTTCCTCTGAGGAATCTTGGAGTACACAATGTAGATAAGCGGGGTATAAATGCAACAAATAAATAAATAAATAAATAAATAAAAAGTGTATGGATTGAACTTGGCAGTTTAAGTTAGAAAATATCTTCCCAAGCTTCCTCAAAATTTGATGAGTGAGTGTATTACTAACGCAGAACTGTTTTTCTTAGTTAACTAAAGCAGAGACACAAATATCACTGTAACTCACTTCTTTCCATTTCGTTTCATCCTGAAAGCTGACAACTATTTTGACATGTCTGCCACCTTCTTTCCGAGAAGAACCATCGCTGGGGTCATCAAGCAGCATGTCTATGGATATAATTTTTTTTTTAGCAATATATAGAGAACCAGGAAGAATTAGTGCACTTTGTCTGAACTGATCCATCAAATGTCTGGACCAAGGCAAACAGAAATCGACAACAAATATGTTTTTCCTTATTATCACTTGTTAGGCACTGGGTAGCAAAACAAACCTGAAAAAGAATGAACCACCTATCCTTAAGTACTAAAATTCTTCTTTGCTTTGACATCTCAGACTTTAGCAGCCATATTGACTAGAAATATATTTAGTAAAAGCAAACAACACAAACCAGCTTCTGAGAATAGCTAATTTTGTGAATGCTGTCATTGTCCAAACTGTCAATATTGCAAAGTATGGATGATTTTTAATCATCTATACTTTGATCATCCATCCATTCAAATACTAAAATGATGTCAAGTCATCCCTAGCAACTTGGAATAGATGTATAAAAGTGAAGGGAGGACTACAGAAATATTAAAATAGTGTTTTCTCTTTAAAATATCTTACTCCCTGATAAATAAATGCAATTAGATATTGAACACAGTTCTATGAAGTTGGGGTCCCAGGAAGAATTCTGAATTTCAAAGTACCACACGGCAGAAGATAAAGCAGCCATTCTCTCTTCTTAACCATTAGCTAACTGTATGGGTTTTTATGGATTTAAGGCTACAAAATACAACCCAACCTGCTGACCCTTCCCCGCCCGCGTGTACTTACCAAGACTAGCTGACTCTGTGAGGTTCAGGCTGTGCTGAGAGAGGCCCATAGACTGCCTTGGAGAGGATGAAATAGAGACCTGAGACTGGGCCCTGCTACAGCTGCCTTGATTTTCAGACTTCAGCCGGTCATTTTCTGCTTTGAGTTTTTCAATCTCACTCTAGGTTGGAAAACAGCAAGTAATTAACGACGGGAATGGAAAGCAGGTACCTTTTCTGCTGCATTTATTTCCATATATCCATGTTTAACAAATGGGCCAAAAACCTGCTTTCCTGCCTAACCTCTTTCTTCCATGTCTCTTGCCTATCCTTAGTTGTCCTATGCCTCTTGCCAATTATTTTTTTATTATTAATTATTAATTATTTTTTTATTGTTGTTGGGTATTTTCCCCTTTATTTTATTATTATTGTCTCTCAATCACTATTCTTGTGGATCTCTTGTGTTCTTATGTGAACCGCCCAGAGTTCCCTCTGGGAAACTGGCCCTGTATATAAATATAAAAATAAATAAATAAATAAATAAATATCCTTCTTCCCACCAAGATACTATGACTTTCCTGTCCCCTCACTTCTGTGGATAAGACTGCTCCAGGACACAAATTCCCCTCCGCTTCTCTGGCCTTTGTTGATATCGCACCCATTCGTTCTCAAGCAGATGCACGTCAGCAGCAGTGGCCTGTGTTCTATACCAGGCAGGCACCCCAAAATGGAGGACGAGCCTGCCCCTAAACGTACTCTGAACGTGAGCTGGCAAGATCTGTGAGAGAATCGAGACAGTTTCACTGCAACCATCATTTGAACTGCTGTGAAAGCTGGATTTATTGCGTTAGGAGAAGTGTGCTTTTATTTCTGACTCATAAGGGACTGTTGAAGGCCCTAATTCTGCCTTGATTCTTTGGTGGACAAATAATACTCCAAATGAGTCACAAATTACAAATGTATTGTTTAATCGAGTTCAGTTTTTTTTAGAAAATGAAGCAACCTTTCTGTGTTGGTCAGACGAGTGTCCTGTTAGTCACTGTACTATCAACACTGATGAGCAAGTCATACCCATCAGCAGAAACTCTCTGCAGCCTTCTTCATCTTTCGTAATATTAAAGGCTGGACCTGAGTCTGTCTGCAGAAAACAAAATTTGCAACTATGTTTTTTTCCTGCCAGGCTCCTACCTTTTGAACTGTGTATAACAGGGAGATATTCTACACCTATCACCTTTCCTAGTAGACAGCAAAAAAACTGCCTCTTGAATGTAAACCTGTCACAATTAAAGGCACAGAGCCTCTGCGAATGAAAAGACTGCAACTTTAGGTTGCAAAGCACCACAGATCATCTTCTTGATTTCTATTGCAATTTTAAAGTCTCGCCAAGCATAACATGTAGACAAGGTACAGCCAACTCCTCCCATTTCAGAAACACACATTATCTTAGAAACATGTTTTACTTCAAGACCAAAACCTAAGGTTTTGCTTTGATATTTCCTCTGGAATGAAAGACCTAGTGGGATGTAAATTCCTTCACATAGAAGCTAGACATGGTGTTTCATTTCTGAAGGGGACTGGTTACGAAACAAAACATGCCCGCAGAGCTGGCGCTGGGAATCCAGTCCCACCCTCCGGAACAAAATCAACCACTGCCTTACCTTGCTGTAGTTAGTGCTAGTTGAAATTCCAACCAGGAATCAGCCTCCGATACATCATCTTTCCCTCTCCCTGGCGCTGGCCAATCAGGAGCTGTGCAAGGACATGCATCATCCTGCCTCCCTGTCTGATTGGCCAGTATCAGGGGAGGGAAAATGATGCATCAGAGGCTGCTACCTGATTGGAATTTTGCCCAGCACAAACTACAACAAGGTAAGACTGGTTGATTTTGTTCCGGAGGGTGGGACTGGGTTCCGAGTACCAGCTGTGCTGGCGTGTTTCGTTTCAGAACCAGTTCCCTTCCAAAATGAAACACCCATCTCTCTAATAGAAGCTCTTAATTTGTCTGGACGGACAGTGTGTGGGTTTGCAGGGGGAAGTGCTGCTGCTGCAATAGTTTCCCACCTGCATCCTGTTCATAGCTTCTCGAAGTTGGTCGAGTTGGTGGGCAGAGCTAAGGGCCTCCAGACGGATATCAGTCAGCTTCATCTCTTTGTCTCTTAGCTCATTTCGCAGCTGCATGACTGTTTCAGCTTCACTATCAATGCAATCTGAAATCCTGTGGAGAGGTTGGAAACAAGAACAAAACCAGTAAGCCAGTCTCTTCAAGAAATCAGAAGCTATGGATTCTGCGTTAAAGCAAAAATTACAGCTACAAGGCTTTGAGGCTTCAACCGCTTTTCTTTCTCCTTCCTTCCTTCCTTCCTTCCTTCCTTCCTTCCTTCCTTCCTTCCTTCCTTCCTTCCTTCCTTCCTTCCTTGGAGAGGGGTTGTACCAAGAAGGTGCTCAATAGAAGACAGTAATTAGAAAATGTACCATGTATCATTTTACTAGAACATAAGTAACTTGTACATTGTCTTAACACTTAAACTGTTTGGCTTACGAGTTATTCCGTGGGAAATCTACTTAGTCAATTATGATACAGCAATAGCAGCAGTCATTCGGAGACTGAGGGGTCTTACAGAAAGATTTAGCACTCAGCAGGTGCAACACACAGCTGGCCTCCCTCAATAGTTCTGGAGGGCTTTGGAACCCTATACCTCTCCTGACATGAAACATTCCAGAGCTCTCCACACTGCTCTGAGGTTTTTTTTTTTTTTACTTTTTAAATTCTCCTGACACCACCCTCCTTTCCCTTCTCTCTCCTTCTCCCCTCATGCAACTCAATTACATTTGAATATATTGAAAGACAAGCAGTGCTATTTTTCTGGCAATTTTTCCTATTGCGTGCATCCTGTGAAAACATTCTGTTCACGTTGGTTTCTTCCAATAGTACCAGGAAACCAATTAAACAAGGCTGCAACCTAGGAATAATAAAGGAAGCTGAGGTAAAGCACCTGCTAAGTGAAATTTTCAAAAGTGCCCTGGAGTGCCCAACTCAGTTATATTAAGAGGTTTATAAAGGCCCGAAGTGCTTGGATCGAAATCCAAAACCCAAATTTCTCACTTCCTTTGCTCATTTCTGCCAGCGTTCCTATTTTCCAAATTTTATTCCCGCCTTTCCTTCAAAATACATTTTTGCTCCCACTTTCCTTCCTTAAACCTGTGTCAGCAGTGGAGGAAGCCCAGAAAAAATGGGAAATTAAAATATTTTCACTCCCTCCTCCTCCATGCACTAACCTGATTGTCTCTCTGAAAACAGTGTTTCACAATATGGTCTCTCCCATATGAGAATCATCTGTAGTTCTTGGGAGGTATGTATTTTCCATGGCTCAACAATGCATCTTTAACCAGTATTTTCAGGCAACAGTGAAGGAGACAGGAGTGTGCAACTTTCCTCTGGTCCGTTCCCCCCATTGTTGCCATTTCTGCTATTACTACCATTTCAAAGAAGCAGAGAAGGAAGGAAGAAGGATCCATTTGTCAAGGAGGGGGCAACAAAGAAAGTATTTCTTTCTGAATGTTCAGAAATGGGGAGGATGGACTCCTTTCCAAAAGTGACCACAACCATCACTCAACTCCCACAAAAAAACTCTTTTATGAGTTTTCTGGATACAGATCATGAGTGATTTCTGAGCTAAACTGAAGCCAGTCTAAAATTATGGGGAAAAGATTCATCAGCAAAGAACAAATGGCCTAACTAGCTTAACGGAGTTTGAGGAACACCTTGGCTTCCTTGCTTTAGGATTATGTACAGAATCACATAGTTGTTGTTTTTTAAAGTAGAGAACTATGCTATGATTTCCCCTTCTCAGCCCAGTTCGGCAACTCTTCAACCACAGATGACATAGCAAGCATATGTGGTGTTGCACACTTAATTAAGATGAAGAGAAGAACCTTGTGCATTCAACCTTCTACACCTGCGGAAATTAAGATGTAAAAAAGAAAAGAACCTCTGGATTGCATTCTGGAAGGAATAAAACATTCTGATAAAGTATGAAGTGGCGAAATCAGAGTACGCAATATTATTTTCTGTTTAAGAGACCAAACACACAAGCAGTGAGAGTTTGGAAAGGCTACTTTTCATTCTACTGTTCCAGAACTCCCCCAACCAGCATAGCCCGATGATGTTGCTGTAGAACTAAAAATGGCATCTCTAAGCTCTGTTACTGCTTCCAGCAGAACAAAAGTTTAAGAAGAGAGACTAAGAACATCAAGCAATACAACCTTCGTGAGAAGATGGCTGGATCAAATTTTTAATTTTCTCACAAGGAATGTGAAGAAAAATACAATCTCGCTGATGTGACTTTCTGGCTAGAGATGTATGGAAGGTACTTTTGCCTTCGTCTTTTTTGTGTGTTCTGTTTTCTAATAAAAGTTACCACGAGAAAGCAAATAAATCGCTGCAGAAGCCTGAGGCAAACAAGCGTTTTGCATTTTCCTCTCTCAATTCTCTACCACCGGCAGACTCCTCATGTATCTGTCAAGACCTGTAATATTTGCTGCATATTTTGACTGATGACAGGCAAAGCACCATCATAAAATACAAGATTTCATGGATTTGAATTCTGCCCTGTATTTAATGTCCCAGGGACAAAATAACTTAAAAACTGATGATAGTAAGATTAAGTGGCTTAGGCTAAGTAATGTTTTGTACAAGGAAAAGCTATGGCTGTTTGATATTTAAAATGATAGTGCTTTTATTGCCAGGAATGTACATTTTAATATTGCTTCATTTTCTCTGGATCAGATCTTCCCTGTTTTCTAATGTTTATTTATGCTACATCTTATTATCAATAGATACTGCCCTGGCCTGAACAATCCAGTGGAAATACAGCTTGACAAAGTTTGCAGTATCATTTACAATTGAAACAATTTTCTAAAAACCTTCAAATATTTTTCATCATCATAAGAACATAAGAAGAGCCATGCTGGATCAGGCCAAAGGCCCATCTAGTCCAGTTTCCTGTATCTCACAGTGGCCCCACCAAATGCCCCTGGAAGCGCATGAGACTGGATACCTGTCTCCTGATACCACTCCCCTGCATCTGGCCTTTCCAGTCCTCTTGAAGGTATGTCCTCGAGCATTTCTTTGAAAAACATTGTCAGAATTTCAGTGACTCATCTAGTGGTTTTATGTCTGCCCTGACTGAGTAAACACCGCTTTCATGTCAGGAGCTATCAAATAAAGGGCCATAAGAAGGATTTTGCACATGCAAATTCTCCTATAGCTCTATTTACTTAAATCAAAGAATTTAGCTAAACCGATGAACTGTCCTGACATGTAGAAAGATAAATCTAACCATCTCTTCCTATGGGGGCTGTCAAGTTTCAGAAAATTTGGGAAATCGTGGAGAGCCCCTATGATGAAGACTGTTCTTCTCTGTGGATTTAGTTTTCTTCCTGATAGCTAGGATGGAAGGGCCAGGAGTAGATTGCTCTCTCTGCTCCTAAGTTAAGAGAAACCTTTTTACTGAAGGCTTGAACAGGGCTTCTATATTCTTGCAATCAAGGAAAAATACAATCCTTTGTGGCTGTCATTTCAAAATGTCTTAAAATTTAAATGGAAACACGGTGACTTGAAAAAGGGGAATGCCACCCAGCAATGCATGAAGTTAGACTTGGTTCTTCCCAACAGCAGTGTATGAAGTGATCACTGGCCTTTATCCAGTGTAAACAATAGGGGTTATTTCCTTCATTTATGCCCACTTATTTCCATACATACTAGGAATGATTTAGGCACAAACTAGATGTTCAGCTCACTCAAGTGTCTGAGCCTCTTGCAGAACAGCAGAACTCTTGCAGGTGAGAGAGGAGACTGGGACGTTTAGAATTTCCAGTGGTGGTGGTGGGGAGGCCCTATTTGAACCACAATCTCCTGTTCTCTCATAATGTACCAAGTACAATGTGAACTAATTTTGGTGTTCCAGGATAACAAATGCCATCATATAAACAAGGGCATGGGTTTTTAACATATAAAAGCAACTCACAGAGAATTGGAATGTGAGGTTCTCAGTAATGGGGTAGAGACAACAGAGCCGTTGTGAGGCAGTTTTGGTGACGAAGGCAACGAATAATCGGTCATCTCCTCAATATCGGAATGAGAAGATGCTGACTTGGGGGACTTCTTTTTACCAAATGCTTGTTTGAAGGAGCTGCGCAACTGGAAGAAGACAAAAATGAGTCCACTTATGAATTTAAACAAATAAAGCCATGTGACACGAAATAAAAAGAGAACACAGAATAGTTAACATGCAACACTTTCAGAGCTGGTATGTTAACTCCCTTTGTGTTCCTTGTAATATGAATTAACAACAACCCTATACATGTTCTTGTTCTGGAAACCTTTACATCCTCCTTAAAAGGTATAAAGTTTATACTGCTGCAAATGTGCTGCCTGTTGACAAGGACTCATTCTGAAAAACGTATAATGCTCCTTTCAGTTTGAGGACCATTATGTTACAGGATTACCACAGGTTGCGCAGTTATGAAGTGACACAGTTCAGACAAGTGTTACGGATGCTGACAGAGTTAATTGTGCAAGTGCATCAGTTAGCTTTGTATTTTAGAATTTAAAACCCATCTTCCTTACCTCATTGACCTGCCAGAGGAAGTGCAAGCAAACAAAGGAAAAGGGGGTGGGGGAGGGGAAAAAGAGACAAGTTTTAACAGATAAAGCCACTGACAGGGAAAGCGCCGGATTTCTCCGACAAACAAGATCACACACCAACACCCCCCCCCAAATGCACCCACCATTACTGTTACTGTTTATTATTTTTTTAGGGAAATCACTGTATGACCAAAAATATCTGGGACCTTTACACAGCTCGAAAGGTAACACACAGCTTTCCGTCTTTCCTGTACTACAGGCATGTCCAAACTTCGGCCCTCCTGATGTTTTGGACCACCATTCCCAGAATTCCAAGCCTGTATTTCCAATGGCAAAGGACTGTGGGAGTTGTGGTCCAAAACATCTGGAGGGCCGAAGTTTGGATGTGCCTGTGTGTACTAGATGGGACGTAGGTTTGAGTGTGTCTCTCCCGAACAGACTAGTTTCCCCCACTTGCACTGCTAGGGATTCAAGTGGCTGATCCTTGGGATCCACTCTAAAACTGTACAATGTTGAGTCCATGAACTGAATTTGTAACATGACCCTTCAGTATATCTATAAAATCTCTGTTTTCTATATGCCGTTGATGCTAACTACATCCCTTCTGTATCTGAAGCTGTAAGCATGGCATCCTTCCACCTTGAGTCCAACACGCAGAAACCAAGCTCTGGAAGGGGTTGCTCCCCTGAACCCATTCCATGTGTTCGACTCACACACTTATTCCCATTATTGTCACTATTACTGAAAGTTATATCCATTCGAGAGGATGGTGCATTGTATTCTTGAAGGCTTTCATAGCTGGGATCTGATAGTTGAGAGTTTTTCAGGCTGCTTGGCCATGTTCTGGAAATTTTTCTTCCTTGCAAATGGGGATATCTCCAAATCTAAGACAATAAAACTACCAGTAAAACTTATCCGAAAGTTGAGTTATGGCAACTGGACTTCTTTTCTTGTGAGCTCAAAATGAAAGGGCAGATTGACAAAGCATCTTGGATGAGTAGTGAAACATTTCAATCTCACAAGAAAAGAAGTCCAGTTGCCATGAATCAGCTTCCGGATAACTTCACCTGGATGAGTGAGAATCTTCACAGGCATACCAGTAAAACTATAGGAAGGAATTTCATTATTTAATATTATGAGGTCTACTATTCAGAAAGTTGGGTCAAAAGTATGGAGGAACTGCACAAGCCCAGACGATATTCCTGCCCAGGCTGAATCTCACCTGCTGCAGGAGGGCAGTTGTCTTCACAGAGGGAAAAATCTAAGTGAGTTGAATGGGGATTGTGGCTCAACATTAACATAAACCTTCTTCAGGATCCTCAAAATCCTCCGGGATAGGGTCCATTTATTTATACAAGACACAGAACCAATCAGGAACCAAAAGGGGCTACAGGAACTAAGGACTTCCATTCAAACTACAACAAGGTCAAGGTCACAAAGGCAGAAGCAGTCTCACAAAACAAAATCTGGGATCAGATACCTTTCCTCCAGCACACGGAACCTTGCATACAATAAAAGGCAAGCAATGAAGAAAGGGGAAGTGAAAAACAATTACGTTGAACACTTCGGGGTTGCATTTCCATCACAGGTTAAGCTTAAATCTCTGTTTCATCGTTTGTACGAGGGTAGGGAAAGGAAGGCCCAAAGAATAATGAATATAAGAATTAAACCAGGTTACTGAGTCAGGTGTTGGTTTTCTTTTGTTTCATGCACAAACAGATGACATTTATCTCATTCATCTGCGTGCTATATCTTATCAACTGATTTCTATTTAAAGTGAACTTCATCTGCTGCATCTTTTATACCATAATAATCACTATTCAGTGTGACTGCTGTGACACATAGTGGTGAAATGTAAATTTCCTAACTGAGAAAGCAAACAACACATTCAGAGAAAATACAACATTAAATCAAAGCTCAGATTGCCTAGCCTTTCCCCTCCCTCCAGCCCACATAAAAATTTCATAGAGCTGTCAGTTCATTTGGAGCAGCTCTGTGGTTATGTGGGCGGGTCCATGGGTGTGAGTAAGGTGCCCATGTGTGTCTACTTATTTATTCACATTGTGTTTGCTAGTCAAAATGATTCAGACAGCCTTATTTCCTTAACAGAATGCAGAGCTCTACCAACTCCTAAGCCAGTGGTAGCGAACCTTCGGCACTCCACGTGTTTTGGACCACAACTCCCACAGTCCTTTGTCATTGGCAATCTAGGCTTGGAATTCTGGGAGTTGTGGTCCAAAACATCTGGAGTGCCAAAGGTTTGCCACCACTGTCCTAAGTCAATGACCCTGCCATCTAGACTGCTTTCATTGAATATCATTGTTTTGTTCATGTTCACGTTGTATTTTTTAAGTTTATATTGCTTTTACTGCTCTTTGTTCATAATGTTAGCATAAGTTTCATTCTTTTTCTTAGTTTGGTGTATTTTATTTAATTTGATGGTGCTGATTATTGTTTTGTTTTTCTTGTAGACTGCCCAAAGTGGCCTTGAATGAATTCTGTCTTGTCAAAATGCTAGTATGCTCACCAGCAATATAAACATACACAGTTTTGATGATAATGGCCCATAGAAAGTCTGCACATTAATGTATAGGAGACAGAAGGATTGGAAAAGGGTTAAACCCCCTCCCTAACCACTGTGATCATATCTCCCCTTTTGAAATGTGTATTTAAGGACTCAACTGCTTCCACTTGGGACTTAGGTCATCCAAGTTCTCAATGGGAACAAAGTTATTCTTATTCATTTAGTGTCTATAGTGCTCATGTTCATTCCTAGAAATAATTTATATCAAAGATGGGGGAACATTTGGTTCTCCCCAAGTTGTTGGACTGCATCTTCCATCAGACCCCCGTCAACAGCTTTGCTAATGGGAGTTTTGGTCTAACAGTATCTGGTGGAGCTGCACACACTGCTGTCTAATTGACACGGCATGACTCACTCACATTACTGGGTCTGCTAAATGTTAGGAGAGACATGCCCATACATACCCAGTTCTTTCTCTTCTTTTTCTTTGAGTCACATTCTATGTTGCTTCCCACACTGGAATGACTAGTAGCACTGTTAATGCTAGAGACACTATCAGAAGAGTGCTGTCTTCGGATCCTCAAATCAGTGGCTTGGGCCGTTCCACTTCCTAGGCAGGGATTTAGATTTTGTTAATTCCATTCAGATGTTGTGAATACTCCACCTTCCTATCTCCACACACACACATTCTCTCCTTACCACTGTTAGCGCCTAGCTTATTTTATTTCCACAAACAACTAGAACATAGATCTTCACTTTGATCTTTGGCCACCATGGGAGGGGCAAGCAGGAACTGCACCCTGAAACCCGATTTCTGCTTCAGGAGACACTGCTGCCACCACATTAACCTAGAACACAGGATAGCATACTTGCCGTAGCACTGGAAAGGGAGGCATTCCAGGGTATGGTGATGGCATCTGGCCTGGATGCCTTCAAAAGGGGATTGGACAGATTCCTGGAGGAAAAGTCCATCACACGTTACATGATGGGGATGTGTAATCTCCAGGCTTAAAAGCAGGGTTCTTCAAGGGCCAGATGCAGGGGAGTGGTATCAGGAGACAGATATCTAGTCTCGTGTGCTCCTGAACACATTTGTGAAGCCATTGTGAGATAAAGGAAACTGGACTAGATGAGCCCTTGGCCTGATCCAGCACGGCTCTTCTTATGTTCTTATGAAGCAAGTCTTGATGGCTGGGATAGTACGGCAGTGCTCAATGGCACAATAAGGCAGAATCCTGATTGCTGACAAGTTGACAATAGCGGTGGAACTTGTGGGAAAATGGGGGAAGCAAATAGCTTCAAGGTGCTAAAAGACAAATAGGGTAGGCTTGGAAGCAAGGCAAATGTAAGATTAATTGGAAAGCTGAGATTTTGCTATCTTTTGCACGTACATTGTTATGGTTTTCAACTTAGGTAAGCATGTGTCTAGTTAAAGCACATGATATTCTTAAAATATACTCTCCATTGCAATATAAACAGTGTGGGTGGTTCGGAGCTACGAGTCCATAAACATTATTGGTAATAACAAGTCCCTTGGTCCCTGAAATTAAGTTCAAGGACAGTTTGAGAGTTACAGTTTATCTTTGGCAAGAAACTTTGCATCAGCTACTACCAAGGGAAACAAAATGCCCTCCAAGTGCTAGGCTATTACTGAAAGTGTAGGTTGCATCTTTTTACCTTTGCAGGCGAGCTCAGGTGTATTAATTACACCATTAATAGCAGCCTGAGCAGCAGCGTTTTGCTTCTTCAGGAGCTCAATCGTTTTCCTTAACTCATTCAGTTCAGAATCCTGTAGCACAACGAAACCAAACATTGCCTTTGACTTTTCTCAAAGACCACCGACCAAGTAGTTTTTACAGCACCAAGAATCGGACCAGCAGAACCAATTAGCTGGAAATATGCTCATTCAGTACCCGATGATGAAGGCGAATAACCTCTGAGAAAGTGGCTAAATATCTGTAGTACATGGGCGTGTTTTTTTCCCAGCACAAGGAGTTTGCCAGTATTCCAACAACTTTCCATCTGCTTGCTTAAAGGTACCTCCCATTAGAGAAAGGTACCAAGTGAGCTGTACACATCACTTTGTTTTCTCATTTGGTTCCGTCAGTACAGCCAAGCATGCTAGTTGACTTTATGAAGAAATATCCACCTTGGTGGGAGCCCAGCGTGTAAATGTATGTTTCTAAAGCCCATCCCAATGTCATCAAGAATTACTTCTGGAACATTTGGGCCAGTTTCACTGTCACTTGCAGGCATGATATACCTTGCTTAGTATTGATCTATGTGTGCCACACTGTATTACACACTGGAGGTATTTGCATATAAGGTGTTCTGCTTATATACCGCCCCATACCACTTCAAGTAGTCTCTGGGCAGTTTACAGTTTAGTTATGCAGGTTACACATTACCCCCACCCCCAGCATGGAAGGATGGAAGGCTGAGTCAACCATGAGCCTGCTACTTGGGATTGAACCCCAGGTCATGAGCACAGTTTTACCTGCAGCACAGGCATTTAACCACTGCACCATGAGGCTCCTATAAGGCAAATCTAGTTTCCTAGACATAGTTTCCATGCTTCCACATGAACACTACTGAGTTGTCAGCAGCTCACTTGTTGTTTCCTTATAAGCTGGACAAACCCAGGAGGAAATCAGTTAAAGAATAAATAAATAAGATTTCAAACTGCAAGAAGAGAGAAACTAAAAAAAAAAAAAATACAAACTACGAAACTAATTAGAATTAAATAGAGAATTCTCTCTCAGTATCCATTATTCATTAAAACACTGGTCAAGTCTTTGATGTGACTGAAGTCCATAGACATGGTAAGAGATAGCTCAAATATGGAATGGAGTTACAAATGCATATCTATATTATCTCCTACTTTAAACTTTACATATTATAATTCTAGGGTTTCATAGAAAACATTATTGATTTCAGTTTGATATTGATAAATTGATATTAATGGTAGTCTGTAACAAATTCATGATCTCCAGATATGTGTGCTTATTTACTGGGAACTTTCCAGTAAGGCTAGCAGAAAAAAAAACCCACATGTATTATATTTACAAATTACAGTCACCTTACCTTCTGTTCTGCAGTCATGGTAAGGCTTTGAAGTCTAATGGTCATATTTCCTAGGCTTTGTTCAAATGCTGCTACAAGGTGAGCCTGCAAGGTAAATTGTATTAGACAGTTAAAAGCTTGGTTTGCCTGGCAAACCATCGAGGGGTTGGATATTGCATATTGTACAGGATATAATCCACCAAGTCATGCATGTGCTAAAGCCTTCCACTGCAAGAACTGCCACTGCAAGCTGACCCTACAACATCCATTCATGGTGCCACACTGTGTTACAAAAGCACCTGGTCATAGAACACAATACCACAGGCTTGTAATTCCTGGCTTAGACCTGATCCAGCTATTTAAAGCTCTGTGTCCTATACTTAACACAAATACTGGTCTGTGCAGTCAGCTAATGTATCAAGCATGCTTATTCAATGTAAGTAGGCTTAGTAGGGCAGATTTGGAATCTCTCCCCCTAAACAGAGATCCTTCTTTAGTGTCTCCGTAGTACAGTAAAACCTTATGCAGTCATTATGTCACTGTTCTCCATCAGCACATAGCTGCTTTAGCCTAAGTAATGGTTCTTTCGATTCTCTGTGAAAACAACTATGAAGAGTATGATAACACAGGGATATGTGGCTCTCTTTCCCTCTGGCCCCTATAAAAACATGCCCAGCTGAGTCTGTGAGAAAAATGGTTTAACAATGACTGCATGTGTTATAAACCTAGAATGTTTGTTTAAAACATAGTAGTGTCCCTAATACCCCTTTGAGAAGATGTGCCAACCATTCAAAGCACCAGTAAAGATTCTAAGTTCTTATTTGGGGGTGGGGGGATGGGGATTCAGGAGGGAGAGACATTGAAAGGGGTAACAGTAATGTCTGTGGTACCAACTGAAGTAAATCTGCTACAGCTACACAGTGGTTGTGCGTCCACTCCATGGGGACAAAAGTGGAAGGCATCGGACTACATCCCCCTGGAATATGCATATTCCCTATGTAACAAGCTGTTCATTGCCAGTACTCAAAAATTATGAGTTACGCACACGGAGCTTAAAAACATTAAGTTCCTTTGGGCAGTAACAATTGCCAAATGGCATTGTTTTTCACGGAAAGAATAAAGCCCTCCAGAAATGTCTTTCCTATGCAACAACAAAGGAGAACTGCCTTCTCCTTCCTTCTCCCCACCCCATCTTCCTCCTCCCCCCCCAAAAAAAACAAACGAAACTGCACTTTTCCCACTTTCATTCAAACAACAATCCAAGCCATTCAGGTCTTTTCATGATATTTTCACCCTAAACCATAAAATTAAGAGAGTTACAGAGCTATAATGCTATAGTACTACATTTTATACTCCAAGACCCTGTAATATTACTAGATCTGTAATATTAGAACACCCTAGAACTTTAATGACAGATCTAATTTAAAAAAAAGAATATGGAAGAAGGTAAGCCAATGTCCGTTCTCAGCAGGGGGATCGGATGCAGCATCCACTGGAATCCACACAGAGGACACTTTTAGTGGGAGGATGTAGTTTCCAATACTAAAAAAACCTACAGAGGGGCGAGGCGAGCAATAGTCACAGTAATGCATTAGGAACACGGAACACAGTGAGCTTTCCTGCCTTACCAGTAACTATAACTATGGGCAAACGAGTTCCTTTCTAATGCTCACTCTTGCATAAAACTGTGGCAGCATTAACCAATCTGTGAGGATGGATCTGAAAGATAAATATATTGAATCCAGGTGGAACTGGGATGAGAACCATACATGAGTATGGGGGGGGAACTACTGGATCAGACCAAAAGCCTACTCAGTCCATTCTGTTCACATAGTGGTGAAGCCATAACTTCTGGAAAGCTCACTAGCCGGATAGGAGTATTGCAGAGTATCCCTAACTCTAAGCATACACTTGAGACCTTTTCCAGCTCTGCTATATAGTGCTCGGGATAAGGAGGGAGACTGCCAATCCTAAACTTCAGCAACATGACTGGGGGAGGAGTGTGTGTGTGGGGGACATAATTATGGAATCTGAACCACCCTTTTACAGTGTAGAGAAGGAATCTTTTAATCTCATAACCCCCAAGAGCCTCCGGCATGAATCCCCTCTACATATCTTGAAGATCTGTGATATCATCTATTTGGCCAGTCCTACTAGAAACTATTTCACAAGGTGGTTAACTTTCTGGTAGAGATCCTTTCTGTGCTTAACTGGACAGGTCCTTGTACAGCAGGCATTCAGTCTGCTATGAAGGCCATGCACAGAGTCACGCCAGGAATGCAGAAATAGGCCATCCACAAGTAACTTTTGTATCTCTAAGTACTCCAAAGTTCTCAGGAATAGGGGTGCTTCTATTTTATTTCAAAATGAATGCTATCAGGTATCTACCTAGTTTTATTCTTAAATGGAATAATATTACTCTATTCTATTCTGTTCTATTAAAACTATTCTATTCTATTCTATTCTATTCTATTCTATTCTATTCTATTCTATTCTATTCTACTACACTGGCAGTTCTAATGATACACCAGCTGTTGACAGACTCAAATATGTGGTCTTGACAACAGTTTACCTAAGAGATTTTTCAGTTCTATGCCTGTGGAAAACACAACTAATCTGAATAAGGTGGGGGCTTTTTGCTGGTACAACATCAGAATGTCTCATAATTGCTACAGCACAGAGATGCAGGCAGACATATGAAGGAAAAGCATAGGATGTTTCCAATAGAAGGAGCTACTCCACACATGTCCATTAGAATAAACAAGGATTATCTGAGCCAAGGAACTTGATAAGTTTTCAGAGTCAAGAACCTGGAAGAAGTAGGAACAATAAATGAGATGCTAACACACCAGAAGACATACTCTGAAAGTGATTAACTACCAAATCTTTTTCTATTCTCACCCCCCAATAACCTCCCCCAAGAACAACAACTAAATTACAGACAAAATACATTAAAAAGCATTTATGTGGTGTTTTGACTTTCCAAAAAACCAACCCAACAAAAAAGAACAGGAACCAATCCAAATACAAAGAGAAAGGAGAAAGGAGAAAACCCACATTTTATCCATGTAGATGAAAGAGAGAAAGAAGGAAAGAAAGAACGAAGGAAGGAAGGAAGGAAAGCCTGAAATGTTTATAAGTTAATAAAAGTCTTTCTTTACTTTTATTACAAAACTCTACTCAGAGATCTTTTTCAAATGAGATGATGCTTGCTAGTGGGGGACAAAAAGTCAGGGCAAAACTATTTTAAAAACAAACAAACAAAAATTTCCATTATACTCACATTGGCAGTTAACTGTGTTGTTAGAGCTGAGACTTTCTCCTGGGATGCATCCAACTCCCTCCGTAGCTTGCGAATCTACAAGTTTCATTTCAAAACATTATTTTGGTTAGCAAGATGACCATCAAGATTAAGATACAGAAAACTGGAAAAAATAAGAATACCATCATAGACAAACATCTGCTTTAACAAGCTAAAGCCTAACAAACTCTGGTCCCAAATCTGAAGAAACAAACATGACAACATTTTTGTTACCTTCTGCAAATATTTACATTCTAGTTAGGACACTTATATACAGTGGTACCTTGTATAAAGGAATTAATTCGTTCCAAATGAAATTATGTTAAGCAAATTTTCCTTTATACAAATTTCCCATAGGAATGCATTGAAAACAGAGTGATCCCATTTTATGTTGTACAAATTTGCCCCATAGGTGATTATGATAAGCAAATTTTCCCTATCTCCGGAATTTTTATGTTGTACAAATTTTATGTTATACAAACCGTTTGTTATACGAGGGTCCACTGTACTGGAATTTTGAGTAATGCTTACAACATCTAAGACATAATTTAAAAATGGCTCAGGTTTTTTGAATTCTATACTATTTGTTCTGCATCACCAATTGCTGCTAGGTTTTTCATTTCATGTCCATTATTGCCGATTTTAAAAAAATTCAAAAATTATTTGTTTACTTATAGTCATGCTAGCTTCTTTTTGTCACATTTTCTCAAAAGAATAAAACAATTTAGATGAACAGATAAATAAACTTCAGAACTTTATATCTGGAGATGTGCAGGATTTTATATCTCCTTTTTAAACTTGTATGAATTAGAACAACTTGGTATTCCCCATACTGGGTGTATTTGGAAATGCTGGGAACTTGCATTGAAAGACTTTCAGTCAAATTACATCAGAGTGAGGTAGGAAAGTAGATTAGAAATTATGATACTACAGCATTTAGGCCAAATTAGATGCACTAGGTTAGTGTTGGCAAACCTAAGGCATGGGTACCAAAGGTGGCACTCGGAGCCCTTTCTGTGGGCACCCAACATTGTCCCTTCACAACCACCTGTATTCGGGTTAAATTTCAGCATTGGCACTTTGCAAAAAATTAGTGGGTTTTGAATTAACAGTTTGGTCTCTAAAAGGTTCGCCATCACTGCACTAGGTCATGTTACAAGTAGTAATATCTTTTTCTATGCATCTCCTATCAATAATGACAATAAAGGAAAAATAATTGAATATTTTTAAAAAGTCCATCGTCAAACAAATCTCATTAGTTTCCACAGTCAATTATTTATACAAATGCAGGGAAACATAATAATCAGTGAATACAGCCAAACCTCAAGTATTTTACATATCTGGCTGTGGTGTCAGAGAGTGGGAATTCGATTCCCCCTGTGCCTTCTCAGTCAAGGGGTGGACTTGATTTTCCATAGGGTCTATGATTGATGATGATGATGAGGAGGAGGAGGAGGATGGAATGGCTAGGCTCGCATTATACAGATCTAAGGACTGAGTAGATCAAATCCTCTTACCTCGTTAAGCTAGCGTAGCACTCAACTTTTGGAGTTGAATTGCTTCAAGTTAAGTAACCACCATAGACACTGCCAGTTGCATACTGACTTGTAGAACTCAGTGTGCAGCTGATAACGTCCACGGGGATTTTTAACTTGAGGCAATTTGCTTCTAAAAGGTATGCCATTTACACAGATATACAAGAGAAATTTGGCCATTATGTAGTAAAGTGCGGCAAAGCAATTGAAAAATGGGCACCATTAAGTGACACACATTCAAGAGTAAAGAGAATATTTTAAAAAATACACAGAGAGAAGGCAATTTCCTTTTTACCAGGCACTGGTAAATAGATTCTGGGCCCTATTCCTAGCTTAGGCAGGCCCCTTATTGCTATAAAGTTTGGCCAGTACTATGTATAAACTTCCCAGCATCTTCTGCCACTAAAGCAAGTTTGGACTTGACAGTGATGGCTAAATATCAAATGTTATCCTCAAATGTCAACCATAAATCAGGGGTGGATGACAGACCAGGAGTTCATTGCCTTCAATTCCAATGCAACCAACTTACCTACCTGTATATATTTTAAAGCTTGGTATTTTGGGTAATGGAATCTCCAAATGGGAAAAGGTTGCAGGGTAAAAATGGGTGTAAGCTGAATCTAAACAAATCTAAGGCCAACTAAGAACCACAGCATGCTTGTTGAACCCAATAACTTAATGTAACAGTATCAGTATCAACAAGACATGGTGGTGGGGGAAAAACAGTTTTTGATTTGTTTACTGGGTTTCTTTTGTGTTCAGATTTGTTGTAGCTGCTATTGTGGTTTTATTGTATTAATCTGGTCTCATTTCTATCTGGTTGTATTTTGTATAGTGTTGTAAGCTGCCCAGAGTGGTCAGATAGCCGGAGGATATTTCTAAAAAAAAAAAAAAAACCAAATATACCTGGAAAAACTGAGTGTGACTCCCTGTCTGTTCCTTTTTAGACCCTAGTTGGCTCACGTTATTAGCCAACCTGCATATCATTGTCTATAAGGTGAATTTGATAGTGTTGGTAAGTAAGGTAATCTAATTATTAGTCCAAAGAGGAGTAATTATGGGCACCCTCATCCTTATCACTGAACTACTTTCAACTCAACAAATTAAAGAGATTCCAGTATGTCAACACTTAATTACATTAAGTCCATTTATTTAGTGTTGGATTAATGTAGTTGTTTTATAGATGGGTTGAATTATTCTCCATTACATATTACAAATATTTGAACAATACTGCCTGACACTGGAGCAGATGTTACTACCAGTAACCCTCCTTACCTCTGACTGACACTTTTCTTCAGGCTGGAAAGAAAGAGGGAAAGGATGGTCATATAAATAACATGCTTTGATAAAAGAGAAAATTAGGATAATATAACTGTTGGTCTTTTGACACCCCTGAGCCTATACCCATTTAGTCAAATATTCTTATTGGTTTTATTTCTTTATATGGTCACATGTTCTCTGACCTAAAGTAACATATCTCACAGTATATTCCTATACTCAAAAGCCAGTCCCCAACTGGTTCAGTAGGAGTTACATTCAGTTAAATGGGGATAGGCAAAAAACATTGAGAATATTTTGGAACATATACACATTACCAGCTATAAATACTAGGACAAACTTTTACCTTAATAAATAAGGCAAATAAGCAAAATGAGCTCAAAAATATCCATTAGGAAACTCTTCTGAGATCTACTGGATCTAAAGCTCACTGCTTACCCACCCCAATGTTCTTTAATTAAGAGATTATGCACTTGATTCCCCTTCCATTGTTTCCATTGAAAGTAATTGTAAATAAGTACACATATCATGACTGAAAAGGAAAACAACAACTATGCCCCCTGTCCCCCACAAACTCAGTAAGGCTTTTATAGACTCACATTTCATTTAACATGACTTCCCCTCCCTAGATGCCTCAGGATTATGTTGCTTTACCTCACAGAAACCCATAGGATATATAGGTAAATTGAAATATAGGCTAATTCTGATCTAAGTTTCTTAATGTTTTTCCCTGGCCTAGACTATGCCCCAATCTGAGCATCAAGATGGCTATTACTATTTTATGACACTCACCGTTGAATAAATGGATGATGTGCTTGAAACCAAAGAAAGGGAGGAGCCATGTACTAAAAGAAACATAAAATAAACAAATTGCTTATCTGGTTGCTTGTCTGTACAACACAGTAATGACAGCAGATTATTCACTACGAATGCTTCATCATCAGCCTAGTTTAAACAAAAATAGCATCACTAATCATAAACATATTTGCTTAAAATAAATCTTGCAGAAGTATCAAGAAGTAAGCTGAAATAAATGGAAGCATTATACAGAACATACCCAAAAATGATCTCAAATAAAGCTTTTTGAAAATCATTATTTGGATGTAAACATTTGCCTGCTTGTTATGTCAGAAACATTGCAAAGTCATGGCAGTGCATGAAAAATGAAACAGAAGATGATGAGAAGCAGACAAAGTAAACATTAAACTGACCAGTCCAGTTCACCATATGGCTGGCATGAAGCATAAACAGCAAAAAGGAATTAAAATATTTAATAAATAAATAAGATTGAATATTTTGGAGTGAATAACATAGATAAAGACTAAGTTAAACCAGTAGTTAAAGAGGGGAAAAACCTGGAATATTTTAAAACAAATCTTCAAAGACAGTGGTGAAAACTGGTGGCTTTCCAGATGTTTTACTGCAGCTACCATAATTCGTAATCACTGGCAATGCTGTCTTGAGATGAACAACATCTGGAGGGTGCATGTTGCTCACCTCTTTTCTAGAGTGGGGAAAGCAGGGGAGGGTGGGAGGGAATACAACACATTTTTGTAAAACATGAGGGTTTAGACTGCTTAGAATACACATTTTGCTTTTAATATTAAGAGTGAGCAATAATGTCAAATTAATCCTACAAGCAAGTGTGTATCAATGAGTGATCTTCCTTTTCCAGATAAATTTTCTCTTTTCATTTCACTGTTTAGAAAAAATGTTTTCAACTCTCATGATGAGAAGAGAAGCTCCTTTGGTAATCCTATAATTTAAGTTTAATTTGCCAAGAGGCAAAAGATGCAACCCTATTTCTTCTCCAGATAGAGAATACAGTGTGCATTGATACTCAGAGGCCTCCACGATAAAAATACTATAACGGCTCCTATCCCACGGCCGGAAGAAACGGCTTAAAATAAAAGGCAGTTTCGCTGCGGCAATGGTCAGGTGGTATTAAAGGCGGTTTGCTGTGTCCTCACAAACGCTGTTTTCTCAACTGCCTCTGATGTGCCCCCATGACCAGAAGCCGCATCAAAGCGGCTGGGAAGGCGGTGTGGGAAGAGGGGAGGGGGAGAGATAAAAGAACCTATTGGAGAAAATTCTCCTTCTCTCTTTCTCAGGTTTTGTTTGCCTGTGCAGGTTATATTGAACAATGAGCTAATTCTGATAATAGCTAGCGGAGTGTCAAGCTCTCTCCTCCCTCCAGCTCTCCCCCTCTCTCACTGTGCTCAACAAAGAAAAGAGGAACTGCTGGCAGCGGGGTGTTTTTCTGGCTTTGCCCTCTCTCTCTCTCTCTCTCTCTCTCTGTGAATCTGTGAGTGCGTGCGCACGCACACACACACACACACACACACACACACACACACACACACTTGCACACAGCCTCCTTGTCCCTTTTCTGTTGCTGCTCCTCCTGCTGCTGCACAGCCAGACTACTCAAAGCATAAGCGGATTTTAGAGTCCCCACTGACATTTGCTTTGGCTAAAAAGCCACATCCAAACGGAGGCAAATTATTCCCACCTCTGGGGCTGGTACTTGGAAAACTCACTAAAGGGGCGTGGTCGCGTGTTTTTTTTTTTAAAGCTGGCTGCTCGTGGGGGCACAATTTTTGGAGGCAGTTTATCTTAAAGTAAGAAGCAGATTTTAGCAGTTGTGGGATAGAGGCCAATGTTGCAATTGTACCAGAACGACTGGTACAAGAAAAGTAAAGTTGAGCCAAAGAGTAGTTTTTAAACAAATTATCCTGAAAACAAAAATTACACCATTAAGAAACACTCTAACTCCTCCCACCCCTCCACAAATTATGGGGGGGTGCAATGCATCCTGGGTACACTTTTTTTGCAAGGCATTTTGAAACAGTCGTTATCCGAGGCAGCCCATAGGGAACATTTGTTATCTGGGGCACCCTATACCTGGAAATTTCTGTTTGTTATCCGAAACATTTGTTATCCGAGGCATTTGTTATCTAAGGTATGACTGTATTTGATATTTTCTCACTTTCTTCAAGAAAACTGGATCTTCCACACAGGGAAAGCCTACCTGTTTGTATAAACCTCTTCTCTGCAGACATGTCACTTTCCACCCAAAGGAAGTGGCAGTTGAGATGAGAAAAATTAAACATTTCCTTTTCTTTAACAAACAACACTTGAACTCATTAGTCATTAACTAATATGGCTGTGGATAGGAATAGACTGCATTTTGATCAGAGACCAACAACTGGCAGTACTGAGATTTTTTTAAAGGAAGCAATTTTAGTCACTTCTGAAAAATGAAAAGTGAAGAGCTCTAAACTTTGTAACTTTCATGGTAACCCAGAAGTACCTGGAAGTACCACTCTAATTAATTATTTAAGAAGCTTTCTGGGATTCCAAGCTCCGGTTGACAGTGAGTGTTCTTTCTATCAGAGAGGGTCTAAGCAAGTTCCTTGTAGCTGCTTCTTCCATTGGATGTGGCCAGTCCTCCTTCCCCACTCTCCTTAGGCTTATGTTGTTGTTTGGGTGCACTGGAGTTGCAGAGGACTTGACATCAGTGCACATGGCTGCCTATGCAATCTAGCCAACATATGATTTGGCATCACTCTGCAAGGGATAGATGGATATACGCAGCCCCCACCTCCTGCCAAGGGAATGACTGCTCTGGCGGCCTGCGATTGCCAAACCCATGGGCTGTGTATGCACAAGTCCATTTCAGATGTATGGTCCCCTCTGAACTCATGCCAATAACATATTGTTCAGGGTCTGTACTTGGAAGGAAGGTAACAACTAGTGAACAGGATGGCCTGCGTGTTCTCAGTAGCATAGATGTTCTTATTTAAAGCAGAGGTGAGCGCAAAATGCAGCTCCCAATAGCTTTGGCTATCATAAGCAATGGCGAGGACTATGGGGAGTTGAATTCACAACTCCTGAATGCCCACACGTTGTCCATCATGACCTAAATCACCATATGTACTGACCTAGATACAATGTCATTAGGTTGATTGTTCTAGCAGCAACTCTATTGTGGCATGTGCTTCTTTGAACTTTATTTTTCTAAGCTTTGAAATAGGCATGCAGTAGATATTTCCAACTCCAACTAATTTTAAAGCAACCATTCTAGAAAAATAAATTCCATGTTATCATTATAATCTCAAAGCAACAAAATGGTCCTGCCTTAAGCTATTCAATTTTTCATTCGTCAAATACCAATAATATTTGGTCACCATTTAGTTGACCAAAGTGTTTACATGTCTGAAATTCAGATATTAACTGTGTTGTTTTCTCTTGGTTAAGAACATCAGACAAAGTTACTTAGCTTTGGATCCAAAATTATGCTTGAGATAGAAAACATTCCATATACTTCATTCCTATGTCTATTCTTTCAAAGTTCTCCCTTTATTAAAGATTATAAATTTAACAACACACTATTGCTAAAGGAATGAATACTGTTTCAAATGCTGTAACAAAACAAAACCGTATATTCATTGACAATCTGATTTGTGGAAAAGGACAAAGAGAACTACACCTAATCATCAATAATTTTCAAAACAAAATACAGGAACCAGTCCTATAGTTTTGTCTTACTATCATTCCCTTAATATCTATAATTACTCTGCTTTCTTTATCAGACTTCACCATAATTTTATGCCAGGCAGTGTAAGGCACTGAGAAATGTAACTTCATCCTGGGTAGCGCACCATTTAAGCTAGGTGACGAAAATACTAATTTGAATCTACAACATGTCTCCCCACCTCCTTCTTAAATAAGGAGGACTATAAATGGTTACCACTTACTGCTTCGAAACAACAAAATCCTGAAAACCTGCTTTCACAAATTAGTGCAAGAAACCTTTTCTAAATAAATCACTATCCAAAACAGAAACACCCAGAATGTCGGTTAATAGTATGAAAAGGAACTTAAATTCTGAAAGTGAAATACCTTCAATTTTCAAGACAGGGAACAGCTACTGAGAGTTTCTTTGGGTGTGAAGTGAAGACAAGGGCCAGGATTCTGCTGAAGAATGCCCAGGTGTGAATATTAATCACACAAGTAGTTTGTACCCTTTAGTGAGACACTAGCCACAATACTGCAACCAAGGCACAACTGTTCATGCAGCAGACACCTCACCAAAGAGTGCAAACTGCTGGTACAATTGCTGTCATGTACAGAAGTTTTTTTCCAAGAGGCTTCTTGGCTACAGGTTTTTAGAGGCTGATTTAAAGAACATCAGTGATGTTCTTTATCACTGGGAGGCTGTGCACATTAGCAACAATGGTATTCTTTACAGCAGCCATTTGCAACAGGACCCAATGGGCCACAGGCTTAAAAATGTGAGTTGTTTCTCAAAGATATTTGTTTCTGTTGTATACTTGTTTGAAAGCGGGGCATGGAGCCAGAGAGAACTCCTAAAAGGCCCATGGGGAAAAGGGTTGATAATAGCTGCTTTAGAGGGAAGCATTAGGGTTTTGTAGGACATTTCATACATTTGAAATCTGGCAAAAATGTGAAGTGTTAAGCACTTTAGGGGTCTATGGCCAATCATTCAAACAAAATACTGTGATCCTATTCCCACCCAGCCCATTTTTCTTATTTTTTTTATTTACAATTTCTTGAATTCATCACCTATTGCATTGACAAATCAGGCTCTAGATACCATCTAATTTTAGATTATCTTCAATGCAAACAAATACTAATGTTCTGTAATAGTACAATATTGGTCAGTAGTTGACTGATCTGTTGTTATGCTTGATGCAATTTCCTTCATAACAGATTGCTACTGGAAATGTGATCCAACCTTTCAGAAGCATCTTCAGCTCACTTACCCTCTTCAAAGCCATCCCGGAATGACCCAGAACGGCTCATTGTCCTGCTCTTTTCATCTAACGACATTGAGCTGTTCCGGAACCGGGTGTCACTGTAGGGATCGTAAGGGCCATCGGCGTTAGAAAGGCTGTGCGTCCGAAGCATGGTTGGATTTGACAAGCTCATCTGGGCCGCTGTCGTGGGGCTTGCTACAAAGCAAACCAGACACAGGAAATCACATATCTATTCACATGCAGCTATCAAAAGAAACACTACTGCTTATAAAAGGGAAAGGGAAAAAACTACCAGTATCTTCCTGTATCTCTCAGCAAATTCTTTCTAAGGAAGCACTGGACCAACGAAAATGGGAATATGCTCAGCCAAAAACTGTAGCAAGGTTCATTTCAACACACAACAAAGAGCTGTTTGGAAAATATTCTATGTACAGACTTGCATATGGCATGCTTGCTTGCATACTTTCTCCTTCTGCCTCAAAGCAACAAACTCAGCTGTCCCTTCTGTTTCTACACATCATTTGTACCCATATTTTCAATGAACAATACCACTCCAACTGTGTTATAGCCCTGGATTTGACCAAAGACTTAAAGTGCACCTAATAAAGAAACTGGGGTCCAATGGCCCGATCTACAAAGGTGCTAGAAATAGATCCCAACTTGTTACAGAACTTAGTCAACTGCATCCAAATTATAGGGGGACCCAAGCTGGAGACCACTTCATTCCTAACTAAGACCCTCCTGATTTTACACCACTATCAGACAAAGAAGACAAGAAGCTCTGATAGGTCTCCAGGAACAAGATCTGTTCCTTTAAACCAGTGGTGTCCAAACTTCGGTTGTGCAGGTGTTTTGGACCACAACTCCCAGTCCTTTGTCATTGGCAGTACAGGCTTGGAATTCTGGGAGCTGTGGTCCAAAACATCTGGAGGGCCAAAGTTTGGACACCCCTGCTTTAAACACATCCAGCCATCTCACAGGAGGCAGAGCCAAACACAAGTAGCAGGACCAGGATTATCAAGTCCATAAGGAATGAATGTTTCCCCAAATGCTTTTGGGACTGTAACCCCCATCTACCACTGACTGTGCTGGCTAGACCCGATGGAAATTGCACTCCAAGAAAAGTTGAGGAGCCATACAGTTCTCACCACAAAACAAGGCCCTGCTGGACTCTGCAGCTGGTAAGAGCATAGTGTTAGCTGGGAGCTGTCCAAGGTTCTGCTATTCCATCCAACCCTCTGTTGGATGGGTGTCTTGTGTTGTTACAGTCGTGACCCCATGTCCATGGAGTTTTCTTGGCAGGAACACTGGAGTGGTTTGCCAGTTCCTACTCCAGGCACCTACAGCACCTGGTATTCCCTGGTGCTTGCCCATTCAAGTACTAACCAGGGCCGACTCTGCTTAGCTTCTGAAATCAGGCGAGATCGGATGTGCTTAGGGCATCTAGGCAGCATCCAAACCTTTAGCTATACCATAACCAAGTGCAGTGGTACCTCTACTTACGAGCGGCTCAACTTAAGAGCAATTTGACTTCAGAGCGAAAAACCGTTGGCATTTTAACTGCTGCCTTACCAATTTTAGATGTGGTCTGCTCTACTTAAGAGTTGTTCGACTTAAGAACTTGCATTCAGAATGGATTAAACTCGTAAGTAGAGGTACCACTTTAATTTAGAACATACCAAACTCTACAATCATTTTCTGCTTATCTAAAACTATATCTTCTCCCTTCCAATGCCAGATTCAGATGTAATTAAGCATTTTTTTAAAAATGAAAGTTTCATAACCTTATATTCTCCCTTAAATTTCTTCACACACCCCAGGTAGGCACCATCCCAGCCTCAGTTTTAGAATCATGGTATTAGGTGACATAAAATGATTGAAGTACAGTGGTGGCAAACCTTTGACACTCCAGATGTTATGGACCACAACTCCCAGAATGCCAATGACAAAGGACTGTGGGAGTTGTGGTCCCAAACATCTAGAGTGCCAAAGGTTCACCACCACTATTGTACTATGTCATATCCTTTTTTAAAATATAAAGTATAATAGAGATGGTGAACATGTGGCTGTTGTTGAACTGAAACTCCCATCAACCCAAACCAGACATCTTCAGGACAGCTGCATATTTCCCATTCCCAGTCTATGCAGTGCTATTAAAATAGGCTATTTACCCCCTTTGTTTTTGTGTGGTTTATGTCAGCTGAAGTTAATTCCCCTTTAAAACATTTATAAAGTTGTTAATGTTATAAAGCAGGGGTGCCCAAAGTTTTTGTAAGGAGGGCCAGATTTGGTGGCTGAGAATGTGTCAGGGGCTGGTTGCTCCCCGACCCTGCCACCCCACTGCAAGCCCCACCCACTGACCCATAAGACCCCCACTGACTCCTTGCAACCCCACCCGCAGGAAGGAAGCCAGGAACCAAGGGAGGGAGGGAGGAAGGTGGAAACCAAGAGAGGAAGGAAGGAAGGTGGGGGACAAGGAAGGGAGGAAAGAAGGAAGGAGGGGACCAAAGGAAGCACAGGGAGCCGTGGCCACAGGTCGCCCCTTGGAAGAGGCGATATGTGCGACCTTGCACCCCCCAAGCTCCCCAGCGGTGGCGACGGCTCACCCACCAGCCCACCCCAAAGCTCCTTGGCGGTGGCAGAGGCCCGCTGGCCTGCCAACCCCCACACTTTCCCCTGCTGTGCCGGTGGCGGCAGACCGCCCATCCGCCCAAGCTTCCCAGTGGTGTCAGTGTTGTCAGAAGATTTATTTAAAAAAAAAAACATGGGGCGAAGGAGGGGAAGGGAGGGGCAGGCCAGCCAGCCGCGGGCCACTCAGAATGGCCTGACGGGCTGGATTTGACACACCCCGGGCTGGACTTTGGGCAGGCCTGATATAAAGGATGTAGATATATATTGTAGAAACTAGGAGAACTAGGCTCAGACAATTGACACCTGTCCCTCACTCTGACCTGCCTGTTCACTGTCATATTTAAGGTAGTTGGTCCCTCTGATCCTCTGATCTGTCCTTGTTTCTCATTAATGCCAGATTGCTTCCTAATAAATCTCCTATTATCCACAATTTAATCATGGATGAAGCAACTGACCTGGCTTTTATTATGGAGAGCGGGGTGGGCACAGAGGGTGAGGCTTCCCTCACCCAGTTATGCTCCTCCAGGTAAGTGGATGGGGGTTTAAATAAAAAAAAATCTTTAAACCTCTGGAGATGAGACACCCCACTATATTTCAAAAATCTTATATTGCCATGAAGCAATTTTTCAATTAAAATGCATTTTTATTTTTTAAAAAATGCATGGATTTTTAATGGATTGGTACACTATTTATTTAACTTTTTTAACCTTGCCTTTTTTTTTTTTTTTAAAAAAAGGACCTAAGGTGGCTTATATTATTAAATACAATACACTATTAAAAGCTAAAAACAGTAAATTATTCAAATATTTTAAAAGAATTAAATAAACTTTAAATTAAAAATGTGAAGTAAACACATAATTAAAGCAACATAAATACAAAGGCCTCCTCTGGTGATCTTATTATCAGCAGACCATTACAAAGGCAAAAATACCAACCATATATCTTGTCCCTTGTTTGTAGCAATTCCTTGATAGTAAGGAAGACATGTTGATTACCAATATTATAATTCTCCATGTACCTTACAAAATCTAAGTGTGATGTATCTGGAATGAAAGCTCCTAGCCAGCATTGGCCTAGGAACAGAAAGCCTGGACAGAGATTGGCCTAGTCAATCCTCAAAGTTTTTCCAATTTAGGTGCCCCATACTTGGGTTTTGTAAACTCTGTGTAAGAAGGTAGAACTCCCAGAATGGAGAATTATGGTACTTGTAGCCAGAGAGCCCCAGATTCCCGTCTCTAACTCTCACTATGAAGAACATAACGCTACACTCACCAAGTTGAGAGAAGTTAAATCTAGTCCCAGAAGGAGATGTGATGCTGGAACCAGAAGAAAATGGGGAATTAACAACTGTATCCTGAAGGCCACCTGCAGAATGTGATCGCAGCCATTCTTTTGCTTCTTCTTGACTGCGAAGTTGTGATGATGGTGTGTACCTGCACAAACAGTTTTTTTAATCAGGAAAATTGTGATTTGTCAACAACCACAGGGCAGGAAGGAAAAAAATAAGATAAAATCTGAAATAAACTCTTGCCTCCTGTAGGTCATGTTTCTACTATGGACTGTGCTAAGAGGAGGAGGTTTAATGAAGGGAATTGGGGAAGCTGATCTTATACACATGTATGAACTTTGCTTAATTGTTAACTCAGGTTAAATTCACATTTAATCATACTTAAAAAGACAGCAATTTAATTCAAATGATTTTAAGTTAGTCATGATTAATTTAAGACCCACTGATTTCAATGGTACAACTGTAAACATGAATGAGACAGAAACATCTCATTAATTACAAGTAGCAGTGAATTATGTTTTTGTTAAAAAGGACTCTGTGAGCTTAGATGAGGGTTTTTATATAGCTGGAAATCAAGACAGTAAACACCTGGCTAGTAAATAGTCACCATGCCCATGCAAGCAAGTTATGCCTCAAGGCAACTAGATAAGAAGAATGAGGCTAACTCAGCACCCCACCCTACCAATCTTTTAGGCTGCCTTTCCCCCTCTTAGTTCAAGATGGCAGCCAAAATAAAAAATGCATGAAAAACCTACTTACATGAACATTTGGCTTTTGTAAATACCAGGTTCTAGTTTTAGGTGACCTCCTAGACCAGTGATGGCGAGCGAACCTTTTAGAGACCGAGTACTCACACTGTGATTCAAAACCCAGTAATTTTTTGCAAAGTGCCAATATAGCAATTTAACCTGAATACAGGTGGCTGTGAAGGGGCGATGTCGGGTGCCCACAGAAAGGGCTCCTAGTGCCACCTTTGACACCTGTGCCATAGGTTCACCAACACTGTCCTAGACTCTGTGGATGAAAATTAGGCACTGTAAAAACAATTTGTTTCTGCCTGGTGTTTCTGGCATTAATTTCTGATCTTAAAGATACAAATTATTCATGTGTATAGATCATTAAGGAGCTGAATCCATAAATAGGTACACACATTCTTACCACAATGAGAAGGAACAAAGTACTAAAACCTACCTCTCTATTTTTTTCACATTCATCTATTTCAAGCTTATTGCAGTATTTGTTACTACTTTTGAGACATGTGGCAGGCACAGATAATAACATTTCAGGCAGAATTCACTCTTCCTCCTCTCCACCCCCCCTGCTTTCCCAAAATGCAGCCAGCTCGGTGAGACCATCAAAACTATTGTAAAGAGCAAGGTGTTTATAGCACAGAATAAATTGCAGCTATAATTTAAAGTCATTAGCTAAGTTATCATAAAAATGCAGCACAATCCAGTATGAAAGTCCACTGTTGTTAGATCAGCCAGACATTTTCCAAGGAATTAGTTGAGAGCCTTTGATTTGCAGCATTCAGGCGAGCATATCTATTGAAATTGCAGGTTTTGATCAAAAGCAGGTATATACTCTTTTCACTGTAATTTCTTTTGAAGTCAATTGTCTACATTATATGATATATCAGGGCAGCAGATTGGCAGATTTGATTTTTTTAAAACACTGTAATTACAGTTTCAACTACTATATAGCAAAATGTGTAATTTTAATGACCTCTGTATTCTTCTTGAGCAAGTCCGCCCCCCCCCCCAAGAACAGCATCATTGGGTCAACTACTTCAGCCATAAAAGCTGCAAATTATTGCTTGCAAATCAAGCCCAGGGATGATTCCTGAAATGCCTTCCAAAGAGCCAGCCAGAGGTGCAGCCCTGCTCAGGCTGAGAAGCTATCAGATGAAAAGAAGCAGAGACTCCGGTAGGGGAAAGAGGGGGAAGGCGTTGACCTACTTCAAAGAGACAGGGTGAGTGAGGACAGGAAGGAAGAGATTGCAGCCACTCACTGCAAAAGCCGAGACCACCATCGACAAGCATGACTGATGCCCACAAATAACACAGAAAGCAAAAGCTCCCTCCCCACCAAAACCAAACCAAAACAAAACAAAACAAAACACATGGAAAACTGCTGATGCGATGCAGAAACAGCGATACCTGAGTCCTTTTTTAGGCAAAGTGTTCCTATCAAGATGTGGGTCGCTGTAGAAAAGTTAAAAGAAAAAGAACTTCAGAAAAAGAAAGTAAGGGAAAGATTAAAGATCAGTTTGAAAGAAAGGAGAGGTTACTGTCACACAGCGGCGGCGGCATTGCACTGGGAAAGACAGCAAGGGACTGTGCCAAGCCAGCATGCAAAAACCTTCTGACCACACGGAGACGGTGTCATAGAGAACATGCACAAGAAACCATGCTAAACAAAGTCAACCCCAAGGCCTTGGACCTCTAAGCTAGTTCATGGGGTTTTAAGCACTTTTCTTTTATGTGAATGTTCATGGTCACATTTTGGTGATTTGAGATCAGAGTGACATTATTTTTCCACAGGAGTTACTAGAACAGCTCTTTCTCAAAAGCAAAAGGGTGCACACTTCAAATGAAGTCTGAGAAAACAGAGGCAGTATTAAAATTGGAGCTTAGCGGGCAACTCTGTTGATACTCCCCAAAAGAAGTCCTAAAAAACCCATCACTTTTGATTTCCATTTTCCCAAAGCTTCAGGATTTTCAAATGGATTTCATTGATAAGATGTAGTTGGAAGGTGAGAAAGTTTGTGTGGCACTGGCAATTAACACACACTGAAATTCTCCTTATGAGGACTTTCCAGTTTTCCATGGAAAAGGGATAGCATGCAGGGGAGTCTCTGCTTTAGGTCTCATAGGGTATTTATCTCAGAAGCACAGTACAACTTTCCTGTACGTTTCAAACCACAAAACCCAAAGATTTTAGTTTCTGATTACTAAAAGGACCTAGTTCTATACTTGGTATGCTTGAGAAAAGCACATCCTTTTGTTCTTATGAGGATGTTGGTGATGTGTATTGGTCACAAACACATGATGTAGTAATGAAAAGGTAATTGCCTTGAATGCTCCTAAAATAGGCCACATTTTAAAATGTAATCTTGAATACCCCCAATCATTGGAAATTGTCTGAAAAGACTTCCCCACAATTCTATTCCTCTTTCTCCATTCTCAAATTATATCAGTGCAGAAGACAGCAAGAATTACATTCATTTTGTTATGATCAGTTACAGGGAGTCGGATGAATTCAGCACAGACAATAGCAACAGTACCTGCAGCGCATCACCAAATGCAGACAAAGTTGCTCCCTGGCATTCTTTTTTACAAGGCAGCACACACACACACACACACACAGAGAGAGAGAGAGAGAGAGAGAGAGAGAGAGAGAGAGAGAGAGAGAGAGAGAGAGAGAGAGAGAGACATCCATATACAGATGGACTCCTGCAAGACCCTCATGAGCCAAAGGGAGGTGAGCAATTTATGACAGAAATATATTTCATCCACGCTGGAAGGGACGGGACAGGAAAATCAAGACAAAGTTGAGACAGCTTTAAACATGAGGGAAAGCAGCATGCCACCAGAATGCTGAAATGCCAGTGAGAGTTTACATGGGTAAATACATGTAACTATATAAACAATCATTTTTGTTGTTGTTGGGAGAATAAAAAAACATTACGTTCATCAGAGCAAACATAATGCCATTAGAGGGACTCTCACTGACATACTGTTGAGTGGAACTTGACAAATTTCACTCACTCACACACACACACACACACACACACACACACACACAACCTTCACTGAACACAGTCTTGCACAATACACGTTGGTTTCTTAGATATCACAATGTAACCTTTGGGCCTTGTGCATTCTATTCCCTTGAGACAGTATTACCTGTCCTGCCTCCTGGGTAAAGTATTTCTGCAGAATTTGGGACTAGCAGCAGGGGAAGAGAGAGGGCTAGAAAAATAACGTCCAACAAGACAGAAACACAAAAGAAAACAACAAAAAGAGAGAGGAATATTAGCACAAAAGGAAGAAAGGGAAAGAGCTCTTTAACAAAAATAACTTTCAAGAGTTTTCAACAGCCGTTTTATGTTATATAAAGCCATCGGAAATTAATTCTGGCAATGGAATTAGGTTACAAAGCTTCAAAATGTGTCACACTCCTGTAATTCTCCCTGAAGACAACTTTAAGGCCAGTTCAAGCATCTTCCTTTTGCAGCTTCACAGCTGCACAGAAAGTGACTGCATGAGTTGAACAAGATGACCTCATTTTCCAGAGGAATGCACACTATGACAGGGATCCTGAAGAAGGAGGTAAGAATGACATTCCATCACAGGTGCATGGCCATAGCACAAGGTCAGCAGATTTGGTATCCTCAACCTACAGGGCCCATCTCATATGGCTTGCCATTGCAACAGCAATAAGGCAGATACGTTGGCTAGACTTCTAATTGTGAAATCAAGATTTGAGACAACTCTACTGGGAAAGCTATGGATTGGACAAAACCATTTTGAGGTGGTAAAAGGGTACAGCGGGTACAGAGATGCATTCAACATTTAACCCAAAGGATGTAACGAGTATTTCACACACAATACCTCAGTAATTTGCACCCTTGCAGGACATTATTGCTGTCCTCACGTTAAAAATAGAGGACTGAGGCTGCTCTGCAGGGACTGGCCTAAGTCTATAACCAAACTGGTGAATCACAGTGTTCCCAGTTCTCTTTGACCTTATCCTTTGACCTTATTCTTGATTTCAACTACACTCAACTATATGTTTATACGATCCTAGCTGGTTTGGGAGGTGGCAAAACAGGAAATCCACTAGTGGACATTGCACACCTGACTGCAATCTTCAAGTGTGACCCAGGAAAAAAGAAAAGAAAACATACTCTTTAATTTTTCTCTAGTTGCATGTCAAACATCTTTGCTATACCGTAATCTCACGGGTAGGAGCCAGAGTGGTTAAAATATTTCAGCTTCACTCAGCCAGTTCACATATGTAGAGGTCCTTTATTGAGTCTAAGATGAATGTGAAATCCCATGAGTGATTTAAAAAGCTGGGGGAACCTTTAGGAAGGCCTCCTAACATTAATAGGTTTCTGAAAAAATAATGGTGGTGCCCAATGCTGGACTCTCTGGAGTGACCTATGCTTACAGAAGAATAGAGCACTCCTCTACCAACCCTCATGTACCCCAGAAGATAACCAATCTAAGCAACAACATTTAGATCAGACATACCCCGGTTACCCCGAGTAACCTCAGTGGGATCTTTGCCCAAATAAACATGTCAGGATTGAGCTATGCATCACAGAAATCACATAACATTGACATATTTGAAATATGGACAGACATGACAGATTTTTGGGTGGACATTTTCCTCACCTTTCTGACAATGTGGTTTTAATGCTGTTGGTTCTAACAAAGGGAGTCAATGAGTCATCCTTGGAAGCCACAATCAAGCCACTGGAAGAATTGTGACTCAGCCCACCTCCACTGCTGAGAGAAATATCGATGGATTCACAACTGGTATGCAGGCTGCTGACAGATTGGTATCCAATTCCATCCTTGCTAACCGCAGAAGAGCTACTGGGATTAGTGCCCCAGGTTAAGCTGTTGGAAGGAGCTGAATGAGCTGAGCCGGGACTAGATGCTAAAGGAGACTGGTTCATGTCTGCATTTTTACTATAGAGAGGACTACTACTGCCGCTGCTTAGCATGCCACTGCCAGAAGGAGAATCCAGGTTTCCCTGTTGGTTCATGGTTGCATGTGGGTTGGAGATGACCACTGAATTTTTCATGTTTTCAGCTGTTGTGATGGGAGCTTGCTTACTCGGCTTTCCACCAAAAAGCCTGAAGAGGAGGGAAATTGAAAGAAAGAAAGAAAGAAAGAAAGAAAGAAAGAAAGAAAGAAAGAAAGAAAGAAAGAAAGAAAGAAAGAAAGAAAGAAAGAAAGAAAGAAAGAAGTCAACAAACACACTCAAAATATCTTCAAGCAATTTGACATTTGAGTTTAAATGTTTACATGTAAATGAGTATTTCATTTAGATCAATTTCAAAAGAGGTAGCTTGGAGGGTTAATTATGGAGTTTTCTCGAGTTAATGGATTTTAAGGAAAGGAACTAATTTCAAACTCCATGCAGTGAGTGTGAATGTACAGAGAGAAACCTATCCTGGTTTCTAAACTCCCAAATGAAACCCTCCCAAAAGAACAAGATTGTCCCTACCTGCGCAATGTGGGGGAGGCCACATCTGGGTACTTGACTCCTTGCTGGTGACTACTCTGGGACACATTCAAAGCTGCCTGAGATGCAGGGTTCACCTTTACAGAACCGCAAGAGACCACACTTTCATTGTCTGATGAGATCCCTTTCTCCTTGTCAGTCTGGTTGATTAATCCTGGCAGAGAGCTTCCAAGAGCCACTTTCGTTGGCTCTCTCATTTTAGGAACAGGCAAGCCTGCTGACTTGCTGCTTATGTTGGAGTCTATGCTGCTAGTGCTAGATCTATTGCCAGCGCCACTTCTGCTGCTGGATTTGCTGGGTCTGGGTAAACTCCGGTACTGAAGGTTGGTTCGGGTATTGATGGCTAAGTAACCATCATCTTGATTCTGTGAGCCATCAACGCTAGTCTTCCGACCAGTGGATCTCCCCATGAGTCCAGATGACTTGGGGATTTTTCCCAGAGTAGCAGATCTACTAGTGATAGTTGCCCCACTAGCTGTTATCATAGTCATGCCTATAGATGGCCCACTCTGTTTCTTAAATCCAAATGTATTCGTATTAGCAGCAGCTGTTCTACAGTTGTTTGCCAAAGGCTTCTTTGATTCATCGCCACTGCTACGTCCAGCATCTGAAGGGGAGCGTTTAATGTGTCCAGATTTGGGAGAAATTCTGCCCTTTTCCGATACCTTGGCATCATCAGTTTTCCCTAGAAAAACCAAGAACAAGTTCTAGCACGTCATGGTGACAAAATGCTATGCAGATAATGCAAACAAAGAAGGCAACACAAGTTTAAACATATGAGCCACAAGGGTTTGTAGAAGTACTTGGCTCTTTCATAGGTAAACCGGATATCAAGAGTGTTATACATTGGTAAGTCAGGAGAACAATTCAGACATGAAGGGCTTTGTCCAGGGTCTGCTCCCAGGCTCTGCAATGCCCTACTGAGGGGAGGCGAAGCCTGCCAGCTTTGTTTCTGCAAGCAAAGCCCTTTTTGTTTGGGCAGGCATTTGGCAACTCATCCCATTTGCTGCCAAAGAGGCTTCTAACAAAGTGGGTGGTGTGTAATCTTATGCTGGTACATTTTAAAACTGTGTTTTATGTTTGTATTCCTTTTATGTTCCACTTGCATTTGCTCTGTTTAACAGAAGATTGGCTTGATTCTCATATTCACAGGGGAAACCCATCATATAAATCAAGTAAGTGCGTAGAATGCATGTTTAATCTTGAACATTCAACAGGTGGGTGGATGGACTGGTATAAACCACATGACGAATGGAACACAGTTTCCAGAGGCTTTGGAACCAACGAGAAAGAGAAGCCAAAAGGGAGCACTCTTAACTGACAAACTTCATTTTTGCAACATGAGCCACAAGATCCCTATTACTGATCTAGAGGCTCTCTTCCCAATGTCAAATGACTCCTTCCAGATCAGTTATGGCCAAGGTGAGGATGGGTCTCTTCCACCTTCAAAGGAAAGAGTAAGAGAATGACAAAGAACTGCACCCAGATTGTTTCTTTTGCCAACGTGTTTTGCCTCTATACATAAAATGCATCTCTTTTTCTGATCCTGTTCACAATGCTTCTCTATCTCCCCTCATCTGCTGTAGATTACTTTAATCACCCCAGTCACCAGGTGACAGGTTAGATGTGCTACAGCTGGAATGCAGAATAAGAAAATAGAGCATTTGGTTATGAAGGTCTTCCTTCCTGCAACTAGTCCAGTGAGGAACTTGCCCTGTGCAGAAGGGTACCTGTGCATCTGACATTCTCTCACCAGAATTAATTGGGAAGGGGGGAAGGGGGGAGACACACACTGTTCATGGTGAAAAAATTAGTCTGAACAGAAGGATCCCATACATCCTTGATACCTATGTGCAACATTAGACACAGTTTTCATTAAAAAAGGAAGTTTTAAAACAAAAACTACTCTAAAAAAACTAATTTAAAAAACAACAAGTAGCTTTAGAGTAATAATGTAGGTAATGATATAAGCATAAAAATAAACCAAGCCGTCAGATTAATAAGCACATTCAGGACATGTAAGACTGCTTAGTATATACTGTACATTGTTCAAGACTTACATATATTACTCTGAAAGAAAAAAAACCAGTAACATCACTGTTGGCAGGATCTCTTCAATTTGGAAGAACTACACAAAGGTGAAGACTTAGTACACTGCTCTTTATATAAGACAGGCACAGATCAAAATGCACTTGACATTCTGACAGCTCGAGTGGGCATTTTTTTTTAAAAGGATTCTGACAGCGCAAAGTCTTGGCCTGCACAGTGCGTCTCTTGGCTCTCCATTCCTCACCTGTTCCAGGTGTCTTCAAAGTTCCTGCAGTGGCTGCGGTTTTTGTCCTTGGTGCGGTAATGCCAACCTGAGCCGACATGCCCCGCCTCCAGGAACCCGTCTGTGAGATGACCGTGTTCTTCCTTCCAGACGTGCTTTTATCAGATTCATCAGACACATCGGACGGATTCCTTCTCCATTTTGAGCCGGGCTCCATTTTTACGCCACTGTCTGAACCGCCATCTGATTTTTTAATTTCATCACCAGACCACAAGGAATTCCGCTCCACTTGGGAATGCTTTTCGGCATCAGTCTAAAGAGGAAAACATCCTATTGTAAGCTTCCATGACAAAGTTTTTCATCCTCTTGGATTCAAAAACCGGATCTCTGATAAAGAAATAACTGATTCTTATGGATTATTCTAAGCCCCCTCCACACACACACTTCATTTGGCAGTCTTTCTAATAATAATAAAATAAAAATCTCCAAGCAATAATTATTATCTAAATTTCACTTTTAGACATATTTTAAGCAACGAAGCCAGCCACAACACAAAATAATGAAAGGCTTTGTGAGGCTTAGAAATGGAACAATGCACCTTGGTGCCATGCAGCTTCCTTAGGCACCTAATACATTTCCCTCCAAGGCACAAAATCACTTCAACTGTGTGCTGTAACTCGTCTCTGACTTCAAGTTGTGTTGTGTGCTGTGAGCTTTCCTTTGTTCTGCTTTCCTATCTGCTGGGCTGGCAATTTGATCTGTGGAGCATGAATAAGCCAGCTTTTTTTTTTTTTTTTGCAAGACTGAAAGATAAATGAGTGCTTTCTGTTTCACCCTCACACTAACTTTATCATCAAGTGAGGTGAGAAATTTTCAGAATTAGTTGCACATCTTCTGGTAACTGAAATTAGAATTCAGGCTTATCCAGAGTTACTTATTAAAAGATACAACAGGGTACCCATCACAATTAAATGCATTTGTTTCACCTAAACTTCTGTCATTTATGTTCTCCTGAACCCCACAGGGGAACATAAGGGGAGGGGCTGTTTGATGGAGTGTATTGTTTATGTGCACTCTTTGTTTCACTCCTATTGGCTTTATGATCCTTCCTAACGTGATTTGCAATTCAGATTCCACACATGGAGACTAGACAAGCTGTGAACCTGCTACTCATGTGAGAACCTGGGAACACAGATAGATACTGGGAAAATTTGAATCTGTGTCTACCCTGCTTTTCTGCCCTGCTTTGGTGTTTTAATTTTTGCCATGACTCTATGTGTATACATATACATTTACATTTACACAGAGAAGAGTCCCTTTCCCCCAGACAGCAGGCCTTACTATAAAAAATCAAAGTTGATTTGATTCTTCAAATGTAAAATAACTCATGTACATTTTGAGTCTATTATGGTATTTAAAATGGCCTCCAACTTTTGTACATCTCTTTAGCAGCCACGAAAATTTTGTTGTGGGGCATTTTCTGAAATGGGGTGTTGGTGGTCAGAAACAGTGATGTCACAAAGGCAAGGCCCGCATGTTTAGACTGCTGAGACTCATGGCGCACTGGTTAAAATGCTGTACTGCAGCTGTAACTGAGCTCACGACCTGGGTTCAATTCCAGGTAGCAATCCCAACGAAAATGTCCACCTCAGCTCCATATTTAACAGCAGGAATCTCAAGATCAACGCTTCTGTGTAATTCAACTCATTGGGCTTTTGCTGAGAAAAGCAATCCATAAACGCAAACTTGGAACAAAAATATCGAATACAATCCATTCCCCCCTACACACATTGCAAAAAAAAATGCAAAATGAGTAAACTTCCATATATAGCTATACAGTGGACCCTCGTATAACAAATGGTTTGTATAACATAAAATCTGTTCAACATAAAAAATTCCAGAGATAGGGGAAATTTGCTTAACAGAATCCCCTACAGGATGAGTCTGTGCAACATAAAAATGGTCACAATTACAGATTAATCCGTTTTCAATGCATTCCTATGGGAAATTTGTGTAAAGGAAAATTTGCTTGACAGAATTTCATTTGGAACAAATTAATTACTTTATACAAGGTACCGCTGTATTTATTATTCTAGTTAATTGGTTGCTTTCTTTTAAAACTGAAGAAACAAATTATATTTTGGAAGGCCAATGAGAATTGGTAACATCTGGCACAGCTGCTCTGCAAAAGAAGCCAGAAACTGTAAATTGTACAGAACCTGGGCTTATTTTGACTGTCCCAGCACCCTGGGAATGGCTAAAAAACCCATTAACCTTCCATCTAGGATCCATTTATTGTAACACCCAAATCCAGGACAGAAAAATAACCTATGGTTTCTTCTGGGTTTATTTCTCTGGCTTCTTCAAAGAGTAGCTGACAAGCTAAGACATCAGGCCTTTCCAGATTTGGGCATCATGATAAAGAAATTGCAGATGGAACATTTGTAACAGGGCCTGGGCAACTTTGGAAGGCATGGGGGCCACTTTGGACCTCTTGCCCCCCCCTCCACACAAAAAACCCCATACAAGATATGTAAAATTACAAATTGGAAGTATGCAGAAGTTCATTTCTGTTTTGATTTTTCAGGGGAATGGGTGTCCCTGAGGCCCATTTTATTATAAAGCACCTCAGCTAGCAACAATTTTGCATGGGGTGCTGGTGCTGGTGGGGAAGCATGCCACACATTACTGAGAACTCCATGAGTAATACTTTAATCTTCTCAAGGCAATGTTTGTATAGGAGAAACAAGAGTCATGAAAACAGCTTTTTCAGTATGCATTATAGGAGTGTTTCAACATCTTAGCCCATCTCATCCAGTTTCAAGTAATGTCAAACAACCACTAGATCTCTGATACACAACAAGAGCCAAAGCCTATTTTAAATACAACCACAACTATGCACTTTATGGCAAAGGAACAAAGAGGACTAAAATTCTTGCATCAGTGTACCTGAGGTAATTTAACACTTCATGGCAATTCCACCATCATATTAAAAAGTGCAATTAAAACAGTTCCAGTTTCTAAGAAGTAAGGTGTCGGGGGGGGGGGTGAGGGAAGGGGAAAAGTAAAGTAACATGGAAGGACCTTAAAATATTTGGGTTTCCCAAAACAATTTCAGAGCTGATTGGGAAATATGAAGTATTGAAAAAAAGAAAGCAAAAAGCAACAATAACAACAAAAAAGAATATAGATTAGTGTAACACAATCTCAGAGAAGGAAAATTAGTGAAAACTTCCGAAATGCATAATGATCCAAGTTTCTATAAACTATGTCTATATCTGTTGGCATGTTTTCTACTGAAAACTTTATTAATGCCACCTACAGACATTAAATATACATTTCCTGTGAAAAACGGCCAAAAAACGGATGGCTTGTAACAACGTGCAAGCTTGGAAAATTATAATAATACTCATCATCAGGTAGCATGTGTTTATGTTTCTGCCTGAAGTGTAATAATCATTGTTCTTTTATGTAAACTTAATTAAAATTCTGCTGCTTAAATAAATGAAACATTACATATTTCCAGAGACAAGAAAAATCCCACTTTATTTGATATACGTGATAGTATTTTCTTTTAAAATGCAGCATCTAATTTTTAGCTCTCTGTAGGAGGGGAGAAGTTACAATTACCTAATATGAAAAAAATATAGTAATGTTTTACCTGTCTCGGAGGACTGTCGCTGTTTCCTTTGTCTGTGGGAAGATATATATTCTACACTCTGTATACAGTACCCCCCCCAACCCTTTCGCTGTTCATATACTACAGGACCATAGTATATGAAAAAAAGCCCCCTGGGATAAGTTGGAGAGGCCTGTATCAGGCCTCTTGTACTTACCCCAGACCTGGCGCTGCCCCGAGGGGCCTCCGATGGCCTTCCCGGGCCCATCAGAGGTCCCAAAAGTGCATCTCGCTGAACTGGAAGTGACTTCCGGAAAACCGGAAGTGACCTCTGGATCGCTAGGCAGCACTTTTGAGACCTCCGAGGGCCTTTGTGGGCATGATGGAGGACTCAGAAATGCTTCAGAAACGTCATTGGAGGCCACAAAGGTGTTTTCTAGCAATTTATTTATTTAGTTTTTATTTCTATACCGCCCGTCTTCCAATGGAACTTTCCGGACGTCACTACCAGTTCTGCAAGATGCACTTTTGGGGCCTCCGACAGGCCCAGGAAGGCCGTTGGAGGCCCGTTCAGGGCAGCGCCAGGCCTGGGGTAAGTATAAGAGGCCCCAGATAGGCCCCTCAATCCCAACCTGACCCTGCATCCGCATATTACAGATTTTCAATTATTGCAGTTTGGGTTGGGCCCCTAACCCCCACGATAGGCAGGGGTTTACTGTATATCATAATGTAGTCACTGCCAAGCGGCACAATGATAAGTAGGTTGACTTAAAAGTGAATCAAATTATATTTAATGGGTGTTACATCTCAGCAAATGTGATTAGGATTGTAAGTCTTTCTTAGTCCTTCCATTATATCTCTCTCTATTTTCACAAACAATAAAACAGATGGGCTTCTGTACATTTGATGGTAATGGATTCTTCCAGCACTATTCCATGTCATAAATACATATAAAGCATTACCTGTGAATCTAGATTCTTCCGAGAAGATGCAGGTGTGTTGGCATAGGAGCTGATAGAGGAACTTGTGTTAATGTCATCAGTGCTGAGGTTATCTATGGTGTCACTAATCCCACTGCTGACAGAACTGCTGTCGTCCCAGCTGAGAAGGAAAAAATCCATAGAAATAACTCAAATAAGAAAATGTTACAGCTACCAGAAAGCTAATGTTATAAAAAAGGCACATGTTTAAAAATTAAGGAACCACCAGTGATTACTGATTCAAACTACAGTACTATCAACATTTTGAGACATCATTGAAAACCATTCCAGGGAAACCTCCTCAACTTTTCCAGTTGACACAGCTTTTAGAATTATGAATAAACCCAAGCTTTTTATTAGAGTATCTCCAATGCAGAACAAAATTGTTTTAAATTAAGAATAACTAAACTCGATAATATTTATTTAAAATATTTATATACTACCCACTGACAAGGCTCTCCCAGAGGTTTACAAATCAATCAGTGAAAAAAAGCAAAATTGAAAACAATCAATCAAATCACAAATTTTGCAGTAGAAACAAATCAAATGAGAGCACAACTATGCGCCTGGAATAAACTGATAGCTGGTTTGGGCTTTTGGAATTCATTTTAATGTCAGGTAGGTTTGGTGTTGGTGTGTTTGTCCTCATGGAACAACTCGTAATGTGGTCATAAACGATGATATATTGATGCTTTGCCATGCTAAATCCCGTTTTCCACATTTTTATTTTTCCCACACCTTTCTCTCTAAAAGAGAACCCAAAGTGACTCACATTAATAAAAGACAATATTTAAAAGCTAAAGAAAAAGTCATTGTCATCACCCCCATCATCATCATCTTAGAACTGCAGACCCTATATATCATGAAGTCCAACCCCTGCCAAGAAGGTCCAGTATGGAACTGAATGATAGAGTCATCATAGGGTTGGAAGGTACCTTGGAGGTCTTCTAGTCCAACCTGTTGCCCAAGGCAGGAGACCTTATACCATCCAAAGATTGGCAGTCCAATCTTTTCGTAAAAACCTCCAGTGATGGGGCACCCACAACATCAGTGCTCTCATTCCGAGTGGCCACGCCCAGGGAGGAGCGGAAATTGATCACCCATAATTACGCCTTCTCGGTGGCTATCTCCTCGCTGTGGAACCACCTTCAGAGTGAGCTGTGCCTTGCACAGTCCCTGCCCGCCTTCAAAAAAGCACTCAAAACCTTGCTTTTTTGGGAGGCATTTGGCAACCTTTAATCCCCCCCTTTAATCTACATGCTTTACTGCCTAGTCTGGCTACTTGTGTTTAACTGTTTTTAAACTGTTTAATTGTCTATGCCAAAGCTGTTGTTAGTATCTCTTATGCTGTGAACCGCCCGGAGTTCCTCCGGGAAGACGGGCGGTATATAAGCTCAATAAATAAATAAAATAAATAAACTCCTGGCTCTTCAGCTGGATGCTAACACACTTAGCTGGTCACTAAAAATACAAAAATTTAAGAAGAACCAAAGAATTGCTACACTAGAATGATAAATGAAACGAACTGCAAAACATTCAAAGCGACAAAGGAGAACAAATCATTTAACAAAGCATTTAACTCTCTCTCAGTCAGTCAGTCAGTAAGGGAAAGTCCGTCTGAAGAGAACATTCTTTTTGTCTGCAAAGGTGGGACCAGGCTGGCCTCTTGTGGAAGGGAGCTCTCAAGGCTGGGAGTGACAACCAGAGAAGGCCCTCTTCCAGGTTGGTGGTTGGTGCGCGTCAGTTTGACCGCATCACCCCCATCCTGGCTCGCCTCCACTGGTTGCCCGTTGCCTCCTGAATAAGGTTCAAGGTTTTGGTTTTGGTTTACAAAACCCTCCATGGCTTGGCCCCTGATTATCTGGCAGAGCGCCTTCACTGACAACTAAATCTGGCCCAACCCACCCGTTCATCATTGGCCCTATCACTCCGGACTGTCCCCCCGAAGGAGGCCCGCAAAGTGAGTACTTGCGGGAGGGCCTTCTCGGTGGTGGGCCTGTCCTGTTGGAATAACTTGCCGAGTGAATTGCGACAGGCCCCATCGTTGGCGTCCTTTAAAAGAGGCTTAAAAACCTTACTCTTTAGGGACGCCTTTAACAATGACTATAGGTTTTTTGTTTTTTGTTTTTTCCATTGTTGCTTATTTTTACCCGCCTTATCTATCTATTTTTATAGCGATTGTTCCTGCTCTGCGGACATCTTGCTTTTAATTTTTTTCCATGTAAACCGCCCTGAGTTCCCGTCTGGGAAGTAGGAGCGGTATATAAGTTTGAAAATAAATAAATAAATAAATAAATAAATAAATAAAATAAATGTCCCCACCAAATGTACCTGTGAGGTTTCTGGAATGGAGAAAAGGGCATCTCCCAATGATTCTAACACCTGGCAGGCTCACAAAAGGAGACACTTATTGAGATAGCACTCTTGGCCACTGTCACAGCTCAGGCATTTAGATCTTCATTAGACAGACAGGCAGATGATGGATGGATAGATGGATGGAGCACCAAAAATAGAAACAGATGCAGTGTGTAGGAAGAGTTTGGGTATTCTGTACTCCAAAGCCTGCTGTACTTGGCACTCAACATTCATCAAAACCCTACCAACATCATTTACCCCAGTATATATGATCATATAGGCCAAATGAGTTTTTGAGAGAGAGAGAGAGAGAGAGAGAGAGAGAAAGAGAGAGAGAAGCTGAATCCACTTCCAAGATGTAAAAAAATGTGATTAGCTATAGATGTGTTGCTGGATATTTTTAATATAATTTAATTTGATTTCCAAGAGAACTCTGATGTGGCTTACAGGAGCTGTTCAGGAAGTAATCAAAAGCAAGAAAAGCTCATTTAGAAGATGGAAGGGTTGTCCAAATGAGGACAACAGGAAGAAAGACAAATTCTGACAGAACAAATACAAGGCAATAATCAGGAAAGCAAAGTAAGACTTTGAGGAGCGAATAGCTAAAAACACTCAAAAGAAATAACAAAGAATTCTTTAAGTACATTAGAAGTAAGAACCCAACTAGGAAGGCCATTGGACCATTAGACAACAATGGAAGGCAAGGGATTATTAAAGAGGAAACAGAAATTGCAGAGAGACTCAATGAATTGCTCGCTTCAGTATTCACTGAAGGAAGGCAGAGACCACATGCCCAAAACAGAGCCTATCTTCATAGGGAGGAAACTGAAGAATTAAGTCAAATACAAATAACCAGGGAGGAGGTCCTTGCCTGTCCTGTTAAACTAAATATTAACAAATCACTAAGACCAGATGGCATCCATCCATGAGTTCTCAAGGAACATAAAGATGAAATTGCTGAGCTCCTAGCCAAAATATATAATATTTCCCTCAAATCAGGCTTTGTGCCTGATGACTGGAAGATAGTTAATGTAACACTAATCTTGATAAAAGGATCCAGATGTTATCTAGGAAATTACCAACTGGTCAGTTTGACATGTGGCCTGCTAAAGTAATGGAAACCGTCTTAAAATGTAAAATTAATAATCACATAGAAGAGAAGGCACTGCTGAAGGAGAGCCAACATGGCTTTTGCAAGGACAAATCATGGCTCACTAATCTGTTGGAATTTTTTGAGAGTGTCAACAAGCATGTAGATAAGGGAGATCCAGCTGACATTGTTTATTTGGACTTTCAGAAGGCTTTTAACAAGGTCCCGCACCAAAACTCAGTCATGGAATAAAGGGACAGGTCTTGTCCTGGATCAACAACTGGCTAATGGACAGGAAACAGAGGGTAGCACTAAATGGACACTTCTCCAAGTGGAGAGAGGTAAAGAGTGGGGTCCCTCAATGTTCTGTACCAGGACCCCTGCTTTCCAAATTCTACATAGATGATCTAGAAATAGGAGCAAATAGCGAGGTAGCCAAATTTGCCGATGACACTAAATATACAGGGTAGTAAAAACTGAGAGAGATTGTGAGGCACTCCAGAGGGATCTCTTGACACTGGGGGAGTGGGCAAACCAGTAGCAAATGAACTTCAACATTAGTAAGTGCAGAATGATGCACATTGGGACAAAAACCCAATTACATTTATAAATTGATGGGGACTGAACTCTCTGCAACAAACCAGGAAAGGGACCTTGGTGTCAACCCAGTGTGCCGCAGCAGTGAAAAAAGCAAATTCAATGCTAGGGATCATTAGGAAGGGTATACAAAATAAGACAGCAAGTGTCATGTTGCCTCTTTATAAATCTATGATGACTATCCATCTGGAGTATTGTGTACAGTTCTGGTCACCAGATATCCAGAAGGATATTATGGAAATGGAAAAAGTGCAGAGGAGGGCAACCAGAATGATTAGGGGACTGGAACACCTTCCTTACCATCTGAGGCTGCAATGGTTGAGCCTCTTCACTCTTGAACGACGGCGCCTAAGAGGTGACCTGATTGAAGTTTATAAAATCATACACGGTGTGGACAAAGTAGGTAAGGAAAAGCTGTTTTTTCTATCGCACAACACTAGAATTAGGGGGCACTCCATGAAACTTTTGGGTGCTAGATCTCAAACAAATAAGAGAAAGTGCTTTTTTACCCAAAGGATCACTGGTCTATGGGACTCCCTGCCAGAAGTGGTGACAGTTGTCAGCCTTGACAGCTTTAAAAAAGGATTAGATAAGTTCATGGAGAATAATGGTATCAGTGGCTATCGTTATGGATGTCTAAGGACAACCTCCGGGTTGGAGTGATAGGCAGGATATCTCTCAATGCCATTTGCAGGGAATCATAAGCAGATGAAGACATCTGCTTGGTAATACCCTGAAGCAAATGGTGAGCCACTGTGTGAGACAGAATGCTGGACTGGACGGGCTGTGGCCTGTTCCAGCAATGCTGTTCTTTATGTTCTTATGTTCAAGTCTGCTACTCACAACATAAAAAAATACTATGATGTGAAGTTGAGACGTGAACTAGTGAATTAGTTAAAAATGTTAACAAAATAAAACTAAAGTAAAAACAAAACTAAAATAAAGATTGAGTGAAAGCCTGCTGGAAAATCTTAGCCTTGTATCTGAACGCTATTAAAGAAGAAGAACTAGAGACCATCCCTGAAAAGTCACTCCTCAGATATGAGGACATAAGAACATAACATATAACATAAGAAGAGCCATGCTGGATCAGGCCAAAGGCCCATCTAGTCCAGCTTCCTGTATCTCACAGCGGCCCCACCAGATGCGTTTGGGAGAGCATGAGACTAGATATCTGTCTCCTGATACCACTCCCCTGCATCTGGCCCTTGAAGTACCCTGGTTTAAAGCCTAGAGATTACACATTTTTGAGAAGGTTCTTTCTCTGATAGCCACCTGTCTTACTACTGCACAAAGCAACACTCTGAAGACCCTCCAGACAATGAACACAGTAATCATACAAGAATGTAAAATGCTGACAAAATGAAAAATGCTTAAAAGGAGAAAATTAGTTCTCAGGCAGCTGTTGTGGGGGAGTGTGTCCCCTTCCTTGTATGTCAAGTGCAGTGGTACCTCTACTTACAAGCGGCTTGACTTAAGAGCAATTCAACTTAAGAGCAAAAAACTGTTGGCTGCCTTACAAATTTTAGATGCGCTCTGCTCTACTTACATTTTTTTTTACATTTTATTATTATTTTATTTATTTTTTAGATAGGGCTGCTCTACTTAAGAGTTGTTCGACTTAAGAGCATGCATTCGGAATGGATTACACTCATAAGTAGTGGCACCACTGTATAAATCTTTTATTAATATTGTACCTGAATTGAGCCTGCTGGGTATGTATAATTTACCCCTCCTTTTGAGCATCTCAGAGCAGGGACATGTGCTATATGTAAGGTAGCCATCAGGCGGTTGAGAAGCACAATTCAGAAATAGCAACTACCAGACAAGGCAAATCTTTACTGGTTTGAAAAGGAATGTAGTCCTGTGCCTAAGGACCCCTAAAATGTAAAAAAGGGGGTAAAGATTCCCACCCCACATGCGTTCTAGTCATGTCCGACTTCAGGGGTGGCGCTCATCTCCATATTCAAGCCGAAGAGCCAGTGTTCTGCAAGTCCATGGCCATGTGGCCAGCATGGCTGCAAGGAAACAGTTTTACCTTCCCACTTTTTTACGGGGGTGTGACGTGCCCCTTAGACACACTGGGTTTCCATTCACTGCCACCACCAGATTAACTGGACACTTGTATGTATTTGAGAGAGAGTCACACCAGGTCATATAATTTTAAAATAAAATATTGAAATGTTTATTAGTTTCCAAATAGATGTTAAATATTGTAATAGCTTTAGCTGACATTATTGTGTTGCAATCAGGAATTTGTATAATAATGTATTTCCTTTATAAACCAGACCCTTTTCAGTGGCAGGATCTCCCACCTGACCAACTGACAATTCTAAACTAACTCTCAGCTCTCTTAACTGAACTGAAATTAACTGCTCTCAGCTCTAACACAAACTGAACTGCCCATCACCCATTAGCTTCCAATATATAACATTCTTAACCACTCCCACCAGCTTGGTGGTTGGCTATTCAAAACACACTCATGAATATTTATCCTTGTTTTATCCTTTTCGCCACAGGGGGTACCTATTTATCTACTTGCATTTACATGCTTTCAAACTGCTAGGTTGGCAGGAGCTGGGGTTAACAGCGGGAGCTCACTCTGCTGCGTGGCACCAGGGATTTAAACCGCTAAGCTGCTGACTTTGCAGCCAACAGTTTTCAGTACTCTAGCCCGCTGAGCCACCACACCTGTAAAATGTACCTCTACTGCAAATCGCTCCACTTATGAGTACCTGTCAGGAGGATATGCTCTTTCATCAAGGCTCTCAACACCTAGATAAGCAGTATCATTTCCAGACTCTGCTGGGGGAAAGGTTGGGAGATTGGGGTGAAGCAGAAAGTCATTCAGAAGCTGCCAGCTGGCTTCAGTTTCCAGAATTTCAAGCTATGAGTGATTGCATCCTTCAACTAGTAAATAATCTTGCCAACTGTTAAAACCTAATGCTGAAACAAAGAATTTACTGTTCAAGACTAACAACCCAGAGCAAGTGACTGGATTCCACACACCCCAGTCCTCCAAACATGAAATGAAACCTGCCCAAATGACTGCATAGGTAATAGAAAAACTACAACCAATCAAAAAGCGAACTATATTAAACATAAGCTGCTAACAGAAGATTTGGAAACAAGAATGAAATATGTATGAAGTCTTCAGAGGAGTCTCTAGAGAATAATTAAGAACTGACCCAGCTGTTCACAATATGTTCTGGGATATATCGTATAAAGAACAGTTGGGACAGACAAGTTCTAAACACTCCCCCCCCCCTCCCAAGATTGAGTTTCATCCATTTAAACTGAACACCAATTTCCTTCAGGCTAAGATCTTTTTCAGTTGCAGTTATTTCCTACCTCCAAATCCTAGTCCAATGATCAGGAATGTGCTGTGAGCTTATGGCTTTCTCCTCCCCCCCCTCTCTCTCTCTCACACACACCCAGTTTGTTTTAACCACTATTTCACCATCTGGTTTGAGCAAAATCCTCTTGTAAATATTAGGCATGGGGCCCCGGTTAACATCAACCACGTTCCTTCCAAGGCTTAGCCATTTATTCTCGGGCATTTTGTCAATCAGTAACAAACTGTAGGTTCAGCATCTTCTGCTCCATTAGATTAACTCTGTCCCCTTTTGCATCTTTAACACTTAATGGCAGTTTCAGTTGAAGGAGAGCCCTGATGGGTCAAAATCAGACATAGGACATTAAAAAAACTGAAAATGAGGTTGATTTCTCTTCAAAACCTTAGCAAATGGTTGCCCAGAACACATATGAGCTACAGTTGGGAAGCACACTTTGTTTACAGAATTAGAAAGACTCCACTATCTGTAAAGATATTAAAAACTAACCACAATCAAATTCCATGGGGATATCTATATGTAAGAGGGAAGCAAGGGGTGAAAAGGATCTTGCCATACCAGACTTATTTGAAAAAATACCTGTTTGTTTCCTTTCAAGCCAACAAACGTATTCCTTGTCCCCAAAATTTCCATTTGAAACAGTGGAACTTACAGAGGAGCTGATTCACCAAATCCCCAGTGATTCAACAGTCCAACTCAAATGCAAATAATAATAATATTTTTTAAAAAAATTAGACTGACGAAGCTGTTTGGATGAGCAGTGAAACGTTTCAATCTCTCTAGAAAAGAAGTCCAGTTGCCAGGACTCAATTTCCAGATAAACTCACCTGGATGACTGAGAATCTTCACAGACATCCTCCCCCCCCCAACTACGAACAAAATTCTGTGTTGCTAAATAATCAGCTGAGTGACAAGGACACAACAGAAAAAAATATAGATCTAAGAATGCACTTTAGTACTCTTGTCTTAGCACAACTGAGTTCCAAAGCAGTACACTGCACCAATTCTAAAGCACTTAATTTCCCCCCCTTCATGCTTGAGAAACTTAATGGTTAAATCTGAAAGAGGAAAGAAAATGAACAGTAACAGCTTGCTTAATTATAGCATTTCAGAGTGTGTGAGCAATGATAGGCTCTTTGCAATTTAGCTGGGGCAATTAATAACTTCTCTGATGCTAACAAAAAATTATTTATCCCTAACTTGAAACTTTGTGTACCTTGTTTTATTCACTTGACAAATCAGATGGACTATGGCAAGTATGTGAGCACTTAGCATTGCCCAAATCCCATATTAATAGAAAACACAACTGTTAAAAAGACTGAGAGAGAAGATGTTACATTTGGAAATAAAGAAAGAGAACTGTCAAAAGATGAGTATAATGGATCTTTAAATAAAAATAAATTCAATTGAACATGTTAGTCTTCCCCACACTGTCTCACAATCCAAATCTTGCTCCTATCAAGCAAAAGGAGAAGGAAGCTGGTATAGTAAATTGCACTAGAACAGTTCCTTTGAGTCAGTGTGGATTTAGGGAGTCAACTCCTCTGCATGTTCTACTCTACTGCAACTTACTGTGCTAAGTAACAGGATCTCAGTCACTATGAATGGGAGAAGACCAAAATGCCTACAATTTGCCCTACAGAAATTCCTAGCATACATCCTGCTGTCACTGAAAAGGAAAATCATTACAAGAAAGCAAATTGTTATTAAAAAGTCATGTATTATCCACAGATTAATGTAGCAGTCAAAATTCAAAGCAATTAATATAGCATTTTTCTGCGTATAAGACTATATTTTTGTGTCAACTTGTTAGTCTAAAAATTGAGGGTCATCTTATACATGGAAGTAAGTCAAGGAGATGATTGCATGGTTGTGAAACTATAATTTCAGGCTGGAAAGGTGGGGTGAATCTTATACATGGGGGCAATTTATAGATGGAAAAATATGGGTATATCTTTAACCAGAAGCTTCTGTCTAGTTATTCCACTGAGAGTCTTAATTTAAAACTATTACATTGAACACAACCTTTCCAAATTAAACTTGTAAACTTATGATGAATGAATATCACGGCAAGTTACTCACTGAACATAAATGACCCGTATTAAAATCCTGCTCCTAAGATACCACCATAGCTCAGTTATTGATATCTTCAGTACTAGACATTGGCACGACCAGAAAAAATGATGTTTCGAGTTTTCGTTTGTCGGAACGGGTCCGTTTTGGATCGTTTCCGTTCATCACGAAATTTTTCAAAAATTTGTCGTTTTGTTTGTCGTTTCCACTGCGTTTTAGCGCGATTTGACTTCCCAGAGCATAGGGGCGTCCCGCAATCAGGGCCGGCGCTAGGTGTTTTTGCGCCCTAGGCGTCGGGGGCGGCGGCGGAGGGGGAGGTGCGGGCGGGCGGCGGTGGCGGGGGGCCATGGGCGGGCAGCAGCGCGGGCGGACGGGTGAGTGGGCAGTTAGGCTATCACTTAGAGGTTCTGTTCTTGGCTTGCACCCCAAATGTGTGTGTGTGCAAGCAAATTGAAGTTGGGAAAATAGAAAATAAATGGTAGTATATAATATATTTTTAAATAAATCCACACCTCCCACTCCCAGTCGAACCTCCCCCTTTATCCAATATCAGAAAAAAATCCTCACAAACTGCCAGAGAAGAAATAAAGAATAAACTGCTATTCCCTTCAGCAGACAAAGCTGCAGGGAATCAAAGAAATTATTTTCTAAATTCAATTCCCTCCCTGCCTGCCTAACTTAAATCCTAAAGCCTCCAGCCTCCCTCCTCAATCTCAATCGGATCACACCAGCACCAGCAGCCAGCCCTCCTCCCTCAACCACATCCATACACCCGACTGTGATTTCTGGAAGGTGCCACGGCTTTTTATGCCCTCCGTGACATCCAGAAGTGTCAGTCAAAAACCTGGCAATGCCATTGGTGGAATGGTTCAAACAATTTGCATGGTCCCATCCCATGCCCAGCCCAAATGGGCAGGTCTAAACAAATAAAAAATAAAATAAAATAAAATAAAATCAATACGACGTTTTATTGCTATAAAAACCCACTGCAGCTGCTATTAAAATTCAGGCATTTAAAATAAATAAATTTCACATGTTTCTGTGGTGATTTGGTGTGTTTTTTGACCACGATTTCAAAAGAAAAATTGCGGTCGCCATTTTGGATCCCCCCCACTGCATGGCATGGCGAGACGACGAGGATGACCCCCCCCGGCCTGGTGCAAGCAGCCCAGGACAGGAGAAGAGGGGGGGGAAAGGCCAGGGACCCCCCAGAAACCACCCCTCTGGTAGGTGGCAAAGCCTCAGGCAGGCATATTTTCGCCTGCTTTTTTGGCCAGGAGTCGGGGTTTTAAAAAAAAACTTTTAAAAACTTTTTCTGTGCTTCGCATTGCGCCATCACCGCGATGTCACGAACGGAAATGAAAAACCTGACCAAATTTTACTTTTTTCGGTTCAAGTTCGAGTTCTGACGGCTTAATTATTGTTACCGTTTCCGTTACATAACGGAAACGAGAACTGAAAATGGAAACGACAATTTCGCTGAGTCGTGCCCATGTCTATTCAGTACATCACATTAATCATTCCTAAGAGTAACTTCCATTCCTTGTGTAGAGACACAAATTGTGAAGTGTATTTCTGGTAGCACGCTCTGAAGCAGTTTACTAGTGAATAAATGGCCTCAGTCAAGAGGTGCTCTGCTGGCAGCTGCTCAAAAGAGCATTGTTTTCGGCCCATAATATTACATTCCTGTAATGCCAAAACGGCTGTCTGTGAACACTGCCAAATCCTGAAAGTTCACTGCAGCCAACCACAGGAATTCAGTCCCCCCCCAGAAAAAGCATTACAAGAAAATGGCTATTTTTCAAAAAGCAGTAGGTAGAATAAACTTGATTCTGAAACAGATCAACATTATCACTTGCTAGAGTTTAGAAAGACCAAGAACGCACACACGCACACACAAAAACACTAGCATATTTAATATTGTTGGATTTATTAACTCCCTTTCCCTGCCAAAGTGGCTATTATTGCAGATATTCAACATTCATATACTATGGCCCAGTATGACATACTTCTCCACAAACATCCTCTATTTCCATCATCCTATGCAAGAGTAATATGCAGGTGCTTTTAAAAGGCCTGCTTAACTAGAAATGGGTTTGAGGTATTTATTGGACACTAATCAATCTACAATATTGATGGTACCTTCCCTGTAGTACTAAAACAAAAGCTATCATTTAGAGCAGTGGAGTAGCCTAGAGGTACATGTGGTGTTTCAGCTGAAAACTTAGTCCTTATTTCTTTTGCCCCAAACTTTTAACCGTTCATACAAAATTTCACTGTATGAAAGAGAGCTCTTACAATTTTTTCTAAGAGAAAAGCCATAGAGCCTATTTGATTGTACCATAAAACAAGAGAGAATAGCTATTTCCATTGTTTTCCTTTGGGACTCTACCAGATACTGACATCATGGCATGTGGAATTCCAAGAACGATATACAATGACTGCATGGGATTTGTACCAAACTGTTGTATCTTCAGTTTGCAGAAGAAATTAGGGCAAGTTACTGCATGATAACACTAAAAGTTAGGGTCAGGATGATTTCATCCCATTAAAACTGGGCGGGGGGGGAATTGTTTTTAGGAGACCTGTTTTCCAGAAAGCCTACTTGATTACAATCTCCTTTTCTGCTAAAGCATGTGTTCTATCTGAAGCTCAATTTCAGCATATATTCTATACCAGGCTTGCCCAACAGGTAGACCGTGGGCTACCGGTAGCCCGCGAAGGGTTCAAAAGTAGCCTGCCGGCCATCAATTTAAAAAGTGAGGGGATAAGTTCTCCACCCTCCCTCACTCACCCCAAGGACCACCACTGCCCCAGCAAAGTTCTGGGTCTGCCAGCCCACTGTCTCAGCTAAGCGGGGCAGTTCAAGGGCCATGGCACATTGAAATCTATTCCCGCCAGAACAGATTGTTTTCAATGCATTCCTGTGGGAAACCGCTGCTCTACTTACAAAAGTTTTTACTTATGAGCATGTGCTCAGAACGGATAAAATTCATAACTAGAGGTTTTAGTGTAGTAGTCCTCAGACACTTTGGGCCAGAAAAGTAGACGTTGACCTATTCAAAGTTGAACAGCCCTGTTCTATACAAAATTGAAGCTGCCTCCAATTTTGTTGTATATAAAGCACAATATCAAATGGCCCAGTAGTCAGGATATAAAATATCAGACTTATTGAAGTGTTTTAGAAACAAGTATCTGTGGGACCTTACATCCCCATATGAACTCCTCTGGATATTCAGATCCTCAGAGGAGGCTTTTTTTTCAGTTCCAACACACCTCAGGGGGCCTGCCTGGACAGGACAGGACAGAATTGTTTGGTGGCTGCTCCTTATTCTCAGGAGAGAAGACCTTTTAGCACTTTCTCTTTCCAGCCAGGCTTTGTTCTTAGTTGCTCTTAAGAGACAGGGTTTAGTGGGGGAGTTGCATCTTTTATCTTTTAAATTATTCCAAAGACCTTTTATTCGGAACTTTTAAACACTTAATATCTTGACTTGACTGATTTCAATTGATTTTAATTTTTAATTGTTGTCATTCTTTTGTTCTTTAAATTCCCTGCCTGCTTGAGGTGAGCTAGCCTACTCTTCAGAACTCTACATTAGCCACTGCCTGTAGTACTAGCTAGACAATAGTTAACCTGTGGAACCTGTTTTGGGGTTTGTTCAGCTCCAAGAAGCCAAACTGCCTTAAGGGTAAGAAATAAATCAGGAAGTGATAAAGTGTCAAATGCAAAAGTAGGATTAGCAGTATGAAACAGAAAAGAGATCAGGGTGATATGCAAAGATTTCACCCAGACATGTTACCTTCCTGGTAAATGAATTCAGTTTTGCTTCTAAATATATAACCAAATACTGCAGAAGAAATATATGTTGATGGAAAATTCAAATTTTGTCGAAGCCTCCTCAAACTAATGTGTTTCTAAGTAAGAAACAAAAAGGATTTTAAAAAGTCCCCCCCTTATTTTACAACTGTTCACTAGTTTTCAACAGTTTAAGGTATTGATTCTCAAATATTACTGCAGTTAGAATGACTTTGAAAACTAATTAGAATATTAGCTAGAATATCTTATGAATTCTCAAATTACAGTGTGGGCATTCTTTAATTGACTGTTTTTAGGCCTTTGTACTGGACAAAAACCTCTTAAAATTGGCTAACAAAATATGTGTCACAGATAACATTAAGTAAAAAAATTAAAGTAAAAAAAATTCTACTATTTTAAAATAGTAGAATTAAAATGTCACAGAATTGTTAAAATGGTAGCAAAAATAATGATATCAGGAAACAATAACCCACTCAACCTATCATCCAAATATATTTCAATCCAGCCTTAATTTTTTTAAAAAATCTGAAGCTCACAGCCTTAAACCAAAGAACTAGAACTAATAATTTAAAAACAATATTGAATTCCTGTGTTTTGCTTCTTCAAATTCTACCCATAAAGTATATAATTTTAAACTATAGGGAAATAAAGTTTTCAACAGCTGTTTAACATTGCCAATATTTTCTTATTTCACAGTATACAGGTATATACAACAAATATATTATTTGATTATTTAGTATATTATTTGATTATTTCATACTTTTGAATGATTGTTTAATTTTTAATTTTTTCTTAAGAAAAATCCAGTATTCATGACCATTTTTGGACACAGCAGAACCACTATTTTGAAGTGAACATCCCTATCTATGACCCTGGTATAGCCTGCTGAACTATCACTAGCTGATGTACATTATCTGGTATGACGTGCCAACTACAGTGTATTTCCAAGGCAAATCTCTGACTCGGTATTAAGTCATGCAGAATAAATACTTAACAAATTCCATGGTATTGAAATTAAAACATTTCAACATGCAATAAAGGACAGTTTATGTTGCACATTTTTTTCTTTACCTCACTGTTAATCCCATCAATGCCTCAGTATGAAGGCTAAAACAAAGAGCAAGTGAACACATATACTGTACTAGAATTAGTACTGAAAGGGATCTTGAAAGTTAGCTGGCCTAAACCTTTACTAATAAAGAGAATCTACCGCTACAGCAAGCTTGAGTATGAGATATCTATGTCTTGTTTCAGAAACTCTAACAAAGGAGAAGCAATAACCTTTGAGGTAGGTTGTTCTATTGTTGAATAGCTCCTACTGTCAGGAAGATCTTCCCAAGGTAGTTTGAACTCTTCCTTCTTGTAATTTGAAACCACTGGTTCAGTTCCTATCCACTGGAGGAGCTGAAAACAGACCTGCTCCATCATCATCATGGTGTCAGCCCCTCACATATGAATAGTCTGTTCTCCAAGCTACACATAACCAGTTCTTTCAGTCATTCCATGCAAGAGGCTGAAAAATGCTGGTTGAAGAAATGGTTTGAAAGCTCACTTGAAAGAACTATCTTCCTCCTGTGCATACATTCCAGTTAGGCAACATCCTTGGTTCACCTGTACTGCCTTGAACTGGATAGAAATAACATCTAACTCAATGTATCATTTACACAATTGTGGAACAACAGTAGATTCAGAACAGGAACTTGTAGCAGAGCATGTGTTATCTCCAAGCTGACATGGAGTTACTGCTGAATATGGTTCACCTGTCTGTGAACAATCCACCCAATAACAGCAATGTCTTCCTCTCTTTTGCCTGTTTTCCCAAAAGGAGTATTGCCCTTGGAGGTGGGACCTAGACATCCTCTTATGCTCAGTATATGACTGCATGGGATTTGTACCAAACTGTTGTATCTTCAGTTAGCAGAAGAAATTAGGGCAAGTTACTGCATGATAAAACTAAAAGTTAGGGTCAGGATGATTTCATCCCATTAAAACTGGGCAAGAGGGGGCGGAATTGTTTTTTAAGAGCCCTGTTTTCTAGAATGCCTACTTGATTACAATCTCCTTTTCTGCTAAAGCATGTGTTCTATCTGAAGCTCAATTTCCACATATATTCTATACAAAATTGAAGATGCCTCCAGTTTTGTTGTATATAAAGCACAATATCGAATGGCCCAGTAACCACACAATCAACACTTCCTAATCAGTAAGGGACTTAGCCACACTGTATATGACTGCCCTGGCTCTCTAAGTTGTGTACGTTAGCCGATACCTTCATCAAAAACATATGGCAAAAAACCATACAGATCTTATTAACATCCATGATAACCTTAAACTACCCTTCGGTTGATAATCCACAGCCAGATGTTTCCATGAAAAAAACAGTACAATAGTCCATTAGGAAGAAACTTATTTTCCTCCAACTACAAGCAGCCCCTGTAACTGGAAGCATCCTCTGTTTCACCAGGTTTCCCAAGATGCTCCCATCCCCCACCCCCATTTTTTTTCTTTCAGCAGAAATTTAAGAACTTAAGCCTTTCACACAAACCAACAAAGGATACAGGATTTGCCTTAAGGCACTATTTAGAACTCTGTGCTCTGTTACTTCACAAACAATAGAGTGGGAGGCAATGAGCCCTAAGCAGTATCACAGAGATAAAACATCACAGAGATAAAAGCACTGAGCCGGGCTGCCCAAATTGTTAGAAATACTCAATATCTTTAAACAGAGTAGTACTCAAAAATTAGAGAATTACTGCAGTTCCTATCCCCCCCCCCGAATGATTATGCTGTGACCAAAAGTCAAACTATCAAGGAGGTTTTGATCATTCTCATTATTACAGAGTTCTGTGAAGTTGGTACCTAGAATTTCTCCTGATCAAATATTAATTAGAAAAGAATAAGATAACATTTCAAATCTCTACATCTTTTCTCAATTCAAAAAGGCCCCAAATAGTTTCTTAATAACTCATGGAAGATTAGCCAACTGGTAAATTGGCTCAGCGCCAGTTTTTTCTTTTTTCTTTTAAAAGCCAGCTATGAATTAACTGGATTTCCTTGCAGATAACTGCAGGGAGTGTATATAGTTTCGATTCTTATTTTCACAATTACCATGTAAACACAACATTTATGATAGCTAGCTAAGTACTAACTAGTTCTCACAGCTCTCTGTGTGATCACAGGCACGTGGAGGCAGCAACACAGTTCTTACGGGACTGCCTGGAAGCAACTGGGGTAGGATGCTGAGAAGGAGTCTGTCTTTCAACAGCAGCAGCAGCAGCAGCAGCAGCAGCAGCAGCAGCAGCAGCAGCAGCAGCAGCAGTAGTAGCAGCAGCAGCAGCAGCTTAGAACGGACCTTATGGATCACTGAGTCCAGGCCTTTTCAAGAAGGCACAGTGAGGAATCAAACTCCCAACTTCTGGCTCCACAGATAGCTAAACCACGGAGCTATCCCACTCAGATGCTTTTAGACTCTGCTGATGTCCACTACTAATGTGATTCTTGGTTGCATCAACAGAAGCATTGTGTCTAGATCAAGGGAAGTGATAGTACCACTCTATTCTGCTCTGGTCAGACCTCATCTGGAGTACTGTGTCCAGTTCTGTGCATCTCAATTTAAAAAGGATGTTGACAATCTTGAATGGGTCCAGAGGAGGGCGACCAGGATGATTGAGGGTCTGGAGGAAATGTCTTATGAGGAGCGGCTTATGGAGCTGGGAATGTTTACTCTTACAAAAAGAAGACTGAAAGGGGATATGATAGTTATGTTTAAATATTTGAAAGGATGTCACATTGAAGAAGGAACTGGTTTGTTTTCCATGGCTTCAGAGACTAGGACTCGGGGCAATGGTTTCAAACTACAGAAAAAGAGATTCCATTTGAACATTAGGAAGAACTTCCTGACGGTCAGAGTTGTTTGGCAGTGGAATATGCTGCCATGGAGGGTGGCGGGGTCTCTTCTTTTGAGGTTTTTAAGCAGAGGCTGGATGGCCACCTGTCAGAAATACTGTGATGGGGTTCCTGCATGGCAGGGGGTTGGACTGGATGGCCCTTGAGGTCTCTTCCAACTCTATGATTCTACGATTCTACGATTCTATACTACCTCTTAATACTGTACTCTCCATTATTATAGTTTCCAAATGTACTTATAGTGCATCATCAAGGATCATTTTGCTATCTATACAGAGACAATTTGATATTCGCTGGACTGCACAATGCAATGCATACCCTCTTTATATGGTGGAAACATTACAACTAATGGGAAAAAAGAAAGAAAGAAAAAGCAAGGCAGGGTCATTGTAAAGTTACTTATGGACGTAACTAGGACTCAAATCACAAATGTCTTTGGAAACAGTTCTGAAATGTAGACTAGAGAATTAAATTAGCTTCAGTCCTTTCTGTCTGCAAATTCCCTCAAGCCAATGCACAGACATGCAATGAATATCCATCAAAGTCAAAATGAGAGGAGAAGAGTTTGGACAACTATAAGAGAAATGCTGCAGATTTTTAATAAGGTAAATTGTTCACATTGTTCATTTCATGCCTGGCCACACATCTGACAGTTAGAGAAGTCCATAGTTGTCCAAGGGTTAGATGGGCAGTCCAGAGAAGATTTGGGCCATGCAGACGTTCAATTGTAACTGTCTATCTTTAATCTGAAACTGGCTTAGCAAGTCTGCTTATGCAATCAATTTTTACTATGAATGAACCAATGCAGTTTGACTGGTTCATCGTGCATTTGGATGGCACCTTGCCAGCATTAAACTAACAAGAGCTGTCTTCAGTGAAAAGTAAATCAAGCTTTTGTACTGTAACATGAAATAATGCAATAGTTAATATGCTTCGATTGTATACTTGGCTGACTTATTTTTGTGAAAATTGTTGTCCTCCAGACTTGGGACTCATTATGAACTACTTCAGCAAGGATGTCTCACTGGGAACCCACAGTTATTCCAATACACAGTGGAACCCATGAAAGGGCCTTCTCGACGACTGGGCCCAGACTCTGGAACTCCCTCCCACTAGAGGCTAGGACTATCTCATCTCTGTTGTCCTTATGGAAACAGGCAAAGACCTTTCTCTTCAGACAAGCTTTCCCTGAATGATGGACTACCATGTGTATTTTATATGGTTCACATAGACTTATGACTGCTTATGACTACTTATAACCATGTTGCTTTAATGTAATGTTGTCTATTAATGCTGTAAGATGTCCTCAATTCCTTCTTCTCAAAATACTTGAACATGTCTTAATTGTACTGGACTGTATACAGTGGTAACTTGTATAAAGGAATTAATTCATTCCAAATGAAATTATGTTAAGCAAATGTTCCTTTATACAAATTTCCCATAGGAATGCATTGAAAACAGAGTAATCCCTAATCGCGACCATTTTTATGTTTTGCTGATTCGCCCCATAGATGATTCTGTTAAGCAAATTTCCACTATCTCCAGAATTTTTATGTTGTACAGATTTTATGTTATACAAACTGTTTGTTATACAAGGGTCCACTGTATTATCCCTCATTAATGTAAGCCGCCTTGGGTCCTTTTTCCAAGGAGAAAGGCGAGGTAAAAATACTCTAAAATAAATAATAAATAGATAATGGGGTGAATGGCAAGTCCCATCCTATCCTTCCTTCTCTTACAGCAAGGGGTGCAAGATTTGTACTCCTCAGGCTGCACACAGACTTCAGCTTCTGTCTTTGGGGCTCTTAAAGGTGTTGTGGTGATGTTTCCTTATTAATGGCCATTGGGTAGCCTTGAAAAAAAGAGTCTACAATGGGTTTATTTGCACACATAGCTGCTCTTCTGTAAAATATACTGAATACCAGCTTATCTTATTGCTTTGCTAAATCATTAAGTAACAGCAATCTTGGTACTGAGTAAAATCTTCATGAGGCCATTTTCTTTACCTCACACCTGATACTGTTCAGCACAGTGTGGGCTGGAAGGTAGCAAGGCAGCCAGGGAATAAACATTTCCACTTGGTGGCAGTGGTGATGGCAGGAGAACAAAGGGATAGTAAATGATTTGTTAATGCTTACTCCACTCCCCTTGATAGTTCATAGATAGGGCTATAGCCCCTGTGGCCACAGATAGGTAGGCTCAAAGCATTGTCACTCATGCTGAAACTGTGTAGTTTCTCCCTTAATTTTTATGTGCAAAGCATAAACATTATGAAGTCCTTTTCCTTCTAAAATAGTTTGCAGTGTTAGGTCTTTTGACATCTAGCAATATGCTATGGTTAAGACTTAGAATTAATATACTGTATACAGATGTGTTCTATGCAGACATTCCTCTCTGCATGTACGATGCAACAGGAACATGGCTGTGCATGGAAAAGTTGCCCCCATTGACTTCACAAATCCAGCAGTATTCTAGACTTTGTGCACTAAGCATGTAGATTTGTTTGTGTTGTGTGTGTGTTGTGCCGTTACAGTCGTGACCGACTGTTCGTGACCACATGTCCATGGAGTTTTCTTGGCAGGAATACTGGAGTGGCTTGCCAGTTCCTACTCCAGAGATTTGTTTAATTTTCTGTAACTAATAAAGAAGTTGATGCAGCAAGACTCTTGCCCTGAACTGAATGCAACTACTGTACCAATGTTCATGTTTAGTGCATGAAGATCTCAAATGCTGTCAGAGATGCAGGAACATTCAAAGACAGGACTAATATGTGAAAGTCATGTTCCCATCTTTACATTAGTTCTACACACAAGCAGGCTAACACAAAGATGTAGTCTCTCTGTCTATTTGCAATGTGTGATCAAAATGTTAAATTAAGGGCTGATGGACCCACTTCTCTCTCTCTCTCTCTCTCTCTCTCTCTCTCTCACACACACACACACACACACACACACACACACACACACACACACACACACACACACACACACACACACACACACACAATTCTGGATCATGAGACTAATGACTTGGCTGAAAAGTTCCATAGTTCTGCAACGGGCAAACCAATTATGAAATTCTGAATCATGGAACAAATGACCCGGCTGAAAAGCTCCACAGTTCTCAGGTGGGCAAACAAACTATCTTTTGGTAGAATCAGACTGCTTTTCTATAACTCAGGAACTGGTCTACCACAAGAGGTACTGGAATTTTCCAAAGAGATGGCTGATTGCACAGAAAAAAAAGAATAAATGAATGAGCAATGAATCTTCAGAACTCTACCCATATGCTAAGGGTGTATTTACTGACTTACACTACATGGATTGACTCAGGAACATTTCAAGTACATGAGTCAAGTTTAGAACATACTGTCAAAAGGTAAATGTTCTTTCCACTTTCTGTGAAGCAATGCAGGCATTTCAAACTACCTTCTAATTGGGATCTATTCCACACCCACTTTAAGATAGTATCAACATACTAGCCTAACTGCAATGTTATACTGTAGTTGCCAGCCTTGCTTAGAGATCATTTCTACTTATTACAATTCCCCAGAACTACTTCACAAACAGGATGAGCTCCGCTGGCAATTGTATAATAGCAGGCTTTTCTGGTGCCTTACTGTTATAGATTACACAAGTACAGTGTACCTAGCTACCGTATGGGCACACAGGCTTTTGGTTATTGAGATCTTGGTATCAGACCTGAACAGTGCTTTTGGAACAGTGATGCAGCTACATCACCACAAATCTGGTTTCCAGTGTCTGGGCTCAGATGTAAAGTGGTCCTAGTCTGAGTGAGGTTCATCCAGGTGGACTTGGCAGTTTGTAGAATGCAGCAGGTCTTACTTTTTCAGTGAAGGAAGTGTAAGAGGAGTGAAAAGTCTTTACATGCAGGACAGGGCAAGAAAAACAAATGGAAGAAATCCAAGTCTGGAATGACTTGCACTCTTGGGCATTCATCACTGCTGAATTTGTAAACTCTTGTGTTAATCACAACAGTCCCTATAGGACTTCACTCCATACCTGGGGCACAGTGACTCCCTCAATACTACACACTTAAATTATATGTCAACAATGTTGCTTGAAACTAGGTATCTATGATTAAAACCCATTCTCCAATCATAGATTAGTAAAACTTTTCTGCACAACCTAATTTCTAGCACATGTGCATTTATAAACATCCACACAAGGAGAACTCTTATCCACTGAGGTTGCGATAAACTGATTCTGAGCAAATTATCTGTAGTATGTTTGGGTGATGAAAAGAGGAAGAAGTTTTGCCCTCACTGTACTGTGTTTGAATGTGCATGAGGAAACAATACATTTCATCCTAACAGCTGCAGTAGACTGGAGAACAACTGTGGGGTAGGGAGGAAGCTCATTCACATAGTATTATAATTTCAGAGCTACAGTACAACAATCAATTACAATGACTAGATACAACAGAGGGATCTACAGGGGACAGAAGACATAATAAAAAGGAGATTTTATTGTACAACTCAGCTTCAAACACATACTTATGATATTTCAGCTAGGAACTCATACTTAGTCGAAGTTGCTAAGACATAAATACTTATTTAACTAAAACTTTTAACATACATTCTCCACTGCACCAATACCACACTTTCCCCAAAAATCAAATTAAAACCATACCTTGCTAGGTCCCTAGGCCAAAGCACTTCTCTGTTTTGTTCCCCATGATGAACTCTAGAGAAAGGGGTCAGATTTATTTTGTAGGTTGACACCTTCATCTGTCTGCCATCCAAATACTCCACCAAGAAGGGGGGGAAAGGAGTGTGCAATCTTAAGAGACACAGACACACGAGAGAAAAAGGCTGGTGCTCTCCAAAGCTCAATCAGTGCTTGTGGAAGAAGAGGCTGGGAAAGAAGCAAGCCAGGCAGAAGGTGAACACTATAAACAGCCCTACAAAGTAATCTGATCCCTCTGTGAAATTAACCTCTGAAGTGCTGGAGGAAAATAAGATTCTGCCAGTACCAAGTGAGCTGCGAACATGTTGCAACCAACATGCTTGATGCAAGCAAGGCTGTGCAAAAGCCCCAGGTCAGAAGCTTTTTAATTACCACAATGTGAGCACTGCAGCCTGATCCCAGATACACAAAAAATGAACAAACCCAATCACATAATCCTAACCTACTTACATACAAAACAGTTTGGATATGCATACTGTATTAAAATACACAATTACGACAATTAGGTTGATTTCAAGGCAGATTTCATTTGCTCACAGACAGAACAGCTGTGAAAAACAATTGTTCTAGATTCTAAAACAATTACAAAGATTACAAAAATTACAAGGTCCTTGCCTTCTTTCTCCCTGGATCCTCTGTGCAGGAGAAAGAGTACATACGAATTGGCTGGTTTTCTCAAACAGCGAGAAATCACTGAACAAATAGTTACATTTGAATGCCCTACATTCCTTTAATATTTTCATTCGTTGGATCATATGTTGTTCAATTGCTTAGGACAACACTACACATTGGCCTTTTATGGGCACAAGTGTATTCAGAGTACATACCTGAGTGCTATTATTTGAGTAAGTGATACAAAATATACTGTGGAAAAAAGCTTGCAAAGAAATACAATATTAGACCAGAGTATTAGCTTGATCCAAATCAGGATATATATGACTACTAACTGATACAATGAGGCCCTTCATTGAATTTCCTAGCTTGACGGTTTCTAAGGTAGTTGAGCAATGAAACAGGACATGCACACTTACATTAGTATGGTTCTGATGCAATATCCTGATTGGTATAGACAAGACTTGGATGTATTCTAATTGGTCTAGGTCCCTTCCCCCTATTCAATGTGCAATCCAAAATTGTACTGTTGGATGTGTGTGGCTATCACCTGTGCTAGCAGGGTTAGGGCATGCCTGCTTATGAATAACAGTGTTGATTAAAGATGGGTGTTTCCTGCATTGTATGAAGCACAAGGTGACACTGTCTAGCTGTTCCTAATTCCCCCTCCCCCCACAGCCGCCTGGTCCACCTACTGGGCTCAGTGTGCCACCAGGGTCCCTTGACGTGCCAAACCATACCGGAGCTCAGCCAGCCCTTCCCAGGCAGCCAACTTCTCATTGGCTGCACCGGGAGGCTCTCCTTCCCGCCTCCTGGCTGGGGTGGTCAGCTGCTTGAAGGGGCTGGGAAGGGCTGGCTGAGCTCCACTGTTGAGTGTTGCATCACTGACAAAGAAGGACCCCAGCAGTGTGTAGACTTTGGTAAGTAGAGCAGGTGGCTGGAGGGAGCTGGGGGGGGTAATTAAGAGCAGCTGGTTAGTGGAGCTTTGTGCACTGTATGAAAAACAAAGTGGCCATCTCTAGTAGTGATCTAAATATTTTATTTTCATTCGATACAGTGTAATTTACTTTTTACCTTGATGGCAGAGGGTCAAACTACACATTATATTAAGTCTGTTGTGTGCAACTGTCTCTTCTTGTTTTAAGTGAAAGTGTCTGTGCGGGGTCCCAATTCATATCAGGGACATCATTCATGAGGAGGAAGATTTTTTTGCCTCCTCCCACAAGTGTGAAGGTCCTGATGTTTAGTTATCTGTGTGGAAGGAGAGGTATATTATTATTATTATTATTATTATTATTATTATTATTATTATTATTATTATTATTATTATTATTATTATTATTATTATTATTATTTATTTATTTAAACTCTGACAAATACCAGGTGAAAAGTAGCTGGGAGGGATGGTTTAACTTCTCCTTTTTTGTTTAGCAGTCTTAACCCACATTACAGCTCCATAAGCTTATTGGGAATTAAAAAGAAAAGAGCCAGAAGTTTAACAAAATATATAGCATCAGATGGTAAACAAAACTCACTGAGCATTTACCTTACAATATTTTGTTTAAGCCTTTTTCCTCTGAATGCCTGGAACATTAAAAACATACATACACCCTTCTACGTTCGCAGCATGAACCCCAGATTTTTCTGTATTTCCTTCACTACTGCCACAAATAGGGAAGTATAAAATATTTTTATTTCAGTATTTAATCCATCTACAGCCTCACTTTCCTTCAACAAGTGGCGGTACATAGCCTCACTCTCCTATATCTGTCCTCACAATAGCTCTGCGTGAAAAGGGCAGCGGAAGAAAGAATGCTCAGCTTAAGGTCAACCCTACGTTTTCACAGCTTAGCAGAGACTTGACTTGGGTTCTTCAGGTCCAGCAGTGTAATAAGTGTTAGACCATCCTGGCTTCGAATATCAAGCACTCTCGAGCACTGTGCTTCACTAGTTGCTACCATCCTTCTCTATTTCTATTTATAAGGGGCCTAAAGTGGACCTGCATCACATGAAACACAGCTACTGTCAACGCAGCCTGCCAGCTGTGTACTGTAGTCTGCAAGATGTTTGAGCATTTACTCGTGCCTCCCATCTCATTCCAGCAGTAACCTAAAACAGGGATGTTTCTTGAGCTTGATAGCTGCCATATGTGATTGTGGTCTTCATGGGCCACCAGGTACAGAGTCCTAAGTTAAATCAACCTAAGAAGGACTGATGTGAATTAATTTTTAAAATGGCAGCACTATTTCAGATTTGACACAAATAATGATAGTCTTTCACTGTAGAACCAGAATTTTGAAAGACAGACAGGAAGTACTAAAATACATTTATCTTACAAATGGGGTGGTGGTGGAGTGCTCTGGAGCTCCCATTTTGTATTTGTATAATAGTTTGGAGATATTGCATGGTAACTCCTTAAAATAAGTAAAATCATATGTCACTAATATGGATGTGTTTTACATTATGGCAGATTATGCTGCAGGTGCTTTGCAAAATCAGGAAACAAGTTTAATAGCACCTCAGGGCAAACTCAATAAATCCCGCTGAAACCCTTAACACACAAGTAAATCAGTGGGGTAGTTTTGTATTTTAAACGTGAACCAAAGTAGTGTAGAGTCTGTTTCTTATTTTTTATGACAGCAAAGGCCAGGCGACCCTATAAAATTGGGACTTCTGAAGCAATGTTTTAGAAGTGGAAACCACGAGTTTAGGGCGGGGGGAGAGCGATACATCTTACAGCAATGAATAGAGGGTGCAGAGCAAAAAGTATTGCATATACTCCAGAAATCATATGTTAATGTTACATCTAAAATGTTTTAGGTAGTGACAGAAGAGCAGACATAATTCATGGACTCAAAAATAAACTAACTTTTCCAAATATTTTCCTGAAACTAATCTGAATTTTGACCAACTCGCTCAAACACCCTAATATTCTTTTCTACTTCAGTTTCTCTTTCTTTCCTTGTTACTCTGATACCTTTTCAGCAACCATAAGAATAAGCAGAGTAAAAGGGACTAAGATCTGTCCCTTTCTGATGCCTGACACATTGCAATGCATCTGGGAAATAGAGTTTTCCAAGAGATACTGCAATGGTATATATGGGGACGAACAACATAATTTCCTTTCTTCTGTTGTGTTATCCTAAAGCAAGATTGCTGGTAGAAAGCTGCAGGGCATTGGGGATTGGCTTAGAAGAAATAAGGACATTTAATTCTGAGTAAAAGCCAGCCTGCTGAAAAATTATCTCCATACTCCCCTAAAGGCTTCCAGTATTTGGTAGGTACAGTAATACCTCATAAGACGAATGGCCCTTAAGACGAAAAACTTGTAAGGCAAATGTAATTTCTGGGGATAGGAAAAACTTCATCTTACGAGGTACCATTAATCCTTGCCCAGCTTGGGCTGTTTGCAAGGGAAACATTTTTATGGCAAAGATGGTGGATGTGCCAATTTGCTATTTTTGAATAAACAACCAAAAAGCAAAAAATCACAACCATTCAGAAAAGCCTCATTTAGAACTAGAGGCTGTGTTTTTAGGACAAAAAGAAAGTGTGTTAATGAATTTCCTTCCAGTCAAAATCAGCTGTCTGTTGGCTGCAGGGGTGGGGAGAACAGTCTTCTGCTGTCCCTTGACTGAAGTTCCATAGGAATGCATTGAAAACCCATTAATCCGTTCCCATGTCATCCGTCCGGAACGGATTAATTGGTTTTCAATGCATTCTTTTGGGAAACCGTGCCTCATAAGACGAATATTCTGTGCAAAGAATTGACTTGTAGAACGAAATTCATCTTACAAGGCACTACTATATCGGTGTTCCATGCCAAATCCTGATGTGAATGATATTACCTAGCACCTCATTCCTTTGGTTCAGTCCTAGTGCTCATACCAAAATGTGTAACATGTGGATGTAACAAACAAACAAACAAACACATGCCAACTGCAAATCCCTGTTGAGGGGTTAGCTCTTCATCACATTGGATTGCTCTTAACCACACTGGAAAAGTACCCTTTTTAAAATGCTACACAGCTTATATATGCATTTGTTTTCTGTAATTTCATGGGTTAAAAATTTACATACTCCAAAGGGTTATAAAAATACAAACTTGAGGGAAGAAGGCACTCTAAAGCCATGTGTACATAAGCCAAGGAAAGCCCGCACTTGCTTTCCTTTGCTCAAGCCTATGCTTTCGTGGCTACTGGGTCACTATAGCAACATGAAAGACTGCTTATTTAGAAGATGGTAGATGTGACAAGTTGCTATTTTTGAATAAACAACCAAAAAGCAAAAAATCACAACCATTCAGAAAAGCCTCATTTAGAACCAGAGGCTGTGTTTTTAGGACAAAAAAGAAAGTGTGTTAATGAAATTCCTTCCTGCAGCTGGGCAATTATCTGTATTAAACTAGATTAGCCGTGAATATAAAAAGACCAGAGTGCTCTATTCTGTTGCCACATGTTTGGATAATGATAGAGCTAGAGAGTGGTTTAGCTGGGTGGGCAATAGATGGGATAAGATGATCAAAAATAGATTGAGAATTGCTTTGAAGACAGATAGGCTGTAACTCAGTGATGGAGCATATGCTTGCTCTGTAGTCTCAGGTTAAATCCCGGAATTATAAGGTTAGGCTGGGGAAAGTTCCTGACTGCAGCCCAGAAGAATCCCTGTAACTCCAGGGCAACGGCAGGCAGATGAAATGGAGATCCCCAAATCCTATTCTGTGTTGCCAGATTTGATTATCTATATAGGGCCCATTCCATTTTTGCAACTCTAAGGTTATTACTATTAATCAAGGAACAATATTTGCTGCTGCTTCTCCCCAGAGGCCAACTGCAATGTAAGAGAGGCATGTGAAACAGAGCATAGGCAGGTTGCCTTTTTATCTTACTTTGCCCAGGATCAACCAGTCACCATGTTTAAAAAAAGCTGCTATGTGAAAGGAGGGTTGCCCATAGCGACAACATGTGTTAAAATTCATGAGGACCACATTCGTTACATCCCCCCTTTTTTCTTTTAGAAATTGGAAATGCAAAGTGTCCATATTCACAGAATCACAAAAACTGGGACCCACAAGATCTTCTTACTGGAGTGCAAAGTTCAAACCACAGCTCAAGATATTTCTGAGAAAAAGCCAAGCAGAAACAGCATGCTAGCTGTAGTTTATCCCAATCCCCATAACCCTGAAACAGAAGAACAGTTTTTAGAACATTCTTGTGTTAGCTCCACTGAGTTTATTTTCCTTGAACTCCTCTGAAGTTATATGATTTTTTTTTGCACTTGTTTGGTGCATGGAAAATGAATACAGACTTCCTTTATTGATTTTACACTTAATAACCATCGTACTTTTAAAGTTTCACAACCTGTGTGTGGTTAGTGTGTTAAAAATTAAGCTGGTAGAAGTTAAAAAACAAACAAACAGAATGTTCAAATAGCAATCGGGTCAGATAAGTGAAGTCATTTTACAAAAAAGGTCTGTTCCAGTAGTTAAAATTGTGGGTCAAGTTAGAGGGAGGTATTAACTTACCTAGAAAGCAGCTGTTTGAAAACACATTGCACTGTATCATACATATCCCATGTAATGAAATCACAGGCGTTAACTCAAATGTACCACTTGTTTAGGCCTTAAGCCTCTTGTCTAAGCATGCATGAAGGTTTTTGAAATATTAGTGGGATGTGGATCCAAGCTGCACTGAAAGGGGATACTGGAATCTAACAGTAATGTTCAAAGTCAATAAAAATAAAGAGTCATATTTGCTTTTCCATTGTGCAACATTTTAGATCCCTACAAATGCCCCATATTGCACACATGGGAGTGAAAATCATTCCTCAAAGAGCACAAAATATTTTATTTATTTATTTATTTATTTATTTATTTATTTATTTATTTATTTATTAAATGTCCTGAACTGGCACAAGCATCCCACAGACAAAGGGACCCACTAAATACTGCTCTATTTTCTGTATTTTAATTTACATATTCTGTCAAGTATAAAAAGCAACTAGCAAAACACATTTGGACAATTACATGAAACAGAAAGGTCTCAAGAATCATCTGATTTCATTTCTGTTCACACTGCTGGCTTAGCGTGCTGTATGCCAGCTGAGCCTTACACGTTAAGTGTAACCCTAGCTAAACGTGTGGGTGTCCTCTCAGTTATACCTGTCCGAAGCAAGGTTAAACACTCAGCCTGACAGAGGCTGCCTTTAAAGATGGTTCAGAAGCTCTAACTATTGCAGAGTGCAGCATGGACTCCAGAAGGATCTCTCCAAACTGGGGGAATGGGCTACGAAATGGCAAATGCGTTTTAATGTAGCCAAATGTAAAGTAATGCATATTGGGGCAAAAAATCCAAACTTTATCTATCAACTCATGGGCTCTGAGTTATCCGTGACAGATCAGGAAAGAGATCTTGGTGTGTTGGTGGACAGCTCCATGAAGGTGTCTACCCAATGTGTGGCAGCAGTAAAGAAGGCCAATTCCATGCTAGGGATTATCAAAAAGGGGATTGAAAATAAAACAGCCAACATTATAATGCCATTATACAAAACAATAGTAAGGCCGCATCTGGAGTATTGTGTACAATTCTGGGCACCACATCTCAAGAAAGACATAGTGGAACTGGAAAAGGTGCAGAAGAGAGCGACCAAAATGATTACTGGGCTGGGGCACCTCCCTTATGAAGAAAGGCTAAAACATTTGGGGCTCTTTAGTCTGAAAAAAGGCCCCTGAGGGGGGATATGATTGAGACGTACAAAATAATGCAGGGCATGAGTAAAGTGGATAGAGGGAAGCTCTTTTTTCCCTCTCACAAAATACCAGAACTAGGGGGCATGCACTCAAATTGAGGGCTGGGAGAGTAAGAACAGACAAAAGAAAATATTTTTTCACCCAGCGCGTTGTTAGTCTATGGAACTCCCTGCCACAGGATGTGGTGATGGCATCTGGCTTGGATGCCTTCAAAAGGTGATTGGACAGATTCCTGGAGGAAAAGTCCATCACAGGTTACAAACCATGATGGAGATGTGTAATCTCCAGTCTTAAAACCAGGGTACTTCAAGGGCCAGATGCTGGGGAGTGGTATCAGGAGACAGATATCTAGTCTCATGCGCTTCCAAAAGCATCTGGTGGGGCCACTGTGAGATACAGGAAGCTGGACTAGATGGGCCTTTGGCCTGATCCAGCATGGCTCTTCTTATGTTCTTATGTTCTTATGGACTAGACATGCTGCGAAATGAAATTTACTGTTAGAACACACACTCAATTTAGCCTATCAGTATTTCGAGGTCATCTTCAAAGAATCAAACAAAAGTCTGCAGACATTTTTGTTATCCCTGGCACAGTTAGAAATAAACGGTATCAGAGCAATGATGGCCACATGCCCTCTTTAATGGAGGGCTGCCAGGGGACAAGTCTCCCTCTAAAGGTCTGTCTACTCCATATCTAACTGAAATGTAAAGAACCACAAGGAGACAGATAAGAGACAATGAAATTGCCCTTCCACAGAAAGTACACTGCCTACTCATCAAATATAAGAGTCTTGTCACTCTTCCAGCTCAAGAGAGACACACTTTACAATAGTTCAATTTAAATTATTTATTTATTTATTTGCATTTCTATCCTCTGCTCCCCCCCCCCCCAACCTGGTCAACTAGCCATTCTCTCAGCAAAAGCCACAAATGAGACAAATAAACAAAATATTAATAAAACAACTAGCAAAAGAAATTATATGACACAAAACAATCACAACAAGAAAATAATAAAAGACATCATAAAATCATAAAGTCATACACAACTTTCACCACCTCTCAGCAGGAAATATAATATCAGTGTATCTAATTTTATGCAGATTAGTCTTTTTGTCATGAACGTTTTCCTGTTTTGATGACATGTAAGTGGCCACTTTATTGAAGACCCTTCTAATATTTTTTCTTCAGATACGCACTGTAGTTTTGTAAAACAATAATTAAAACCTCATAATATCTTAAGCCATGTCTTTCTATGTGAGAAGTTTTTAATGCTTTGCAGGTTTTTAATTTCTGCAGAATTCAGCAGCCCTTAATAAAACTGGCATAATACTGTGTCTAAAGTTGATTAGCCTACTTTACAAAAAATAAGGGAACTGACTTTCAGTCATTCCAACACAACAATAAGCAGAAACTATAAAATGAGAGAAGCACTCTGAAGGAGGAAATAAGGCCAGTCTTTCCCAATGTAAGATAAATACAAAACTGGATGTGCTTTAGTTTAGAGCAAAGTTTTCCAACGTTGGCCCCACTTGTTCTCAGACTACAACTCCTAGGCGTTCTTGGCAGTACAGATCGTGGTGAAGGCTTCTGAGAGTCTTAGTCCAAGAACATCTAGGGACCCAAGGTTAGGAACCACTGGTCTAAATGTAATGTTTAAAGATACAGTACTGTCACCAAACTTCGTCCTCAAGAAAGAGGAAGAGATTCCAAACAGGTTAAAACCTTTCTAGTAGGAAGCAGAAGTCAACAAAATGATGATATATTATTCAATCTATGGAAGCATTTTGATTTCACAATTTGTTCTTTGAAAAGGAGCTCCTTTCTCTCATGGTGTAGAATCCATCTTTGTTTATTATGAAATGAGGATAAGAGAAACAGCATGAATACACAATCAAAAACTCAGTTAGTGATTAACAATGCATTCCCTACCCCCAAGAAGAAGAAGAAGAAGAAGAAGAAGAAGAAGAAGAAGAAGAAGAAGAAGAAGAAGAAGAAGAAGAAGAAGAAGAAGAAGAAGGCAAATAGGCACAGTCAATCAAAATTCTAAAAACATTGACTTGTTTTATATAACAGATACAAGTTTTAACAAAAAATTAAGTATGTCAAATATCAACACAGTATGTATGCTGTTCCTAATACTGCCATTTTAGTAGCTCTGATGGTGTTATTTCTGAGATTTGTAACTGCTTATAATACTGTGTGAAATTTCTTGATATTGTTCCCAAAGCCCTGATAACGTTTTATTCACAAAGATGTTTTGATTGCCAGATCTCTCTATTTTAGCTGGGTTTTTTTCTTGATTCTTTATTTTCAACTCTGGAATCTCCTGGAATTTATTTCAAATAATAATTAGCTGCTAAAAAATTCTGATTCATGATGACCCTTTCTAAGTTACATGAATAAAACATACATTCTGGGTAAAAATCAATTTCACTGTTCAAATTTAGCATTCAAATGCAGATATTTATCTAAATTAGCCAAGTAAATTTCAATCATATGTGAAACTACCGTTGAGATGTGCAGTTCACTTTACAATTTTAGTTACATTTCACAATTAACTATTAATTTCAGATCTATAAAATAAGATCCAGTGAATACATTTACAGTACAGTGGAACCTTGATTTACATCATTAATCCGTTCCAGTGGTCTAGACTTAAGTCAAACATGACTTAAGTCAAATGAACGTTTCCCATAGAAAGTAATGGGAAAGCGGATTAATCCGTTCCAGATGATGAAAAGACCCCCGAAAACAGCAATTTAACACAAATTTGACTGGGATAGAAGATTCCTTCCAGGGATGTAAATGAAATGTCTCTTCAAAGAGAGGAGGAGGCAGTGGAATTATAGTCCACAAGTTATACGCCTCCACTTTTTAATGTTCATAGCAACAATGTCTATCATTTGAGTTTTACTGATTTTTAACGTGACGTTCCAAGTTTGAACAACCCTATGCTTACCATTAGAGTCCCACAACTTTACAGCTCCCCAACTAAAATGCTTCCATTGTGGACCAGACTTCTGCAGCCAGATTTTTTACCAGACTGAGCCGACTGTCTAACCAGCGAGGCCAGCCCCGAGCTCCCAGCCCTTCTTCTCCTCCGGCATTTCGGTGAGGCCGAGGACCAGCTCCAGGTGCTCTGAGCTGGCCTCGCCAAAGCTGCCGCTGCCGGAGGAGGGGAAGAAGGCAGGAGCAGTTTGGAGGCAGCAGTCGCGATGCTGGGTTGTGGCTGCTGCCCAATTCCGGTGCCTTGTGCCGGGGCTCCGAGATGTAAGTCAAAGCCTGCGACTCAAGTCAAACAGGCCCCTTCTTGCTGCAAATCAAATATGATGCAAGTCAAGCAGTATGTAAGTCAAGGTTCCACTGTAAAAATGTTTCTCTGCCCCAATTTCCCAATTACTTCTAATTAATCAGTGGTAGCATTGTGTAAGAATGCTGAATATTCTTGGAGGAGGAGCAGTCAGGCCTTTTTCCACATGAGAAAGAAAAATAATAATATATCAGCTTCCTTAATTGAGGAGTGGTGACCCAAGTGGATCAAGTAATAACTTAAGAGAAAGACAGAAGAAATCAAGTACTATTTTATTTGACTCTCTGTATGTGTGTATCTCCTCTCCCATGGCCCAGTATGATAGTGTAGTTATTCAGTAACTCTGTGGAATTGTAGTAGTGGTGGGAACACAAATTCCAATGGTGGAAATAATTATGTTACATACCCTTCTATTTTTATAGAAGCGAGAAAAAGAAAAATCTCAGAATGTTCTCAAAAAAGTCTTCTGAGAATTTTTGACTGAGCTCTTGTTACTCCTTTACAGGGTTTAGCTTCTTTCCCAGGCCTTGAAAATATGGCATTTTGAATGGTCAGTTTAAATACCTTTTGATTTTCCTGAAAGTGATCATAATACAGATCCTTCCCTTTTGAAACTAAAAGGGAGGTAAAAGGGAGACTAACATAGTGTCCAGTTTCAGGAAAAATATGAATTTTTCATTATTTTCTTGCTTACTACAACCTCATTTGGGGAGTTTTCTTTCTTTCTTTCTTTCTCTTTTTAATACACACACCTCCCTCCATCACCTCTTGATCTCACTTTTTGATCTCAACAAGCCCTGCTGGAACAGCCACATTATGACTTCTTCCTTTGGCTTTAAGTGAAGTTTGGGAGAGAAGGAAGGAGCTGTCAGCTGCCACTGAGATGACTACAGAACTAGAGACCAGCCATACACATAATCTCCTCAACCATCTCATACCTGAAGATAAGCACAAGAATTTTGACCCTCATCCATGAGAATTGGTCAGAAAACCTCCCCCTTCATCATTTTTGAACAGGCATTTCTTTCAATTAAACGGTATAAGGAGACTAAAAATTGTCACAGGAAAAGAAATTCAGCACAGTACTGTCTGTAACCCACGTTAAAGTAAGTTTCAACAAGCGTGATCTTGTTCTATGCCCCAGGCAGCAAAGTATCTGCAGATGTTATACAGTAATGGCCCTGGGTTTATTCAGATGAGAATGCTTACTTAACCCACTAAAAATCTTAGCTGTATTCCCTTCACCACATACAGTAGTAGTAACAGAGACAACTTAGTACCGTGTCTTACCCATGTTCTACTGCACACTATTTGAATGAGGGATCTTGTCACTGACACTGGTTTGGGAGAGAATGACTTGTGGGAGATGAATCAGAAAATACCATGTCCATGTAGTTAAGCCGATATTTATGATATTGCTTGACTTCTACAGCATTTTAGCCAGATGTTTGGCTTCAAGGGGCAAAGTGTACAATCTCACAAAATCAAACATAAGTAAATATCAAAGGAAGATCCTAAAACCATAATGGGATTTCTCAAAATCTGCACGCCCTTTTTCTGAAATTCCATTGCATTTTTCAATAGTTCTTTCCACCTAAAACGATTAATTTTCATTGTACATTTTATGTAATACAATCTAAGAATGACATATTTCTACACCAATTTCCTTGGCTTCAGAAGAAAATTCCTTTCTTTTTATTTATGCAGCATACCAGAATATAACTTTACGTTCTCATACTACAATACTGTACTCCCTTTTTTCTGCAGCTGTTAATTTCTCACTAGGTTCTCTGAACTTAAAAAAAGAGTCAGGGGGATAGCAAAACATGTGAATTATCCCATTCCCCAGTCTTACTGGCTGAAAAGCACAATTATGATTAGCATACTATATATTATACAATGCTCGCTTTTAAAAAATCAAACTTCTTACCTCGAGGAGTCAGAGTACTGTGATAGCTTATGTTTGTATTTAGGCAAGTTAAGAGAATGTGTGAATTTCATGGAAAACAACTTGGGACCTAAAATACTCAAAATAAACATACCAAATATATTCAACTATATGTCAAGGTCCCTAATTTAACCCCAAAAAACTGGGGAAACTTATTGACTCGAGTATAAGTCTAAGGTGGGAAATGCAGCAGCACCTGGCAGCTCCTCCTATGTGAGCCGGGGAAGAGGTGTGTAATGTTTAAAATGACTTTTAGCCACCCAGGCTTGGGTCAGTGGCTAAAAGTTAGTTTAACCATTGCATGCCGCTCCACCACAAAACAAGTGTGTGTGTCAAGCAAAGCTGAGCACAATGTTTAAAATGACTTTTAGCCACTGACCCAAGCACTTGCCTCAGTGGCTAAAAGTACTGTCCTGAATATAAGTCGAGGGCCCCCTTTTTCAGCCCTAAATTAGGGCTGAAAAACTTGACTTATATTTGTGTATATACAGTACTTTATCAAAGCGTATTGGCTGAAATCCTGTTCATAATGCAATCCAAATTGTAACTTTCTGTCCATTCCTTCCTGGTCAATAGAGTAACGCCACCACAACTGCAGGGAATGCACATATGCACACAACAAGGCAGTGTGCACATAATCCCTCTAAGAGGAATGGAGGAATGGACAGAAAGTAAAACTTTGGCTTATCCTGATGTGAGGGTTCGCCTCCAATGATTCCCGATCTATCAGATGAATCACATGTGGACGAATGTGGTTCTTGAAAAATAAACGTATTTTTATTTAACATTTCAACTCTGGGCTTTTCTTTTCCTTTTCCGTTACATTCATTAACAACAGGAGTTAATACAGGAATCTCAAAACTGGGTTCAGAACAATGATCCAACAATATATTCCTATCTCTGGGATTTATATTTCTTACTTGCGTGAAGTCTTCGGCTGCATGCCCAGGGGACCCCCGCAACTGCTCCCACAACAATGGTGTTGAACGTTTTGTGGGAGATTCCATCCCCAACCGGGTATCCATCCAACAGGACTAGGGGCTATATTTCCTTTCTTTTCCCTTTGGTCCTGATTGGATATCCCCATAGGAAATCTGGGGATTCCCTCCGGAGTAGGGAGCGGGAGACCAGTGTCTATCTTTCTCAACACCTCCATCCTCCTCGGCACCCCCTCTCTAACGTCTCTAACCATTCTGCTTCCCCACGCGACTCCTCGCTCTCCCCGATCCTCCTTTCTGGTCTCGAGCCACTCTGTTTGCACACTCGCCTCTCTAAACAATACTCTACTCATTCTATTCTCCGTTTGTGTTCCTACCTTTCTAATTACCTTCTCCAGGTCTCTATTAACTTGTACCCCGACATGCCAATATCGTCCTACTGACATGTCCCCATACCTCCCTCCAACTTGCATCATTTTATCTTTTCCTATACACTTCCATTCTTCTGTTTGTATGCCCTTCTCTCGTACTCCTTTTGGCTCCCCCTCCCACCTTTCTGTTTGAGTATACATATCTTTCCCATCTATACATATTCCTTCCATCTCTTCTTTTAATATATCCCATGTCACTGCTATTTTTACCACTGCTAGGAATCCTTCGATAACTCGGGAAGATTTGATCTCTCCCTCCACCTTTCCTACTGTTGTTTCCTTTCTAGCGCCTGCTTTCTCCAAATATCTGTTATCCTGCTCCTTCTCTTGGCTTCCTTGGTCATAGAGGTCTTTCTTGTCTTGTATTCCTTGTTTCTCAGCGGACGAGTCCACCTCTGTCATCTCACACCTGAAAAATTGATCTAGAAGATTCTATAAAATAAAATCTCCTATCCATAGCAAGAAGCAATTTTCCATGTATAACCATTGGCTATTTGCTCATGAGTGTGAAATTTTATACATATGGGTTGAACTCTTGTTGATTAGCATAGCAAGCTGCAACTCAAGTAAGCCCATTGAATCAGAGGAATTGACTCCCCAAATGTCCACTGATTCAAAAGGCCTACTCTGGTTAACTTGCAGTTTTTATGTTACTGGCATTACTGTTATCTTTCCATTTGCGGCAGAATGTTAAAAGATGTCACTGAAGTTTTTAAGATAACCCCATTTCCTTCCTCAGACCTTCCTCTTGCAACACTCTGCCATGCCTGTACATGAGCTGACTCTTTCCCTCTCCATGTACCTTATTGTCATTTAAATGATGATTTGTCAGGAAAACATCAAGCATTATTTCTCCCCCAAGCTGGTTCTTTTGCAAGTAAAGAGATTTAAAACAACAGCTCCTTTCAGCTTGCCTGGCTGCTAGAACTTTAGCAACTAATACTACAATTGTGCGTCTGTCCTAGTCTTTCAGGCGACACAAGTTCTTAATGAACCAGTAAGAGATTCCCAAGCTTTCCAAAGTAAGTAGAGATTTAAAAACACCACAAGTATTCATGGGGCTGCCTGAAAAATGTCTCAGTTAAATTCTATTACCCTTTACAGTGTCATTGACACTTATGCATTTATGAATGGTTACAGAGAACTACTGTGTAATAAAAAAAACCCTGGTCAAGCTCTTTATGCTATTTGAGAATATTAGCAGCCTTATGAGGAAAGGTATGACTAAGTGTATCAACTTCAACATGATTTACTGGAAATAAACCATCGTCTGCAGAAATGCCAGGATCAAACATCTCAGATGTTCACTTCATGGTCAGTAAATTCTTCATTTTATAATTCTGTGTCAAGTACCAACCCCTCTGTTGAACTACCCACAGGTGTCGGTTTGGAGATCAAGCTGGTTGAAACCCATACTCATAACTGGAGAAAATTTGGTGATGTAAAATTGTACAAAAGCTACAAATAAGCAAACAAAAATAAACAAAAAACAAGAACAAAATATTATGGAACCATTAAGGCAAACAAATGTACAGTATTTTTACTTGGAACGAGGAGTCATGGATTACAAGCCACTTCTTCAAACAGATGGAGTAAAAGTTTACATATAGCATTCATGCTGTGGGAATGACAGGAGGATCAGACCGATTGGAAAACAAGACACAATACTTGGTAATAAGCTTCCAAACAATTATTAATACTGGTAGTGGATATGCCAAGCGCTGATTATATTAACATTCTGGTAGGATGGGGGAAGTGAGCCACTGAAACAAATGTGTTAGTATTACAGCTGCACATTACTTTTGCTTTATGTTTCTGTTTTCCTCAACACAAACTAAGCTACCTCCTTGACTCTTCCCAGAATCTGGATAACACACACAATTTAGAATTCTCAACCTTTCATAAGTTTTAACAAAGAAGTCTTAACTGTGCAGTATGTGGACTATGAAAGATTGGAGGATGCATTAGGCTTGGGGGATAATCCTAACAAAACCCATGGAAAATTTCATGCAATGTGATCATAGTCATAGCCTGTTCATGGGCATCTAAGAGAAATCTGGTTGGCCATTCTAGCAACGCAGTGGTAGATTAGATAGCCCCTGTGTTGAACTACCTTGGTTCCTCTTACGTTTTAAATACTGCCTTCCAATCTAAATACAACATATGGTCTGTGAAACAAGGCTTGACACTGCAAACATTTCTTGCACTTAAGCCTAAGGATTTCTGAACCATTAAAAAAACCCATAAAAGGAGCAAATTTACCTGTCATTGTCATGGGAACTAAAGTGACAATGAAGAATAAATCTGACAATTGAACAGTGGTTCCCAACCTTGGGTGCCCAGCTATTCTTAAACTAAGACTTTCACTACTAGCTGTGCAGGCCAGGATTTCTGGGAGTTGCAGTCTAAGAACATCTGGGGACTCAAGTTTGGGAACCACTGCATTAGACTTTACTGGCATTGGAGAAGAAAAACATGTGTGGTGTTGCAATTCTCAGGCTAACCTTTGGGAGAAAGTGTTTCACAACAACAGTTGTTGAAAATGTCAGATTTCCTTTGCTGTAAAGTGCTTGATAACAGGTAGTGGATCTACTATCATAAGGCAGTCGATTTTGCAGCTGCTTCCATTGTAACATAAACTATGCACAATGGTACTGTGGCCTACTCAGTGTCTAAAAGGCTTCTTTTGTTCAACAACGCCACTTATTCACATTAGCAAATTCTTTTCTGAAAGGTTATGAATAAGATCACTTCACTTGTTAATCTGATCCATGAAATGACACCTGACAATGCTCTGCAAAATCATTCCTTTCAGTTGTCCAAAAAGCAAATGTTTCCACCATGCAACATATGAATGGGGTCAAATATTTACTTTGGAATGCCAAAAGATATCTATCTTTAAGATACTTCTTCCTCTTAACCCTGGATTAAATTTGGTCAGTCAGGCCTTTAATGAGAGCAACCAGCTTAGTCAGTGTAGCCAAGATACTGTCTGGGAAATCAAATTTCCAATAAATATTTAAACAGACAAGGTAATCTAAAAGGCAGTCACAAGAAAACAAAGTCATGGGGGAGAATTAGCTTTAATTTGTAAATGAAGCTGCCATCTTTCAAGTCAGTACAGTTCTCTGAATAGGAGAGACTGAATGAATGAGCTTGCTCATGAGAGATGGATTGTGGTGTAACCCAGCAAGACAATTCTTAGGCCCTATGTTAAATCCATTACAATATTTTAAATGTAAAAAGGCAACTCTTTGTCTTTAACTGGATATTTCTTATTACTGGAGGCAGCAGTGGAGCCTAGAAAATGGGGAATCAGGTTAGTATGCTGGTAATCTCCCACCCCTCATTTGCCTGCATTCAATAATAAAATTAGTAGGTTTTTGCCCACTAAAATCTTGAACAGGCATGATGGTTTATGGAGTAAGGAACTGCTACTCTTATTAAAATACATAACTAGTTTTCTTAAATGCAAAGACAAAATTTGTCAAAATAGTGAGAAATGGGGATTATTAATGCACAACATATTTACAGCGGTCTCTACAAGAGTGTCTGGAGAGTATCTGCCAGTAATGAAGGAGAACAAGGCCCCTCATGTAGTTTATGGATGGAATTATCAGAAAAGAGCAATCCGCTCTATGACAGACCCAGGAAGCTCTTACCTCTCTTTTTCTACTCCAAAGCCAGCCATTTTCTGTGACTGCTTGTGTTTTTCCAGGCTGCTCCCTCTACTGGATCAGAGGAAAATTTTGAATTCTTCCCTGGTTCTGGCAGATGCAAGACCCAAAAGCAGTTCATAGATGACTTAAAAGAGTTACAATATTTGTGGCATTTTGGGAAAAATTATGCTTTGAGTGCAATGTTTGCATTTAAAGTTTGCAATCAAGGGTAAAAATAAGATGTTAAACAAACAAGCCTTTTCCTGCTTTAAAGTACTTACTTCTTTTTGCCTATATTCAAATTAAAGCAATATATTTGACAATCCTGGTGGTACAGGATGAGGAACACGAGGCTTTTCCAATATCCACATACTCTCATCAGCCCCAGGTAGAATAGACAAAGTGAGAGATCATAGAAATTGCAGTTCAATCACATGTAGAAACATGTCTTCCCTATCCCTTCTCTAATGAAATTATGAGTCTTCTTGTATGCTTCTTATATTCATAATATATTAGGGGAAAATATGTTGAACAGACTAACACCTCACAAGTATTGCTCAAGGATTCCCCCCTTTCCTATTGGTGTATTAATGTATACTGCAATGGTATGTCATTAATTGCATTCCAAATAAAGAATTAGTTATAGCATTGCAACCATTTGCAAAGGGCCATTGATACAAATAAGGCTTGCAATTTGTTCCTGGATATGTTTACTTGGGAGTGTGTGTGCATACTAGGACTTGGTGTTCAGAAACTGATGTCTTTCATTCTAGGATAAATAATAACAGCTCAAATGTACCATTATTTAAACAAGCCACATTTCCTGCAAAAGGCAAAACAGATATGACTACCAGAGAAGGTACTGTACCCAAAAGCAACAAACGTCTCCAGTAAATAAGGGAAACTGGAGTGCACGCAGCAAAATGAGGCTGCAAAATCTTCAGGTTATAAAGCATGGATGATATTGCTCCCAGTTTTAGACAAGGAATTTAATTTTCAATAACCTCTGATGTTTAAGAGAAAGAAAAACAAACAAAAAACCTGCATGGAACTGAGGGTTGAATACACACACACACACACACACACACACACACACACACACACACACACACACACACACACACACACACACACACACACACAGAGAGAGAGAGAGAGAGAGAGAGAGAGAGAACAGCCAAGATGTTTCTGAAATCAAAGTGTGCATGATTAAATATTGATGAATATACAGTATCTGCAGGCAAAGCTCTTTGTTCAACAAATGATTCATTAAAGCTATATGTTCTATTTGCTTAGCAAGAATAGCTTCCAAAGTTTTTTTTTAAAAACCACTTTCTTTGGAACAGCCTGGCTTCCTCTCTTCCATTTCAGCTTCCCCTTCCTCCCCTCTTTCTTCTGTATTCCTTGTGGCTAACACACAATTAAATAAGGATGCTTCCTTCTCTGCTTATATTTAGAAGAAAGGCATTGGCTTGGGAAGTTGCTGTAAATTGGAAGCACTGAAGCTGATTTTTCCCATAGAATTCTTCAAATAAGCTGGGACTTGAGTGTGTGCAATGGAAGCTGTACAGGGCTGAAATTCCTTCTGCACACATGAGAAATATTTCAGTTTGCAGAAGGAATTAAACCTTGCCAAGCTCATATGTACAATTGTTGAGCTGTTGAACAAAGTGAAACTTCCTTTTTAGTAAACAGGCACAGAATCACACTTTGACAGCTGAGCTTCTCTATTTGATTATCAGTGGGCAAGAGAGCTGATTCAATGCTCTATGGCCAAGTTGGCCATCATAAGAGGAGATGAAATGGAAGGACAGCTAAATTATAAACTTGTGGCAGGCAGCACTGCTAAGATGCCAATGTAGTGAATCAAATGCTCCATAGGATCCACCATGGATCTTGGAAGTGTTGAGTGAAGTCATGTGAAACTTAAACCTTTTATTCAGTTTTTTTCTCAAGCTCTCATTAGTAACCTTTCAAGCTATTCATTGACTGCTCAGTCCTGATACTTATCAGCATAGCCTTAGGCAATGGGATAATTTCCAGAAGGTCAGCAGTCTCTGGAACTCAATGCACGTACATCAGTTATAGGAGAAGATATCTGCCTTTCAATCACGACACTGTACAGTACTTCCTTTATAGGCAGTTTGCATCACAGGAGCCCAGGACTGTGCAGAATCCACCACACCTATTCTACTAGATTTTCTATGTCAACTATGATGAATATTCTCAAGGCAGAATGACAAAGTATGATAAAAATACAGCCTTTTGTATGAAGAAAAATTGGACAGGCACACATATTCAGGTTAATTGAGACTACAAAAAGTTTTTATGACTGAGTGAGGATTCAAGCCCAGGTGCCAGATCTCCTGAGTCCTAGTCTATCACTCTATCCACTACACCACACTGTCTAGATTACTGCATACTACTACTAGCAAAAATATAATTCACAAGGGTTAGAATCTTCTTTTCCTAATGAATTCTGAATGTGCTGCATTGCTTAAAAGCACAGTGATTTGTTGCTGTTTAAATGCTGTAAAATTTGGTTTTATGTCATCATGAGATAGCTAAGGTGAATGAAATATCTACATTTTTAAACTCCAAAACTTCACAACTTGGGAAAATTAGTTTTCTTTCTTTCTTTTTCCTTTTTTTTTACTATTCTTCCTAGAATCCAGTAGCCCCACTGCCTAGTGTATTCTGAGAGGTGTAGTTCAAACGGCAAGTGAAATGCATCTGTTAGGAACATCTAAAGTGCAAACCTACTTCTAGTGGTGCTTGTGGGTATTTAACCAAGGATTTGTTTATGTATTTTCACCCAATCTAAGTTTTTGGGAAACAGAAACCACCATTCTGTGAAGATTCTCAGTCATCCAGATGAGTTTCTGTGAAATTTGAGTCATGGCAACTGGACTTCTTTTTCTTGAGAGACTGAAACGTTTTGCTGCTCATCCAAAGAGCTTCATCAGCCTGAATAGTCCATCTTATAGTCAGCTTTGACCTTTTGTCACCCTGGTCTGAATTAGGCTCTAAGATGAACAATGGTCTGAATAAGCTCATTAGGTGGACAACAGGCTCATTAGGTGGACAATGGTCCCCCTTTACAACTTTCCCAACCCATAAAGTATGAGTTCTGGCCTTTTTGGTGGAGGTGTGAAATATTCTTGATTTGTCTGGGGAAATTCATAGACAAATCAAGAATACTTCATCTCCACCAACAAGGCCATGGCTAAGGACTCATACTTTGTGTGTTGGGAAGGCGGTAAAGGTGGACCATTGTCCACCTAATGAGCCTATTTAGGTTATTGTTCATCTTATGAGCCTATTTCAGACCAGGAAGACATGAGGTCAAAGTGAACTATAAAATGGAGGACTCGCAACTAGCTTTTCTGAGACTGATGAAGCTGTTTGGATAAGTAGCAAAACATTTAAATCTATCAAGAAAAGAAGTCCAGTTGCCATGACTCAACTTCCAGATAGAAACCACCACTGGAACAAAAGTTCATCTTTGATAGATGGTGAGAGACATTTCAACCTTTATACTCAACACAATAAAGGTGTGTTCTTCCTAAAGTTACCATGCTGTTTAGTTTATTCTGCTTCCATTTAGCTGCCTATGAAAGGTTTTATTAAAATTGCTTTACTCGTTCATAGTATAGCACTATAATTTGCTTTATTCATATCTATCATGATCTGTAGGAAATAAGAATATTTTTTTAAAAAAATTCCTTCCTTTTTTTGTTGGGAAGGGAGAGGAATCCACGATTTCAGCCGGTCCTTAGTAGCCAATAACTGTGGTTGCCAGATTCTTGTCTGTTCACACATTTGAAGATGTAAAGGTTGTCTAGGGCTTATCTGCTCAGCTTTGTATTGACTCTTACAGTCACGGACATCTTGTGAATGGAGAAAGAGGGCAACTTCCCCTCTAAAAAAGGGGAGGCACAGAGAGCTCCCCTCTGCTGAACCTCTGAATGTGTCCCATTCTGCAATCTAGTACCTAAGCAACGACTGTCTTCCACCCAGTTTTAGTGCTGTACTCTGTACTTTGGCACAATATTCTGTACTTTGAGGGTCTCAAAGGCCTCAGTGCTAGTTTCAGTTTTATGATAGACATCTGTAGGAGCAGGTAGACCATGCATTATTTCCTGAAAGTTCAGGGCTACCCTAAGCCTACTTGGTTGCACTGTCTTGTTCCTTTCAAGCCAGGTTTTGGAAAATATTTTCAAAGAGATTTAAATAAATGATTGCAAAACCAAAAACAATGGAACAAATCAAGTTGTTAGCACCAACTAAAGCTTCTCTATTTTGTCAATTAATCTTGATAAGTCAACATTAATATAAATCTCTCTGATAGAGTTATACCTCTCTCTTTTACAGTGATAGGTTAGAGGTGCTGGACCCCCGTGAGATCCAATATCCAAATACAAACACATCTCCCCTGACCTGTGTCAGCCTCCTGATGTATTCCAGCAGCCTCCCCAACTTCCACATGAAGCCACCATGCTAGGAGAGGAGGCCAGCTGGGCCAATGCCATCACACCAGGGGTTACTAAGCCACTACCAACAGCAGACCCCCTTTTCTCAGGCCAATTCTGAGACATCTTGTCTCAGACCAATTCCTAGACACAAAGAGCAGCACAGTATTCATTGAACCTTTATTTACTAAACATGTATTATTTGCTTAAATGTTTATTCATTGAAAAATATGTCTATAGCCAAAACCGTACTACTTGGATCCATGCAATTCAAGGGAGAAATGTAGTTTATTCTAACTGGGACTAATAGTTGGATTCAGGCCTCAGTTTTCCATATTAAAAACAGGGGATCCCATTCAATTGTGGGAAATGTTTCTGGCCCCAGTCTTCAGCTATCATGTTGAAATAAGGGCTGGGGTTCATCATGGGGTTCATCAAATTTGTTTATTTATTTATTTATTTTCAAATTTGTATACCGCACTTATTTCCCGAACGGGAACTCAGGGCGGTTTACACAAAATTAAAAAAAGACAAAGACAGAGATAGCAGCATCCAAGATGGCGGACCAATATGGCAGGGGCAAAAAAAAAGAAAAGAAAAGAAAAGAAAAAAGTAAAAGAAAAGAAAAAAAAAAAAAAACCCTAGCAGTTTTCAAAGGCGTCCCTAAACAGCCAGGTCTTCAAGGCTTTCTTGAAGGACGCCAACAAAGGAGCTTGCTGCATCTCGCTCAGTAGCGCATTCCAAATAGAAGGTCCAACAACCGAAAAGGCCCGGTTACGAGTACTCGTTTACGGGCCTCCTTCGCCGTGGCAATCCGAAGTGAGAGGGCCAAGGAGGATCGGGTGGGTCGGGCCAGATCTAATCGTCGGGAGATACACTCTGCCAGATAGACAGGGGCCAAGCCATGGAGGGTTTTGTAAACCAAAACCAACACCTTGAACCTTATTCGGGAGGCAACAGGCAACCAGTGCAAGCGGGCCAGGATGGGGGTGACATGGTCAAACTTATGCATGCCAACCACCAACCTGGCCGCCGCATTGACTTCAGCAGCATACCGTCGGGTGTGGGAATGGGTCTATTGAGTCAATACACAGAAATATACGGGGGGGGTTGCTTATTCTTATTGACAGCAGTTGCAATCCCATAATCATTTTTAATTGATTACATGAAAAAAAAGTTAAAACTATCTCTGATGTGAATGACTTTTATTGTTCTTTTAGCATCTGGTTTTTAAGACCAGTGTTGTCTTTTGAAATGCACTGGGAGGCTTTATCTACACTCACTGGCATATTACTTATGTCTTTCTTTGGGAGCTGGGTTGCTCTTTGAGCTTGCTGATAAACACTGAACCAGACAGCTAGCTGAGGAGTGGGATTTGATCGGTTGAACCTTTAAGTGGTCCTTTGATTTCTCTGTTACAGTGACTATAAATATTCATGCACAACCATTTGGATGGCTAATTTTAGATTCATGATGTCTTCTAGGGGCCAAGGTGTCAACAAATACTTAAAGACAAATGCCAGGAAAGCAAGCATGTTAATCTGCAGCAGCAAAAAAGATGAGAAGCATTCTAGTGTTTCTGAGACTGACTAGAACACATATGGCATAATGCAGATCCTGAGACTATGTTATGGGAGAATTAACTGGTCAGGGATTCCAATTTAGGTCATGCTGAGCAGAAAGTTCTGTCAACTGAGTAACCTGGGATAAAGCTGTCTAGGGAAGAGTTTCCCTTGCAGAAGGAGAGATGTCTGTGAAGAAAACCTACCATCCATTTGTGCAACAGCAATACTTGTACAAATGGGGCAATCCCACATTACTGCACTGAGATGATTTCCCACTTCTCAGAACACTGGCCCTTGAGTTTTTGAACTGCCATTCTATTTTACCCCATGCACACAATAGGAAGGGGATCAAAGTACCTTTGATACTTGTTTATTTATGCGAGATAAGCATGACTTTAAATATGTCTATCCCACTGATGTGAGGAGCATATAAGCTTCCCTACAATATATGGCATCATTGCTTGTACTGGATTAACCTTGTAGCTCTGCTTCTCTGTTTTATGTCGTAAGTACATTTAGATTTTGCTTTTCTTTCATCATAGACCTCAAGGTGGCTTATCTTAGGTTTTCAGGCAGTCAGTCTCCCTTCCACAAATTCACCAGACCTGAACCTGCTTAGTTTCAGTGAGAGAGACAGAAGCAAAGAAGGCTGCCTGATACTGGGTGAGACCGCTGGTCTGTCCAGCAACTCAATGCTAACTACTATTGTTTCTCCAGAATATCCAGAAAGAGTCCCCCCCCCAAGTCCACGTGGCAGTGCCAAAAATCAAACCTGAGACTTTGTGCATGCCTAGCATATATCCCATTATTAATGTGCCCAGGCAACAACACTACAGCCAATATACAGTGGTACCTTGTATAAAGGAATTAATTCGTTCCAAATGAAGTTCTGTTAAGCAATTTTTCCTTCGTACAAATTTCCCAGAGGAATGCATTGAAATCAGAGTAATCCATAATCGCGACAATTTTTTTGGTTGTACGGATTTGCCCCATAGGCGAGTCTGTTAAGCAAATTTCCCCTATCTCCAGAATTTTTTATGTTGTACAGATTTTATATGAAAGTCCACTGTATATATTAAACATTAAAATAAAATAATAAAATGTTATTTTAATGTATTTATGTTCTTTGACTTCTCAGTTAAATTATTTAAAAATTCTTATAGACACCGTTTTTGTTGCTAAAACTGTATGATTTCATAAATTTGTTAAGATAGAAATGTGTTTTTTCTTTTTGTTTTTTGTTTTCAAACATTGTGAGCTTCCTTGCGAAGACCGGTACTTTAAACATTGCTAAGATAACTATGAAAGAAAATAAATAACATTCATTTGCTGCATTTACATACTGTGGTTCTTTCTACTGTGGCAATATACATAGTTCTGCCTTATTTCACCCTGACATTAACCCTATGTGGTAGACTAAGCTGAGAGAGTGTGCAAGGCCCAAGTTTACCCATTGATAACACTATAAGAGAAGCAGAATTTGATTTAAGATCTTCTGAGTCTTAGTTTAACATTCCAACATTCTTATTGGCCTGCCACAGCTGCTGTTCCATGCAATTCAAAACCAGGGTGGTGAGATGAACAGTGGCAATACTATAAGCAAGCAAATAAATAAATAAATAAATAAATAAATAAATAAATAAATAAATAAATAAATAAATAAAAGGAAATTAATGTCCTGCCATTTTTGCTACCACTTCCCCTTTTACTCAGATTTCACAATATTTGTTGTGGAGGGCAGATTTTGGGAAAATGTGAAAAAAATTTCAGCAAACAATACATGTTTAGTAAATAACTATTTCAATAAATACTGTGCTGCTATTTGTATCTAGGAATTGGTCTGAGACAAGACGTCTCAGAATTGGCCTGAGATAAATGGGTCTGCTGTTGGTAGTGCGTGGTAACTCCTGGTTTGATGGCATTGGCCCAGCTGGACACCTCTCCTAGCATGGTGGTTTCATGTGGAAGCTGGGGAGGCTGACACAGGTCAGGGGAGATGTGTTTGTGTTTATGCTTCATACTTACATTTTTTGTGTGGGGGTAAGCATAAGAGTTGTATGTGGATATTGAATCTCACGGGGGTCCAGCACCTCTAATGCCACCACTGTGAGAGAGGTGTAACTATATCAGAGGGATTTATATTAATGTTGACTTACCAAGATTCAGTGACAAAAATGGAGAGGCTTAAGTTAGTGCTAACAACTGGATTTGTTCCATTGTTTTCGATTTGCAAACATTTATTAAAATCTCTTTGAAAATATCTTCCAACACTTGGCTTGAAAGCAAAAAAGTTTAAAAATAAAAACCCCGAGGCAGCCCAAAACTGTCAGGGAAAAATATGCATGGTCTGAGGGCACCTACCAGAGGGGTGGTTTCAGAAAACCCAGCCTTCCCCCACTCCTGGCCTGCTGAGATCGGGCTGGGAGGGGGCAAATTGGGTCTCCATTTGCCCCTGTGGGGAATCCAAAATAATGGCTATATTTTTTTAATCATGGTCCAGATGCCTGGCTGAAAGACATGCCATGAAAATGCAAAAATTAGCTATTTTAAATGCTTTTCTTTTTACATAAACCAGTGGTTTTTATATATATAAAACAATTATTTTATTTTATTTTATTTTTATTTTGGACACCAGCGCAATGATATGGCAAGGGATGGGACCATGCAGAAAATTTTGGACCCATTCTACCAATCGCAGAGGTTATACTGAAAAATCTGGATGTAAGAGGGTTAAAACTGGGCACTCCCAGAAGAGTCACAGTCCAAGCATTTGATATGGGGTGGGAGAGGGCTGCTTGTGTAGCTGGCTGCTGTGCAACTAGACTAGTTTCGATTTTGGGGAAATTTAGATTTCAGTTAGGCAGGCAGGGAGGGAAAATTCAATTGAATTTTTAAAAATAATAATAATTCCATTTTCATTCTGCATCTCTGTGGGGAATAGCAATAAAGTTTAAATTTTTTATTCTCCTGCAGTTTGTTAGGATTTCTTTTCTGATAGTGCTTCAAAGGGGGGACTTTGATAGAGGAAAGTGGATTTATTGCTAAAATATTTGTTTCTGGCAACATGAGGTCCTTTCAAACCCTGCCTTAAGCTGTGCTGGCATGCACTGCCCACTTTGTTTGCAATATCCATTGCAATTGCTTTATTCGATGCAGTCTTGTGCGCCAAAAGTCAGTTTAAAGTGTTTTCCGCCTGCTCTGGGTCCCCTGCCCCCACCCATGCGCCCGCCGCCCCCCCGCCGCCGCCGCCGCCCGCCCATGGCCTCCCCGCCCCCGCCTGCCGCCTAGGGCGCAAAACACCTAGCGCCGGAGGGATGCCACTCACTGGGAGGGACGCAAATGGCCCTGATGGCATGGACAAAAGACGTTACACGATGTAATGACAAATTTTTAAATAACAAATTGTTATGCTCCAAATGATTAACAGTTCTGACATGAACAGAGCCAAAATTTCTATGTAGTGACCCATTTCCATTTAACAAAGAAAAGAGATTTATATTAATTTTGACTTAGCAAGATTCAGTGACAAAAATGGATCAGCTTTAGTTATGAACAACATTGTTCCATAGAACAATCATTTATTAATTTCTCTTTGAAAATATCTTCTTGTTTTGCTTGAAAGCAACAAGACAGAATCAGAGGCTTGACAATCTGAACTGTGAAATCTGCATGGTCTGCTTTACAGGAAACTGAGACTAGCACAAACTTTTTTGAGATCCAGCTCAAAATTGGGTGACATGTCCTGGAAGGAACTGTAAATAATGGCCCTATTTGCTCCTTATCAACCTGCCCTCCTGAAAGGCATGCCATGGTAATGCAAGAGCTGCCCCAGTTTTCTTTAATGCCATAAACCAAGTGACTTGTATATATTTTACAATTAGAAGTGATCTGTTTCTTTTGGTGCAAATTCAGAAGATAAGATATCACAAGAAATTTGGCACCAGAAAATAGGGATAAAGATGGAAACCAAAGGAATTAAGGAATGAAATTATGGGGAACAAAGGGAGGGAGGAAAGAATGGAAAATGGAGGGACCATTTTTATGTTGTACAGAAGCACATAGGCAAGCCGTTGGCCAAATTCACCCCTATCTCCAGAATTTTTTATGCTGTACAGATTTGATGTTATACAAGCTGCTTGTTATACAAGGGTCCACTGTATACAGAAATATACAAAAATTGAGATTAAGACTTGTTTAACCCCACACATTCCCATATGGTGCTGGAAAGATATACAGCTAAAATAATGTTTCTAACACATTAACTTTGAAAGCACCCCTTAAGCTGTCATGGCATGGACAACTCTGTCGTTAAATTAAGTTGTAATTCACTAATCAGGATAACAAATTGTTATGCTCCAAATTATTAACAGTTCTGTCATGAACAGAGCTGTTATTTCTATGGGGTGACTAGTTTCCATTTTACAAAGAAAAGGAAATTTAAATTTACTAGCAACACTAGTCAGATGTTGGTAGAAGATTACATAAAAAAAAAAACAGTATTTCACTGAATCAGGGGCAGGAGGGGAATCAGAATGTTGACAATCTCTTGATCTTCACTTATGTTTACATTACACCTATGCCAATGAGTTGATGCTACATTTTACTGCCAATTTAAATTATTTTTGTATGTACTTCCTATCAAAGTAAAACATTTTGAAGATAATACAGATGGTACAAATTAAAAATAAAATAAAATAATCTTACTAGACAGAATTTGTTTTGATTAGGGAATCAGAAGTAGGATTTACATGGCTCCCATCAAGCCCATTAATAAGTTATCTTTCTAGATCTCCTCCATAAAACCTCCCCCTATGGGTTTTTTCCTTCAAAAAAGTAAAGAAACACTCTTTTGGAATTCTCCAGGGCATGGGACTGTTTATTAAAATAAAATGCCATCCATCTTGTATCCCTCAAGCTACTTTTTCTGAAACTGAATGTGTGACCTGCCTCAGAAATGTTGTGAGTGTATATGGTACCCCAGACACCTTGTGACTGCCCACCCCTGATATGCAGAGTATAACATTATGCCAATTCATTGTGGGAAAACCCAGTTTATCTCATTTTGTGCTACATAAATTAGATCAAGCACTAGAAACATTTAAGATAAAGTAATTAAAAGCTGCTGGATAACTACTACAGTGGTACCTTGTATAAAGGAATTAATTTGTTCCAAATGAAATTATGTTAAGCAAATTTTCCTTTGTACAAGTTTCCCATAGGAATGCATTGAAAACAGAGTGATCCCGTTTTTATGTTGTACAGATTCGCCCCATAGGCGATTGATTATGTTAAGCAAATTTCCCAATCTCTGGAATTTTTAATGTTGTACAAATTTTATGTTATACAAACTGTTTGTTATACAAGGTTCCACTGTACCAGGATTGTTTGGAAATGTTTTTATTATTAAAGACTCCCTCCCACTGTCATTCCCAAAGGCTTCCCCAGGGCAAAAGGGAACCATACAAAAATAGGAATCTAAAAGAAAGGGCTAGGAAGGTTTTAATTGCTTTAAATTAAATGCTTCCAGCACACTATCTGGGTTGCACAGCAAACAGTATTTTGCCTGACAAATCATTCAGTTCTCCCAAAGTGATTCAGGTCATCATATCTGCTTGTCCAGTTTAGCCGGACATCAAACTAAGGAAAATACAAATAACTTCCATAATCAAATAACCACCATCTCAAATAAGGGGGAGCGGGAGGGGAGAAAGATTGTCTGGCACAGCTCCAAGACCACGAAACCTAGGCTCTTGAAGCTTGGTTGACGTACTACAGAGACCCCAGGGATGTGCATCTTGGGAATTTTTCATTTACAATGGATTAAACAAATTCAATTCATTAAAATATGTTTAGCAACAGGTTACAGTTGTTGGTTCAGTCACTAAACAGCAGGCACCAGGTCAGGAGGAGAGAAAATTGTTGTTCTAAATCGAAATAGTTACAGCAGATTTTGCATGGAACATATTTAAGCTCTCATTTCTGGCCTGCTCAAGCCAATTCACTTCTGCTAGCTAGAATATCACAGGTTCCCTTCTGGGAAACCCTTAAAAATGTAAAGTTCTAAGCTCTGGGTGACAGAAGAACAGTAAAATGAGAACCAAGCTGGAAGAACAGTAAGAACTTGATAAGATAGTTTTAATAGAGAGCCAGCGAAGGAATAGGACTCAAGATATGCTAGTTCAAATCCCTCTTGGCCATGGTAGCCAACCGCTGGGTGACAATGTAAATAAACACAAAATTATTAAGTTGGATGCCATTCAATGGCAAATCATCACAACAGGAGAGAACGACACAGCACTGGGATGAGGGGTGCAATGAGGTTTCTAACCTAAGCAAATCTGGAATAGAGTGAATGAGTAGCAGGGAGGGAAGAGAGAAAGTGAGGGCCTTAAGTGAAATAAAGAATGGGGGAGTGGAGTAGAGAGAGCACTGGTGATGTACATTAGATTTGCTGATACTAAATAAAGAATATCAGAAACCACTTTAGCTACTTTAAATGCTATTAAAAGAAAAGAAAACAAAGCAAAATTAAAGTAAAGCTAGCCTTCATGAATGGCATGCATGGCTGGGCATACAAAAATTCAAATGAAAGAAGCCCAGCTGTTTATGTGATTATCCCCATTAACCTAATAATGAGGCATTAAATTAATTTACATTGTTCAGAGGGACTGTTCTGCTGCAGGGGAAAATGCATCTTATAAGGGCCAAGTTTGATGCTAATACAGTTAATATGCAGAAGTCTTCATTCTATCCCAAACCAGTGTAGTAGCACAAGTAAGCTGAGTGAGCAGCTGGAAACACAGCTGAAGTGTCACTGGAGATATCTTAACACACAAGCCTTTTAAGCGTGACATGCAGGTTCAAGGCTTGGTTTGACTCTGTCTTGGGGCGCTTGGCTTTATGCCATCCAAATGGGGCAGAAATGTAACCTTTAGAATGCTTCTCCAAAGGTTCCACTTACAAATAACCTACTCATGTTTTACTACATCGAGGGCTGAGCTGAAATGGTCCCGTACCAATTTGCCACCTATAATTTCATACAACACATTTAAATTAACATTTTTGGTGATTTTCCAACTGAGGAATACAATATTAGCAATTTTATTGAAGGAGTGCTTATCTTCCCCCATTCTTTTTAATACTAAATATTAAGTTGCCTACTGTTATGAGAGTGGCAGATCTTCCCGTCACCTTTCATAAGCATTTAAAAGTGCAATAAAAAGTGCTTCCTTCAGCAAAGTGGTTGGCTGTTTTGGTGAGGAATAAAAAAAAACAGAACCCCATTTTTATTTAAACCAGAGAGGTATTTACAGAATTTGCACAGTTGCTTCTCAAAGGAAGCTCAATCAAACCACAAACATTATCACAGAAGCTATGCGTATGAAAAAATAATCACTGGGAGTGGAGATTTACACACACACACACACACACACACACACACACACACACACACACACACACACACACACACACACACACACACAAATATGTAACAATTTTCTCAGGGTGGGAGGTGAGGGAGAACATTAGCTTTGATTTTTTACTATTGGGATATTCAGAAGTTAGAAAAAACACAGGCTGAGTTGGTACATTGACTAAAATGGGGCCAACTTAAAATGGTTTGATGAAGTAGCTTTTATGTACAAGATCTTAGAGAAAACTATGATCCCATGATGTAGCTGCAGTCCTTTGGGATAGGGTGTGAATATGCATGACTTCCACCCTGGCTTCAGAAGCAAGTGCTTTCCTCTTTGCCTCAGTTACCCATAAACTAAGAATTAGCAAAGGCTGTTTTTGTGGTTCAAGCCATACCCATCCTTCTCTTTTTGTGGGAACAAATGATGAATTGCAGCTCCTACAGGATTCCAGGAGAAGTAATTCACCCCTACATCATTTAATGCCCCTACCTGCCAAATACGTATTTTTTTCAAAAGTGGAAGTGTTTTTTTCTCAGTATTGTACAGTGGTCCCCCGCCCTTTCGCGGTTCATATACAGTGGTACCTTGTATAACGTAATTAATTCGTTCCAAATAAAATTACGTTATACAAATTTTCCTTTGTACAAATTGTGAATTCCCATAGGAATGCATTGAAAATGGGAGTAATCCGTGCGAAGAAGCCGACCCCCCCTCCTCAGACCTGCAGCAGCAGCATGAGCAGCAAAAAAGCAGAGTGTGCTCTCTCCTGCTGGCTCCAGCTTGACGGCAGAAACTTCAGGGGCTGCCGAGAGCCCCAGCAAGAGTCGCCTTTCCAGCCCCTCTGCGTGGCAGTGCGCAACGATGCTCTTCCTCCACCAGGGGTGGGCGGTGAGGAGGAGGAAGGGGTGGCAGCGGTGGCCCTTTGAAGTTTTGCGCCCCCGCACACCGTCCGTGGGACCCTGGCTCACTTTTGTGTCCCTCCTCGATGTTGGAGCAGGGGGAGGAGGAGGGTGCCTTCACAGTACACCACTCCTCGTGCTGCCTTGGCATAGCCACTTCTTGCCGCAGTGCGCTCGCCCCGCACCGCTGCCTGCAAGCTCTCAGCCAGCCCTGTTGCCAGCTCGTCTGCCCCGAGTGCCTCGCAGGAAGCGGCCGCCCGAGCAACAAAGGAGAAGGAGAAGGGCGGGCGGGGGCGCATTGGTGAGACCTGCCTTCCCCCCCTTGGCTCCCTTTTGAAGCCAAGGCAAGCAAGTGCGGAGTGGCCCAGGAGCTCCGTCTAAGATAACCCAGGGCAAGAAGGAAATGAAGCTTTTGGGGGGGCGTTGAGCTCTCCACTCTCCTCCTCCTCCTTCTCCTCCCCTGGCTCTTTTCTGACAAGAGACTCTTTGCAGAGAGCCCGGGCTCTTCTCGCCCATTCAACTTCGGGAGGATTTAGGACGCTGCCGCTTCTATTCAGCTTCTTTTGTGAATTTACAAATCAGGGAGCCACTCCGTCCGGCTGTGAAGCTACCAACAAGGCATCCTCCTCCCCTCCCTCCCTCTCTACCTCTCCCTCTCTCGCCTGCAAAGAGGCGACAAAGTTTCCTGGCGGTGTGCCGGATGCGTGATGGGGCGTGGAGCGATCCCTGGGCTCCCGTTCCCACCCTTGCTCGCCCGACCCTCCTGCGCAATCAGGCTTGGCAGGGCACCAACGCATCCGCTCTGCAGCTGATCAGCGCACTTCTTGCTGATTCCCTGCTGGCCGTAGGATGGTTGGGGTTGAAGGTAAGGGGAGAGGTGGGGGGCAAGCTGAAAAGTCTAGTGGGTAACAGGAAGGCTGGGCATTTGGCAACCATGGAGGAGGAGGAGGAAGTGCCTTACGGCCTGGCAGAGCCCGTCTGCAAGATTGGTGGATGAGGTGACGGAGTGCCATGGTGGTGCTAATTCCCTATCTCTGGAATATTTTACGTTGTACGGATTTTCCGTTATACAAACCCTACGTTATACGAGTTACCACTGTATTGCAGTCCCGCTATATCGCGGGACCACAGTATATGAAAAAGGCCCCCTAGGGTAAGGGGGAAAAGTCCTTTTTCAAGCTTCCCATACTTACCCCAGGACTGGAGCTGCCCTGAATAGGCATGTGAGGGCCTTCCTGGGCCTTCTGGAGGCCCCCAAAGGGCCTCCCTGCGAAGAGAAAGTGACTTCCAGATAATTGAAAATCATTTCTGAGGCCTCCAGAAAGCCCAGGAAGGCTCTCACAGGCCCGTTCATGGTAGGCCCAGGCTGGGGGTAAGTACAAGAGCCCCCCAGCTACCCCCTCCCAGGCCTGACTCGACCTGCATCCCCATATTGCGGATTTTCAATTATTGCGGCTCAGGTCAGATCCCTAACCCCAGCGATAGGCGGGGGATCACTGTACTTCCAGTTTCATTCCACCCCTTTCCCAATTTTTAGCAATCTGTACAACCCCCACATGGTCCTGGGGAGCTAAACATGTGTTCCAGTTTTGTTCACCCCACCTTAAACAGAAAATATGTGTATTGTAATTGAGTGTGTGGTTCCCCCGCTTTTATAGTGAATGCCCTATAATGGATTTTTGTGCATGATGACAAATAATTATGTGGTATCTTGATGGCTAGACTTCCACACAAGCTTTTCTGGATCTGGCACATTTCTTCACATAAGGTCCAATTAAAAAAACAATCCTTAAGGTGCCACAAGATTCAGTTGTTTTTGCATGGCTATTCTCATGGGTATTTTCACAAGAACGGTGGCCTTGTTGCCACAAGTTAACTAGGCTATATTCATATGATTCATGGCTTCACAGAATCGTGCAGTTGGAAGGGGGCTACAAGGCCATTGAGCCCAACCCCTTGCTGAATGCAGGAATACAAATCAAAGGACACTTGCCAGGTGGTTGTCCACATTCCTCTTGAAGGCCTCCAGTGTTGGAGCACTCAACATCTTTCAAGGTAAATGGTTAAACTGCTGTTCTGTTCTAACAGTTAGGACGTTTTCCCTGATATTGAACCGAAATCTGGCTTCCTGTAACTTGAGCCCATCGTTGAGTGTCTTGCACTCTTGGATAATTAATTCAAAGCAAATTATACTGTTCAAAACTGTGCAAATTCTGTAAATACCTCTCTGGTTTAAATCAAAATGGGGTTCTGTTTTTTTTTATTCCTCACCAAAACAGTTCCAACCATAATTACAATAAAGCTTCTTGTCTGAGGATATGTGTGCTCTGTGAAGCTGAATCAACATCAAGAATATAGACTTCAAGGTTGTGTTGTCTTCTCCTTTCTTATTTGAATCACAAGCTGTAGATAATAAGCCTTCTCCTTGTCTGTTTACATTCCAGGGGTAAGAACTTTGCAGAAATCTTTAACTAGAAGTCCCAATATTGTGAATGACCATTGTACTGAGAGTAAACATCCCCCCACTCTTGTTTGGAGGGTTCCTCTTTCTTCTCACCACTTGTGTCTGTAGATTTCGGCTTTTTTCGTTTATAGACAGGAGAATGCACTAGCCCCTTGCATGAACTGAAGCCCTTGTTACTTTAACTGGACAATTCATACTTGCACTAAGGCTAGTCAGATTTTGTGTGAAAATTTCAGTCATCTAGAACAGTGTTTTTTTGTGTGCCGTGGGAAAAATTGAAAAATTACTTTATATATAGTCAATATAGGCACAGAGTTAAATTTTTTAACATTTTCTAATGGTGGTGTGCCTCGTGATTTTTTTCATGAAACAAGTGTGCCTTTGCCCAAAAAAGGTTGAAAAACACTGATCTAGAAGAGGATACTGGCTCTATTCCCAGATAATATAACACAACACACTCAATCTAGAATAGATTTATAGGGGAAATTAACGTGCTCTACAAAATTGGAGAAAACTCACATGCCAGCAATATAATTATTATATAATCTTATAATGCACTGAACGCTATAATAGGCTGCATAGCTTAGTGCTACAGGACACACTTTGGAAGTGGAAGATTGTAGAGTCCAAGCACTACAGAGCCCAGGTGAAGAAAACTAGGGCTTTCTTAGCCCTGTAAGGATGAATAAGTGCTGTCCATCAAGGCAAGCATCACAAACTCAGCAGGGGTGGCCTTAGGGGTGGCTGAGATGAATGGCTGCACGGGGTACCAAGGAGAGCTGAAAAGACTCCCTGAGAGCAGAGCCCAGCCTACAGCTGGACACCAAGTAAAGTTGAATACAGTGATGCAGTGAGGAAGGCGACTAGGATGGTTGAGGGTCTGGAGGAAATGTCTTATGAGGAACGGCTTAGGGAACTGGGAATGTTTAGCCTTTCAAAAAGAAGGCTGAGGGGGCATATGATACCTATGTTTAAATATTTGAAAGGATGTCATATTGAAGAGGGAACAGGTTTGTTTTCCATGGCTTCAGAGACTAGGACTCGGGACAATGGTTTCAAACTACAGGAAAAGAGATTCCATTTGAACATTAGGAAGAACTTCATGACAGTTAGAGCTGTTTGGTAGTGGAATATGTTGCCACAAAGGGTGGTGGAGTCTCCTTCTTTGGAGGTTTTTAAGCAGAGGCTGGATGGCCATCTGTCGGAAATATTTTGATGGGGTTCCTGCATGGCAGAGATTGGACTAGATGGCCCTTGAGGTCTCTTCCAACTCTATGATTCTATGGGCCTCTTTACATGACCCCTAAGATCCGCTGGCCACTTAAATTCGGACCAGAGATCTTAGGGGTTCGTCACTCTTCCTGTGTTCCCAACCCCTCCACACTTCCTGGCTGCTGGCTGCGTGAGGGGAGGGAGAAAAAGAGAAAGAAAAGCACGCCGCTCACCTTGTCCCTTTAAGAGCTACTTTTACAGAGACCTCGTTCTGCCTCTCGTCTCTGTAAAAGTAGCTCTTAAAGGGGTGGGAGCAAAAAAACAACAAACAGAAGCAAGGAGAGACCCGCACTCACTATCGTTACACCAGATCAAATAATTTTCACCTCCAAAGAGCAGGTACCTGAAAGGTGCGCTGGGACACGCTAAAGTGGGCGGGGTCGCACTTAATTTCCTGTTAACTCCAGAGCTGGTGGGTAAACATTTTTAAGCTCCGGAGCTGGGAGCCATTTGCCCCGGAGTTCAGGGGTTGTGTATAAACGCCCTATGATAAGCTGAACTCCGTGACTTTGTTTCTAGATGCATTGTTTGCAGTGAGCTACCAAGATAAGAACTGCACTGCCGCACAAGAAAAGAAAATAAGAAAATTTAAATCTCCTTCCTGTGATAGTTCTGCTATGTTGCATAGTGCTTTTCCACTGCTCAGAAGCTGCTTTTCAGCTCTAACTTTGACAAACTGTAGCACAATAGCTGACCAAGTCAGTTTTGAGCAATTACATGTTCAACAGATAGTCATCCTTTGAGAGGCAGTCACACCAATATGACAAAGAGTTCATTAAAACCCTGGAAGTGGAGCAGAGCAGAAGATTGCTCTAGGTCCTTTTCAGATAAATTGCCAAGGAAAAGTCTGGAAGTGGCCGGGCTTGTTACATACTGTATTTTGCAATCCTGTGCAAGGCATGCAATTTAGTAATACATAAAAGCAGAAAGGCTTAGGGAGGGGGGAAGAGAAATGGAGTAATTTGCCCCAGGCCCCCAGAAAACAAGAGACCTTGTATTCTAATTTCTGTACATACCATTGGTCCCTGCCCTGACCCCTCTGCATGGCCTGTAAGACTTCTTGACATTCTGAAGATTTATGTTTTCATAAAAAGACAGAATAGTACATTTGACTGTTACATGATACTGAATCTGAGTACGTCATTGTGGCATAAGGAGTTCTATTTCCAGCAGTGATAAAAGCCCATATTAAATGAAGCACAATGGATGCTAATTTGAGCCTTAAGTGATTGTTTAAGGTTTATAATGGCTCATGCTAACTCTGTAAAAGGGTTTTCTGTAAGGGGTGAAGGAACAGTGCCACAGAAGGTGACAGGTTCTTCTGTGCCACAGAGGTGGCCTGTTCTTATCACACAAAAAACATTGAGACCTGCCAGCTTACATTCCCAGTTACATCTCAACATGGCAATAAATTCAGAGCAAGACAAACAATGACCTAAACCTCAAGTAACTGACCAGAAAAAAATACTTTAACCACACTTGGAGAGTGTCTGAGGGCTCTGTAATTTTTGCCATTTTAGCATTGTTTAAAAGCAACAGGGTTGGTTAATCGGGTTTTGGTTAATCAAAGTTGTGTAACTAAGAAGAATACAATAGAACCCCCATATCCGCTGATTCACTATCCGCAGATTCAGTTATCCATGGATGGTGATTGCCTGCAAAATTGGGAACAGAGGAGGAGGAGGAGGCTATGCAGCTGTGGAGCTCCCGCCCACCTGTAACATCGGCGGTGGCAGTGAGGAGGCCGTGTGGTTCTGCAGCTCCCTCCTGCTCACCCACTGGCCTGTTCGCCCACCTGCTCACTCACCCATGATCCTTGGCAGTGGTAGGGAGGAGGCAGCACAGGGAGGCAGTGGTGTGGCTCTGGAGCTCCCTTCCTCCCACTCACTCACCTGCCTGCTCACCCATGATCCTTGGCAGCACAGGGAAGAGGTGGTGTGGCTCTGGGGCTCCCACCCACTCGTTTACCCACCCACCCGCTCATCCATGATCCTTGGTGGTAGCGGTGGTGGTTGGGGTGCAGGAATTGCAGCAGAGCTGAGCCAAGCCAGGGGGATGGAAGACCACGGGGAGGGGGATGGTGGCTCCTGTTTTGCTGCTGCTGCTGCTACACACGAGGGGGCTGTGGCATAGAGCTGCCACCACTGCAACTGCCGCCACCACTTTCCATAGTTACCAGAGTTGCCTGCCTGCCTGCTCGCAAGGTCGGCAGCAGTGGAGGAGGAGGTGGCCAGCAGCCCAGGAGCCCCCGCCTACCCACCCACAAGATTGGTGGCAGTGGCAATGGTGGAGGAGGCATCTGTGCGGCCTGGGAGAGCCCACCCGCCCGCAAGGTTGGCAGAGGTAGTGGAGGTGGCACAGAGTATGGTGGGGGTTCCCTGGGGGTTTGGCAGGCTCTCCCACTGCTTTCACCCCTGGCACCCTCGGATAAGAGTATCTGCTCTTATCAGTGGATTTCATTATCCACAGGGCAGCCATGAACCAATCCCCCATGGATATGGGGGTCCTACTGTAAATAAATCTAAGCCTTCTACTAAAATGCTTGTTTTTTCTGTTCTGGCGGGCAGGCTTTCACTTTGCCCTGAATGTTTCTTAGAATAGGTGGAATACACACTACAGAGATATTCCTCTACTTTTGATGGGTACTGACTTCAATGCAAGAGTCTTCTTTATAGTTCTAACGTTCAAATTGTTCTGTTAGATTAGGAAACTGGAGGGAGTGCTGCAGTAGTTGTATGCTCAAGATGCATTGCTATCCAACATTTTGGTTTTACTGTTCACATTTCAAAGTAAAGTAATAAGCAATTTTGAGTTTAGGACAGAATTAAAACTGCACACAAAGGCAGAAGGCTGGTGGGCTTACCTGTCAGCATCACCCAGACCCTGTGAGGTGTTACGTTGCAGAGTTTCCCGCACAGCAGCCATTCCATCAGGAAGTCTGTTTAATCTTCGTGTATAAAGACCCAATCCTCCATCGGTCATGTACCTTAAAAAATACCAGACCAGAAGATAAGTGCTGCATATTTATTATTATTATTATTATTATTATTATTATTATTATTATTATTATTATTATTATTATTATTATTATTATTATTATTATTATTATTATTAATGCATAACAGTGACTTCTTAACAGAAGTATTTAAGCAAAGTCTTTTTAAGACATCATCTCTCTACAGATGCAAATCACAGAAAGAAAATCTCTAGCAAAGATTTGTATATTTTGTTCAAATCAAGATGTAGAGTTTAACAGAAGAACCGACAGATTTCTGAGTTAATTCCTTTAACTATTTCAAGAATACAATATCTCATGAAGTAGAAATAGCAGGATTCTGTTCACTATCTACTCTAAAGAATGGAAAGAATTTTTAATCTCTGAAATCTTTATCCTTCCTTTAAAACCCCCAAGGCAGTGAATCTAACACATTTAAGAAATTTTTTTATGTATGTAAGAGGCTTATATAGCATGGATTGCACACCTTCATTCTTAGAACAAGAATGTTTGACTAGACTGGGCTTTGGGCCTCCTCTGCTTTACAAAGCAATATGATAATTTACCTGGCGTATTTGCCAGCAATTTAACTGAGGTGCAGTGGACAGTCTGCTCACAGTGGCAAGTACAGTATAAATCCCTTGCTTCCAAGTTATATGTGTTAATACTGCATCTCTTCTAGAGATCCTATGTATATATTTAATTGTACTGCCATCCCATATGCCTCCTAAAAAGCTGAATAAGTCCTGTCAATATGCCATATAAGAAGATCTTCTGGAAAGTGTTTCATTCCTTCATGAACCAAGCATGAAATCAATAGCCTCATAACACTTCAGGGCATTAAGTCCATAACTATGAAAACCACACTACTTGTTTATAGAATGTAAGGAGTCACGAAGATTGTGCAAAGATATATATGCTGAAGCTTCTAGGGTACTGTCTCACACATAAATCAAGGATCTCACTAGCCCAGACAACACACGTCTTCAAAAGGCCAACAAACAGAAAACCACTCAGCCTTGTCAGAATGGGTATTTAGCTATAGCCTTCAATCAGAACATTGTTCTCAGAAACATTTTTCAAAGGGCCATGGTTTAATCTCCTGCTTGTAGATAGCAGTTTGGTGTTATTCCCAAGAAAAACAAAGAACAAAGGTAAACTGTTGCCTTTTATTGGCAAGCACACACATAATTTAAGTCTTCTAATGACTATTTTGTGCTAAACAATACCGACTCGGTGGATAAAACTAAACAATCCTTGACATGGAGAATATTCTTGTAGGACAGTGATTATGGTTGTAGTTTTCACTGAATTACAGAAATACCCTTGTATAACAAACGGTTTTTATAAAAGAAAATCTGTACAACATAAAAAATCCGGAGATAGGGGAAATTTGCTTAACAGAATCACCTATGGGGTGAATCCATACAACATAAAAATGGTCACGATTAGGGATTACTCCGTTTTCAATGCATTCCTATGGGAAAATTGTATGAAGGGAAATTTGCTTAACAGAATTAATAAACAAAAATTCCTTTATACAAGGTACCACTGTATTTCATTTTTGATAGAGATTAAGGGGTGAGATTTCTATATTTGGAGAAAATGATTGAGAGACAGTGTCAGCTGTTCTCAAAAAAACTCTGCCATGGGTTTTGCCAGCAATGGGCCATGCCTGTTGAGCTAGAGATTGAACAGATGTCACCGCAGGTACCGTAACTACAGGCTCAGACAAATAAGACTCACTACACTGGGGCAGCTACCCGAGGTTGAATCTTGGTCTCTGTGCAACATCACTGCTGCAGCACTTTTTCCTTGACCCACGTTTATGGGGATTTAGACCTGGTCTGAGAAGAACGCTCTTACCCTATCACCTCTAAAGGTCATTAGGAACTGTGGCCTGGAGGTCTAAGTATAAACAATGTTGGGCACAGAGTTGGGCAGAGTTGGGGCACTTGGGAGCATCAGATAAACATCAGATAAACACAGTTGGCCAGATACAGTTAAAAACTGAAACACTTTCCATTGTTTAATAGCACCTAGTGGTCCTTCATGGAGACCTTGCCATGAAGTGGGAAGCTGGGGCCTCTTATACTTTCCTTGCTTGGAAAACCATGATAGAGAAGTTCAGCCATGATGATATCAGGTCAGATTTTGGATTGTTCTCTCTCTCTCTCTCTCTCTCTCTCTCTCTCTCTCTCTCTCTCTCTCTCTCTCTCCCTCTCCAACCACTACAACTAATATATTACTCATTGTTTATTATTTTTCTGTTCAGGTAACATTATTTTTTAAAAATTACTCCCAAATTTTGCTCTCTCTCTCTCTCTCTCTCTCTCTCTCTCTCTTTTTCTATTTAGTTGTTACACATTATTCAGTTATATACTGTATTGATGAAACACAGAAACCTCAAAGAGGTACATAGAAATTAAGCAACACTGCTTTTATTGTTCTGTTAGTTGAGTGTATTTTTGTGTGTGTTAATGTTGTAAACAATAAACTACCCTTGGGATTTGGGAAATGAAAAATTAAGAAATAAAATATGTTAAGAACATAACATTATGTGTTAAGAAACACTGGCAGGAGTACAAGGGACAGCCTTCATCCATCCAAGGTCCTGGGGGATGGATATAACCCCTGATCCTCTGTTTTGGACAGGCTCTGCTCTTATTTTGTCCACCTGCCTGGCACTCCTGCAGAAGCTTGGAGAGGAAGCACTTGCCCTTATTTACAATCACAGCCCAACAAGTGTTAGATAAGTCATCACACAGGGAAGAGCAAAGCGAAACTGAGAAAAAGGATCTTTCTCATAGAAACCCAGGAAAGCAATGGCTGGATTTCATCCAAGTGTTTCTAATTTGATATAGACAACATTCCATTCATTGAAGGACACTGGGTGAGTTCAGTTAGAAGTTCTAAGAAGTTATGTACCTGAACACTAAGTACAGATATCTGTATTTATATGTTGTTCCATCAGGCTGGCCTCCTTCCAGGACATGTGCTGAGAATGCTAGACTGAAACACATGTTCAATTAACCCTGCTCTGTGAGAATTTGGCAAGTGACAGCCTCACAAACCCTTAGAATTTTTAAAAGATTTGTGGAAAAGTAAGGAATTAATAAGTCACCATAACACTTGTCAATAAATGAGGAATGTGGGAGGCATATATAGGACGGGGTGGACAGCTGTGGCCTTCCAAATGCTGTTAGGCTACAGTGAATATATTCCATCACTGGTGGTGATGTTGGTTAGGATTGATGGCAGCACAGAACAGAAAGAAAAGGTACATGAAACGATGTGTTGCAAAGGCACATGGCTTGAGTAGCTATGAGGATTATAGTGGATAAAAGTTACAATGGGTTCAGCATAAGGAGGACTAGATAGCTGAATTTCTCAGAATAGCGGGACACTTGGAAAGAGAAAGAAGAGGCCGATAACAGAGGCTTGAAGAAAAGAGAAAAGATCAGGAAATGAGCACTTCCTCGTGTATGTATATGAGTGTTTGTGTAAACACTCCCAGAGTAGACCCAGGGACATATACACATATGAATTATTTATTTATTTATTTATTTATTTATTTATTTATTTATTTATTTATTTATTTATTTAACTTATATGCCGCCCACTACCCAAGGTCTCTGGGTGGCTTACAATCCAATGAATAAAACAATTTAAAATAGTTAAAAGTAAAATATCAATAAATCATCAATAAAAAAACTTACACTAAAATCATTATTCTAAAATTGTCATCAACAGACCCACAATCTATATTATATCAATTAAAAACCTTCTGGAACAGGAAGGTTTTTACCTGGCGCCGGAATGTAATCAGTGTTGGCGCCAGGTGGATCTCGATCGGGAGGGCATTCCAAAGCTTGGGAGCAGCTGCCGAGAAGGCCCTGTGTCTACAGGCCATCCCTCTCACCTCCTTGAGGGATGGCTCTTTCAAAAGGGCCCCCTGGCTCGATCTTAATTGCCGGGTAGGTTCGTATGGAAGGAGGTGGTCCTTCAGGTATCTAGGTCCTAAGTCGTTTAGGGCTTTGTATGTCAGAACAAGCACTTTGAATTTGTTATTTCTCTGCCCTGTAGTTTAATAGGAAAGTAACATGAAGTAATTAGCAATTATAAATTACAGGATTTGATTACCTTCTTAATTCGAATGACATTATAAGCAAAAATATACAGTTTAGCAGAACGGATGCACACAAAGTGAGTTTTGACTAATATAACTCCAGCCGATTTCCAGAGGGCTAAATAAATTGTTATAACCTAAGCCTGAATCCAACTGATTGCTTTGTGGGTTTCCTGCTTGGACAATTTTCTTTCCACAATGTTATCCTCAATCTTTTATAGCAAAACCAGAGCACCTTCACCGATTTAATATACATGCATATATGTTTTCAGCACACCTTTTTTGCATAGTCAAGACAGGAACCTCAACAATAGTTGCTGTGCATGCAGGTTCACAGACTGTAGGCTGCCACACTGAAGCAGGCATCTATTTCCAAATGATTTTTTTTTCTTTTAGAAAAATCTAGCATAAACTAAACCCCAGGCAGTGAAAAAGAATGGTTTAAAATCGACAATCTCCATTCAAAAAATGAAAACAAATACTGACTTAAGTATCACTCACAGTTTAGAAATTAAAATGGACTAAGCCTTTAAGTAGACTGAAATTCAAGTATTTCCATTTAACTGAAGAATTTAATATATACACAATCACAGACAAAAAATATTTTGATATGCGCATGTGCTAAATTATTGCTAAAACTCCTTCAGTCTGACTGAATAAACCTTTGAACATAAAGGAGGAAGGGTTCAGTGCACACAGTATCTTGAAAATATGCAAAATCCCTTTTGTTCTTTGTTTCCCTTTTCTGGTTTTTATGCAATCCAAATGAACAATCAATAAAATAAAGGAAAATAAAACAAAGAAGTTAATACCTTTGATAAATGTTGAGTCAAAGAATACTGTTCACTAAAGCCATGGACTGGAAGAGCTATTTCCTTCCAATCTTTCCGTTGCACTTCTCAAGACAGTTACTAGAATAAGAGTTTGGAAGCGTTTGTCAGTTTCGCAAAGTTCATTGCCATTCACTGACTTTTCTTCTAGCATTCATCTTTGCCAGTGAAAAGGGACAAAAGAAGTCTCCAGAGCCAACAGGCTATGCAAAGTTAGTTGGTCAATCAGCAATATTCTTGCTGTTTTTTCTCTCCCGCTTGTGTTATAATGTCAGCTGCAACAGATAAAACCTGGCTATGATGCCTGACTCAGTTATTAAATGTTGCATGCAACAGGAAGGAAAGAAAAAAAAAGTTCAGTAGATGTTAAGTTAGCTTTGTCAGTCTCGGTTGAGTTCAAGAACAATAGACAATTGCCCCTCTGGGTTTTCACAAAGAGGTTGCTAAGCTAGTTATAACCAGGGACAGGGCTATTCTCACTTCTGCTTTGTCCTTGGGGACAAGACACAATACTCTTCTCTCCACTGCATAAACAAGGAGTCCAGTTTCAACGGCACAGAAAGAAGCTAGCTGGACTCAAGTCCTTCGTTCATTGTAACATGCTTGTGAGAAGTTCACAGAACTCTACCTTAAAATGGAAGGAGAAAATAAAGCAGTTATGTAAGGGGCCGGATTAGGGGCAGGAGCCATTTCGGGCTGTTTTCTTTAGCATATGAATGAGCTTCATAAACAGCAGCAACTTAGCATACATACTCTGTGCATTTTACAGCTGGCATCCCTGTTTACACATCAAGGGCACTTTCTGCAGAGCTACAAACAACCTCCTTTCTGACAAACGATGGTGACACATTCTTAAAAATTGTTTGCTGCATTCAGGCCATACCCATTTATTCATATCCACATAAAAACTGCAAAAGGCTGAATCGAAGTTCAGTATTTCAAAAAGGGATGTGAAATTTCCAAACATTTTGAAGCAATTGGGAGAAAAAAACTTTGGAGAAAAATGGAAAATTGGGAGACAAGCAGGCTTTTTCCCTGTTATTTCTCAAAATCTCCAGAAAAGTTGACATCTCTAATTTTGAAGCATTCCTCATTTCAGTGAAACAGGAAAGTGCACATCTGAATGGCTCCATAAATGTCTGACAGATTTTGGGTTCATGAGAATTTACGAGCTTGGCTTTTGTCCAATCCATTTATACACCACATAGTCAGGGAAAAAAACTTGAGCAAACGACATTTCTGTGGTTTGATTATGCCTCTACCCTCTCTCTGAACTGTCCATGTCTAAAAAGCAGAGATTCTTCTGTTTTGACATGAATTTGAGCTGTTCTGAAAAAAAAACTACAGATGAAATTGACTGTACCTCTTCCATGTGATAAAATGGCTGCTTACTCAGCCTGCAATCCTATAACTATTCCCATTGATGTAAGTTCCATTAAATTCAGTGGGACTTGCTTCTGAATATAAATGCATAGAATGGCGCTGTGAGTCCTCTTATTTTTCCTACAGAGGAAAGGCTGTGTATCTTTATCACACTGTTTCTGGATTTAACAGACTCACACATGTGGTGAGAACAGCTTTGCAAGGTTCACTTTTGTCAGATTGCACAAATTAAATAATTATGTTAATGACATTGCATAAATCTATGTTGTATTCCTTGACTTATGCACACGTTTGTTTTAGAAATTTTGAGCTTGTTTCTGGAGGGAGGCAGTATTTGAGAACTTAAATCTATAAATCTATGTTGTATTCCTTGACTTATGCACATGTTTGTTTTAGAAATTTTGAGCTTGTTTCTGGAGGGAGGCAGTATTTGAGAACTTAGCCTTGTGGTTCAATTACTTGCATTTGCACACAAGATGGGGGTGGGGAGAAATCCCATATGTCATCCTGGAAGGTCACTGCCTGTATTGGCAATATCTGGCTAGATTCTGACCCAGTATGAAGCAGCTTCCTGTGCTCCAGGCATGGCATAAAACAGTTAATCCCCAAAATAACACTGCCTTGATGTATAGCAAAATAGATAAATATGCAAAGGAAAAAAATGGAATAGTTTTTTCACACAGAAACACCTACAAACATAAAGAATATTTGTATTTGCTACATCCATAACATGACAGGTAAGTAATGATAGAAGCATGCATGCAAGCACTATACATTTTAAAGAGTAGCTTTTCCTTTTAGAGTAATTGCAACTGATGCCACTTATTTGTTCTGCGCAGTTTCATCACTCCTTTTACATGTATCGCCAAGGGAGAAATGTTAAAATAGTGCTTTCCTCAACTTTGGCAGGCTTGTTGCAACAGAACATATGAGCACATGGTACTACATCAAGCTTCAACAAGTAGGGAAGATCCAGGCCTCTGTTCTAATGATTGGCTGTCCCAAATACACTGCAATGTGACACAACTGCTGTGAAATCTTTAACACAATTTACACAATACACACCCACTATTAGTTAAGACATAGCTAAGAATCATGCTTAGTGCACTTCAGCTGATATCTCATTTGTTTTATTTCTTGATCTCTTTGAAACCTTGGAAAAGTTGTTTTTTGATGGCAGCTCAAGGTTGTCCTAGCTTACATGGCCAATGCCTAAGCTACCTAGAGAATGCAGGGTTATACGGTAGTACAAACTCTGCCAAACACAATGATGATAGGATATTTCTGTCGATTGCAACATGCCCACAAGGGGCATGGTGAAGAAATGGGAAGAATGTGGAATGGAGGGTTGGCAACTTTTAAAGCATCCTCTGTAACTGTGCCTCCAACAACATATCAATATGAGTCGTCTCCCCACGCCAAGCACATAGATAGATGGTCTTTAGTTAGACTTGTCTCTGCCTTAATATGTTTGTGGGTTTAAACTAAATGGGTATGTGGTGTTTGCCAAAAATTTATTTATTTATTTATTTATATTTATTTTTGCATATGTATACTGCAACCAGTTTTCCCCAAAGGGAACTCCTTTTAACTTTTCAGACATACCAGCCATATAAGGAATGACCAAGTTATTCTGGGTCTCAGGTTGATCCATTGCTCTTCTGGGTCAGAATACTGCCTCGTTGAAGGCCCACTTTGGATATCCACAGGCCTTACATACTGTCTTGAGATGCTTGTCATAGAAAACCAGACACCAAAACACAAGAGTAGCAATATAGTATACAGTATATCATATAAGTGAGTACACCCTCTCACATTTAATTTAGTATATCTTTTCATGTGACAACACTGAAGAAATCACACCGCAAAGCAGTGAGTAGCTGGTTTCCCTCCCTAGAGTCAGGAGACAGGTTAGGGTCACAAGATCTCAGGTGTGAAGGGGGAGCAGGTGTTATCGCTCTCACTCTCACATTTGGTGCTATCACTCTCACTCTCTCATACTAGTCACTTGGGAGTTCCACATGGCACCTCATGGTAATGAACTGTCTGAGGATCTGAAAAAATGATTTGTTGCTCTACATAAAGATGGCCCCTAGGCTATAAGCAGATTGCCAAGGACCCTGAAACTGAGCTGCAGCACGGTGGCCAAGACCATGCAGCAGTTTAACAGGACAGGTTCCACTCAGAACAGGCCTCGCCATGGTAGACCAAAGAAGATGAGTGCCCCTGCTCCGCATCATATGCAGAGGCTGGCTTTGGGAGGGGTGAGGGGGATCAGCCTGTCAGCGCTCAGACCATATGCCACACACTACATCAAATTGATCTGCAGGGCTGTCGCCCCAGAAGGAAGCCTCTTTTAAAGATGATGCATGAGAAAGCCCGCATATGGTTTGCTGCAGACAAGCAGACTAAATACATGGATTTCTGGAACAATGTATTGTGGTCAGATGAGACCAAGATAAACGTATTTGCTTCAGAAGGTGTCAAGTGTGTGTGGTGGCAATCAGGTGAGGAGTACAAAGTCAAGTGTGTCGTGCTTACAGTCAAGCATGGTGGTGGAGTGTCATGGTCTGGGGCTTCCAGAATGCTGCCAGCAGTGGGGAGCTACAGTTCATTGATGAAACCATGAATGCCAGCATGTGCTGTGACATACTGAAGCACAGCATGATCCCCTTCCTTGGGAGACTGGGTTGCAGGGCAGTATTCCAACATGATAAGGACCCCAAACACACCTCCAAAATGACCACTGCCTTGCTAAAGAAGCTGAAGGTAAAGGTAATGGACTGGCCAAGCATGTCTCCAGACCTAAACCCTATTGAGCATCTGTGGGACACCCTGAAATGGAAGGTGGAGGTGTGAAAGGTCTCTAACATCCACCAGCTCTGTGATGTCATCATGGAGGAGTGGAAGAGGACTCCAGTGGCAACCTGTGAAGCTCTGATGAACTCTATGCCCAGGAGGGTTAAGGCAGTGCTTGAAAATAATGGTGGCCACACAAAATATTGACACATTGTGCCTAATTTGGACTTTGTACGGATTGTACATGGACTTACGGATGTACTCACTTTTGTTGCCAGTGGTTTAGACAGTAATGGCTGTGTGTTGCGTTATTTTGAGGGGACAGCACATTTACACTGTTATACTCCTTTACATTGAAGCAAAGTGTCATTTCTTCAGTCTTGTTACATGAAAAGAAATATTAAAATATTTATGAAATGTGAGGGGGGATACTCACTTCTGTAATATACAGTACAGTGGAACCTTGAGTTATGTCATTAAACCATTCCGGAGGTCTAGACATAAGTCAAACATGCCTTAAGTCAAACAAACTTTTCCCATAGAAAGTAATGGGAACGTGGATTAATCTGTTCCAGACTATGAAAAAGACCCCCCAAAAGAGCAATTTAATACAAATTTGACTGGGATAGGATATTCCTTCCGGGGGTGTGAATGAAATGTCTCTTCAAAGAGAGGAGGAGGCAGTGGAATTATAGTCCACAAGTTATACGCCTCCACTTTTTAGTGTTCATAGCAACAATGTCTAACGTTTAAGTTTTACTGATTTTTAACCTGACGTTCCAAGTTCTGAACAACCCTATGCTTACCATTAGAGTCCCATAAATATACAGCTCCCCAACTAAAATGCTTCCATTGTGGACCAGAATTCTGCTGCCAGATTTTTTACAAGACTGAGCCGACTGTCTAACCAGCGAGTCCAGCCCTGAGCTCCTGGCCCTTCTCCTCCAGCAGCAGCTTCGGCGAGGCCGAGGACCAGCTCCAGGTGCTCGGAGCTGGCCTCGCCGAAGCCGCCACTGCCGGAGGAGAGGAAGAAGGCAGGAGCAGTTTGGAGGCGACAGCCACGATGCTGGGTCATGGCTGCCGCCCGATTCCGAGCTGTAAGTCAGAGCCTGCGGCGCAAGTCAAACAGGCCCCTTCTTGCTGCAAGTCAAATATGCTGTAAGTCAAGCAGCATGTAAGTCAAGGTTCCTTTTTATGTGTTCCAATGCAGTGAGGAGTGTGCAGAACTCTAGAAAACAAAACAGCTACTAAATAGAGGAGGATGGCTCAGCACGGAGGAGGGGGGCAGAGAACAGCTCAGGACCAGAATATGTGGCGTACGTTCATTTGAAGGACAAAGGACACGTATTCAAAGACAATAATGCACACATATTAGACAAAGAAGATAGGTAGTTCGAGAGAGGAGTCAGGAAAGCCATTCATGTGTCTATAGAAAATCCCTCTCAACAAGGGTGGGGGATGCTAATTCTAACCTTAATCTGTCTCCCATTCATCATATTGCCTTTTCAGAAATTTATCATGGTGTCACAGAAAAACCAGAAGCACTTCACACCTCTGCCAGGAGGGCCATTGCTAATGACTCATTCTTAATGTGTGCTGGGAAGGGTTGCATAGCTGGGACTTTCACACACACCAGGCCATTGTACATCTAACAAGCCTATTAAGGTCACCTAACCTGCCTATTCAGACCAGGGTGGTGTGAAACCAAGGTGATAAATAAATTGGTAGCCTTGCACCAACCTCCCTCTGGCTGATGAAGCTACAGTACTTGGATGAGTAGTATAACATTTCAGTCTCACAGGAGAAGTGTAGTTGCCATGGCTGTACTTCAGGAAAACTTCGCTCGGATGACTGAAAATCTTCCCATAAATATAGATAATAATTATCACCTGTTAATTGGTGCAGAAGAAGCCACTAAAAACACAGATATGGAATTCATCTGGAAAGTTGGTAGCAATCCACTTTATATTACGCTAAACGACTTCAAAGAAAGTATGATAAAATGTTTCACTGACAACCCCTAACTGATATAAATGAAACACTAAAGCATTTTAGTTAACAATACTAACATTTTAATAAATATGACATTTTGAAATATCCTTTAATGGCTAAATACCAGCAGGCTAAGAACAACAGATGGAGACAATAGCCTTTTCTACACCCTAACAAAAGGCATCTAACTAATGAACAACTTAGTCATGAACTCTCAAATTAATTGAATTCCTGGTTCATTTTCTCCCAGATTATCTCAAGATTTAATTTAGTGGCTGTGCTCTTCTATAAAAAGGAATTCATTTTATTCAATGGACGAGCTTTGTTTATGCAACTGTTATTAATAGCGAATTAACAAGGCTTACCACAAATGGAAATTCAACTTTGTTTGCTTTCCTAGGCAAAAAAAGGAAGTGGGAAATTGCCCCCCCCCCGCCACTTTATTGGCACAAACTAACTACTTCTGGGTTCCCTTGGCAACTTAAACTTTTGAACCTTTATCCCATTTTGCCAGCTGCTGGTGCCTCAAACATTCTGTACTGTACAGCAAAGTGCTCACAAACTCAACTTTTAAAAGATGCCTGAGTAATATTTTTCACTTCTGAAGACATGTATTGAAAAGATCCCCTACAAGTTCATGGACCACTAGTCTCCAGTCCTAACGTTGGCAGCTGTCCTGTTCTCATTTTGTGAAAGCACTGGCCAAGATCCAATGGAGACATGAGTCTGTACAGAACTTCTTCTTTGTCAATAAAAGGACAAAATGGACATTTCTTTGTAAAGAGAGGAGGATTTGTGGTTCTTGCTGCTGTATCAAGATTCTAATACAGCCTTCTTGTAGAGGTGCCCAAATGGCACACTATTTCTTTTAAGTGTCAATAAGTCAAATGAATGAATGTGATTTGTTAAGTCAACATCATGGACATCCCAGTGATTCATTAATTTGAGAGAGAGAGAGAGAGAGAGGGAGGGAGGGGGGGGAGGGAGGGAGGGAGAGGGAGAGGGAGAGGGAGAGGGAGAGGGAGAGGGAGAGGGAGAGATGCCATGTGTTCATCTCCTGACTGGTTTTCTTGGGGTTGAATTGTTTACCACCCAGTCCCTTGAGGACAGTGTGTGTGTGTTGCTTTGTGGTAGCTGGGGAAGAAAGAAAGAAACAACAGAAGGAGGTATGGCAGGAGGGTGACTGAATGCAAAACAGAAGGCAGAATAATGCTATTGGGCTGCTTCAAAAGAGCAAGAAGGAGCACCGAGAGCAACCACTTTGGAAAGGCTTACTCGCCCAATTGCCACACTACGGCAGGTTCTCTTCTGGTTGGCAGGGGATCGCAGGACACCGAGGCAAGGAGCTGTTCTGAACTTCAGCAACTCTTAAGAGATGAAAGAACTCAGTCCAAATATGGCCACCTTTCACTCATTCTGCCATATGCCAAGAGCTCACAGCATGTTAGTGAAAGCAAGATCATTGTGGACGTGTGCAGCTATTCTGCAGCTGCTCCCACTTTGGTCACCTTCAAGCTGTTCCTTTCCCGCTATGCTGCCTCTTGATATGCCCCATTGCCTACATGGGTCAGGGTAGACATGGCAGTTAACACAGCCCACAGTTCCATATCCATTATCCATGCCAGCTAACTGTCCAAACAAATGAAACACAGAGCCTTTCAGTATTGTGTTGTGTCATGCCAAAAAGAATACATGCCCTAGCAATGTTCCAGAAAGGTGCAAGACAGCTTTTAAAGTGGAAGAATGCCTTGTTCTAAGGACAAACACGTGCAGATTAGGTCTGTCCCCCACCCCCAGCCCAATCCAAACTGTATCCTTATTGATCAATATATACTGTAGTATATCTATATGCCTGAGTGGAAAGGCTCTAAGATTTTCCCCCTCTGAGTAAACCTACAGAGTTTATCACAGTGTATTGATTTTTTCCCATCTAATCCAGGATCTAAAAATACCTCCACCCTTCTTAATATAAAGAATGCCTATCTAATCTCCATTTCCTTGCTTCCAACCCCCTCTCCCCCCCAAGGCATTTGTGCACTTTGCGTAGGATGGAGATACACAACGGGATTTTATATTTGCAAATGCATGTCCTTATTGTTAATTTTTTCTTTAGGCTCTGTTCCTTCCTCAAGTTATGTTCAAATGATCAAACTGAACAAAATCATATCCAAGCTAATCAATTTGCACCCTCTCAGCAGGGGCAGTGCAACGTCTCCTACTTCCTGAAGTGGGAAGCACTGCCACCTCACATTGTCCCACAGCTGAGGCATACATCTTCTTCTATTCCTACATGGCAAAGGAAGAGGAGGAGGAGAGAGAAGGCAAAGGCCGCAATGGCACACCTGTCTGCCTACAAGGTAGAACGCCATACAAATGACATTCAAAAGGCCCTGCCAAGAAGGAATACATGGTCTTGTGAATCTTGTCTCGGTAGCTGCGACCTCCACAATTACTAGAGGCCAACACTAACATAGAGCTAAATGCTTCCTGAGTGCCTGGCTCTGAGGCAAGAGCAGTTTTCCTAGTTCATCCTCCCATGTGAGGATCATCTGCTGAAGAAGAAGCTGACTCCGAATAACTGTATAGCAGTGGCAGCTCTGCAGAGCAACTGATACCTTTTCAGGGCAAGGAGGAGGAATGGTTTGAGATGATACCTCCATGATTTTTATATGAATGGACTAGAGACAAGGCAGAAGTACTCCAATTCCTCCTTGCAGGATTTCTGCAAACATCTGGTTGCCCTCCGTGGAAAAAGAATGCTACACCAGGTTGCTATTTGACTTAATCTGGCAGGTTGTAATGTTCTTTAGGTTGAGTTATTCCTCTGAGACGATATTGACTATAGTACAGTAAGACCCCCATATACACTGATTCATTATCCACTGATTCAGTTATCCACGGAGGGCAGAAGAAAAAAAATCAAATAAAAATTCAGCAGCCACAAAGCAAGCTACTGTTGTAAACAAAGCATGCTACTGTCACAAACCGCAGCTGTAAAGCAAGCTACTGTTGTAAAATAGCAGTTTTGGGGATTTTTGGTGTTCTCTCTTATCCACGGTTTTCATTATCCATAGGGAGGTCTGGAACCAATCCCCAGAGGATACCGGGGTCCTACTGTATACTCTTCCTCAAAGGAACTCTTACCACTGTGTTGTCCACGTAAACACAGACCATGTATTGCACACTGCCTATTTAAAAATCAAGTCCCACTTTATATGAGCATTTGGGAGTGCATGACCCTGCTATAAGAACTGGAGCTGAATCATAATGGCATAGAAACATTACACCTCCCAAAATGGGATTTAATACGGTGAATATCTTATCTAGACAAATAGGCATAATTCACTGAGTGCATTCCTCCCACTCACCCCTTTGTTCCTGATTTGTTCCTTGTTTTAAGGTGCAGGAGTTTCTTCATTGCAGGGTAATGAACAACGAAAATAAAAATAAAAAACTTTAAAGATTGGTTGATTTGGCTGACTTCTCTATATGATGCCAACTGGTATCCCAAGTGGAAAGCAGATGTTGCACTTGAGATTGTACTGGGAACATACACAAAGTCTCCTCAAGGCATCCGTGTTCAACAACTAAAGTTAAAAATGGGCTGCGTGTAAGGGGAAAAAGTCTCTTTACCACAATCCTGAGGCTTTAGTATACTGTTTAGTTTTTCTGTTTTGCTTTTTTCTCTTCTGAAGGCAACATCTCTGCCAAACCATATTTTTATACTCCAATCAAGCCACCAAGTCTTAACTGACCACTATTTCCCTGTGGATTTGATCCATTCTGGTCAAAGGGTGGAATGTCTATCCACAGCTTTGCCTTGAGATGAGAACAAAGAAATAAAGAAGCTGCTACCCTGGGTCATTGAAAGTTTCAACAAGCATAAGACTTGGGACAGCTAAGGAAAACAGGCAGGGTCAAACTTTTACAAGAGGAAGCTGTGTTAGTCGGTGCAAGCATATCAGGAAAACTTCAAAGAAATGATACAAAAGACTAAAACACCTGGCACTGAAAGGTGAACTATTAGTTTTGGATGTGAGCTTTCATTCTTAAGCGGCGGACTATTCCACAAATGTGCATGTTAAGATATAATACAGTAGTTAGCCTGTAAGATGCAACATGTCTTTGTCTTTGCTTTTTTGGAGTTTGCCTGAAAAGTAGGGCTAAAGTTCAGTCATGAACAGAGTTTTGCTGTCACAAAAGGAAAGGTCTTCATCTTTGTTTGATCTTCTTTTGGGTATACAGTACATTAAAGAACATTTTCCCATCTCTGACAAAGAGGGAACCCATCACAAAAACACTGTGAATTTTTTTCACTCCTTTGGAAAAAAAATCCACTTTTCGTTTTGCTATCAGCATCAACAACTCCGCCCCAATTTTTTTCCATTAAAGAAATCTTGAACTGCAAAGATAAAAATAAAATGTGCAAATGCATTTCACCTGTGACAAATAAATAAGCAAATGTTGACATCCCTATCACACACCCTTAAACCCTAATTACAGAAATAAATGAATGTGCTTAGTACAGTCTGGTTTGCAAAAAATTATCATCTGGTTTCTTACAAAAGCTCAACACCACATTATGAGACAATTTTTTAGACTGAAAAATGAATACCTCAGAATTCTAAACATGTATTTACTTGTTCATTGTAATAGCTTGATGTTCAGACAGAGTTCCACTAAACATATTCCTGAGACCCAGGTCTTTAGGAGAAATTAGTTACATGTGATTTATGAGGCCCTTTCTTGGCGCTGGGCGAAATTATCCGGAGTTTGGGGGTTAAGTGTCACCAGTAGGCCGATGACACTCAACGCTACCTCTCGTTACCTCCAAATTCCAAGGAAGCAACTTCAATTTTAGATCAGTGCTTAGCTTCAATAATAAACTTGATGAGGAGGAACAAACTGAAACTAAACCCAGACAAGACAGAGGTGCTTCTGGTCAGTCAAAGGGGAGATCAAGGGATAGGGATGCAACCTGTACTGCAGGCATGCCCAAACTTCGGCCCTTCAGAAGTTTTGGACCACAACTCCCACAGTCCTTTGCCATTGGAAATACAGGCTTGGAATTCTGGGAGTTGTGGTCCAAAACATCAGGAGGGCCGAAGTTTGGTCATGCTTGCTGTACTGGATGGGATTCCCCCCCTGCCAACTGAAAAAAGAGGTGCATAGCTTGGTGGTGCTCCTGGACTCATCCTTGAACCTAGATGCCCCGGTAACAGCTGTGACCAGGAGTGCATTTGCAAAATTAAAACTAGTATACCAGTTACCAGTTTCTTGAGAAACCTGCTCTGTCCATTGTGACACAAGCCCTCATGACATTCTGGCTGGACTACTGTAATGCGCTCTCCGTAGGGCTATGATGGAAAGTCTCAGAAAACTTCAATGGGTCCAAAATGCAGAGGCCAGATTGCTGACTGGGGCGGGTTACAGAGATCCCATTACACCCCTACTAAAGCAGCTCCACTGGCTGCCAATTAGCTATTGGGCACAATTCAAAGTGCTGACCTTAACTTACAAACCACTAAATGGCCTTGGTCCAAGCTACCTCAAAGATCGAATCTCACAGTTATGAACCAGTTTGGGTGCTAAGGCCATCAGGAGGCCTTTCTCTCCATCCTACCACCTTTATGGGTGTGTCTCATAAGAACACATGAAAGGGCATTCTTGGCTGCTGTGCCCAGATATTGGAACTCCCTCCTGCTAGAGGCCAGGACTACCCCATCTCTGCTATCTTTTCGGAAAGCAGGTAAAAACCTTCCTCTTCAGGCAAGCTTTCCCTGGATGATGGACTACCTGTTATGTGACTTTTAGATGGATTACCATGCATGATTGCATTGACTGATTTCACAAGAACACCTGTGTTTTCCATATTAGTTTCCATCCCTCATAATGAAATTTTCTTCTTCTTTTCGCGTGCTCTTTGTAGCCTTAATGTTACCTTTTAATGTTGTAGGATACCTCTTCTAATTCCCTGTTATTAACCTGAATATGTTTTAAATGTTCTGGATTGTATATTGTCCCTCATTATTGTAAGCCACCCTGGGTCCTTTTCCCAGGAGAAAGTTGAGGTAAAAAATTCAAAATAAATAAAATAAATGAATAAAGTGGAGCATTATGCATATCACTCTTTTCTGCATTTGATGAAGGCTTCCCAACTACATTCAGCAGTTTGGGTGGGTTATCTGTTGAGTTAACTCAAAGGCGGAGAGTTTGAATATTCAGTCTTGTTGGGAGTGCTGATCCCACTCAATTAGCATCTTGCTGGATGAAAGGTGACTTACTGGGCACAGAGGACCAATGTGACCAGGCTCTCACGTGGTTGGGCTATAAACATACCCTGCAGCAGCTTGAAGAAGCAGTTCCCACACTGCTTTTTGCAGGAAGCCATAACCACTTCTCCTGGAACACCCATGAAGAGTACTGGGAAACTAGTTAGATGAAATAGATCTTACCTTTGTATGGTTCTGCATATGAGCCAAAAGGCAACTGTACTTTGGTCTAACAACTACTATTTTAAGTTATTTTTTAAAAATGACACCCTTTGAGAGCTAGTTTTCTATTCCAAATTAAATATACATAATTATTTGGCGGTAGTATGAACGTGGTGTTGGAGGAGACCACCCTGTGAACTAACAGAAAGACAAGTGGTTTCTAGTTCAAAACTAGCCTGAATGACATGACTGAGGCTATCATGCTTGGGTACATCATGAGAAGATATTAATAATTGCAAGGCATTAATGCAAAAGCATTATGGACTTTCTATAAGCCTAAGAAGAAAAAGATGGAGCAACCACAGTACTCTTGGCACTCATTTGTTGTCTTGTGATGAAGATTATAACATGTTCATACCAAACAATAATACAAAACATACCAAAGTACTGTGTCTATTCTTGTCACCTGATTTAGGATAGATAATTTCAACAATACTGCTTATTATGCTCATAAATGGGAAGTGTGGCCCCCACCTTCTGCAAAATAAGATCAGTGGACTTCATGCTTAGAAGCCAAAGAGGTGGACAAGAAATGCGTGGCAGGGGGTTGGACTAGATGGCCCTTGAGGTCTCTTCCAACTCTATGATTCTACGATTCTAACTGAAGTGATTATTTATTTATTTATTTATTTATTTATTTATTTATTTATTTATTTATTTATTTATTTATTTATTATTAGATTATGCCACCCATATGGCAACAGGGCCATTTGGGGCAGTTTACAATAATAACCCATCAAAAGCAAAGTAAAGTGCTCTGCTTATATACACTCCCCCCCAGGGCTTAAAGCACTCTCTGGGCAGTTTACAATTCATTTATGCAAATTATGCACAATGCTCTCCCCCCCCTTCCCCCATCTGTACTCATTTCAACAACCTCAGGAGGATGGAAGGCTGAGTCAACCATGAGCCGGCTATCTGGGACTGAACCCCAGGTTGTGAGCACAGTTATAGGTGCAGTTCAGCAGTTTAACTACGGCACCATGAAGCTCAGTAATATACAGTAAGGCAAAATAAAATTTAAAAATAAAAATCAATTAAAATTCGACAATGGAGAATAAAACATTTAAAACAGTAATTAGCAGATTAAGGTGGTAGTCAGGGCAACATTAAACAACTAAAGATGTTATTAAACCAATGTGGGACACCCCAGCTGTGTTCTGATCTGGGGACAACAAAGGGTCCAAGAGCTTTAAGATTTATCTCCATAATGTTCAGCATCTGCTCCCCTCCAATTTCTTAATGCAAATAGGATAAGTAGGGAACAAACAGCCATTTGTCTTGGGTCATTAGACGAGTTCCACACCTGGTAACTCCCAAGTGTTTGAAATGCAAAATGATGAGAGCTGAATCTGCACCCACTTTTTTTCCTCCTTCTTCCTTTCTTTCTTTTTTGTATGCCCAAGGGCAAATAAACTTGCAATGAACTCCAGAGGAGAAAGTTCAATTGAGACTTTAGGTATGTTAAAAATGAAATAACTGGCTTGCTTCCCTGTTATCCTGTTCAGAGACAGCACAGAAAGAGGTGTGGAAGAGCCAGTATTAGTTTTACTAGATTGAAATTCAAACAATGGAAAAGCTGAACCAAGCAAAATGAGCAAGCAGCGGAATTCCACTGGCTTAATATTTCAGATCACATTTCCCTCTAGTGGACAACGCCAGGGCGCACTGGCAAGAAAATACATTATATGGTTTCTTAAGAGCTGAAACATTTTCACAGGCCCTGCTACAGCATAAGCTTTATTAATTTATTTTCCATGTATCCTATTTTTCATCACACATGGGGGTCCACAACTATATATTTTACAGGCCACATTTATACCTTGCTTTGTGAGAACAGCAGACAGACTGGTATTAGTCAAACTTTAAGAAAACTACTTTTGGATACAACTCCCAGAATCCCCAGACAGCATGGGCACTGGGAATTCTGGGAGCTGTAGTCCAAATCCAACCTCCTGTTATTACCTTGGTCAAAGATAACTCTCTCCCCTTTAGAGCAAATGCAGACTAGTCCTGATCTTACATCTGCATCAGTACCTTAAGAGCGACTGCAAACTTTACAATTGCTGGAGTAGGGAAAGCTGTTCCTTGACATAGTTCTGGGGATTGTAAGCTTAGCGGTACCCCCTTTTCCACAAGGCTTTCTCCCTCACACTTTGCAATACTGCAACATTCAAAACATTTAAATAAAACTAGCAAGGAGCACGCTTTCTGACACGACAGAAGCCGTTAAAACAAACAGCCAATTCTGAAAATATAACACAGCCAATACTGTAATTATTATTAGTCATGTCGGAATCAGACAGCTACTGCCATATACGGTATACAAGGCGAGTTTTAGGCTCTCTTCATTATTCAGTCAGTTCAAGCCCTTCTATTTGAAGCAAGCTGTTTCATCTTACTGTTTTCTTTTGTTTTTGAACTGACCAAGGAGGCTTAATTTATTTTTAACACCCTTTAGGGCCCCCTGGTATGAATGCCGGAAAGGTCACCGAGTTCAAATTGCATTTGAATTGGACTGCAGTGCAGTTCAGTCCTCAGCAAGTGTGGTTTGTTGGCATTAAAAATTAGGTCAGGGCTTTGGAAGTTAGGTTTCAGATCCTGAAAAAGGCCTGAATTTTAGGACCGTGGAAAAGAGGCTGTGGGAGCAAGATAGTGAGGGCAAAAAGCAGTGGCCGGTAGCTTATAAGCATCTATAAAATTCCATATTTACTGAAGGCATGGCAATGTAACAGGATTCATTACTATTGCCTTTTTTATTTAAAACCATCAGTAACAGCTATAAAGGCATACACAGCATGATGAATCAGTGGTCCTGTCTACACAGTGAAATTTGGTCCACAAGGTAGAACAAAGAGCTATTTTGCATCTCAATGAATTGTCTGCAACAGACAGCATACCCCACCCCTGTGCCATAAAGATATGGGACGGTTCTTAAAAGGGAAGAGTGGACTGTTGTGATTAAAAACACAAATGAACAAGGACTTTTATTTTCATGCCAAACAGTGCTGTCAGGGAACTATGCATCCTAACTATATGCCAGTGTGGGCAGGCTCAGTGGATACAGAGAAGGTAAAAAATTAAGTCCCCCCCGCACATGCGTGCTAGTTGTGTCCGACTCCATATTCAAGCTGAAGAGCCAGTGTTGTGCAAGTCGGCGGCCACGTGGCCGGCATGGCTGCACGGAAATGCTGTTTTTTTACCTTCCTGCTTTTTACGGCAGAACCTATTTATCTACTTGCATTTTACATGCTTTCGAACTGCCGTTACGGATACAGAGAAACTTAGCAATTATTCAGACTAACCAATGCTCAAATGAACTCTCAATCTAAAGTGGCAGGCCAGAAATGAAGAACTAATGCTTTCCAGACAACATTCACATGAACAATGTGACAAGCATGTAGCATCCATCAGTAGATGTATCAGGCACACACATCAGCCTCTTGCCCATGTTACTCGACACTGAAGCAAATCCAGGACTCTTGTCTTAAGTCACTAGCCCTGGAGCTGCATCTTTATCCTGTCAGATAGCTCCAGCTTTTTCAGCTTCATCTGGTGACCAAACTCAACATCACATATTCACAGGTAACTTTCATGCTATATATTTTGAGAGAAGGTGGCAATTATGGTACATAATATACAACCATGTTATAGATATATGGGAATTATTCACTTACAGAAGCTTTAGTACAGTGGTTCTCAACCTGTGGGTCCCCAGATGTTCCTGGACTGCAACTCCCGGAAGTCTTCATCACTAGCTGAGCTGGCCAGGATTTCTGGGAGTTGCAGTCCAGGAACATCTGGGGACCCACAGGTTGAGAACCACTGCTTTAGTAGCTTGCCTTCTGTGTCTATATGCCTTTGCTTGTATTTACTAGCTCAGTACATTACTATGGTGCAATGTCTGGAAGATCGAAACACTTCACTACTCATCCAAGCAGCTTAGTCAGTCTGACTGTTGAAGCTGCTTGGCTGAATAGTGAAACGTTTCAATCTCTCAAAAAAAAAGAAGTCCAGTTGCCATGACTCAATGTCCAGACAACTTCACCTGGATGACTGAGAATCTTCACAGACATGTGGTGCAATGTCAAACATATTCTTGAACAGTCTGTGAAATAATTTGACACTTGCACAATAATGTGGTTCAAGTTATCAATAAGGTTAAACTCTCTCATGCACATAAGACTAGCCAGATAGCTAGTTGCAGCTACTGGTAGCAGTCATAGCTAGTCACAGTACAGTAGAGATAACTAGTGTTAGGTAGATAATGGCAGGAAATTATGTACAGAAAGGTCAATTGTCCTGATCAAGCTAAGGATACCCATCTGTACAGACAGGCTTGCTTTACCTGTCTTGCTGTGGAAGCTCTGGGCACAAAACCACACATCTCTGTGAGAATATAATCAGTTTATACTGCATTTGAATAGGATGTGCCTTGTAATGTATGTGCACCCAATCCACGTTCGCTTGCAACTAGTCACAGATGGACATCCTGCATTGCACAACATGAGAACAGGGTTTGGCTGAGATACAAAGGGATCTCATTTGTAGTTCCTCCCCAGGGTGCTTGACTGTACTTGCGTTTGGTATCCATGACAAGTCAATTCCCCTGAGCTGGTCAGTCAGTTTCTGAACAAGCACCTGTGGCGTTCTAAGGTTTTCAGAAACATACAAGATCCAAGATCTTTTCAGATATTTACAAGCCAAGAGAAATTCAATTCCTCCTCATTCTAACTGTAGTCTGCCAGAACTTTGCTTGGAGAGACCTGGAAGTGGGGCCTCACAACATTTCCCATGACCCAATGTAGATCAGGGAAGGATACCCAAAAACATGGGGCGGCAATGGTTTTTCTTGGCCACTGGATTTGTTTTGGCTGCAACAAATATTTTGGCTTCCTTTCTTTCCCAGTTGCCAATAAAAACACAGATACTTGCCATTCTGAAAATGACAGTGGAACACATGCCAGCTAACAAAAGGTTACTTGTACTGTACTGTAAACATGTTTTTAAGACTCTTTTTTATTATCTGTGCACCAAGACATGGCAAAATATCTGTGTACATTTGTTGCACCACTGATCTCATGCTCTTTTCATACTACCAATTTCCCTTACTTTTTAATGTGCCCATGACATTCAAAACCTGTTTAATTAAAGTTGGGAATTCCTCAGTTTGTATCAGTGCAAAATGCTGCTGCAAATTCTCCAAGGCTAGGGTGTAACATCTATCTGCCTGATTTATACATGGTTCTCCACCCTCTTCTCTCATGAGATTTCTGGCAGGGATAAATATGTTCTTTCTCAACTTAAATACTCAGTCAAGCTTAGATGAGGGTCAATCAAGGGAAAGACTGATGTAGTACTTACTAAGCAAATAAGGGTGGTATAACTTTTCTCCCCACTCAGCTATAAAATGTACCCCATCAGTGCTCTTTCAGGAGGCAATGAAAGACCTGGTTGTTTTTCCAAACATTTCAATAATTTTCCAATAATCAAATAATTTTATGTATCTCTTCTGCTACCAGCCTACCATTAATCTTCCTTTTTTTCCTTTTGTGGTTCCTGTGGCTATGTCTGGAACCCCCTTTTTCACTATTGTTTTTATCGTTGTTGTTTATGACAGTGATGTCCTTCTGTTCGCTCCACTCCCCCCAGAATAGTAGCCTAGCTATTAGCTGGGAGGGATAAAAATGTAAGTAAATAAGTAAGCAAGCAAGCAAGCAAACAAGTAAGTAAGTAAAAATGCTGTTCTGAATTATATGAGACAGATGCATTTCCAGGGTTCCCATCAGGAGCCATGCTCAGAAGGAATACATGTATACAGCACCAGTTAATGAGCAGAGTTCGACACTTTGTGCGCCCAACTCTTTGTACGATTGGTCCTTCCCTGCCTCCTCAGGCAGCCAATCACTTGTTGGTTGTGTGGGGAGAATCCCCGTCTGACCTCCTTGATGAACTGGTTGGCTGCTGGGGGAGGTGGGGACAGGCAGCCTGAGCTCCTGTCTGGATTGGTGTATTGCCGAAACAGAAGGTTCGCAGTAACAGGCAACAATAGGCAAGTGGCCCACCTGGCCCAGGGGAAGAGCCCCCAAGGTTCATGTAGCCCCTGTGGGCATATGGAGCACCCATTTCTATTAATGAAAGGTAGGGAGTAGGAAGCTTTCCTGATCTGGATCAGGCGACTAAAATGATTACTTGGGGCACCTCCCTTATGAAGAAAGGCTAAAACAATTGGGCCTCTTCAGTCTCTGAGGGGGATATGATTGAGACATACAAAATAATGCAGGGTATGAGTAAAGTGGATAGAGGGAAGCTCTTCTCCCTCTCTCAAAATACCAGAACTAGGGGACCACTCAAATTGAGTGCTGGGAGAGTAAGAACTGACAAAAGAAAATATTTTTTCACCCAGCGCGTTGTAAGTCTATGGAACTCCCTGCCACAGGATATGGTGATGGCATCTGGCCTGGATCAAACCATGGAGCACCCTTCTATTAATGAAAGGTAGGGATTAGGACAGCTTTCCTAGAGGTTAATCCATCACGGGTTACAAACCATGATGGAGATCCACCACCATCTAGGCTTGGTTCATCTACCTGGGACTGATGGGATATGAAGTCAAACAACATTTAGAAGGCCCCATATTTCCCATCCTTCTTATGTTCTTATGTTCTTAAGACATCCACCACCACCTCTGGTTCATATCCTCTGATGGGAAATGGTCAAACAAATTTATATCACACTGGCATATACCTGATAGAAATGGTCAAAATCTTATTTAGAATTTTCTTTCCATCACTGGTCAGGTACAGGTGTCTAGATAGCACACTTGCCAAGCAGGCCTAAAGATGAAGGTTCTCCTTTGCTGTTTGGCCCAAGCATCTGGTATTTATGTTTCCTCAGCCTAAGAGATCTATAGCCTATGATGTGATGCAGCATCTTTCTTCCATTTTCCAACATGGCATAGTATGGAAATGTTGCAAATTGTCTTATCAAAGAAAGAGATATAAAAAGGTACCCTGTGTGCTGAAAATTGTTTGGGTGCATTTAACTGGGTTGACAAAGTGTGGACCCGATTATTTTTTTAATGCAGGGAAAAATTGGGGCTTTACTGTTTTTTCTTGTTAAGAATTAGGGCCATCTGAAATGCATGACTTGTCACACTGATGTTACAGAAACATCTGTTTACACTGCAGACACTGGTCCAACATGATTAGATGCCAAGATGGTTTAGTAAGATAACACCCTTTCTCTGGTGGCAGAAGAGCTGACGTCCCACAATACATTCTTGGGAATTTGTCCAATAGTGTCTCAGTAAATGGAGTACTGGAATGCTGACTTCCTTTGGGTCAAACAATATGAGCTTATGCTCTGATTAGAAAGTCCAAAATCAACACTACAGAGATCTGTTCCTCTGCAATGCCTTGAATCAAATACTTCTAAGCAAGGATGACCTACGTGTATCCTCAAACTCCAAGGACTTTTCATTCAATCATTAATCTGACAATCCAGGAGGGTTATCAGGGGGTGAGAATCTCTAATTCCATGAGATAAAAAGGGTGAGAGAGAGAGAGTCCCAGTTACTTAGCTACTAAACAGAACTTTGGACTTATTTAGTGAGTAAAACTGTATTCTCTGAGTAGAGCAGTTTCTCTAACCCTTAATGTTTAACTCACAAATATTCAACCCCTTTACAATGCCATTTAACAGTTTAAAGTTGCACTTTCTACCGTGCACTTTCTTTACAAATCCAGTATCTTCTAAACATATGGACCTATAACTCATAGAATCTCTCAAAGGTGAAGAGCACATTAGAATATAGAATACCATTTATGAAAACCAAAACCCAAGCTATGGAACAAATGTGCACTGTTTTGACCATATACCGGGCCTCTTGGCCAGAGCAGTGCTCTGAACCAGAATTTTGGATGGATGTTTCTTATAAGCGTCTTCCCATCCTTGCAGGGATGTTTTATAGGTGTCTAGTACAGGGTACATCACTTTGTTTACACTAAACGCATGTCACGGAATAATATCTGAAGATCATTTGTCACAATGGAACAACTACTATGCTGGATTTCCTATTTATAATTATATAAAGTGCACTTCCAGCAGAGTATGCAGTTTGAAGGTCACAAAATCTGAACCTGCAACCTTGAGTCTTTTTTTTTTTAAACTTGACTGTTTCCAGCCTACTTTAAGGAGAAATGTTGATTTTCTAAGGAAATTGTGGCCCACTAGGTGGAGCTACAAACAAACAAAAGACAAGACTTCTAAAAAGACACAGGAGAAAGAGGTAGAAACACTAACACAGCAAGCGCAAATGTAAAACTATACAGGCATAAAAGTTGAAATAATATTATGTAAATCATCTATTGGTGATCGGACAAAGCACTATAGCCTGAATGGATCATATTATAGGGATCAGATCAGGCACCAATTTAGCTTATCAAGTTCCTTTATAAGAAATCGTCCACCACACTGCACTGATTCATCATGTTTAGTTTACTAGGCATGCTGCAACACCACTAGCAAAAGTTCAAGTGTTGCAGCATTCCAAATGAGAGGTAGCTTGGAGTTCTGAGTCAATAAAGCAAGTCAGCAAAATGACAGAGCCACACTTTTCATGTCAGTACCAACTGCATGCAATACAGAGAATATTCTTGGCAGGCCACACAATGTTTCTACAAAATCACACTGTACTCCAGTCTACATTTGTCCAAAGAAACCCTTGAATTGAGACTCTGAGGCTCTCTATATTTTCCCCAGCTTCCAGTCAAGACCTTATTCCAATACTTATTTCCCAAGACTTTCCAAGACTAGGGAAAAAGACTAGGAAATATGACAAATTGGGACACAAATATATCACAAAGCGCCTAGATTATATGTAAGAAAACACATACACAGTACATTTTCAGTTTCTCCAGATGTGAAAGCTTCCCTATTGGTGATCCCATAGCTGAAAATAGAGCATATGTGAAATATACAACTCTTGTAGATGAATCCAGAATCTGTCTTTTTGTCCTTCTTCCTGAGTGGGGAGAGATATAACTACTCTCTATATTGCAGCTCATCATATTCAGAAGGGTCCCCAGAACCTGTATGTGGGAAAGTCCACTTCTGCATTTGCTTAAGTCTGAATCTATCCCATTAGCCAATGCTTAGCTGCATAATTACCCTAACTTAGCAAATAAACATATGTTCTATATTTAATCTAGTCTTTTGATCAAAATATTAAAAACCATTAAAACATTTTTTTTGGGGGGGGGAAATACATTCCAAGTGCCTTTTGGACTGAAGGTCATTTGCCTTGTCAATATTAGGACAGCAAACTTTGCAAAACAAAGTCTCAAACTACTTTATTTGTGGAAACATGGGGCAGGCAAGAAATTGGTCTGCTGCAGCACTTGGCACTAAAAGGTTCTCTTCTTAAACCCTTTCACATCAGGGTTTTCAGACTCCCAGAGTTACAATTAAGAGATTAAATTCAAAGACGTTTCTCGGGGCCAAAGTAGATGGCCCACTGAGGTTCCAAGATCATGCTACCTATGGAGGTAGAGGATAGGGTTAAATTAGGGTAGGCACATTCCTCCCCCCACTCCCCACTGCAACTTGGATAAGAATTCACAACATGCGATTGAACAACTATACCAGTGTTGGTGAACCTATGGCACGGGTGCCAAAGGTGGCACTCAGAGCCCTTTCTGCGGGCACCTGATTTCACCCCTTCACAGCCACCTGTATTCAGGTTAAACGGCTGTATTGGCACTTTGCAAAAAAAAAAAATAGTGGATTTTGAATCGCAATTTGGGGACTTGGTCTCTAAAAGGTTCGCCATCACTGAACTATACTGATCAGACTTTTCTGACTTTTACCAGTTTCACAGTGGGCTGTTGCATGACTGTTTGCATTTTTCTACTCTTGTGTAATCTAAGAACTCCTCATGCAAGTCTTCATCTATTGGAACAAGGCAGCATCTAGCTTGACAAACCAGAAATCATGTGCAATGCTCAACAATAGCCACTGTTGGCTGCACACAGTCATACAAGCAACCTCTTCCTTGCACAACAGACCTTTCCTGCCTCCTTCATCCCACCTGTAATATGTTCCACCTCACCCCAAAAAGGCTCCAAAGGTTCCACTAGGAGCAGCAGGAGACTGCAGAAGGATCAGCCAATGGCAGGCTTTTTCAAACTGATTGAAATAGCCTGATTCCACCCATGAAGGGGACACCAAAGTCCAACATTTTAACATTATCTTTTTGCCCTTTTAGTGCATGAGAAAGCTGAGTAAATGCTTAAATCTTACAAAAGCTTTTATAAGGTTTGTTTTAAAATTGTAGAATAAACTCTTAGCAGGTGTAGAATAAATTCTTAGCAGTCATCATGGGCAACTAGTATGGAAGAGCCCTGGAAGCAGTGCCGTGACATTAACTCTCAGGTAATGGAAGCAACCACCATTCATGATTGATACATCCTTAGTATCCTGACTATGTTTAATGTAACATGCCATTTTAATCATTGTAATCTGCTCAGTTAGCCTGTCTTGACTAACAATTCTCAGCCAGGTTTAAACATACTTGGGGAAAGAGGGAAAGAGTCATCTTGAAAGTACTCACCCACTTGTAACGTCATCAGTCCTTATATTTTTCCCAAGAACATCGCCATCACTCATATATCCTGTAGCATCCACATTGATGCCTTCAAGATCTATTTCATCGCCTCCTTTGTCCGAGATATCCATGTGACAAACATTACTGCCCCGAGATGCCAGCTGTCTTCTCAAGGGTGCTGAGTACATATAACGCCCTGATTCTGCATTGATGAACCGGCTGGCATTGGCTCTTGGAGGGTATCCATTGCCTACTGATGGAGCATCACCTGCTTGAAGACGGGGACTCGATTGTCCAAGTCTCCACGATAAAGGTGTTGGCCTTCCCGTCAAACTAAGAATACTGCGTCCACTTATTTCAGTGGTGACGTTGGTATCAAATGTGGTCTCCAAGGTGCTTGAAACAATAAAAGATGGAAAAGATGATAGATAGTAATAATAAATTAGATTTATTAAATTAGAATATTGGAAAGCTTTTAATCTACATACTAAATGCCTGAAGTGAGCAGCAATCACATCAATTAAAAAAACTGGAAAGGGGGAAATTGTGGATGGCTAATTTGGCTGAAAAACAAGACACATGTTTTCAATGCAATTGGTGTCAAAGGGAAATCACACCATTGGTGTTGCCATGGTGGATTGGGCAACAAAGCAAAAGTGGGATAGGGTGCATACTTTGATGAGTTGTGCATGGATATGGTAGCCCAGGCATGTCCAAACTTCAGCCGTCCAGATGTTTTGGACTGCAATTCCCACAGTCCTTTGCCATTGGCAATCTAATCTTAGAATTCTGGGAGCTGTGGTCCAAAACATCAGGAGGGCCGAAGTTTGGACAGGCCTGTGGTAGCCCCTTGTTATCAGTGGTCTTCCATTTCTATTCTCCAGTTACTGATTATGTCTATCTCCTGTGTCTTCTCCTCAAACAGGAAAGCTTTCTACCCCATCCAGAGATATCAAGGATTAAACATTTTTGATGGAAAGCATATGCTCTAATACATCTACCCCTACTCCTGGCAGTTGAATTTATTTCTGAGTCATATAACACATAGTGTTGATTCACTAAGCAGACTTATACCAATCGCTCTTCTTGTTCTATAGGACTCTGTGAATGTTCAATGATTTCTTGGTAGCTTTCCTTGCATCACATTGAGCCATCACTGTTAAATGTAAACCGAGAGAATGGATATTTACAAGCATGAAAGTGAAATTACTTGAATTTTCCAAGCAAACCTTCAAGTACTGAATTTGTTTGGGGTTTGATCTACAGTTTTACTGCCTTTTTAAAACAAGGTGGAACCACTCCTCATGTCAATAACTGCTTCCAACTATGGTAGAGCATATCTTTGTAACTCCTTATCCTCAAAAAGGCATTTAATCTACTGACTCCAGAGCATTACAGTCTAAATACGCTTTTTGTTCAGCCATACCTGCATGTTATTTTATTGATAGATTTTATTTATTTTATTTTGAAACCATTTTTCTCAGTCATTATGATGTGATTTTTTAAAAAAATATTCCATTGCCTGGGCTTATTCAGAAAACATCCTTCAACTTGATAGTTGAGCTAGCTCTATAAAGCAGATCAAGAAAGTAATTGGGTAAAAATCACCAAGTTACTCATTCCTTTGATAGGGAGAAGAATCACTGTTTTAATTATATGGATGATTGTGATATTAATGGTTGGTGTACTGACTAATATTACTCAGTATTTTAATATACCTATAAGGGGTGGATTTTTGTCATTTTGAAATACATTTGGTAGTTTAACCATTGCTTTTAAAATTTAATATAAAACTGATATGTTAATGTATAACATAACACATTGATTTTTAAAAGAAAAAGGGTAAAGACAGCAAATTTATTTTAATTAAGTTACTGTTAGCATATATTTTAAAATAACGTTTCCAGGCTCTAATGTTGTTGCTAATTATATTTCCTCTAAAATCTTTAGCTGAATACCTAAATTAGTATTAGACTTGTCTGAAATCTTGAGCAATAAATATGAGAGTATCTTAAAAGCTCATTTTCTTTGCAAAAGCATACATTATTTCATTTCTAATAAAGTGATAAGGCTTTTTGTGCCCAAATACCAGGTAGGAATTCAAGTTATGCACCTTATCAGGCAGGTCAAATACAGTTCAACTGCAGTGGTACCTCTACTTGTGAGTTTAATCCACTCCAAATGCATGCTCTTAAGTCAAACAACTTTTAAGTAGAGCAGCCCTATCTAAAACATAAAAAACACCAAAAAGTATATAAAAATTGTAAGTAGAGCAGACCGCATCTAAAATTTGTAAGGCAGCAGTTAAAATGCCAATGTTTTTTCGCTCTTAGGTCGAGCTGCTCGTGAGTAGAGCTACCACTGTATTTATTTAAACACAATAGTGCAGAATAGGTTAAAATGCCTTAACTTCTTTCCTGAGCTCTGTAACATTTCAAGTGGCAAAACTTTGTCCATCTTTATTCAAACAACACCTATTATTTAACAAGCATTTCTACATGACTAAGGTTCTGTATACAGCCTGCTACCTGCTCTCATTCCTTCTATTAGCTAAACTCACTCTTTTTTCGGTCTCAGTAATGTCCTAAGAAGGTACAGAATCTAGGATAAGGCACAACAGACACTTCATCCAGTTGCACTTAATCATTTCAGAGGGGCAAAAGCAGTCAAAGTGAACAACAGGAATGGTAAGCAGGCACACAGTTCTTTCCTCTGAAGAATGAGTATACAAGAGGAATACAAGTCACCTGTGAGAGACCTGGGTTCCCCGTAGGCTAGACATGGTCTCCTCTAAGTTTTGTCGAAGATCAGCTATATTCTTGACAGTTCGCAATCGACGTGTTTCTTGATCCTCTCCTATGGGAAAAAAAAGGGGGGGACACAGTTTTTTAAAGGAAAAAATGCAAATTTTAGCCAAAAAGGCAACAGAAGGAGCCCTTGCATCAAGGCTCCACATCAAAGGTGTTTTCCTTTTCCTGCACCCCGCAGCACAGTGGTTAAATGCCTGTACTGCAGGGTAAAACTGTGCTCACGACCTGGAGTTGTGTCATGGTTGACACAGCCTTCCACCCTCCTGAGGTTGGTAAAATGAGTACCCAGCTTGCTGGGTGGGGGGCAGTGTGTAGCCTGCATACTGTAACTGAAACTGTAAACCACCCAGAGATTACTTGAAGTAGTATGGGGCGGTATATAAGCAGAACACTTTTTTGCTTTATTTTATTTTATTTATTATGTCTGTGGAGCTTCTCAGTCATCCAGGTGAAGTTATCCGGGAGTTGACTCATGGCGACTGGACTTCTTTTCATATGGGGGGATCAAAACGTTTCGCAACTCATCCAAGTAGTTTCGTCAGTCCAGTTGCCACGACTTAGCTCCCAGATACTATCCAGAATTCAACATCATGTTGGTTTCCACTTTTTTAATAGATGTTGTTTTGAAGAGGAAGTTTTGCAATGAGGACGGTGAGGAAGTGTTTAATTTTAATTTACTCTTTTCTTAAAGCGCTTAATGATATTGGCAATTCAAACAGGATGGCTCACATCCTTTCCAATGACTGTATGCCCTGGGCAAAAACATAGAGAAATCCTAAAATATAGACACCACTATCAGGGGGCAGAAATAAATAAATATGTTGCACCATATATATGAGCATTTATAGAAACTTTGTTTGAACACCAAAATATCTTTTTTAAAAAACCCTAAAAGGCCAACTCTCTATCAGATGTCATGAAATAAATCACTGATTAAAAGTCTTTAAAAGGTGACATTCCCACAAGTAAAACTTGCGTTATTAGCATGCAACTTCAATCAGCCTAATTAATTTTGCAGCATTCTACACTAAGGCTACATATGCCTAAGTACCACTAAGTAGAAAGGTTCTTTAGGCCTCTGTCTGTGAGACATGAAGATGTAGACTAACTCAGAGTGAAGCATCAAGGACAAACTAGCACGCTAACCTCCCTTCCATTACACAAGGATGGAAGGGTGATTACCTCAATATTTTATTCTTCAGTGTTAGCACACATTAACATATTCAGTGCAGCCCTTACCAGAGAGATCTTCTAGAATAGGCTGTCCAGTTTTCGTGTAGGGAGCAGGATCCATGCTTGTGCTGACCCCTCCAGGGCTAGGCTCAGCTGTTACATTCCCTTCATTGTCTGTCTGGGATCTTAAGTGCAAAACAGAATGGCAGAGGGAGGAAGGTTTACTCATTCATACGCGGAAAGAAATTCCAGCACCAATACAACATCTCTTGCCATCTAGCGGCATGTCCTCTCCCCAGGATACACTAGCAGACTGACTTTGCATAATTCATCAGTCCCATGTTGAGCTATGTCCTAGAAATGGAAACAAGCAATGAACTGTAAAAAAAAGAAAAAGAAATATTTCTCTTGCATACAGGTTTTGCAAGCCATCAACTGGACTTTCACACACCTTCAATTTATAATGAAGGCATCTGTTACACAACTGAGGTTGGTGGCTCAAGGCCCAACCATCACAGATGACAATGGAGTTCACTCGGTGAAATGAACTACAGTCTTTTTCTGTCAGCTGCCACCTGTCATCTCATTTTTTAAGATGATGAAAAAATCTTAAGAGCTTCACGGGACCCCTGGTCAGGGAGTGTGAGTGGGCAAATGAACTCTGAATCTCCACAAGTCAGACTCGTAAACTACTGAGTATCCAGAATGTTTTAGCCCATGCACCACAAGATGCAGTACCTAGGGCCAAGATCGCACACTCATCTTCCAAAGTGATGAGAAAATAAGGAACAGATGAGAGGAGCCTACACTGAGTCAGACCTCATGATGGCTATTAGATATATGTGATCTCGTAAACATAAAATGTTCATGCTTTCAGTAATTTGCACTCTGTTATATTGTATTTAATTTATCTTTATCAGTCTTAAGTTTGTTTAATCTTGGACAAAGGGAGGGTATAAATATAATAAAACAAAACAAAATGACAGCAATCTTTTAGAGAAGTCTTAACAAACCAGCTGTGTCCCAGATGTATGGGAATCCCCTGCAATCTCAGTAAACTGCCTGGAAAAGACTGGTTGAAGGTGACTTTTGAAAGCAGCAATTAAGTGATTAAGTTTGCCACCTCTGGATTTCATCCATGAATTTTCAAAAGCTGCTCTTCATTTTGGACCATAGTCAGTGACAATTAAGTGAAACCACAGTAAATGAAACAGCTTGTATGGTCAAACGTATTGTGCTTTTAGTCACTTTGGTTTTTTGATAATTTGTGAACTGACTTGGAATTACCAAACCACAATCTTAGAAATTCCTTACAAGTAATTAGTTTTACAGTATCTCCAAACTGTTTGAGTTTTGTCTTCACATAGTTTGCTATTTTTACAGTTATTGTGAGATGACAGAGATGGGAGGGGAGAGGAATAATCCATGTTCGATTTGAGGAGCAACCCTCGTGCTTCTTAGGTTCCACTGTAGATTCTACACTTAACACACCTATTATTGTCTTGGGTCCTTCCTCCCCCCGCCCCAACTTCATAGTCCCCCTAGAAGAAAACACAGGAAAAAAGTGATTACACCAAAAGGGTTCAGAGTTGAGCCTCTGGGAAGAGGTACTCTTACCTGTACATAAAAGGAGCTACTGTGGCAGTATTTGGGTGGCTGTATTGCTGTTGTGGATGAGGTAGCTGAACACTCACAGTATTGCTTCCTGTGGTCTGTGTGGTACTACTTGTTGGCCCACTGACAGCCTGCGTGCTGCTGCTGGTACTCAGGGCAGGCATCCCTCCGATACCTCTCCCTTCCGAGGAGGCCAAACTTGATGTGGAGCTCGAGTTTCTGCTGTCTAACTGGGGCTTCTGATGAGAGAGGCCTGGGGCCGGCTTTCCACCACGGCTTCTCTCACTTTCCTTTGCAGAACAACTTGGGGCACTTGAGGATTTCCCTGTGGTGTTTTTCATCCCTGGTTTTGGTATTCCACTGTGTGAAGGGGCAGGTGCCTCCTTCTTGGCACTGTTTAGCTTTCCTCCTTTGGGAATAAAGCTCGCGATCTTGGAGGACTTTTTTGGCATCTCTGTGATAGCTGGTGGGGACTGTTCTTCTTTCAGCTCCTCCCTCAGGTCTGTTTTCTCTGCGACAGATATCCTCTTGGCAAGGTCTTTGTTTTTTTCCTTTTCTTTATCCTTCTGCTTCTCTTTTTCTTTCTCATTGCCCTTGGGGGAACTCTTCTTGTTGGTCAGGGCCCGACTAAACGTTCTTTGTGCAATTCCCTTGAGTGCAATTTTGGGACTATTAGATATTGAACCTGGGTTGTTCACATTCCGATTCGCAACATCCGTCTCTTCACTTTCCTCCAAGCTGGCCAGGGCCTCCAGTCTTTCACAGCTAGTGTCCCTGGATCCTGGACATTCAAGGGATGACCCTCCGGCTTTGGAGCCACCTTTCGTATTAAAGAGTTTCAGCTTCTCAAGCATGGACTTCTGACCATTGGGGGTTGTTTTCACCATCTCCGGAGGGGGTTTGGGAGGCTCTGGAACCTGCTGCTTTACGGCCAATATGGAAGACGTGGCAGTGTGCTTAGCACTAAGAGACTTGCTGCGCCAGGGCTTCACAGCAGAATTGGGCTGCGGGATGGCAGACGAGTTATTGCAACTGGCAGCATTGGTGCTGCTGCTGCTTTGGGCTGGAGGCGGTGCATTTTCATTCATTCCTGTAGGCTGGGAGGGTAAATTGTCTGCTGGCTCTAGAAGAAAAGGGAGGGGGAAAGGAGGAGCATGAAACTTTTGTTTTTGAAGAAAAACAATATGAGGCCAGGAGGCCCTGCTGAAGGAGCCCTCCAAAGAGGTAAGGGGATGGCATGTCAAAACAGGGCCTCCAGGGCAGTTGCCCACCAACTTTGGAATATCTTTCCAAATGAGATCTGCCTGGCCCCGACACTTGTGGCTTTTTGGTGCCAGGCAATGATCTTCCTGTTCAGCCATCATTTTAATTACATAGTGATCTTTTTGTGCACTCATAAACAGCTGGATTTTATTACAGTAGTACTTTGGTTTATGAGCATAATCCATGCCAGAAACATGCTAGTAAACCAAAATAATTTTAAGTTTTAAAATATCCCATAAAATAGCTAAAATGTACCTAATTTGTTCAGTGGCTGCATGCCCCATCGCCATGGACACTGCCTTCACTGTTACCTCATTGCCACAGCAAGGTGCCTGTGGCGACTGGGAAGGCCTGCCAGGGCGCAGTGGCAGTGGCAATGGTGTCCTGTCTGGGTGCAGCTGCTGCAGCTGCATGCATGCGGCAGCCGGGAGGGGGTGTGCAGCAATGTTGCCCTGCCTGTGCACAGCAGTGGCAGCCGTGTATATTCAGCCATGGGGGATAGTGCATGGCCGTGGTGGGCGAAGGGGCTGCCGTAGCAGACCCTGAAGCTACCAGCTGCTCATTACCACTCGGTGCTCTCGTGCTCGTTTTGCAAGATGAACTTGTTAACTGGAACAAAAGTGTTCCAAAATTTTTGCTTATTTTGCAAAATCCTCATAGACCAGATCACTCGTAACCCGAGGTATTGCTATATTTGTATATTGTTGATTGAAATTGTTTCATCATTTTGACGGTTTTTAAATGGTTATGTTGTTTTATAGTTTTAATATATTGTTGCATGCCGCCCAGAGACCACTTGGTAGTGGGGTGGCTAAATTTTTTTGTCAATAAATAAATAAATAGATAAGTCCAGTTTGCTTTCACTGTCAAGTTAAAAAAGGCCCAATACCAAAAACACAAAAGGATCAATATACAGTAGTATGCACGGTCCAATGCAGTGGGCAGTGTGCAAACCTTTACACGGGAGAAATTAAACAGCCATTGAACAGGAGGATGGCCCAACACTGGTGGGGTAACAGCTCAGGACCAGTATCAGTAGTACACCTCCATTTGAAGGACAAAGGGCACTCATTCAAAGATGAAGCTGTACACATATTAGACAGAGAAGATAGGTGTTTGAGAGAGGGGTCAGGGAAACCCTTCATGTGTGCATTGAAAATCCCTCTCAATAGAGGTGGGGGGCTCAGTGCAGTCTATCTGCTACTTATCAGGCAGTTATATCAACAATACCCAGACAAATAAAAAATATTTCACACCTCCAACACCAAGGTCATAGCTAACGGCCCATACTTTATGTGTTTCAGCACCTTTGGCCATAGTTCACCTAATGGCCTATTGAGACTACTGTCCACCTAACAAGCCTATTCAGACCATTGTTCATCTTATGAGCCTATTTCAGACCAGGGTGACATGAGATCAAAGTGAACTATAAAATGGAGGACTCGCAACTAGCTTTCCTCAGACTGATGAAGCTGTTTGGATGAGCAGTGAAACGTTTCAATCTCTCAAGAAAAGAAGCCCAGTTGCCATGACTCAACTTCCAGATAAACTCACCTGGATGACTGAGAATCTTCACAGACAGCAGTTGAAAAGCATTTAGATATTACTGTCACATAGAGCTTCACCTTTTTAATGATTTTTTTTGCTGCCCAATACAGTAACCCCCCGCCGAACGCGGGGGTTAGGGACCCACCCCACCCGCGATGCAAGAAAATCCACAATATGCGGAAGTGGGTGGGGGGCATCTTACCTCCCGCCGCCGCCGCCGCCCGCCCGCGTGGCCTGAGCCTTCCTGGGGGAGCCTGGTTGAGTGGCACGAAGCGACCCGATCGCTCTGTGGTGCCCCTCCCGGCCGCCCCGAGCCTTCCCGGGGGAGCTGGTTGAGCAGCGCGGAGCAACCCGATCGCTCCGCGCTGCCCATCCCGGCCGCCCTGAGCCTTCCCAGGGGAGCCTGGTTGAGCAGCGCGGAGCACCCCGATTGCTCCGCGCCACCCCTCCTGGCCGCCCCGAGCCTTCCTGGGGGAGCCTGGTTGAGTGGCGCGGAGCAACCCGATCACTCCATGCCGCCCCCCGCGCCACCCCGAGGCTTCTGGGGGGGTGGCACGGAGTGACCCGGCCCCCCGCCCGCCCCACGGTGCAGGTACTGCGGTCCCGCGATGTAGCGGGGCCGCGGTACCTGAACCGCAAAATGGCGGCGGGGGGGTCACTCTATCACTCTTACACAACTTTCCTCTTGTTTTTCATTTGCAGTGTTTGAAGCAAGACAAAAATATTTTTATTGCTAGAAAGAAGAAAGCAGTAGCCAACCAAATTGCAAAAGATGAGAACTGCTCAGGTTTTTGTGTTGTCTTCTTATTCTAAGCCTGCAGGCATGGGCCATCTGTTTCTAGGATCTATCTACTCTACAGTTAGGTGTTTCCCAATAACATAGAATTCTTCTCCAAGCTATCTAACAGTAACTGTATTAAAACAAAAGCACAGACGCAGGGTGTGTTATACTACTCCACCCAGACAATACTGAAATGTACTAAATAGAAAATAATAATAATAAAAATGCCTCTGACCACACAGTCTATTTTAATCGTAGTAAAATCAGTTGTGCTGAGTTTTGCTTCTTGGCCACATACCAAATGGAATACAAACCAAAACATGGAAGAAAATACAAGAGAACCTAACCTTTGAGGTAAGAGCACAGCTACAGTATTTTCCAAGCCCTGCTAAAAATCCAATCAAGCCCAAATCCACAAAACTAAAACTCAACATGTCCTTATTCAGGCAGCAATCATACATCACACATCTTCTATCTCATTAATTCAAGCCAGTTGTAATAAAAAGGGCTAGCTGAAAATACTTCCTTAAGCAAGTCCACATCTAATTTATATTCTTTTCATCTGAAGGCATTTCCTGACAAGAGAGTGATAGAAACACACTTGCTTACTCACCTCTTGAGAATCACTTTCTCTTCTAAACGTACTCCTTGCAAACTTTCTCTCCTGGAGACATTACATCCCAATTACTGCAAAGGCATCTTCTGTTACGCTGCTCATGTTTCCAATTAACTTTTGTCATCTCTGACGGCCAGCCTCCCCAGCAGCCTGCTGGGGATTAACGGCTTTTACCTGCCGTCCTGGATCCTCTCGCTACAAACGGCATATACAATGTCTCAAAGGTTTCCACCACACTTTTTTTTGAACTTAAAAATAAACAGCAATTGACAGCGAACGTTTACAGCGGTTTGGAACAGTGAATGCAGTTCTCTGAATCACAAGCTAACACAGCTGCACGGCGGCCGTTAAGACTTTTCTCTGCTCACTGGAGAGCCAGCTCTCTTAAACTCACTTGTGGGATCCAGACCAGACCCCCCAGCATACCCATCGCCTTTCCTTAGCTGAGATTTGGGTGAGCAGCAGATTTCTTCAGGAACAAGGTCATTTCACACTGTTATGTCCTAAACCAAATAGCAGATGGGTACATATGCTTTTTCTTAACAGAAAGGAGGCCTTGGTAGGAGGGGAAAATGTCCAGTACGTTGGATTATTAACCAGGAACTATTAAACTGGTTAATCTATGTTCCAGTCCCACCCTTCACTCCCTTGGCAAGTGTTACACCAGACACTGGCAAAGGCTTGAGAGGCTCTCAGGTTTGGGTCAGATTTATAATGGAGCTGAATGAGTCTTATTTACACATAATACAGAAAACTACAAGAAAACTGTACACATGTTACACTGGTGCATGAGCTGTTTCATTAATTACATGAGAGGCATTTGGGAGCAGTTTACAATAGCACCATTTGTGGTCCCCTTGACATACACAGTCATGGTATACTAAGGCAACAATTTATTTATTTATTTATTTATTTATTGCATTTATACCCCGCTTATCTACAATATATACTCTAAGCGGCTTACAAAACAAGGGTAAAGACCTAATGTCAATGCTTAATTTAGATGTTTCAGCAGGATTAAACCACAAAGAATTTCTTTTTTTCCTAAGGGTTTCTTTGGGAAATCTGGGAAAGCATGTGTTCCATTCATTCCATACATATCATACATTGTGCCACACAGATGAGTGAACAGAAAACTTGTTTTTAACCGTCTGTATTGGGGGCAAATCAAAGTTAGGTGGGGGTATTCACTCTTTGTATACAAAGAAAAAAATGAACTCTTTTGCTCTTCACTGTAGATAAGGTGATAGTCTTATACTATATAAGAGCTATGCTAAGGTCTAACCAAAGTTGGTCAACAAAACAAAACAATGCAAGCAAGCAAGCAAGCAAGCAAGCAAGCAAGCAAGCAAGCAAGCAAGCAAGCAAGCAAGCAAGAACATCATGGTTTGAAGCTGATTGTTCAGAACAAATGACAATTGCCTGAACTGAGACAGGGGACAGAACTTCAGGTTTATTCTCAAATAGAAGTGGAGGGTTTTCCTGTTCAGTTTCACAAGCATCAAAAGGGGTGAAGCAGCAGGATCACATGATTTCAAGGTATCTCATGCTTTTTAATGAATGTTTGAGATGATGATCCCCTGAAACAGTTTTGCCTCCATTCCTTTTGTTTTGCCTTTTTACAGGTTTCACTTTTATTCTCTAAAATGAATGATTTTCTGTTTGCCTTCTCTGATCATAATGAAGGTCTGGTTCAGTTCTCCCACTAAGTCCCACTCCTCTGACATTTGTTACCCTCCTAACAGAAATTTTTCTTTTCTTAATTAGTATAACTCTACACACATTTGCAAGAGTGTAGTTTGGCTCTACAGCTTAAGCCATGCCAAGCTTTCCTGCCTGAAGAAATCAGACATTTCTTACAGAATTTACACTGATTCAGTCCCACAATTTACATGGATTCAATTCAGCTTTCTCGGGGGAGCGATGTGTGACCTGCATACTGTAATTAATCCCAAAATTTACACTGACTCAATTCAACCATGAGCCTGCTACCTGGGGTTCAATCCCAGATAGCTGGCTCATGGTTGACTCAGCCTTCCATCCTTCTGAGGTCGGTAAAATGAGTACCCAGCTTGCTGGAGGGTGGCAATGTATGGCCTGCATGCTGTAATTAAACTGTAAACCACCCAGAGACTACTTGAAGTGGTATGGGGAAGTTTATAAGCAGAACACTTAGCTTTTGCTTTGATAGCAGGTTCTCATGTACAATCACTAATTCTCCAGGATTTACCTAAGCTGGAGTTGAAAAATGTAGCAGCCTTAGTAATGTTATGGGCCACTGTAGTCCAGTGCAGTTTATTGAACAATTGAACTAGTTGTTGTCAATGGCCACTGCTTGTTGGGCTCAATCCCTCCCTCGGCCGTTCCAGCACCATTTCACTTTGTTCTACTAAAGTGTACTCTCCGTTGCCAACTTTACAGGCAGTTACTTAGGCCTGCATTAGTCGTAAGGCTGGCCGTTTTTCCAAAGCACAACCATACAAGAGCAAACCCTCTTGGATGAAGCGTATCAGCTGCAGGCCTCTTTTAAAAATGTTTTTCTTGGCCACATTTCCAAACCCCAGATATAAAGCTTAATAATCACAACTATCTGTCACACAAGTCACCACAGATTGACGCTAGCATTAAAAATGAATCAAGCCATAATCCTTTCTTCTGTTATATGATTACTTCCTGATTATGTCTCTTCCCCATCATATCACCTAAGAAGGATTTAAGACTCTTACAGACGACTCCTGTTACAGATAGGCCTCACTAACTGGAGATTAAGCTCATCCTCAGTTCCTAGTTAGATACATTAGAAGTAGATACATTAGAACTCAACCATGTGCCTGCCTAAACATCTGAAATTAGTTCTCCCTTGCCAAAAATGCCTTCAATTAACATTAATTTATCCCAAGGAAATTATGTTTTCTACAGTGGAACCACATCTTAAAATGATTCAGTTGCCAAAGATGCTTCACTAGAAACAGCACAGACTTTCTTCCACTGAACCTTCAGATTATTTTGTGATGAGTTAATTCTCATCTCTCTTCTTTCCTGGGGCAGTTTTCTTTCCACGGGGACCTTTGCTCAGTTTAATCCACAACAAGTGAAAAGTGTCCAAATTCAAAACAGAGTTGGGGTAAACAAAACTTTCTTTTCTCCTCTAAAAAGTAATTGCTGGTCCTGCCGTTTATTTTATTCCCAGCATTTCTGTTGCAAAGATGTTGGTGGTCCTGCTTTAAAGACAACACACACTGTTGTGTGTTGGCATTTAAGATGGTTTTCATCAGCTCCTGTAATGACTTCATTGCGAAAGCTAGCCTAACTGCTTGCAACTGAGTTGATGTCTATGGTTTAAATTGTTCTGTGAAATGTTTGAGCACTTGCACTATAATGAATGCTGGAGAAACTATATGCAATTTGCCGTCATTTGTCAAATTAAATCTAAACACAAGCGGCTTTCCTATGGTTACTGCCATCCCATCTGTGCAGCATTGCTAGAAGTAACCAAAATAGAACTAGGACAAAGTTCTAGGTAGAGTCATTGTGAAAAGCCAAAAAGAAGCTTATGAACATTAGATACTTTCACATGGCATATACAAGTAAATAAGGCCTTGGATTCATAGACAGAGTGAAGCACAACCAACAAATTAGCAAAACTGAAATAAAGCTGAGGTTTTTTTTCATTATAGCCTAGATTAAGGCAAACAGTTACCTACTGAATGGTTGATCATAAATACCTTAAATCAGAGCAATCCAGCCATACTTAGTGGCTCTTATTTCCTGATTTGAAATTATATAACCACTAGGTGACTCCTGACTATGGGCACAGAGATAATCTGAAAGAATTCTGTTTGAACTCATCAGTTAGCATTAGGAAAGACTCCAAAAGCTAGAATCAGCACCAAGCAAGGTTTAATTAAAATAATACCAAGAATAGAGATGGGCACGACTTGAAAAATTTTTTTCCGAGTTGTTGTTAGTCGGGTCGGTTCCGTTTCGGCTCGTTTCCGTTTTTCGCAAAAATTCGCAAAATTTAGTCGGTTTGTTTTTTCGTTGTCGTTAGTACTGTTTTTTGGGGGAGCGGGCTCCTGGAGGCACCTCTGTGGTGGGTGCCTCCTCTGGCCCGCTATAAAGGGAAAGTGGGCTCCTGGAGGCACCCATGGGTGCCTCCTATCCTCCCACTAGGAAGGGGAAGCAGGCTCCAAGAGACCCCTCTACATGGGGGTCTCCCCTCTTCACCTGCTGCTGCTGCAAAATGGTATGCAATAGCCATATGGATATTGCATACCAGTTGTGCAGACAGTGAGACCAGTGAGAGTGATAGCGTCATGCCTTCCCTGCACAAGGCTCTCGCACCGCCATGTCTCACACAGAAGGGAATTATACTTGCTGCATGTAGTGCAATGCAAGCAAGTAGATCTGGCTTAGGGTTAAGGTGGGTTAGTGCAAGGGCTAGGGTTAGGCTAGTGACGGGTAAGGTTACGGCGGGCTAGTGGGTTGCACCTCTGGGTGCCTCTCTGACCCACTAAGAAGACAGTCTGTGACGTATGGGTAAGGAAGGAGTCAAGGGTTAGGGTTAGGGTTCGGGGGCTAGGGCAGGTTTTAGGGGGCTTTTTGGCACATCCCAGAAGTCTCCGTGGCCAAGTGGCCATGCGATTGGTGGGATGGCTCCAAAAATTTGCATGGTCGTCCACTCCCACATGGCTGGCCACTCGGCCAGCCCATCATTGTGCAGGTGTAAAAAAAAATAAAATAAAAAATAAAATCAATGGAGGACAGAAGAGGAGAGGAGAGACATTTTGTTGCAAGAAAAAACCCACCGCTACTGTGAAAAATCTGCTGGCAGTTTATAAATTTTCACGTGTTTCTTTCTGTTGTGCTTGTGTGTTTTTGAACCACGATTTCAAAAACAATATTGCGTTCGCCGCCCCATTTTGGATCCCCCGCCCGCACCGCATGGCATGGCGACTCGAGTCCGGCTGCCCAGGACAGGGGGAGGCGGGACCCCCTCCAGAAACCACCCCTCTGCTAGGGTGCCCTGCGCAGGCATTTTTAGTCTGCTTTTGGCAGGGAATGGGTGGGGGGAGAGTTTAAAAGTTTTTTCCTGTGCCGTCTGTGCCGCTTGCTTGCGCTTTAATTGCGGCGGCCGGCGGCGAGACTGGGCTTTTTGCTGGCTGCAAGCCTGCGGCGAGTCCCACCAGAGCAGCCCAGGACGGGGGATGGGGGGGGAGGCCGGGGACCTCCAGAAACAACCCCTCTGGTAGGTGCCCTGAGGCAAGGCAGGCATTTTTCCGCCTGCTTTTTGGCTGGGAACCGGGTTTTTTTAACTTTTAAAAACTTTTTTTGTGCCGCGTGGCATCGCGCGATCGCGCGATGCAAGGAACGAGCACGACAAATCAGACCAAAATTGTTCGTTCGTCAGTTCGAGCTCGAAGTCTGGCGGAGTAATTCCCGTTACCGTTTCCGTAGAGTAACGGAACCGAGTAACGGAAACGGAAACGGGAATACCGCTAAGTCGTGCCCATCTCTAACCAAGAACAATGTATTTAGGGAAAATAAATAGCTGTCTGTTCCTTCTCTGGTGACCCTTCCAGAAGCCAAGCAGTGTGGAGGATTCTGGAAGTTTGCAGCTCCCAAGAACGACTCTTTCCAAAGCTTTTCAAAATAACACTTTCACGCTCTGCCCAAGACCATAGAGAGAGCAAAGCAAGAAAAAAACACTATGACCAGTGTCCTGAATGTCTAAGAGATGACAAGAGAAGAAGGGAAATGTAATAAATAAAATAAAATGAGATGGGTTTGTGTTGAGAAGGAAACTGGCTTGCTGAGAATGAGAAAGTCAACCCTTCAGGGAGAGATAACTCTACAAAAGTTTCATCACAGCCATTTTGATCTCATAGTTGTGATACATAATTAAGAGCCTTAGAATACTTGTTGTCTTTGTATCTTTTTGAGTATTTACCCTGAATTTCTCCTTGGAAAAGGACCCAAGGCTACCCCAATCACTCCATCTTTGGGAACAGTGCTGCAGAACAGGTTACATTACTGCCCCTGCCCTGGAAACATGGTTCAGGTCCTATTGTGAGATGTCTATTTGGCAACATGAACATATGAACTGATAAGCTATGCATAACTATATGCTTACACACCAACTGATACATGCTCAGGAGTCCTCACTGCAGAGAAATCCTAACTGCATGGGAGCCTGCACAAACGTAGTTGCTCACACTTAGCCTTCATAGGTTCTGTCCACACCACAATGGAACCAGGTCTGTCACTTAAGGAAGGCCACTCCAAAGTCATCTCCCCACTTCATGGAAGAACCTGGAAAAGTTGATTATTTTGGAATACAGCACCCTGAAATCACCAGCTGGCCATGCTGTTGATGAGATTATGACAGCAGTAGTACTTCTCTTTAAAAATACAACAAACTATTTACGTATTTCCCCAAACTCGGCTCCATGGAACGTCATGATGATCCCTCCACACAATTCATGTATGACGGCAGCTCTTGGCATGAATCGTACTAGTTATTTATGTTGGCATAAGTGCAGTGGTGTAAATTAGAGCAGCAAATTGCTGCTAGTTAATGAGTCACCAGTTATACTTGTCACCACATGCCAGTTCAAGCAACTAGTGTGCATAGTACAGCTTTTCTCTAATTATTGCCAATTTGATGCTGTGGTTTATGCCCACTGAACTTATTCCAGTGTAAATAACCAATAGGTTCCTGTCCATTATATTATTCCAAACTTATGTGCATGGATAACCACCACTAAACTAGTAATGAAATTATTAATGCTGTAAAAAGTGTTTTCCTTTTCAAGACTCTTCACCACCTGCAGATAAAGCAGGGGTGCTTCTTTCACCCTATTATGTCACTAAGCAACAATGAAAGATGAGAACGACTTCTAATATTGGACAAGATCTCCCTCCTCCTTCACCTCTTACTGTTTTTCAAGATTTCTCTCTTTTGCAGTAACAAATAGTGGCTAGTCTGAGGAGGCAGTGCCCAGGAATATATATATTTTAGCAGACACTGCTCCCCTTGAGCCGTTTACTGGATACTTCAATGAAAATCCAGAGAAAGAGGTCAGGCACACAAATGAAAGACTGGAAATGAGAAAATTATTGTCTCAATCAGCTAGTCGCGGACATCAATTGAGGTCCCTTTTGTTACTGAAAAAGTAATTAGAAACAGGCATAAAATAAATCAGCAAAAGGTGTAATAGAAAGGTTTGCAGATGAACACAGCAAGTTAAATTGAAAGGTTAGTCTCAACTGATAGGATAGGCCCAGTGAAATTAATGGCAATGACACATATAATGGACTTATTACAGCCTCATTGGTTTAACAAGCCTACTATATTTGGGACTCATGATTGAATATCGGCCTCAAAAATTGGAAGGAAATGTGTTTTAGCTAGCCTGTTTTTATATCTATATGGATGGACCAGTGAATAGCCACCAGGCCTACAATGCAAACTAACAGAACATTGTCAAGCCCCACACTGATGGTTAACTGCATAAAAGGGTAATGTCCAAATATATCTTATAGTTTCAAAAAGATTAACATCACTAAGAATACAAAAGATTTCCACTAGTTTCAGTAGAAATACCATAGGTATCAAAATAGAATACAGTGATCCCATGCCTATTGGGGGGGGGGGGTTAGGGACCTGACCCAACTCACGATAATTGAAAATCTGCGATATGCGGATACAGGTCAGGTCAGGCCTGAGGTGCCTAGCTGGGGGCTTTTGTATTTACCCCCCAGCCTGGCGCTGCCCCAAATGGGCCTATAAGGGCCTCCCCAGGCCTTTGGGGGCCTCCAGAAGGCTCGGGAAGGCCCTTGCAGGCCCATTTGGTGCAGCACCAGTAAGTCTTTCCCCCTTACCCTAGGGGGCCTTTTTTCATGTGCTGCGGTCCTGCGATATAGCGAGACTGCAGTGTATGAACTGCAAATGGGCTAGGGACCACTGTAGCAACTCACCAGGTGGGAAAAAAACTTTATCAGGCCTTCAGTGAAGGTTTAATAGCACATACTGTAGGTTGATAGGATTGGTTGCCATTGGCTGGAGATGAAGCTTACAATTTTCCAGATGTTTTGCGCTTCATCTCCACAAAGCTCTATGTAGCGTGGACAATTGTAAGAGGCTTTGGGATTTGAAGTGCAAAAACTCTAAAGAGAGATCTAGTCCAGTAAATCCCTATCCTAGAGAAAGATGAACTGAAAGCATTATTACAAAATACTCCGCTTAGATATTCACCCATTAAGATCTCAGTACACTGTCTGAAAATGGTCATGCTTCCAGCCAGACAAGCCTCCATTTCTATTACCCCATGGGACTGGTCTCTTGATTTTTGAAATTGCCCTAACTCAATTTAAAGCATCACTGCCTTTTTATCTATTGGCTAGGACAATTCTTCTCTAACTCCTGTTAGCAAAATCTAAAAACCCAAGCCAAAGAATGCAACATGTCTTTCCCTCTGACAGGCTGTCCTTTGCACACATTTTTTTGCGAATGCAGCACCACTGGTTGTGTGCAAAGCAGCTTGCCAGGAGAGGGGGGAACATTTGCAACTGCCTTTCTGTGATCATGTACATGAACAGGATTCTGGCTGACGTAAGCAAAAAGTTGCTTTTCATGTGACCTGTATTTATTATGACCTAAGTACACTATCAGCTACAATCTGTGCTGTCCTCTGAACCATCAACTAGCATGAAAGGTTTGGATGTGTTCCGAAAAACCCACCCCCACATTTTAGGAAAGGCTGTAACGGTAACCAGTGCTATCAAAAACTCATCTGACCATTCCTTAAGTAAATTCAGCACTGCATGACTAGGCCTGCAAAATTTCAAAGACAAACATTTATTGCTTCTTGGATCTCACGTTACCTTCCATGTAGGCAACAGCTAAAACAGAAATGCACTTGTTGGACAGGGTAGTGATCTAGCCCTACTGAGACTTATTCATTTGTCTGATCAAGGGAAAAAGGATACAGCTTTTTTCTGTGGATTCGTATCTGGGAAAAGTTCAATCAGCAATACAAAAAAAAATGCATGAAAGATAATATGCCTGAATTTCAGTACCAGCTGGTGACTTACCAAATAGTGAGTCAAGTCTGCATCTATTCCACAGTTCTATTACTTAAGCACCATAGATGTAAGGACAAAATGAAATATTTAGCACTCTGACAAAATCCAAGAAAAAATAAAAGTTGTGTAGGGATCAACTTGGGTTTCTTTTTTCAGGTGGCAACTCCAAAATTGAGGATTATACAAATTACAGGTCAAAACATCTACAGGACATCATTTCCCCTGAAATAAAGGCGTGAGTGTGACAGCAGGTTGTGTACATGCATGTGTATGCCTATGCATATAAGAACAAACATATTTCTACTGGACAAAATCCAGCACCTGGACAAAAAAAGGAAAAACTTAAGTAATAAGTAACATCTATCTGTAACAGTTACACAGTAATAGAGCAGAGATAGAATTTCAACCTGTTGAATTTCAACTATGCAGAACAAGAAATAATGCAATTAGTTGGTGGCAGAGCAGCTTAACGTTTTGGATTTCCACTCTAAAAAAGGGCCTAATCAAAAGCCCAATGAGAAACCAATGATAAAAGATTCCATTGTTGGAAACCATCAGGGTGGGGTGGGTGGGTGCATGAAAGTCTAAGAACCACTGCCATATAACCATATTTAAAGGGATGAATAGTTTCTGGTTCTTATAGCCAGAGATGAAATTTGACATTGCTGTTTGAATGCCTTGATAACGTCCTCTCTTTAATTTATAAAATCCTTTGGGATCCCAATCTAATGGCTGAGATTCATGGCTGTTAATTACTTCAATAGTCATCTGTCCTCAGGTTAGCAGCACTCCGAAGGCCTAGCCACCATGGAAACATGCCTTGCCTTCCCAATGATAACTCATTTCACTACAGATGTTCTGAAGCCTGTGTGTCAGGCTGAGACTGAAAGGAAGAAAGGTGGTGATTAGGAAGATGACCAAAAAAAGGCTGTTTTTTCTAACTTGGACATCACCGGAGTGATTTCAGTACTGTAGTACTTTGTGGTTCCATCTCTCTCCAAATCTATCACCATTAAGGTTTTGATGATTTTTTAAAAAATAATAATGTAAAAGACCCAAGCTTTTTTTGCAACCTGAGTACAATTAGCAACTAAATTTAATAAATGAAAAATCTACAGTCTTTAATTGATGATTCCCAACTTTGGATCTCTAGATATTCTCTGATTAAAACCCCAGAAGCCTTTACCACTAGCTGTGCTGCCTAGGACCAATGATCTCTATCAGCTATTAAATTCCACCTCAGCTTCCTGAAAAATCTCCCCCCCACCCCCACCCCCCCCAAATTCTACACCATCATTTAAATCAGGCTTTCAACTATGCAATGTATTAGTTTATTTTAATTATGGGAGGCTCATGAAGAGAAGGCATAAGCCAGAAAGTTCATTTTCAGTTCATTTCTGTGAAACCCACTGACAGAACTTACACAGGCAGCCATACCATTTCATCGATAAACTTGCATTGATAAAGGAAGATAGGTCCGTATTAATGAATAGAAGTAAAGCGGTCCCATTAAGTCAGGCAGGACATAGCTGTCAAAAACAAACAAACATATAAATGAAGGATGCCAAGGGAGCACAGAATAGCCTGATTAATTTATACTTGGTTTATTCTTATATCTATCTACCTAATTAAAAATTAAACTGAAGTTACATGGAACTGTTATGAAGCACAAACCTTATGCAACAGGGCCAAATAACAGAAAGAAAGAAAGAAAGAAAGAAAGAAAGAAAGAAAGAAAGAAAGAAAGAAAGAAAGAAAGAAAGAAAGAAAGAAAGCCAATGGCCTTTATAATGCAAGAACAAAAATCCACTGCAGCTGTAGACATTCAAGACAGTTTTCAACTGCTTCATTACCTGTCAGATTTCTAGCCTAAGCCAGTTGCGCTTTGGATGAAATGAATATGGCAATTTTGCCCTGACAACTAATTTATGTCCAACTAATTTTGATATATCTTACTCACACCTCAACTCATATCTTGTTTGCTGCTCCACAGAATACTCTGTCTTAATGCCGAGGGGGGAGGGGGCAGGGTCATGCATAAAACTTTAAGTATGTCTATATCAGTTTTAACAAATGTTTTTGTAGTTTGTCTGAAACATTTGTTTCCACAGTTACTATATTATTTAGAAGCAAGGAACTTTTTCCAGATTAGGACCCTGTGCTGGTTTCTTTAGCCTGCAACGGTATCAATGTCTGATAATATAAATGCCTGATTTTCTTAGCACCCAACTGGGATGTAGCACTTCAGACAGTTTCTTGGCAGATTAAAACATAAAAAAAAATGTCTGCAGCGTTGATCCATGCAATTGTGCTGATGCACAGCTACTTTTGTTAGAGACAGATCCAGATGAGGGTTCAAGTTTGTCGCAAAGATTTAAACTCCATGCTCTTCAATTAAAAATGGAAAACAGGGTTTCAAGTTACCTGGCATAACTTTGAGGGGTTTTTTTAAAAGCAATCTCCCATTAGTTGCAATATTTCACAAATCGAACATGTAAGATTAATACCAGAAACAAGATTTTTTAACAGAAAGCACTAATATAGCAAACACAAATTTTGGCAGAAAGAGCAACTGAAGTTTTAGGACAAAACAACTCACCCCCATGTTATTCATCAGCAGGAATTCAGAAAAAAGGCAAGGTAAAATGTCCACAACGCTCCAAGTGCATTTAGCACTGACTAACGCCTTCATTTCTTATCACCAAGGTAAGACAAAATATTTAACTTACGGCTTTGAGGTGCCTGAGCCAAAATATTTCACTCTGTAATTGCTCCTGCTGGCTTTCTTCTGCAGGCATGCGAAAGACTTCAGTGACAGCAAAAATGATCTCTCTGCCTCAAAACCTCTATTTAGTTTTGACAGTTGGGCAAACTGTGGTTAATCCCTTTCAGTGGCAGAGAATTTCCCAACCCCCCCCCACCCCCCCCAGCCCTCTCCCTCCTCCCTTGTCTCGCTAACACACTTGGCTTGGATGCTACTGAATTTGGCATAGTCAAAAATCAATGTTACTGATGATTTGGCAGTTTGTCCAGAAAGGGTCACTGGCTTTTCAAGATCAATTAAAGTATATCAGAGTTCTCACTGGCAAATCACATTAATGCATAACAGCACACATAACAGGCTGCTTGGAGAAGAGGTGGCCACAATTACTTATTTCTATCTTATGCATTAGAAAACAGGAAGATAATTTGCAAACAGAAGCATCAAAAAGCCTTTTCAGCAAAAGTAATCACATGTGGTCTCAAACCTAGTACAACCTAGTACAATAGCGTCTTCATTCCATATACAGATTCATTCAGAAAGCATCGTGAGCATACACTTAATATTCCAAGTTCAGGGAAATGTACACTTCCACTTTCCCCCTATTTGTTTAAGTGACACACAAAGCTCTACTACTTTAGCCTAACAACCACCACGAGAGGTAGGAAATACTTGGAATTCTTTTTATTTACAATATTTTAAAAAGAAAATCAATTGGAAACAAAAATTGAACTTCTTCTTTTAATTAATTAATTAATTAATTAAAGTTATATGCTGCTCTATCTAGCTGCACGGCTACTCTGGGCAGTTTAATGACTAATTAAACTAATTAGGCAGAGCAATTTCTCTGTCCTCTGTGCAAATCTGCTCAATATGCATCCCCCTTTGCATTTGTTCTGAAGGATGGGATAATCTGGCACCATCTTGGTTGCCAGGGGTGGTCTGCCCTAGTTGTTTATTAATCTATAGCGCAAAGAATGATGTGATGAACCCTTCATCCTAGCATGGTGGAGTGAAGTGTCTGCTTCTTGGACCACAGCCTGTTTCTGCTGTACAGTATTGCTGAAATGTGGACTTCAATGTACATGAGTAGAAAAACAGTAGACAGATTGCAACACTAGGGGAAATATCACAGTTTTAAGGCTCTACTTATCACAGCAAGTGAAGTCCAGACAGTGTGAGGCAATGTTAAATTCTGCTGGAAAACAGTAAAATATGTTCTTGCTCTTCTCATGAAATAATTATACCTTTGGGCCAATTAACTGTGATAGGGAGCATACAAGGAACACCGTCTCACTGCCTTCCAAGCAATGTTGGGTAGATCCAAATTTAATCAGGCTAGTGACTTCCTGTTTTTGCTCCAAAGGTGGTGGTGGTGGAGGGAATAAATGGACATTATATCTTCTTGATGTGAAAAAATATGAAAGATGGGCCTTGATTTTTTTTGGCAATAACATTGGGACACTGCCTTTTATTTTTAATATCCTAAAATTATTTACAAGATAATCAGGAATTTTTATAAACCAATTGCTAGAAACAATAAAATGACATTATTTTTAAAATAACAAAATGATTCACTGAAAACATTTCTATGATGGCTGAAATCCTTTTGTGTAGATATGAAAAAGGTGGAGTTTTTAGTGGCAAAATGCTGTAAGTTACGACATCATTGTAGGCATTATTCATTGCACAATGAGTCACATAACTCAGTATACTACAAATAATGCATACAGTTATTTCTTAACTTATTGCCAATAACAGTGCAACAGGATTACAGTAAGTATCAGTGTTAACTGGCATCGATGACAAGGAGAAAATCAATGAAAAGCCTTTTGGCACTTTAAGGACCAATAAATGATAATAGCATGTCTTTAAGTTGAATCTTCTCAGGATTTTCTAGCTATGAAGGACTCAGACACTGCCTACCAGTCCCTTCTTCTGGGGGATTCTTGGCCACAGGCTGGGTTTTCTCCCGGGAAGCCCAATGAGGATTCATACTCCTAATCCAGGCATGTCCAAATTTCGTCCCTCCAGATGTTTTAGACTGCAACTCCCACAGTCCTTTGCCATTGGCAACCTAACCTTAGAATTCTGGGAATTGTAGTCCAAAACATCAGGAGGGCTGAAGTCTGGACATGCCTGTCCTAATCCCTGGTGACATCATTAAGCTATCCAAACTAACAGATTTTATTTGGCATCAGTTTTCACATCCTATAGCCCATTTCTTGAAAGCCATCTAGATGGGTGCCCACACTGAAGAAAACATGTCCATTTTTGAGGCGCCGTAAGATTTTCCATTATTTTTGTTGCAATAGATGAGAAAATGACACCAAACTGACTAAGGAGATACCATTTCTTCTTTAGTCAGATTCTCCTTTCTCTACAGATGCACCAGAGTAAGACAAAATTACTTACAAACATGATGTGTGTTGCTTCCATTACATCTAGTTGGGTCCTTTAACAAGTGTGATTTGGCCAGGACTGGATTGACTTTGATTTGCTGAGACAGAGGTCATATTGTTCTCAGAGTTCTTTAATGAAATTCCTTGCTCAGTGTAGTGTGAACTATTCTAGAGTTGTAGATGTTCTACGCATTCACTAAACTTTTCATAAAGGATCACAGATCTTTACCGCAGTTGGCTAAGCTTGACTGTTAACTTGTGTGAAACTGACTCATAAAATATAGTTGGAAATGCTCAATTTTACATCACAAATTAAAGGCCAGCTACCTTAGTTTTTTTGCAAAATGCATCATTACACACAACACTGAGATTTAAACAGAGATCGCTTTTCAGGATTTCCCCCAGATTTCTACTGCCACCTGCAGGACTTTTTTCAAACCAGGATTATTTTATAAAGAAATTCATTTGAATTGAAATATAGTCACCTGTTATCAATCAATGCAAGACAGATTTACTGCTCAGTTTTATAGCCAAGTCACAGTTAAGTAACTAGGGCAACTTCATAATGCAGTTAACCAAGTGAATCAATTTGCCAGAACAAGCTTGTTACTGTTGTTATTCAACCTTCCTCACAAAGAGTTTGTGGTTTTTAAAAGGCTTTGGTTTCAGCACAGACGTTTACTAGTCATTTGAGTGAGAAATATGGGCAAACTGATACGATGGCTGGTGTTTTTTTGTTATTCCATTTGTTTTAGTATGCCAATATGTCCTGCAATACAACCTAAGAAGGAAAAACACACGTTTCACAGGAACAAATCACTGGATTTCTAAATATGGATGAGAACTACTGTTGTTTTATCTAAATGACATTTTATATTTCTCTATTGAGAAATGAAAACATGAAGTGGAAGTAGAGAGAAATCTACTCACAAGGATGAAGCCTAAGAATGAATGGAGAGCTTCAGCATAGATAATTTATGTTTGCTTAGACACCACAGAAATGTCTCAAGCAATTAAAGGAGAGATCAGCAATGGCCTTGTCTAGGGGGCAGATGTTTCTAATGTTGCCATTTATTCACAGAGTCACTTGCAACAGACAAAACTAGACAGAGGCACATTCAGGATAAGCAATGTCTTGAGTGACAGTGACAATTCAGATGTGAATTATAAGGTTTTAATTACACAGACATGAGGTCGTGACAGCACAAATCACAAGCTTGAAAGCTTTCTCATTTTCTTTGTAACCCAAAGTTGTAATTAGAGCTACAACTGGTTACTTGCAATTATTGCATTTCTTTAACTAGGAAAAAAATGCAACAATTCACATCAATGCCTAAATTGCTGATTATTTTATAAAGTCATTAATTATAGTGAAAAGAAGGAAACATTTCAAACATGAAGGGAGATGAAATGATCTCCTTTCTAAGAAATACAAGCACTGGAGTTGTGCATCTATTTGCATAAAATCTGTGTATTAATCTTTATATAAGGAATTATGAAATAATGAACAGAAAACTGAGAATTGATGAATCATTTGTTCTAGAAGTACAGCATTTCACATTCAGATAAAGACACATGGTATTACAAAAGTTTTTCCTCCCTTATATTATGGAAACATATGCTGATTGTACAGGTTTTGAATGGATGTTTTAACTAGAGTATTTGGTCTCTATTATTGAAATATTATCTGCTAAATTATTGATTTTATACTGTGCCTTTCTACAAAATGTGCCCAGAGTGTTTAACAGAAGGATCCACAATAAAAATAATCATGATCATACTTGACACTGATGCTTTCTACGTATTTTACTTTCATGTTAAATAAAATTAACACTTAATGACACACTGAACGGAACTGGATAAAATGTATAATTTTAATCATATCACAGTTATTTTAAAATGAATTAGTAAATATGAGTAAAATAACATTAATCCCACTGGAGTATTTAATTATTTATTTATTTATTATTTAAATATGAGTAAAAGTAGCCAACAGAGATTACAATGATGATAAAACAAAACAAATAAATCCCAAAGTTAAAACCAAATGGCACCTCAAACTAAGCATGAAGATAAAAACATTCAGAAAAAATTACAGTATCTGGAAGTTGAGTCAGGGGCAACTGGACTTCACTGGGGATGGAATTCCAGAGGCTTTTCTTCAGAGATTGCCTTTTCCCCAGTTGCCAGTCCAGTTGCGTATGGACCATTCACTAAAATTACAGTATCTTTGAGATGGCAAACTTCTTTTCTTCACCTTTTGGATCCAGGTTGAGAATCTTGGATGGTTGAGAATCTTCAGAGACACATTGACTAAAAGCCTCACCATAAACCACTGACCAAAAGCCTATACTTGATGCATACCGAGTCACCACATAATATGTACCTTTATTTCTTAACTTGAAGAAATTAACTTCCAAAAAGCATACCATTTGTGTTACAGTAGTGAAGCTACACAGGAATATTTTGGCCATATTGAAAGTGAAAAAGAATGTCACCCACTTTTAAGTGTTAAAAACATTAGGGGTTGCCTAGATGGTTAGTGAATTCACTGCCTTCCTACAAAGCCATGGGTTAAGAATCTGATACCTTGCTGAAAGAGCTAGCCTGTGTAGCCTTGAACAATCAACACAATTCCAAAGCAAAAGAGAAAGGTAAACCATGGCTCAGGTAAACCACCTTGGAAAAGGTGGCCAACTGAATTGAAGTCACACAAGTGTTGTTTTTGTTGCTGTTATTAAAACATGGGTGGGTGTGTTTAAAAATAAATTTAAAGACCCTGATATGCTTTATTCATTTGACTAATGTAATCATCGTGAATGTAACCATTTTGGGTATTTAGCCGTATTACATTTCTCATCCCAAGTTCATCTTATACCATGTTCATTCTAACTTGGGAAGCAAAAAGCGCACGGTGGCTCCTCTTATCAGTTAGAATGCTGCAAGAAGGAATAGATTCAAAAGTTATGTTGAACACAATGACAGTATTAGTTGGAAGAGAGATGTGTGAAGAGGTAAAAAAAGAAAGAAAAGGCCCCCAGCTCTGTCGGTCACCACCAGTTGGGTCATGCTGCCTGTCTACCCTTCCAGAGGACATTCCAACCTGCAGTTCCCTGGTAGACTGGGGAGTGGGTGGGGAACAGGGTGGCTGCTGGGAGAAAAGAGAACATCCATCAGTGAAGGGTTCTGAGGGAAGGGAGGAACTCCTAGTGAAAGAGGTTAACGAGGGAGGGATCTGGAGGAAAAGGAGGAAGACAACTGGCAGGAAGTAAAGGAGGAGCAGGACTGGGTAGCCTGTCAGGCAGAGTCGACAAACCCCTCCAAAACTGATCCCAGTGAAGGCTGGGGATTGTTCAAGTGGAACGACCCTTGGACTGGGGAATGGACACAGTGGCTCATTTCTCCTGAGGGAGAGAGGGACTCCACCAGCCAAGACCCCAAATAAGCCTTCTGTCTTTGCAGTGGGGTAGATGGGGAGCAGGAACACTGGGGCAGGCATTGGTGGGAACCAAACTGTTTCAAGGAGGAAGCCGTGGCATGTCTGCCTTCAAGAGAGGTAAAAGCAATTGCTTGCTATCCCAGAGAAGCAAGTGCTCATTCACTCAACTCGTGATCATCTTATAGTAGTAGTAGTAGTAGTAGTAGTAGTAGTAGTAGTAGTAGTAGTAGTAGTAGTAGTAGTAGTAGTAATAATAATAATAATAATAATAATAATAATAATAACAACAACAACAACAACAACAACAATAATACCTGTATTGTCAATTTACAACATGTGCACAATGAAATTGGCTGAGTCTCCCTTTCCCACCCCCACCCCCATCCCACTGGCAACCACTCAGTCTTATTGCACCCTGTGTACTTGACACAGAATGTGCCAGCCCACAGGTCAGTTCTTCTATACTTGTCCTGGAATTATTTCCCATTCAGCAGTCTGACAGCCCATGGATAAAAACTGTTCTTCAGTCTGTGGGTGCGGCAGGCAGGCTATACTACGATATCTTCTGCCTGCTGGTAACAAGGTAAAGAGGTGCTGACTGGGGTGTGAATCATCCTTAAGAATTTTTTCAACCCTCCTGAGGCAACAATCCCTAGCAATGTTGTCCAGTGCACTTAGGGGACAGCCCGTGATATATTGAGCTGTGCTTACCACCCTCTGTAGTCTTCCTGTCAGCAGCTGTCAATCCAGCATACCAAACGGTAATGCAATATGTGAGGATGCTTTCAATTGTGGACTGGTAAAAGGAGATCATCAGTTGTTGCTTCACTTTGTACTTATGCAAGACCCTGAGGAAATGCAGTCTCTGCTGGGCCTTCCTGACTACTAAAAGCCCTTAGACCAGGCATATCCAAACTTCGGCCCTCCAGATGTTTTGGACACAACTCCCACAATTCTTTGCCATTGGCAATCTAAGCTTAGAATTCTGGGAGTTGTGGTACAAAACATCAGGAGGGCCGAAGTTTGGACATGCCTGCCTTAGACAGAGACCACTGTCTGGGGAAAGTGGGTCTCATCCTCAACCATCTCTGCTGCGGAACCCTCTGCCTTGCCCACCTCCAATGGGTTTTCCAAATCTTCAGTGAGAGAGATCTGGTGCCTCCTCAACACTCTGTAGGCAAATAAGGGTAGGACCTCTTCAAATGCTGACTGGCTGAAGCTTGTTGTTTGTGTTTGTTCATTTGTACTCAATTCGTTCCAAAATAAATAAACATATGCTTGCTGCATTGTCTAACTCATGAAAGGTCTATAGGAAGGCAGTTTGGAGACATGTTTAGGAACCTCAGGGAGAGCTTAGAAAGTTTCAGTTTCTGGACTGGACTAGACAAAGACACTGCCCCATATACTTTGTCTTCTTTAGTCATGGGAGTAATGAGTTAATAGCCCCATATAACTGACTTCAATATCTATCCCGTGTTCCTAGATGCAGCTCATTTTTTAGCTTCATGGCATATTTTTCTATCAGTGATTCATTACTTCCTAATGAATAGAATGTTGCTTGGAAGAGAATATGAAAAATTCTGAGGATATAGTTCCATATATCTCTATAAGAAAGAAAGAAAGAAAGAAAGAAAGAAAGAAAGAAAGAAAGAAAGAAAGAAAGAAAGAAAGAAAGAAAGAAAGAAAGAAAGAAAGAAAGAAAGAAGGCTTCTGAATTTACTAAAACTCTTCATCAGTTAGGCTGTATTGTAACTGCTACCCCCATTCAATGTTTACAGTGGAAAATAAAACACTAGCAGCGGTTGGCAGTAGCTAAGAAATACACAACTGGAATATTCTTGTTCTTCTTCAGAGAGTATAAACAAACACTGCCAACACAGTGTCTAATCACAGTCATTTCCAAATATTCATGAATCCAAATATTTATTCATAAAAAGGAAAAGTTGTAAGCATTACATTGTCACAGTCATTCTACAAAGTATAACTTTTCACTGACTCTGTATGAACAGGAAGTTCCATTTCATATGTAATCATTTTAAAATACAACTCCTGAGACAAATTTTGAAAATATAATGATGCAAAGAGAATGCAAAATCATATTTCTCAGGGGGAAAATATTTCAGTTACACAAATAAGTAAAAAGTTATGATATTCAAATGTTGTTAGCCACCTGGAGTGGCCTGTGGGATGGAATTAAAATACAATGAATGAATGAATGAATGAATGAATGAATGAATGAATGAATGAATGAATGAATTTTAAGGTAATTACTTAGAGCTACTCAAATGATGAGGCATCTCAATGATGACAGACAAGATACTTACAGCACTATCACAGCTAAATCACAGATCACCAATTAAATGGGAATTAAAAAGACATTGCTATTGATGTAGACTGTTCTAATTAATAACAAATAACACCCACCTAACATTTCAATCTCATGGTGATTTTTAAATTACTTTTAATATTTTATTCTAGTTTTGACTTGGATTTGGCATTTGTTTTAATGTCACCTTGCATTTTGTTGCATTAACTCTTTTATGGCTTCTTTTAAATAGATTCCTCTTATTCTGTAAGTTGCCTGAGAACGTTTTGCTACCGAGAGAGTGCAAATTATATTGTAAATAAAAACACTGGACTTGCAAAAGAAATATTCCCTGGCCCATCCTCCTCATATCTGCCCCTTCAGATCTGACACAGAACAATCTGCTACGGAATGTGTGTGTTTCTGTCTCTCTCTGTCTCTGTCTCTGCCTGCCTGCCTGCCTGCCTGCCTGTCTCTCTCTCTCTCTCTCTCTCTCTCTCTCTCTCTCTCTCTCTGTGTGTGTGTGTGTGTGTGTGTGTGTGTGTGTGTGTGTGTGTGTGTGTGTGTGTGTGTGTGTGTGTGTGTGTGTGTGTGTGATACAGAGGGATCATTCAGACCACAAGGGTGTGAGATTCCATCAGGAGAAGGGAGATCCTGGATCCTAAGGTCCTGTGGCAGATGCTCAATTTGCCTTTTGAAAGCCCTGCCAAACAATTTAACCGCCCAGAGTTCCGTCTGGAAGATGGACAGTCTATAAATACAATAAACAAACAAAAAACAAACAAATAAACAAACTTGGCTGGAGGAACCATTTTCAGGAAACACAATTCTGCAGGGCATCTCTTAGGAAAGCATTGTATTTCTACATTCACAGTAACATGCCTCATTCTTCTGTAACATTTAAAAAGCTTCAGCACACTTCCAGTTACCATGCCTGTATCCAATGATCCTTGAAATTAAATTTAAATCATGAGCACTCGGTACCTTTAAACCTTGCTATGGATAGTGGGTTGGGGGGGGAAGAGTAGGAGGCAACAGCTTATTTATCAAACAAAACCACTGGGACTGCCCCCACTTTTCTTGTTAATCATAAATAGACTTCTTCTTAATGACTTTTTTTCCAGCTTCCACATCCTAGGACTGATGCTAGCTCCTAAAGAGCAAAGCAGACGTTATAGGGATGCCAAAGCAGGGGGTGGCTTTCATTCAAATGATTTGTATGCATGTGTATATGCCAATGAAAAAGGCTACAGAGCAACAAGAGGACTACCGTGTTTTCCCGAAAACAAGACAGTGTCTTATATTAATTTTTGCTCCCAAAGATGTGCTACATCTTATTTTCAGGGGATGTCTTATTTTTCCATGAAGAAAAATATGGTACACATTTATTGTTATCTTATTATGGGGAGGCCTTATTTTGGGGGGCAAAACTGTAAGTAGGTCTTATTTTCAGGGGATGTTTTATTTTCGGGGAAACAGGGTATGTTGAAGCAGGAATATGTATTTCATGGCTGCAGTCAGATGGGTTTTGAAGAGTAAATGCTATTATGCATGTTATTCAAAGACCCTTTTAAAAAAAAAATCTAGAGGCAAAAGAGAAGGATCAAACAAACGTAAGGTCCAGATAGTCAGCAGGACCAGGAGTATGAAGAATTCATTGGAAGCCTTTTGAGTCTCCTCTACAACAGATTCCCTTGGGTGGAGAAAATTGCACAATATGAAGCAGAGGAATCATGTGCGGAGGGGATGAAGTATGCTTAACCCATTACCCTGCTAGGACCTTTCTCCTTCAGATTCCCCCAAACCTGATTTCCCCCTTTATTGTTGCAAACACTTGTTTGGAACGACTATGCGAGTTCTGGGACAACTCGGAAAACTCGGTGAAGACCTTGAGCAGGGAGCAGAAGAAACACAGGGCATTGTTCCAAAGCATCCACAAAATGGATAACATGTATGAGGACATGCTTTTATTTGGTGAAAGCAAGATATAGCAATCATATTTCTACACAATTGCCAGACCCCTCTAGTGACTTGCTGTAGTGTGGATTTATTGGGTGAAGACATGATGTGCCAGCTAATTCAGATAAGTTTCCACCACCCTCCAGTATTTGTTGAAGCATTCTCACCCACCATATACAAAGAACACAAAAATATCCAAGACAAATATGTGCATGCTCTTGTCCAAATCTGTACATGTACCACATATTTGTCATCTTTTTTCCTTATGAAAAATCCATGAAACAAATAGGAACAGAAGAACTCTGCAGGATGGAGAATCTCTTGTTCTCCTCTAGAGCAGTGGCTCCCAACCTTGACTCCCAAGATATTCTTGGACTGCAACTCTCAGAAATCCTGGTCAGCACAGCAAGTGGTGAAGGCTTACGGGACTTGTAGTCCAAGAATACTTGGGGACACAAGTTGGAAGCCACTGCTTTAGAAACTCACTAATTCAGTATTCTGCATGCATTTACCTCTACGTATTTACACCATGGAAATGGCTATTTGGCAAGGTGCTGGGTTTCTATCTTACAGCGTATGCAATCTGTACCTTTCCAAATACAGTGGTACCTTGATTTATGAGATTAATCCATTCCGACCGGATACTCGTAAGTCAATCTGCTCGTAAGCTGAGCAGCAGTTTCCCAAAGGAATGCATTGAAAATCAATTAATCCATTCCGGAAGGTTTTCAATGCATTCATATGGGAAGGCTGTCCCAAACCCCCTCAATCAAGGACAGCTGAAGACTGCTCTCCTGCAGCCCCACCAAACAGCTGATTTTGACAGATTGGACCTGTCAAAATCAGCTCACCAGGGGGTTGTGGAGAGCAGTCTTCAGCTGCCCTTGTTTGAGGGGGCAGCCACCTCCTCTTCTCCCGGGTCTCTGTTCCGAGACTTGGATGAAGAGGAGGAGGAGCCTCTCGCAGTGGCAAGTGGGCAGATTTCAAAGGGCTACAGCCGATGATAGCTTGGCTCTGGCCATTTGAAACCTGCTCCCCCTGTCACCGCAAGTGGGTCATGTGACATGTGAATGTTCAGGTGGCTTGGGTGGGTTGGGGGAAGGTGCGCCTCTCTTCCAATCCACCCAGGTTGCATGAACTTGCACCCGTCTCATCCTTCTCTTCTTCACTGGAGTCTTGGCGCCGAGACTTGGGTGAATAGGAGAAGGAGGAGGGCTGGATCCGTTTGAATTTCCTGCTGCATGAGCACCCTCGCTGGTAGAGCAGAAAATTCAAAAGGCTCTAGCCTCCACCAATCGCCTTCTGAGCCAGAAAACCGTTCAGTGGTCGTCCGAGCTTGCCTGGCGCCGATCTGTCAAAAAGCCCCAGCTGGGAGGCAGGGGGATGGGGGGAAGCAGAAGGGTGCAGGCAGCGGTAAAACACCCTGCTCCCTTCTGCCTTTCAATGAATTCAAATAATTGAAAATGGATTTCTGCTTCTGAAATCCATTTCCCATGATTTCTCGTAAGCAGAGCCGCTCGTAAGTTGAGGTACCACTGTAGTCATTTTGATTTCTGTGGCTGGCACTATGTGGACAGTAAATACCAAAAGGATACCACCTTAAGAACAATTTCCCACTAAACCTATTTCATGCAGGCACAATCCACTCAAAGCACATTCAAGTGGTATTAATCTTGGGGGAGAAGGTAAACACATTCTTAAAAACACAATCCCTTGGGTTGTATCAATGTGTCATACAGAATTCATTGCTTCCACAACTTACCTTTCTCATTGCTGCTTGATAGAAGGGAAGGTGGGCTTGTGGGTTTGGATTTGTCATAGTTGTTAAAGCTCTGGCTGCGCCGGTTGTTGGCACTAACTGGACCACGGGTTTTTGCTTCGCTGCCTGCAGCTGAAACCCTCATGGTAGGACCTGGAAGTCTGTTTTCAAGGTGGGAAAAAAACAAGCAAATAGGTTGTTCTTCAGGAGTATTGTACAGGTTTAGATTAAATCCATATCAAATGGGGAAGTTGTTTTTTTCTCTCTCACACAAGATGACTGTTCCAATGCAGAGCTCCATGCCTGCAACTGAGCTCATCAGCAACTGTAATGAAAAGGTTTTCCCAGTCAGTTCAACAGAGACAGTTACCTTGTGGTGAATGCTCCAGCACTGGAAGCACTGGAAGAGAAATCTGAACAATGATCTGGCAGACTGTCCTTTGATTGCATTCTTGCATGGAGCAGGGGGGGGGGTTGGACTTGATGGTCTTATAGACCCCTTTCAACTTCACTATTCTGTGATTCTATGACAGCAGCCCTAAAGATGGGGTAAGGGGCAGGGCACCTCTTCAATAAAAGTCAAGATCTTTCAAGTTCTTATGTCATGCAACTTCTATGCCATCAAGGAATTGTTAACCATGGTGTAACAAAGTCATCAGAAGCATTTTATACTTAGCTGACGGAAAATATTGAAATGGTCTGCTTTTAAAAATCTTAATCCATTCAGATACCTATCCAGGTTCCAAATGATATCAATGTCACTCCTTTATTGGTTTTTTGGTCTCCTTGAAAACGACAAGTTCTCAAACTGGGAAGTATCAAATCTGAACATGGAAGCCATGCCTAGTCCTAAGCATTTTTATTTGGAAGTAACAATAATGAAGCTTATTCCTTTTAAAATTGTGCTAAAGACTACTGCATCTTGCTTCCACTGTGTTGTGCTTTTCATTCTCAGATTTCTAAACCAAAGCAACTCAACTCAACTCAACAAATATAACCAGGGTTTTTTTCTGGATAGCCATGACACTGATTTGTATCCCACAATGAATTGTGCAAAATATATCCAGCAACTAGTGCCCTTATCTACATAGCAACTGATTTTCACCTTTGTTTTCAGGATTTCAAGTACAGTGGACCCTCATATAACAAACGGTTTGTATAACATACAATCTGTACAACATAAAAAATTCTGGAGATAGGGGAAATTTGCTTAACAGAATCACCTATGGGGTGAATCTGTACAACATAAAAATGGTCGCGATTAGGGATTAATCTGTTTTCAATGCATTCCTATAGGAAATCTGTATAAAGGAAAATTTCCTTAACGGAATTACATTTGGAACAAATTAATTCCTTTATACAAGGTACCACTGTAGTTCAAAAAACCCAACTTTGCTTATTGCAGAAATCCAAGAGCTTAAAGCAATCCATAAAATGAAGAGTATAAAACCAATTATAACATTTATTGGTATCAAATTTCCTGCTGACAGAATTACCATCTTATAAGCAGTATTACAAACCTTCATTATTTCACTTGCACCCTTAGGGCTGAGGAGAAAAGTGAGTTAGCAATGTCTTCTTCCCAACAAATTCACAGATGAACCAAGGAAGGAGTTGAAGAGAAGGACGTGTAGGTCTTTGTAAACGCATGCACATGCTTTCAAAACCTTGAGTGCAACTTAGTACATATTCCGTTCCTCAACACTATTGGGCACTTAAACACAGAATTATATGAGAATTGTATGTTTGTTACCATCCTCCAAACATACTTGCAACAGGGGAGATACAGTTAAGGGTGCCAAAACAATATGAGCATTAGAAAACTGCACACAGCAGTCTGTCACTAGTACACACAAGTAACCACATACATGGAAGCGGCTCCCCCTAAAAAGGCCACAAAGGAAGAAGAGAAACTCAGGATGATAGGTAAGGAAAAAAAGAAGCAAGGCCCTTTTTCATTTATCATGCTTTCAAGAAATACCTGACCAACAGTGCAAGGATCATCATGCAAAGCTCATGCTGACTGAAAAGCAATGCGCTGGTGGAAGCTAGCACTGGTTGGTCCCCCCCCCCCCGCCCGCGGAAGGGCACATTCCCTTCACTGGAAGTTCAAGAGGCTGAAACCTGAGGTGGGAGGGTCGCCACCAATTTTTGTTCTCTATTTTCACACACACACCCTTTCCTAATAAGACATCTGTGGCATCAGGGTCAGATTAGTTTCACAAAGAACTGAATCGATCACTTGAGTTTAGGCCAAGGAGCGCATGAGATCAGGTCAAGGGCCAAAGGCAGCTACAGAACCAAAGGCTGCCTGTTCTGTACCTGCAGAGAAGAACAATATGCTGGTGCTAACCCTTTATTCCTCCTCCTACTATGTTACCCACAATTTTCTCTCCTCTTACTATTTCTGATACAAAATGATGAAGACAAAACTTTTACACAGCTGAAGATTGCCTGATGTGTAACAAAACTCTGGAATGGTGTAGGGACTACAAGATTTAAAAAGACCATTCCAAGCAAAAGAAAAGGCAGCAATACTGAAGAATTGACATTCTAATGAAATTAAGATGAAAGCACTGGCATTATAGTATGCTGATATGGTACAACTATTTTCAAAAAATAATCATAATAAAAGAGCACAGTTTCACTCAAAACTCTCTCCCATCAATCAGTATTTCAAATATTTTTTTTTAAAAAAATACAGCTGTAAGGAAAAATGTAAATCAATATCCCAAGAAATATTAGTTGTGGCTCTTACATTTCTAGCTTGGGCCACTGAAGCCCAATAAAGCACCCTTATTTTCTAGGCAGCTAACTTGTTCTTTTGAAGGCAGATATTCAAGTAGCTTTAGCCAACATGCATGCCCCTAAACAGCAACAAAAAAGGTCCAAAGCTATGTTTTAGGTCTAGCAAGAAAGGGTTCATTCAGTTCCGGGTTCTTCAAAACCCGTTTCCATGGGTGAATTTGGTAGCAGCAGGTGGAGGGAAAAAGCATGAAATTGGAAAATATATGTGTTCCCTTAAGGTTGTGATCAGGATGTAAATAAGGATTGAGGCAAAGCCAAAAATCTGACCTAAAACCTGGGAAAGCCACACTACAATATGTGTTAGCTATACTGTACGTATAACAGTGTGGTTGCATTCAAACGGATAAGGAGTTCTGGCATATGTCTGGCTTCCACATCCTCAGTAAAGGACCTTGTCTCTTTTCCTGGCAGACAGAAAACCTACTTGGATATATATTTAAGCAGGAAAAGAGAGAGGGAGGGAGGATCATAGGGAGAGTTAAATGGCCACACCAAGAGTAGAGGTCGATCAAATTTTCATCCACCTCTTCATTTCAATTTTGAAAAGAGGTTGGAGTCTACTGCACCCATGCTTCATGTCTTTCCCGGTCTGGTTCTAAAACTTAGTACAAAGCTGTTGATTTACCTAGGTGGGAGGCCTTAAATTAGGTAAATAATTCAGCTGAAGTAAGATTTAAAAGGCCCAGAAGGAGAAGGGCTCTTGTTCATCAAAACTGATTCTTCCTGATACCAATGGGAACAATGAGCATTCAGAAGAATGAGCATTCAGCAAAACTAATATTGTGCACACCTGGCCCATGTGTGTATAAATCAAGGACAAGCCACAATGCCTTCTGTAATACAGCACTAGGTGGGCATTTCTGACACATGAGAAAATGTGAAGAATGAAATTAACCCCAAGAAAATCTGCGAAGAATACCACAGATATTAGTAGAGATTAGGGCAGGATTTTGAACTGTTGTTGTGAGATGGCCATACAAGTGATAATGCACATCAAGCTGTGACATAGGACAATGAATGGTGTGAAACATCTATTTTTCATTCTCAGGGAGATTATGGGTTTCCCATTACAGGACACGAAGGAATTTAGGAGGAGAGATGACATCCATGTTGTTGCATTCCATCATCTGACAAGAGACTATCTGAATTACTCTTGAGGGAATGAATTGCACTTTAGAATGGGGAGTAGTTAGAAAATGAAAACATGGAATGATCCCTCAGGTAATTTTGCTTCTTCTTCCCAAACAGAAACTTTACAGGAATAAACTATCACTTAAGACTATTTCATGCATGAATCATATGAACAGAGTGTCATCTTATTACCACAGAGCACTCAGGTATCTTCCAGACATACCTGAGATGAAAGACAAAATTATATTCTTTTCTATACCAGACACACAAGATAAGGGGATTTGTAGTAGAAAGTCACTTCAATATGGGCAGCGGGACAGCGTTCCTGTGCCGGGAGACTCCAACAACATCTGCCACCCCCACGCCTTTTGGGTGAGAGCCAGAAGGGGCTGCTTGCAGCTTTTCCCTGTGGGTGCTGTTTGGCTTTGGAGTCCCTGCCGTCTCCTCAGGACCAGGACCCTGGGACTTGGCTGCCTGGACTCCCCACACCTCCCTGCTTAACACCAGCCACCTGGCCCAGGGAGGAAAGGGCTTGAAAAGCCTGGGCTGCCAGGGACTGTCGGACCAGCGTTCCTGTGCCGGGAGACTCCAACAACATCTGCCACCCCCACGCCTTTTGGGTGAGAGCCAGAAGGGGCTGCTTGCAGCTTTTCCCTGTGGGTGCTGTTTGGCTTTGGAGTCCCTGCCGTCTCCTCAGGACCAGGACCCTGGGACTTGGCTGCCTGGACTCCCCACACCTCCCTGCTTAACACCAGCCACCTGGCCAAGGGAGGAAAGGGCTTGAAAAGGCCGGGCTGCCAGGGACTGTCGGACCAGCGTTCCTGTGCCGGGAGACTCCAACAACATCTGCCACCCCCATGCCTTTTGGGTAAGAGCCAGAAGGGGCTGCTTGCAGCTTTTCCCTGTGGGTGCTGTTTGGCTTTGGAGTCCCTGCCGTCTCCTCAGGACCAGGACCCTGGGACTTGGCTGCCTGGACTCCCCACACCTCCCTGCTTAACACCAGCCACCTGGCCCAGGGAGGAAAGGGCTTGAAAAGCCTGGGCTGCCAGGGACTGTCGGAACAGCGTTCCTGTGCCGGGAGACTCCAACAACATCTGCCACCCCCACGCCTTTTGGGTGAGAGCCAGAAGGGGCTGCTTGCAGCTTTTCCCCATGGGTGCTGTTTGGCTTTGGAGTCCCTGCCGTCTCCTCAGGACCAGGACCCTGGGACTTGGCTGCCTGGACTCCCCACACCTCCCTGCTTAACACCAGCCACCTGGCCCAGGGAGGAAAGGGCTTGAAAAGGCCGGGCTGCCAGGGACTGTCGGACCAGCGTTCCTGTGCCGGGAGACTCCAACAACATCTGCCACCCCCACACCTTTTGGGTGAGAGCCAGAAGGGGCTGCTTGCAGCTTTTCCCTGTGGGTGCTGTTTGGCTTTGGAGTCCCTGCCGTCTCCTCAGGACCAGGACCCTGGGACTTGGCTGCCTGGACTCCCCACACCTCCCTGCTTAACACCAGCCACCTGGCCCAGGGAGGAAAGGGCTTGAAAAGGCCGGGCTACCAGGGACTGTCAGACCAGCGTTCCTGTGCCGGGAGACTCCAACAACATCTGCGACCCCCACGCCTTTTGGGTGAGAGCCAGAAGGGGCTGCTTGCAGCTTTTCCTTGCGGGTGCTGTTTGGCCTTGGAGTCCCTGTTGCCATCAAGTATAAGAGATAGGACCCACAATAGAACTAAGGGAACAGGAAGGGGGGAGGGCAATGGATGGGGCAGCCATTGGAATTGTGCTGGGTAGGGGAAGGTATGGTGGTAGGAGTGGAACATGCCCGCCTAGGAGAAGAGAGTTTAGATACCTCACATCTATCCCCTCTTCTGGTTCCACCCCTAGCCAGAAGGAATCAGGTGACCATATCAGTGAGCCCACAAGCCACACGGTGCTGTTGTTGAATGCCAGGTCGGTACAAAATAAGACCGCCCTCATCCATTATGTCATTCTGGATGAGGGTGCCGACTTGGCATGTATTACCGAGACCTGGGTGGGAGAGGAGTGTGGTGTTCCCCTCTCCCAGCTATGCCCACCTGGGTACTCGGTCCAGCACCAGTGTCGCTTGAAGGGTCGGGGAGGGGAGTTGCTATAGTCTATCGGAGTTCTATCTCCTCGACAAGACTTCCTGTCCCCTTGGGAGGAGGCCTGGAGGGCCTGTACTGTGTGTTGGGCTCACGAGACAGATTGGGGATTCTGCTGGTGTACCGCCCACCCTGCTGCGTACCAACAGTCTCCCTGCCTGAGCTGACGGAGGTTGTCTCGGACCTGGTGTTGCGGACCCCCAGGCTGTTGGTACTGGGGACCTCAACATCCATGCTGAGGCAGCCTTGAATGGGGCAGCTCAGGACTTCATGGCCGCCATGACAACCATGGGGCTGTCTCAATATGTCAACGGCCCAACGCATGAGAAGGGCCATACTTTAGACCTGGTCTTCTCAACGGGATTGGAGGATGGTGGTCTGGATGTGGAGGGGTTGGTTCTAATTCCATTGTCATGGTCAGACCACTTTCTGGTCAAGTTTAGGCTATTAGCTTCTTCTACCCTCTGCAAGGGTGGGGGATCTATTCAGATGATCCGCCTCGGAGACTAATGGATCCAGATGGTTTCCTGAAAGCTCTGGGGGATTATCCATCTGATATGGTCGGCGCTCCTGTCGAAGCTCAGGTCACCCTGTGGAATAGGGAAATGTCCCGGGCGGTTGACACGATTGCACCTAAGCGCCCTCTCCCCTTACGCAGAGCCCAGACAGCTCCTTGGTATACATCTGAGCTGCGGGCAATGAAGCAGGAGGGGAGACGGCTGGAGCGCAAGTGGAGAAAATATCACTGTGAGTCCGATCGAACACGGCTTAGAGCCCATTATCGGGCCTATTCCGTGGCAATACAGTTTGCGAAAAGGCAATATTTCACAAACCGTATTGCTTCTTCAGAGTGCCGTCCAGCAGAGCTGTTTCGGGTGGTCCGGGACCTTCTTCAACCGAGAAATATGATGGAGGTTCTGGACCACTCAGCAGCCCGCTGTGACGAGTTTGCTGTCCACTTTGAGGAAAAAATCGCTCAGATTCGCAGGGAATTGGACTCCACTATTGGTGCAGAATCAAGGGATGTGTCCAGTGTGCCGTGCTTAGGACCAGTATTATTGGATGAGTTTCAATTATTGAGACCCGAGGATGTGGACAGGGTGCTTGGATCTGTCCGTGCTACCACTACGCCACTTGACCCTTGCCCTTCTTGGCTAATTGAAAGATCTGCCAGGGAGTTCGCACCTGGGTCCAGGAAGCTGTAAACGCCTCATTAAGAGAGGGAGTGGTCCCCACCATCTTGAAAGAGGCAGTGATTAGACCACTCCTTAAAAAACCTAACCTGGACCCAGGGCTGGTGGTTAACTACCGTCCAGTAGCGAACCTCCCTTATTTGGGCAAGGTGTTGCAGCGGGTGGTGGCCGGGCAACTCCAGGCACTGCTGGATGAAACGGATTTTCTGGATCCATTTCAATCTGGTTTCAGGCCGGGTTTTGGTACAGAGACTGCCTTGGTCGCCCTGTATGATGACCTCTGCCGGGAGAGAGACAGGGGGAGTGCAACCCTGTTGATACTCCTGGACCTCTCAGCGGCTTTCGACACCATCGACCATGGTGTCCTTCTGGATAGGCTGGCCAGGTTGGGAGTTGGAGGCACCACTTTGTGATGGTTCCATTCCTTCCTGGCTGACCGTGTCCAGAAGGTGGTGCTGGGGGACAGTTGCTCTGCCCCGTGGCATTTATGTCATGGGGTTCCTCAGGGCTCTATACTGTCTCCCATGCTGTTCAACATTTACATGGAACCACTGGGAGAGGTCATCAGGAGGTTTGGGCTGAGGACTCAGCAATATGCTGATGATACTCAGCTCTACCTCTCGTTTTCCACCAATCCAGGTGAGGCGGTTTCTGTGCTGAACTCGTGTCTGGGCCAGATAATGGACTGGATGAGGGTTAACAAATTGAAACTCAATCCAGACAAGACGGAAGTGCTGTTAGTGGGTGCTTCGCCAGACAGGTTAGAGGGACACTTCCCTGTTCTGGAAGGGGTTGCACTCCCCCTAAGGGACAGGGTCCGCAGCTTGGGGGTGCTCCTGGACCCCGGTCTAACTCTGGAAGCCCAGGTGGACTCGGTGGCCAGGGGTGCCTTTCTCCAGCTGCGGAAAATATATCAGCTACGCCCCTACCTGGATGAATGGAGCCTCATAACAGTTACGCATGCACTGGTAACATCCCGTATTGATTACTGCAATGCGCTCTACATGGGGCTGCCTTTGAAGACGGTTCGGCGATTGCAACTGGTTCAGAATCGTGCGGCGCGGCTAGTAAGTGGTGGGGCCGCTAGGATCACATCACGCCGATTCTACGTAGCCTACATTGGTTACCAGTTGCTGCCCGAGCCCAATTCAAAGTGCTTGTTTTGACATATAAAGCCCTAAATGGCTTAGGACCTGGATACCTGAAGGACCGCCTCCTTCCATATGAACCTACCCAGCAATTAAGATCAAGCCAGGGGGCCCTCCTGAAAGAGCCATCCCTCAAGGAGGTGAAAGGGATGGCTTGTAGGAACAGGGCCTTTTCGGCAGCTGCCCCCAAGCTATGGAATGCCCTCCCAAGTGAGATCCGCCTGGCGCCAACACTGATGACATTTCGGCGCCAGGTAAAAACCTTCCTGTTCCAGAAGTTTTTTAATTGATACAATTTAGATTGTGGGTCTTCTGATGGCAATTTTAGTGTGATGTTTTAGTATAAGGTTTTTATTGTTGTTTTAATTATTTATTGTTGTTTGATGTTTTTAACTGTTTTAATTCCTTGATTGTAAGCCGCCCAGAGACCTTTGGGTAGTGGGCGGCATATAAGTTGTAAAAATAAATAAATAAATAAATAAATTTCATTTTCAGTAGCAGACTAGTTTAGGACAGCCATGATTGTGTATACGGTTTTATCATTCAACAGAAGGCAGCTGGTAGAGACTCCAGGAAGTTGCCTTCACTGCTTCTTTATCTATCTATCTATCTATCTATCTATCTATCTATCTATCTATCTATCTATCTATCTATCTATCTATCTATCTATCTATTTTAAGTATTTTTACCCAACATTCCTTCTTGGAAAAGAACCCAAGGCTACCTCACTCACTCCATCTTTGGGAACAGTGCTGCACAGCAGTTTTCATTGCTACCCCTGTCCCTGGCATAAGGCATGGTTCAGGTCCTATCCTCCTCAGTTGTCCATATGGCAACATGAACCTATGAACTGATAAGCTATGCATGAATACATGCTTACACACAAACTGCAATATGATCAGGAGTCCTCACTGCAGAGAAGTCCTGATTGCATGGGGGCCTGCACACCACAATGGAACCAGGTCTATCACTTAAGAAGATCACAAGGAATGTGTTCATGCCACTCCAAAGTCATCTCCCCACTTCATGGAAGAACCTGGAAAAGTTGATTATTTTGGAATACAGCACCCCAAAACCCCCAGCTGGCCATGCTGTTGATGAGATTATGAGAGCAGTAGTACTTCTCTTTAAAAATACAACAAACTATTTCTTACCCCAAACTAGGTTTCAGGCAATGTCATGATGAACCCTTCACACAATTCATGTATGACAGCAGGTACTGGCATGAATCCTACTAGTTATTTATGCTGGCATAAGTGCAGTGGTGCAAATTAGAGCCACAAATTGCTGCTAGTTAATGAGTCACCAGTTATACTCCTTACCGCATGCCAATTCAAGCAACTAGTATCCATAGTACAACTTTTCTCTAATTATTACCAATTCGATGCTGTAGTTTATGCCACTGAACTTATTCCCGTGTAAACAGCCAATAGAATTCTGCCCATTATATTATTCCAAATTTATGGCATTGATACCCACCACCAACCTAGTAATAAAATTATTAATTACAATTGTGAGCAATTTTAGAAGAGGAATGTGAGATACAGAATAGCGGTAAATTGCTGTGAGATACTCTGAGCCTACAGGATAAGGAGGAGAGCAGTCAAATGTCACTAAGTGACATACCTACAGAACTGAAATAACAAAAGACTCCTCTCTATTTGGGTTGCTTTTAAAACGCTGGGTCTGAAACCAAGAGGAAAGCATTGGTAAGGTGAGCCCTAACACATGCAGATTGGGGTTGTTGCAAGGAAGGTTGGTTATCCATGCTTTGTGTTAGAGGAAGAAACGCTAACCTAGAAGCCTTTTTCTGACCGAGAGTGAATCGGATGATTTTGCTTTGAGATGAGTCCCTGGGTGATGCACTGTACAACGAGAGAGAGAGAGAGAGAGAGAGAGAGAGAGAGAGAGAGAGAGAGAGAGAGAGAGAGAGAGAGAGAGAAAGTGGAAGGTGTGAGTGAGTCAAAAACAAACATTCACAGACAAACTCAGTGGGTTGGCAAAGACTGTTGGATAGAGATTGATGCTGAATTCTCTTTCCAAAATAAAAATAATCCCACTCATCCCCATAACATGCTGAGGTTCAGTATCTCTTACTGATTTGTGCTTATTAAAGCAGCGATAGTGGCATAGGCCCAGGCTGATGTGCGTGGGGGAAATCTTAGAAAATGTGACAGATATATTTTCAGTCTGTACTGTATATATTTTTCCAAAGTACAGTAGTAAAATGTCTACAGGATGGATGGCATGATCTGATATGAACTTCCCCAACAAGCATGTTTTAGAGATGCTTCTGACATGGAAAGCTGGGCAGATCTGGGCAGAGGGGATGCAGTCCAGTTGGGGGTATTCCATTTGTCCACACAGAAGGTTCCAGGCAGAATGCTGGAGCCAGCTATTGAATCAGGAAAAACTCCTCTCTGACTCCCTAGAGGGAGGGGGGGTTGTTGGCTGCCAGTTGTTATTATCAACAATGCTGCACTGCACACTTTGAACAGCTGGCAATATAAGGCAGGTGCCTATTTTCCTTGGGCTGGATTGCTATGGATGCATTTAATACCAGACTTCACCACATGAGGGTGCCTTCCAGTGAGAGATTCACGATTCAAAAATGATGAAAATATTTCTTTGAAGGATCCTAATATAATTTTAAAAATAAAGATGACTAAAGACTCTGGATTTAGGCAATTGAATAATGACTCAGTATTGACCCACATTTAAAATATAAACAAAGAAATAAATAAAACCAACTAATTTTGTAAAACAAAAATCCAACCCACTCAAACCCCATTGATACAATTTTGTTACAAAACTAATAATTTACTATTTAAAGACTCTGTTATTTTACAAAGAAGAGTTTTAAAAAAGGAAATTGTTCACTCGCATATATGCAATGTCAGGTATGAAAAATATAAATCTCTTTTCTGTATGAAGGCATAAATTGAAGATATAGTTGAGGAAATGTTTTTAATGAAAATATTTTTAATTTTTCATCTGAGCCCCACCATGCACCCTTAACACCTGCTCTGGAGAGTCAAGAAATCCTCTGGAGCAAGTTTCTAGTGTCATGGGGGACTAAGGTAAGTGGGAAGAAAACTCAAATGCCACCATATGTGTGCACTGGCATAGTTAGGGAGGGGTGGAAGAGTGCATTTGCCCCAAGGCGTACAGCAATCTGGGGGCATCTGGAGGGGGAGCAGGAGAGGGAAGCCATGTGCCATCCACCAGCAGTCCTCCTTTCACCCCACTAAGGCCTGGCAATCCTTAGTCGGGGGAAAGGAGGAGAGGGAAGCAGGTGATTCCCCCCCCAAGCAGCACCTTTGTCGATTGCTCCTCCTCCTCCTTCCCTCCACCCCTGCTAAGGCTTGGCGATTGTTAGCCCAGGGAAAGCAGGGAAGCATGCAACAGAAGTGCTGCTTGGGATGGGGGGACATTGCCTGCTTCCCTCTCCTCCTTTCCCCAGGCTAAGGATTGCCAAGCCTTAGCCGGGGGAAAGGAGGAGGAGGAAGCATGCTATGGAGGTGATGCTTGGAAAAAAAACATTGCCTGCTCGGCGCTATCCACACACTGTGCAGTTTGCACAGGAGAGCCTTAACTGGAAAGGAGACCCACAAAGAGGGCATGAGAAGGAGAGACCCTTCTCCCCCCCAAGTATTCCCCCTGGATCTGCCCCCCTTGCTGGGTGGGGAGACACAGTGGGGGTGGGAAGAGGGCACAAAAACTGACTTTATTCCCAGGCGCTCCAAACTCTGGCTAAGTCAGTATACATGTGGTGCTGAACCTGCCCCGTAGAGAAGAGGGCAATCTATTTCCCGAGTGAGTATCAGGAATGGATGAAATGTAAGTATTCAGGAAATGGCTACATATGAAGGCCAAGCAACATGTGATTCAAGAAATGAGATCTCTCAAAAACTATTTAAAAGTTGCATGCACAAAGCAGTAGCATTGAGGGAGTGGTACTCTACCAGCCACTTTCCCAATGGATTTATTACTCCATAACTACTCCTTTTTGGGGGGGGGGGTGGGGGGGACACTGGTGTTTATAGTGGTGTTCTTTCTTCCTCACCCAATAAAGCCAAGAATAGCTTAGGGGAGGGAGGGGGTTCAAGAGGGCTCTTGCCCCAGCACTACAGTTATTTTGACATTATCAAAGAACAATTTGAGAAAGCTAACCATATCACTGCAGTTTGAACCTGCTTATCTATCCATGGAAATAATTATCGGCTGAAACCCTGTTGCTTAACATAGTAGTAAGTTGCAGAAAATCAGACCCATTGAATTAATGTAAATTTGGTGAGCCAACTCCTCCATAAGTGGAGCCTACTCAAGTTGCAACTTACTATGCTAAAGCAAGACATAACCAGAGCAGTCCCATGTAAATCAATGGAGTTTTTAGCAGAACTGACTCATTGGCATTGCAAGCTTAACTGATTTCAGTGCAAGTTACTACTGGTATTTATTTATTTTATTTATTTATTTTTAATCAATAGGATTTCAGCCAAAAGGCAAAGAACAGTAGCAGCGGCAGGGGCAGATATGAGGGGGAGAAGGTACTCTAGTCATTGTTAAAGGCATCCCTGAAAAGGAAGGTCTTCAACTTTTAAAACCAGCCTGTCTCACTGGTATTTCCGAGAAGGCCCGCCCACACTTGTCTTGCGGGCCTCCCTCGGGGGGATCGTCTGCAACGAGAGGGCCAGAGATGAATGGGTGGGTCCACACATTACAATCCATTAAGGGGGTCACATACACCCATATATAGACATGGTACCTTCACATCACTATCAGAAACCCCAAGCACATGGGGGTCCCAGTGCACCCAGTTCCTTCTCCTTACAATCCAGTTGCCAAGGCCATCATGTCACTCAAACTATAATCACATGGTGTCTCTTCCTTTACTGCAGAACAGGTGGTCCTTCTGACTACCTCTAACTTCCGTTTCTGGGATTTATTTATTTATTTATTTATTTATTTATTTATTCATTTATTTGCTTGCTTGCTTGCTTGCTTCCATCTCTATTTGATATTGGGATTTTAAAAACCAACAGCTTTGTGTTTTTTAGGATTCTTTAACATGGATATTCCACAGGTGAACAGCAATCTCTCCTTGGTAGCTTGGTGTCTTACAACTAGAGAGAAGAATGAAAGAGGGGGTCCAGACTCGTATGCTGAAAATAGCTGAGTATGGTGAAGGTGAGTTTTCAAGTGTTGCCGGGGGTGGGGGGAACAAGATGATGATCTCAAGTTTCCTACATGCACACCTATCCAGAAGTAAAGCATCCTAAGTAAGTCACTGTGTTGAATTTGTGCAATAGTGTACTTAACATTGATAAGAACCCACTTTTTTTTAAACAGAAAACAACAAACCTGGATTGCATTTCTGGTTGTGCTTTTAGCTGGAGATGTGGCGGTTGCTGGGGTTGTTGGCACTGGGTCTGGGGAGAAGATGGCACCAGTTGCTGGGGTTGCTGCTGCTGCTGCTGCTGAACTTGCTGCTCTTGTTGCCCAACCTGGCCCTGGGATGGAAGTCCAACTTGCTGGGGTGATGTAGGTGGTTGCTGGGATGGGTGGTGCTGTGAATGCTGTTTGGGAGGCTGCTGCTGCTGCTGCTTGTATCGTGACAGGCTGAAGAAAAGGCCCAAAATGGCCTTTAAATTCCCATTCCTGATTTCTGAAATACAATTTTTAGAAGGTTTTTAAATTGACGAATGCACATTGTCCATTCAGTAGAACTGCCTGTTGGAGCTTAATGGTATTATAACACAGATGCTTTTCGAAATGATGCTGTTACTACTACTACTACTACTACTACTACTACTACTACTACTACTACTACTACTACTACTACTACTACTACTTATTAAAACTTGGCATCAGCCACAAAATGTATTACATAATCGGTTTCAAAGGAAAACAAAGAAAAGGAGAGCTTGGTGTTACCACTTAATAGACAGGGAGTAGTGAAAACTAATTCTACGTTCTACCAAAAATATACATATCTCTTTCTAGGCCTTGGAAAAGTCACTCAACAACCCCAAAAACATGATGTGGTCATGCTGACTGGAGGATCCTGGGAGTTATAGTCCAAAAAAGGAACATTAACAAACCATGCTACTTTTTCTGTAAAAGTGGCCATGTGTATAAATAGGATTTGGTGAGCTAGACATTAGTCAACACTAAACTTCAACGTACCATTCGGAGTTAGCTCTGTGGAAGAGGGGACCCAAGATCCTTTTCTCTACTAGACCTGTTAAAAGTGTACATGACAGGAAAACAGTCTAAGACCTACAAAGGTCCTGTGCCAGTCATGTATTGGTTAAGGGGCTCTATGTATCTCTAAGCTTCGTAGATACCCTGAGCACATCTGACCTCGCCTGATCTCGGAAGCATACCAGGGTTGGGCCTGGCTAGTATTTGGATGGGAGACCACCAGGGAATACCAGGTGCTGTAGGCGCCTGGAGTAGGAACTGGCAAGTCGCTCCAGTATTCCTGACAAGAAAACTCCATGGACATGGGGCCATGAAGAGTCGGTCACAACTGTAATGACACAACAACAACAATGTATCTATAGAGTCATTTGCCATTCTATTCATCTAACATAGCTACCAAACCAGTGGCTAACAGGTATAAAGGCCAACATGCATATTGATAACATGCCTAGGAGTTGATAAAGTAAATCAGGAGTGTTTTCAGGACAGAAGGCTTATGTGATTCTTCCAATATGTTACATCAGTTAGTGTTATTTCGACTCCAATTCATGTCATGGATAATGGGGATCTTCAGTATTACAGATAAAACAGATACTCTAGTCTAAAATGTAAGCTGAGATTCCACAATCAGAACAGCAAGACATTACTAGACTCGGTGCAGTGCTGGTTGCAGCTTTTTAATGCTAAGTCCTGAACTGTGTTTCAAATAAGCCTTACAGATGTATTCCTTGTTTTCTTTATCTCATGAGATGGACTGAGGTAATTCACCTGGCACCTTGCCACTGGACTTTGCACATTATGGGGCATATCAACCTCTTTGTTTTTCAACAACTTCTACAGTCTGAATTACTTCCTTTTACAGCTCCCTCCTGTCTTCTGTGTCTGTTTAAATTTACACACACGGTGCTTCAACACTGACAAGTGTATAACCCAGTCATTTCCATTTTGGCCACACAAAAAAGAGGGGATGTTCTTTAAAAAGCTGGAACCAAAACATTGCCAGATGTTCTGGTTTTGAGGGCAGGGAGGGTTTCTTTTTCTCATTCTGGTGTTTGGAAGCTTCCCTGCTGTGAGGTTTCTGTTCTCTTGGTTGCTTCAATTTCCTTTAGCCTCATTTTTAAAAAGTCTCCCACTTTATTTCTTGAGACATACACTACAGACATCTCAAGCCACAGTGGGTGGGAACTGGAGTCCAAAACAGTAATTCTGGGAACTGGAGTCCAAAACAGTAATATTTGCAGCTTTTGGGAAGAAATCTGGAGGAACAAATGGAGCTTTAAATCCCAGACGGGGTCTTTCACACAATTTCACAACAACATACCAGGATGTGTGTGAATAAGCTCTGAATTCAAACTCTCTTATTCTGTTCAAAGAAAAACAGAAAGACTTCCAGCTTCATGCACTGACTCCAGAATCATATCCTATGGCACCCTGCCTGATCTTAACTCAGGAATAAATATCTTCAGTGGAAGAGGAGAACATAGCTTGGTGAATTGGATATACACCTGCAGCGCTAGAGTTTGAAAGATCTGTGCACACCAGGAGGAGAGCCAGCCTGAATAGCCTTGGGCAAGCTGTACAATCGCAGAGCATCTTCAGGAGTGGCAGCCACCACAGTACTCTAATACCCAGAAACCTCAGAAAGGGTTTCTATAAGTGTGAATAGACTAAAAGGCACATGATTATTACTATAAAGCAAAAAAAGTGTTCTGCTTATATACCGCCCCATACCACTACAAGTCGTCTCTGGGCGGTTTACAATTTTAATTACAGTGTGCAGGCTACACATTGCCCCCCCAGCAAGCTGGGTACTCATTTTACCGACCTCGGAAGGATGGAAGGCTGAGTGAACCTTGAGCCTGCTACCAGGGATTGAACCCAGGTCGTGAGCACAGTTTTACCTGCAGTACAGGCATTTAACCACTGCACCACGAGACTCTTCAGACTGGAACAGATCTAAAATAATTCTCCCATTGGCCTAAGGATCCAGAATTCACTCAGGAAACAGATGCTTTGACATTTGGAACCAGAGAATTCCATTTGCTAGCAGATGTCTCCTACTGAAAAAGAAAATCTTTCCTTATGTCAACTGAGAGAGTTTTGCAGAGTTGTTGACTGTCTAAGTCAGGACTGTCCATCTTTGAACAGGCCAAGGTCTACTTTTTCTGGCCGAAAGTGCCTGAAGGCTACTACACTAAAACCTCTACTTACGAATTTTATCCGAGCACATGCTTATAGGTAAAAAATGTTGTACGCAGAGCAGGAGGAGGTGCGTGGATGCTTGCGCAGATCACTCCTTCCAAGGGGCAACCCACGCGATCATGCATATACCTCCCTTGTACCCGACTTGAGCATGGGCTCAAGCCGGGTACAAGGAACCACCACCACCGCTTGCCCGGGCTGCTGGAAGACTTTTTTTTAAAAAAAGGTTCACTTTTGATCGCAATCTGCCAGGGGCCTGACTCAACTCTCCTCCGCTTCCGGCCTCCTCCTCCTCCTCCCCCCCCTTCTTCCTTCCAGCCCCCTCGCTGCCACTGCCACTGCTGCCCTCAGCTCTCACTCACCTCCGCCATGTTTGCCACACAGCTGGGGTAGGCTAAGCCAGCAGCGGGGCAATCACATCGCCATGGTGGTGCAAGGAGGAGGGAATGGCTCAGAAGGGGAGCAGGAGGAGCAGCGGTGGTGGTTCACAGTCTCTATGAGGCAGCCGTGGGGATGGGGGGGAGGAGGAGGAGAAGAAGAGGAGAGAAGGATGGGAGGAAGGAATTCTCCAAGAGGGGAAGAAGAGGGGAGATGTCTCCATGCAAAGGAGGAGGGCATGCCTGCAACCCCGCCTCTCGCTGTTCCCTCCCCTCCCTCCGCTTCGCACCAGTGACTCAGCTGGTCACAAGACAGTGGCCCACCAATCATCTGGCCAGCGGGGGGAGAAGGGGACTATACCGTGGCCCTTGAACTGCCCCACTCGGCTGAGACAGTGGGCTGGCAGACCCAGAACTTTGCTGGGGCAGTGGTGGTCCTTGGGGGGTGGGAGGGAGGGGTGGAGAACGTATCCCCTCACTTGTTAAACTGATGGTTGGTGGGCTACTTTTGAACCCTTCATGGCCTACCGGTAGCCCACGGTCTACCTATTGTGCAGTCCTGGTCTAAGTTAAGCTCTCTGGCAGTTGACACATACAAGAACACTCAGAACATCACTGTGATACTAAACAGAAAACATGGAATCACCAAAAGAACATCAGTCTTGTCCATAAGTAGAACTCTGCAGGATGGCCGAGGTCAAGGAGTCTGACCACAAACAAATTATCAACAAAAGGAAATGGAAGGTAAACTGTTTTTTCTGCCCCTTCCAGATTCATCTGTATTTACAAATCCCACTGCTAACTCTAAGAGTAGTAAGGGAGGTACAACAGTAAACAGCGGGGAGTGATTTGGCTGCCCCCATTAATTAAAGCAGCTTGTACTGCTCTGCTCTTGCAAGAAGAGAAGAAAGGAAGAGAGATAAAATGAATTCTAATTTAATTTTTTGAACTGTAGACATGAAACAACATTTCAACCATTTCTTTAAAGAAAACAAGAAAGCTAAGGAACTCTTTTATAACTGTGCATTCCTGGACAACAAGAATATTCTGAATAGCCTATGGCAAATTAACTTGCAGCCTGAATTAAAAGAAGGGAAATTCTGTTATTACTTTGTTTGACAATCCTGTCACACAATTGCAGTGTCTTTTTTCTATTAGAAATATCATACTCTTTTGGCTTTTGCCCCAAACCCTCTGGTGAACACTCTTATCACCTCTGGCATTGATCTGGAGGTTGAGTCATGTCAACTGGACTTCTTTTCTTGAGATTGAAACATTTCACTGCTCATCCAGACAACTTCATCAGTCACACCCCTTAGGCCATTGTCCACCTAATCAGCCTATTGAGACTATTGTCCACCAAATGAGCCTATTCAGGCCACTGTCCATCTTATGAGCTTATTTTAGATCAGGATGACATGAAGTCAAAGTGAACTATAAAATGGAAGACTTGCAACTAGCTTTCCTCAGACTGATGAGGCTGTTTGAATGAGCAGTGAAATATTTCAATCTCTCAAGAAAAGAAGTCCAGTTGCCATGACTCAACTTCCAGATATACTCACCAGGATGACTGAGAATCTTCACAGACACCCTGGCATTGACTACCATCATTCTCTTCCTCAGTCTTCCACTGTCTCCTCTCTCTGCTATCAAACTGATTTACTCTCTGGATAGGTTTTCAGCATGTTTTCAGAAAAGTATCCCTCAAGTCCTCAAGTGGTGAATGATGTTCATGATTATATATATTTTTAAAAGTATGCACAAGTAAGATTCCTGAAGCACATATATCTGAGGACTATCTATTGTAAGAAGGAAATACATATACTTTATTCTCTGTAGCATTTGAGGATGCTTTCAATTGTGGACTGGTAAAAGGAGATCATCAGTTGTTGCTTCACTTTGTTCTTTCGCAAGACCCTGAGGAAATGCAGTCTCTGCTGGGCCTTCCTGACTATTGGGCGTACTCCTGGACCCAACACTATCAGTGGAAAATCAGAGTGGATCAGTGGTCTGTGCTGCTCATTTCCACCTTCAGCTGATCACCCAACTGCATCCACATTTGGACGTGAGAGTCCTCACTATGTTGGCTCATGCACTGGTGATCTCAAGACTTGACTACTGTAATGCTCTCTACATGGGGCTGTCCTTGAGGCTGAAATGGAGACTGCAGCTGGTCCAGAACATGGTGGCCAGATTGATAACTGGAACTAGAAAACACCAACATATACCCACTATTCTGGCCTCCCTGTACTGGCTACTGGTTCACGTCTGCGTCGACTTCAAGGTGTAAATTTGGCATACAAAGCCCTAAGTGGTTTATGACCTTGGTACCTAATAGAGTGCCTCCTTCCAACAAGAACAATGCCCTCCCAAGCAAGGTGGTTGAGGGCAAAAGAAGCCCACAAGGAGAAAACAAGGAATCAGGCTTTCTCAACTATTACCCCCAGCCCTTTGGAATAATATCCCTGCTGAAATATGCCTGGCTCCCTCACTGGGTTCCTTTAAGCAATATTTAAAGACCTGGTTGTTCTATCAAGCATTCCCATTGACCAGTTCACAGCTACAGTGTTCATGTATTCTGACCTAGTTTTGATCTTGTTCCAAATGTCCAAATGTATAAATGTGTAATTTAAATATTGGTATTTTTAGTCTAGGTATCATTATTGTTTTATTTTTAATTTTCTAGTAATAGAATGGCTTTGTTGTTTGTTTTATTATTCTGTTTGTATTTATCCAGTGGTTGTAAACCACCCAGAGTGGGCTTGTTACCAGAAGGACGGTCTACAAATCTAATAAATAAATAAGTGTAACTGAATTGGGTTTATCTCCATATTTCTAATTTTCCTTTGCCTACCTAATAATTTTAGATCTTGAATTTCTTAGGGACTTTTTATTGGTACTGTAAAAATGCCATACCCATTGACTATGACTGATACATTATTTTCATTTCTAATACTACTACTGTTTCCTACCAACTAGCAGGCAGTTTTCTAGCTCTGTTAATTGTGTTGCTGGTAACCTTTCAGCAGCAAGTTGAAATCCTCTGCAAAACCACAGGAAAAGCAAAATGAAGCTATCAAAACAGGGTCCCCTGTGCTATTTAATATCTTTGTGAAACTGCTTGGTGAGGTTGTCCAAAGTGTTGGAGTTGTGTCAGCAGAATGCAAATGGCACCCGACAATATCCCTCCTTTCCATCTAAATCTGAGGAAGCTGTTCCAGTTTTAGATCAGGGGCTGGTGACCGTAATGGACTGGATGAGGGCTACTAAACAGATCCCTAATCCAGACAAGACACGGGTGTTCCTGGTCAGTCAAGAGGCAGGTCAAGGAATAGGGATTAAGCCTGTGCTATATGGGGTTGCTCTCCCTTTTAAAACAGAGATGTGCAGCTTGGCTATGCTCCTGGATTAGTTTCTGCGGTGTCCTGGAGTGCTTTTGCATAGTTAAAACTGGGGCACTAGCTGTATCCATCCCTGGAGAGGTCTGATGAGGTCACAGTGGCACACACCTTAGGTACATCCCTGCTGGATTATTGTAATACATTCTATGTGGGCCTGCCTTTGGGAAGAGCTCAGAAATTTCAGTAGGCCCACAACACTGCAGCCATATTGTTAAATGGGGCAGATTACTAAGATCACATAACCTCCCTTTTACAGCAATTCCAGTGACCTGCTGATCTGTTTCCAGGCACCATTCAAACTGTTGGTTTTACCCTATAAAGTTCTAAATGCCCTCAATTCAAGCTGTCTCAAAGACAGCAATCCCCTTTATGCTTGGGTGCTAAAATAATCTTTGACTTTCTCTCAGTCCCAGTGCCCAGTACCCTCAGTCCAAGTACTCAGTACCCTCATACATGAGTTTGCTGGGAACACAGAAGCCCTTCTCTGCTGCTGCTCCCAGACTCTGGAACTCTCTCCCACAGCTCCTGTCCTTCCACAAACAGGCAAGATTTTTCTTTTCAGTCATTTTTTTTCTTTACTGACTGGCAGTCTAGTAGTAGTTTAACAACAGGATGTTTTGTATTTTTGTTGCTTTTAAATCTGTTTCAGTAGTGCTTTCCCACCAACATTTTCATATAATACTTATTTAATTCATTTTTAATATTTGAATAACTTACTGTTTTTAAATTTTAATATTGTGTTTTTAATGAAGAAAGCTGCCTTGGGTCTTTTTTAGGACAATGATGGGGTAAATATATTTTTAATAAAATAAAACAGACTCACCTTCTGCAGACAATCCCTGTATGTTTATTCCTTTGGCAGCCAAAAAACTCAGGCACACATCTATATTTTCAATCTGAGAGAAAGAGAATAGGAAGATAGATGAAGGAAATTTCATTGCAAGCAGTTTTATTTCCTTCTAAAATGAATGTAAAACAATTTGTTGTAGAGAAATTCATGTCAAAATATTCCTTACATGGATGTAACACTATGTTGCATGTCAAGACCTCAACTCGCATTCCTCAAATTTGCTCCTGAAGATTTCCCTTGAGGGAGGAAAGTATCTGTTTTGCTGCTAAATGTCTTTCAAACTGTGAATGCATGGACCAAATATGCTTAAAATGTTATATTAACATTACATTTATACATTGTATGTCTCCAAAAACTACATTGGGCTATGGGATCCCATATGATGGAATACAGTAGGACCCTGGTATCCGCTGGGGATTGGTTCCAGGCCTTCTTGTGAATAATGAAACCGTGGATAAGAGAGAACACTTGCCCACCCACCTCCAAACTGCTGTTTCCTCACAGTAGCTTGCTTTGTGACTGCTGTTTTGAGACTGTAGCTTGCTTTATGGCAGCTGTTTATGACAGTAGCTTGCTTTACAGATGCTATTTGTGACAATAGCTTGCTTTGTGGCTGCTGAATTATTTAATTTTTTTGTCCTCTGCCAACCGTGGATAACTGAATCAGTGGATACAGACGTCCTACTGTATATATACAGCGGTACCTTCCATACCAAGGTGCCCAGTGGGGGAAAGGAAGTGTTGGATCAGGCATCCCAAAAGCTGAACTCAGTAATGCTGGGAAGCTTTGGAGTGCCTAATTCCAGTGGTGGTGGTGGTGGGGAGACTACCACTGCAGGGAGCAAAGTCTGGTGGTGGTGGTGCCAACCAACTTTGCTCCCTGTGGTGGTAGCAAGGGGCAGCGGGCAGGTCCTTACCCATGTGCAGGCTACACATTCCCCCCTCCCCCAGCAAAGCTGGGTACTCAATTTACCACCCTCAGAAGGATGGAAGGTGGAGTAAACCATGAGCCTGCTACTGGGGACTGAACCCCAGGTCATGAGCACTCGCTTTTCAGGTGTCTTCTTTTCAGAAGTGGGTAACGACCTGCCCCCCACTGCTCTCTACAAGCCTGGGGGATGAAAGACACAGGTGCCTTCTGCTTTCGGGTGCATCTTCCACCACCACCACCCACACTTGTCCTTACCAACTCCTGAAACAAAGGCACCCACTATTTGGGTGTCTTCTTTTTGAAAGTGGGTAAGACCCACCTGCCACTGCTTGCTATAAGCCCGGGGGATGAAAACAAGCAGAGGCAGGTGGGAGTGGCGGTGCCCAGGAAGTTCAAACAACTGGGTACAGCCATTCAAACTTCCCAGGCAGTGGGCTGAGTGGTGCAGTGCCCAATCCACTGGTCTGCCCAGCCACACAACCCCCTGTGGCTGGGCAGAGCCACGGATTGGGTCCACCGCCCGCTCTGTGTACTGCCAGGGAAGTTCAGACCTTTCCTGGCAGCTGGAACACAGGAAGGTTTGCAGTTCCTCAGCAGGACACACAGTGGGAAGTTCAGATCTTCCCGGGCAGTGGGCCCGATCTGCAGCTCTGCCCAGCCACAGGAGGTGGTATGCCTGGGCAGACCAGAGAATCGGACACTGCACCACTCAGCCCACCACCCAGGAATTTTAAATGGTTGTACCCAGCTGTTTGAACTTCCAGGGCACTGCTGCCCCAGCCCACCGCCGCTTCCTTTCATCCTCCTGGGCTTGCAGTGAGCAGCAGCGGGTGGGTCACCGCTTGCCCTGGAGGAGCTGGATTTGGATATCAAAAAGCCAAACGCCAAAGTGGGAAAAGCTTCCCACACTTTGGTGCGTTTGGCTTTTTGATATCCAGCGGCTTGTGTTGTGGAGGGAGCTTTCTTCCACTTTGGGCACATTGGCCTTTTTAAAATCTCCCTCCTTGTACTGGGTTATGGATGCCTACTGTAACAAAAGGGAGATTTTAAAAAGGTTAATGCATGCAAAGTAGAAAAAAAGCTCTCCCTACTTTAAAAAGGCATGTTTGCTTTTTAAAAATTTCCCTCCTTCTGTTGCACCCAGCCATTTTGAATGTCCTGGGTGCAACTGGTGCCGCCTGCTGCTGCTCACTTTCATCCTCCCCGGGGTTTGGCGAGCAGTGGTGGGTGGGTCTTACCCACTCCCAAAAAGAAGGCACTTGAAAAACAGGTGCCTTTGTTTCGGGAGTGGGTAAGGACAAGTGCATGGGGATGAAAGATGCATTTGAAAGCAGAAGGCACTCATGTCTTTCCCCCCCCGGGCCAATTTCCAATGGGGTGGCCCAAAAGTCATAAGGGAAACATCCCTATTCCAGGATACAGTGGTACCTTGTATAAAGGAATTAATTTGTTCCAAATGAAATTTTCCTTTATACAAATTTCCCATAGGAATGCATTGAAAACAGAGTAATCCCATTTTATGTTGTACGGATTCTCCCCATAGGCGATTCTGTTAAGCAAATTTCCCCTATCTCTGGAATTTTTTATGTTGTACAGATTTTATGTTATACAAACTATTTGTTATACAAGGGTCCACTGTATTTCAATTAAGTGACACAAACAAGGGGACCGCTGAATCAGTGGCCAAGTTTCTTTTCTCTGCCCAAAGAATACGGAAGACAAACTTTGCCTTTGTTAGCTATTAATATAATCATGAATTGCATGATGTTTGTGTATTTCATTTTTACTACCTAAACTAAGCCTCGTGGTGCAGTGGTTAAATGTCTGTACTGCAGCTAAAACTGTGCTCATGACATGGGGTTCAATCCCTGGTAGCTGGCTCATGGTTGACTCAGCCTTCCATCCTTCCGAGGTTGGTAAAATGAGTACCCAGCTTGCTGGGGGGGGGGGCAATGTGCAGCTTGCATAATTAAACTGTAAACCGCCCAGAGACTACTTGAAGTGGTATGGGGTGCTATATAATCAGAACACTTTTGCTTTTTTAAACTATTTTAACTATCTTGAAATTTTGTAATGGTTTTATTCTTATCCTTTTAAAACTACATGTATGTATTTTCTATTTTATTGGTTGGGTCTGTGGATGCAAATAAAGATTGTATTGTATTGTATTGTCTATTTCAATTGGCTATCTGAATTATTTGTTAACAGAGGAATTTGTTATTAGAGGTATTATTGCAGTTTGTTGATTAAACCTGTGTGGATTGGCCTACTCAGTACTTTCTCCACTCACATGATTTGGGACCGGTCATGACATTCAGCAAGTTATGACTAGAAGTGGAAACCATATGAAAATTGTGTTGAAGGATTTCAAATAAGGTCTACAGAATCTTAACTACAAGAGCAAAGTGTTTGTTTAGAGAATGGTTTCATGGTATTGACAAGATTCTCTGGCCAGCACAGGCAGCTGCTTATGAAATAATATGAAATAAAATAAAATAAAATGGGACAATTAAAGGCCACTTGTGCCCCAAACACTACTAACACACTACCACCAGAATTGACCCAAAGTACAAAACTGGTGTTCTTAGCTACTGTCTTCTGAAAATAAAAAAGGAACATAATATATATTTGATGTAAAGAAAGTTTTCCATTTACAGTGGACCCTTGTATAACAAACAGTTTGTATAACATAAAAAAATCTGTACAACATAAAAATTCCGGAGACAGGGGAAATTTGCTTAGCATAATCGCCTATGGGGCAAATCCATACAACATAAAAATGGGATTACTCCATTTTCAATGCATTCCTATGTGAAATTTGTATAAAGGAAAATTTGCTTAACATAATTTCATTTGGAACAAATTAATTCCTTTATACAAGGTATCACTATATTCTTAAATAGCACAGCTGGCCAAAATTTGCTAGTGATGAAGGCATCAGAATTCAAGAAAGGAAACTCAAAACCTTAGCTGGAATCTAGAGCATGTTTACTCACATAATTCTCTAGATGCTACAAATAGCTTCTCATTACTGGTGACTGCTGTTTCTCATGCTGGGGCCCCTTTACCTCTTAATGGAAGCAAGCATACTTATCAAGTGGACTACTTAGGCTTTCTGGAGTTTCATAAAGAAAGCTATATATGAGATGTACCTTTCTACCCAACTCCTCACATTAAGCAGCAGAAGCACAAGGTTTTGCTTACTCAGGCAGTAAAGTCATTGTGTCAACTTTTTTCTCAGTAATCCTGACATGAAAAGAATTAGGCATGCAGTAGGCTCTTAATCATTGGTCATGTATTGTACAAATTCTATCAGAGGAAGAAAATAAAACAGGCAATAGGAACAGTATATTCATTGTGTATCTGGAAATTTACTCAAGGCAACGACTTTTTTCTTGAAATATTGAAATGTTTTGCTGCTTATCCAAGTAGCTTCATCAGGTTGCATAGGTGGGACTTTCATACACCTTGCTTAGGACATTGTCCATCTAACAAGCCTATTCAGGCCACTGTCCATCTAACGAGTCTCTTCAGGCCATTGTCCAACTTATGAGCCTATTCAGGGTGATGTGAAATGAAGGTGAACTATAAAATGAAGGACTCATCACTAACTTTTCTCAGACTGACGAAGCTGCTCGGCTGAGTAGCGAAACATTTCGATCTCTCAAGAAAAGAAGTCCAGTTACCATGACTCCATTTCTAGACAACACCACGTTGCACCTAAGGTTCCAGCCTTCTGTTCTACTTTTTCTTTATTTGACAAAGGACTATCTGTCTTGGTTTTAACAGACATGCTCACAGAGATTGACAAACAAAAGTACCTAATGCTCATACAAACAGCCTTGCACATTCTGGGACTCAAACATATGTAAACATATGAAAACAGGATATCAAGGCCACTTTGAGCATGTAAGGCTGAAACACATGCATTAATGATCCACTCAGAAAAGGTCAGTTTCTCTCGGGTTTCAATGGTGAAAATTTTCCTCTGACAATCTCTGACAATGTATTCTCGAAGTCTTTCATGGCCGGGATTTGATAACTGTTATGTTTTTTGGGCTGTTTGTTTTATGCCAAGTCAAATTGTCCATAGTCATATTTTATGTTCCTAAAGTAACAGAATGACTTTCAAGCTGTAAAATGGGGTGGGGAATGCTTATGTAGCACTTTTCCATTTTTCTGAAAATTTCCGTTTTTTTTTTCTAAAAAAAAAGAATAAAGAAAGGGTTTTTTTCCTACCTTCAAAATTTCCAGAAAATTTACATCTCTACCCAAGAGGTCTTTGCTTAGTTTGCACATTTGGAAACACAGAGAGATTTTCAGTTGACCTAAACAAGGCTTGATGTTTTGCAATATACACAACAAAATATTGCCATTTATCATATACAGTATTTTATTGCAAGGTAGATCTAAAGCTGGATTTGATGAAAGATCACTTAACAGCAACCTAGCATTGTTGCAAAGTGGTCATAATCCTGGCTTGTACTAGTAGGCCATAAAGATCTGCAATGGGAAAAATGTTCACTTGCAAAATCTTTCTAGCTTAGTAAGCATGCTCTGGCAAACGTCACTAATAAAAGAAAATTGATTTATGGATGGCCTCTGTAGCCTCTTTGCAGCTATCATTATTTATATCACAAGCAAAGTCAAGACATAGAATTCAGTCTGTTTTGTTGTCTTATTTAGTGCCCCCTTCCACCCTGAAGCATTGCCCAAGTTCCTTATCTGATCAAACCAAGCTTCTGAAGTTTTGAACACTCTTCAGGAATAGATGCCCATGAAAGCTGAGGTTAAACCACAGAGCCACACTTCAAGACAGGCACAATATGAATCCATGGAATCAAGCTCTCCTATTCAGCCTATCTCGAAGAGCACCTCTATGGTAATCATGGTAGGTGGTTACTTTCTAGCCCGTTTCTCATCTCTATGGTCTCCATAGGGCTGTTTACTCTCCCTTTTCTATTGTATGGAACAAATCAGTTATGCAAGGTATTTTTTTAAAAAAAAACAGCCGAGTTGGGAAGCCTCTGCTGGGGCTGCAGATGGGGCTGGGGCCTGCATCAGGTCTGGAGGCCTCTGCAATGGCAAGAGGCTTCCCAGCATGGAAACCCGAGCCAGGGGGAAAGCTTGTCTTTGCATTTTACTCTCCAGCTATGCTGCTGCAGGCCTTCCAAGAGCAGCATGGCTGGAGAGTAAACTGGGCTGGAGATGTACCAGGACCGCAGTATGTATGTGTGATTTTTTTTTCTCACTCATACATACCTCTAAAACTAGGTGCGTCTTATGGTCCAGTGCATCTTATGGAGCGAAAAATACAGTAATTCAGAGAACAACTCCAGGCAGTATACAAAATAGTTAAAACAAAAAAATTAAAAACAACATTTTACATATATTGAGTGAACATAATAAACAAATAAGGTGAACAAATCCTAATTGTCAGGTAGTTACACAGTCAGGTTAGGTAGCCAGGTAGATGGCGAGTAACATGCAACACTGCCAAAAGCCTCATGGTAGAGGCAGGTTTTAAAAGAACTCTTAAACATTCCCACAGATGGAGCTAAACGGCTGTCAACTGGCAATATGATCCAGAGTACAGGGGTGGCCACTGAGAAAGCATGATTTCTCATGGCAGTTTTTTTAGCTTCCCTAGGGGGTGGCCACCCTAAGTGCCAACACTAAAGAAGATCTAGTTGGACAGGCATTTATTAATCTAAAGGACACACACTCCTTCATATACTCAGGTCTCAAACCTGATGGGATCTTGAAGGGATCTAGCAAAGTGGGAGACAATCCAGAAAGGATAGTTTACACATGCTGTATTCTACAGAGATGGTTTTATGCGAATGGAATGGGGCAGCATTATTAAAGAAGCTATGAACAATATAGTACCTTCTAGGCAGAAACCTAGGCAGAAAGTTGAGCTCTGAATATACATTTTAAAGGAGCTCACTGTGTTATGAAATACTTTTTGTCAGTTGAGCTGTCTTCATTATTACTGATGTTCTGATGAAGCATTTTTGACTGTTATTCACACATTACATTGCTGTTGGTAGCCAGCTACACAGATGCAGGAAAATAAGCTTTCATTCTGCTTTCCACCCTCTAGTGTCTGATTTTGACACTGCACTTTGCAAATATTTAAAAACAAAGACAAAGCTAAAGAAAATTTTCCTTGCTACTTAGGATGGATAAGAGAACAGCATAAAACCCAAAAGGATACAAAGTATCTCCAAAATGCCTTTACTATAAATAAAATATATATTTTGATAACAACTAATTTGCCACTGCCAAAAAATTAACTTGTAACCTCTTTTACATTACAACACTGTAACTTTGTGACTGCTGATTATATTATAACTCATTACTTCCTAGCACTGCATGAAATATTGCCAACAATAATGTGTAATTATCTCTGAAAATGTTACTAAAATATTTATTAACTTTTAGTGTCAGTGCAAAAAGACTACAGTTACATGGCAACTCATGTTAATTGAAACATTAATATTAGTTTTAGATACTTTTTAAACACGGTTCAGGAGATCTATTGTCCTGTGTAATTTTTTGTATCACTCTGTCACACAACCTGACTATTAGCATCATATTTCTTCTAGGAAATCTGTTTTGATTAATAACATTTTGAGTGGAGCCCCTAAGTATTTTAGATATCACAAAAGGGCAGAACATCGGTGAATGTTTGCCCTGTATCTTAGAGACAGGAAACATACCATCTGTTGTGGCAGTTGTCATGGTATCATTTTCTTAGGAATATCTAACACGACAACACCATGTAAATTATCCATGGGGGTGAGCAAGAGGCTAAGAGAAGACCCAACGGCTGCCACAAGCAAAGACATATTTCATATTTCATGTACCATAATGGAAATGCTAATGATATAAAATAACACTGCTAGCCTAATAAAAGAATACACTGTTGCAAAACTTAGGTGCCTGAAGTAGATTCTTGACTGTTTTTAAACTGGCAAAAAATATTAAAACCAACAAACAAAACATCAGTCAGCAGGTCCCTGCCAACTGTACTTCAAAATGCTGTTCCCGAGACTTAAAAAAAAAAAAAATGTCACTTCAGGGCACTGTTTACAACAGAGAATGTGCCAAAATATGTACTTTTCCCTTCTTAAAAGCCTGTCAACTAAAAAAAGCTTGAAGCTCAAGTGACAAGTTGCCTTCAGCCAGGTATCTATGAGGAAATTGTTGTTCTAAAGGGTGGTTACAGCATTCATTGATCAACTGATGGCAGTGACACTAACAGCAAAAACTGCCTGGGTGGTGTCTGTTCAAGTACAGCCAAAGTTTCTGCCAAGTGAACTTGGGCTGATGAAAACTTGCTCTTACCACCATGCAGTGGCTTTCAGGATTAAGTCACAACTGGCACATCTGCAAGCCTTGTAAGTCCAAAAAGAATATACAAAGTGGTGATACATAAATCTAACTAATATGTGAGACCCTCGTCTTCTGAAACAGTTGATTTGGACACACAAGCAACTTACTACTACTTACAATTTACACAGGATTTCTGGACCATTTGAACCTTCAAATAGCTTCAGAAATTAGAAGGGAGTCAGAAGCACAGTCAAAAGCAAAGTAAAGCAAAATGTTCTGCTTATATACCGCCCCATATAATTTCAAGTAGTCTCTGGGTGGTTTACAGTTTAATTAGTTTACTTCCCTCGGTTCAAATCCACACTCAGCCATATAGTTCAATGAGTAAGCTGGGGCCAGTCACATTATCTCTAAGGCCCTTTGCTCAGAGCGAAAAGATTGATTGATTGATTTAATAATAATAATAATAATAATAATAATAATAATAATAATAATAATAATAATAATAATAATAATAATAAACAAGCAGTATTAAAGGGAAAATGCCTTTCAAAATTACTTGCCAAGATCTGTTTCATATTAGCAGGCAGAACAGTATTATGTTAATACGTCCAAACACATTAATACATCCAAAAGCAGGGCCTGTTTCCAAATTACTGTGCAGTATATGTGTTCCTTAGGCCTTCAGCATGTTTTCTAGGCTCTTCATAGAGATGGCACTCACAAAAGATTGTACATATAGTCAGAGACTTCAGAAAGCAAACTCCTTGATCAAGGGGAAGACTAGGGTTATGAAAGCCCATGAAGTCAAAGAGTTCAGAATTTCTTAGTTATATCATCTGGAAGGCGATAAGACTAATAGAATTAATTATAATTAATATAACTAATTTCTTAGTTATATCATCTGGAAAATGTTTGCTTCTACTCTAGAGGCACTCCAGAACCTCAGTGGTGGCGAGATTGGCACCACAAAGCTTCACACTAAAGTACTGAAAGAGGAATGCACATCAGGCCTGCAGCTTCAGTGAGAAACACGTAATACGTGAACGTGCCCTCCTCACTCCTGTTATGGAAACCTCGACTTTGAATGTACACTGTTTACAACAGCTAGTGACATTTCTACAGTTTCCATCCAAGTCAAGTCAGCACAGGATCCAAAACAAACACAAGGAAACTTGTTGATTTGCCAAGAGGAGATTCTGTGTGTTTTTGTTTAGGTTTTTTTTTCATTCTTTGAACAAAATCTGGCAGCCAGTACTGATTTCTCGCAACCTGTCTCCTCCTGCCAGAGGGCAGCTCTCTTACACAGTACAGGAAAAGAGGGGGAGATGTGTGCTGAAATCAAGGTTTTTCTCCACACACAGACAGAACCGGCACCAAAGAATATGGAAAGGCTGTTGAAAGGTGGTCAGAAGAAGCACAGTGTTCTCAATTTCATCTAAGTGCTGTTCCTCATATGCCACAGCTGCAGATATGCATAACTGTAAGCAGAACATAACACCTCAAAAAACAAGTACAGTGGTACCTTGTATAAAGGAATTAATTCATTCCAAATGAACTTATGTTAAGCAAAATTTCCTTTATACAAATTCCCATAGGAATGCATTGAAAACAGAGTGATCCCATTTTATGTTGTAAGGATTCTCCCCATATGCGATTATGTTAAGCAAATTTCCCCTATCTCCAGAATTTTTATGTTGTACAAATTTTATGTTATACAAGCTGTTTTTTATACAAGGGTCCACTGTAATGGATATAAATCCTCTTTAATTTTTTATTAAAATTATAATGGTGGGTTGCTCATAATGAAGTAATAACCATTTCTGTAATGTCAAGCGTTTCAAAACCTGCATACATTTAGTCTTTGTCTCTTTGTTCCTTTTCCTCTCTTATTGGAGGTTAGAAATTCTTGTGAATATTTTGACTTTGGATGTACTGTAGTAGTTCTTAAAAAGGAATGTCTCCCAGATTATCCTGCTTGTAAACAACAACAACAACAACAACAACAACAATCCTGCTTGTGAACATTTCCCCCATTTACTTTAGCTTGAAAAATCAGCTATAATAATCTGTACTGTACTTTCTTCCTCATTATAGAATCAGGTGTTCTGCCAGAACCCTGCCTGTCACAGAACCTGTCTCTGAGTGGTTAAATGGTGAAGAGCTGCTGGAGGAGCCTTGCAGCTCAAGTCAGCAGGCAGCTGGGTCTGATGACTCAGCTGAAAACATATCCTCTCCCCCTAGAAGGGCTTCGAGCAGGATTCTGCAAAGACGTGCTACCAGGAGAGCTAGGGAAAGGGTCTTTGATGCTAGATGGGGAATCAGGTCTGGAAGCCCTGAGTACTAGCAGGAGCCTTTCCAGAAGTAAGGGTGTGTTCCCTGTTTTGAGATAAAGCTGGTAACCTCACCTTGAGCTCTCTGTGGGAGCAACGTGTCATTTGAACTTGCAACCACGTTCCTGTCTGTGACCTTGGCTCTGTTTCCTGACTTCAGACTGGCTTCCTGGACAACGGCTTAATCTGTTCCCTTGGGTTTGGCATCTGGTTTCCGTGAAATATTCTGGTTTTGACTTGGACTGTTAATTGCTGGGAGTTGGATTCTGTTATTTATCTGGCACTTGATTGTTGGCAAAGGACTTGAACTTGCCCGGCTCTCCACTAAAGATCTTGGCAAAGAACTGAACCCTGTTTGTGTGTGTGCTCTGTGTGCGGGTCTTGACATGTTCTAGCCTTCTGAATTTTATGACTGTTGTGATTTTCATGTTAATTGCCCTCTTATTTATTTATTTATTTATTTATTTATTTATTCATTTATTCATTCATTCATTCATTCATTCATTCATTCTATTTTTACTTCTATGGCACCCATCTTCCAGCAGAATTCTGGGCAGTTTACAACAGAATTAAAACCAACAATACAAAGCACAATAAAATCAAAAGCCAAAACAATAGGAGGGAAGACCCTCAGCGAGGGGCATCAAGAGGGTGGAAAAAAAAGACGATGGAATAAATTACTTAAATTAAATTAAAGGTTGCCAAATGCCTCCTTAAAAAGCAAGGTTTTAAGCCCTTTTTTGAAGGTGGGCAGGGCTGTGCAAGGCGTGGCTCACTTGGAAGATGGTTCCACAGCTTATATACCACTCCATACCATTTCAAGTAGTCTCTGGGAGGTTTACAGTTTAATTACAGTATGCAGACTACACATTGCTCCCCCCTCCCCAGCAAGCTGGGTACTCATTTTACCAGCCTCAGAAGGATGGAAGGCTGAGTCAGCCATGAGCCTGCTACCTGGGACTGAACCCCAGGTCATGAACACAGTTTTAGCTGCAATACAGGCATTTAACCACTGTGCCACGAGGCTCATAAACTTACACTGACCCTCTTTCTTAAGCAGGGAGCACAACCTTTTGGTTCTTTTTTATGGCCTACAGCTGCCATCAGACCCACCAAGCAAGGCCAATGGTAAGGCATTTTAGGAACTGAAGTTCTAAACTTCCAGAAGGTCTTCACCAGTGCTATTCTAAAACGTGGCCAATTAGCATTTCCAGGGAAAGAAAGATGAGAAATGTGGGGTGGTCAAGAAGTTGCAATTTTATCCAACTCTGCTAGATTTATTTCAGTTTGTTTTTTGTTTATATGCTTCTCTTTGGAAAGAAAAAGTAATCCTTCTTCACTCCCTTTCATGGCTATATTTTCACCCGTATGTTTAAAGTGATGAAACTATTTAAAAGCATGATAAAACTATGTTTAAACTGGAAGATAAAAGGCACAGCTTCCCTGAAAATGGATAATGTCAAGCTCTGGTATAAAGATGAGTGTTGAAGTTTATATGCAGTAGTGGAAGAGCCACTACAAACATTATATTTAATACAGAATAGGATCTGGGATATTTTGGCCAAACACATTGGAAACCCTGGTTTCAGATCATTCAGCACATTAAATTTCATTCAATCTTTTCTTTTAATTTTGGCCTGGATCTGTCCTATGTTGGAAGGTTTGTGTGTGTCTCTCAGTGGACTCTCTCATGAAGCCAGACATGAAAACCTTGCTTGGATTGGAAAGAACTGCCAGACTTCAATGTCTCCTAGAATCATGATCGAGTCCATTTCCCTGCTCAGTGCAGCAATACAAATAGAAGGATAAGTACATAAGAAGAGCCAGGCTGGATCAGGCCAACGGCCGATCTAGTCCAGCTTCCTGTATCCCACCAGATGCGTTTGGGAAGTGCATGAGACTAGATATCTGTCTCCTGATAGCACTCCCCTGCATCTGGCCCTTGAAGTACCCCGGTTTTAAGCCTGGGGATTACACATCTCCATCATGGTTTGTAACCTGTGATGGACTTTTCCTCCAGGAATCTGTTCAATCTCAGGGAAAAATCTTCCCCAATCTCAGGGAAGAAAGGCTTTTTGTTTTTTTTTTTTGCCTTTTTTCCAGACCTCCGAAATGGATTAAAATGGTTTCCCATTCATTTCAATGGGAAACCGTGTTTCCGATAACGAATGTTTCGGATAGCGAATTGCCTTGGAGAATGAATTAAATTCGTTATCCGAGGTAACACTGTATAGTGAAGCTTCATGAGTGTTAAGAAGCAAAAAAGCAAAATCCATTCAGAATCTTTAGACATTTGAAGAAGCAAAAAACTGCCTTTAGTATATTGCTTTATAATTATTAATATGCAAGTGTGGAAAGCATCATTACCAAATGTTCTATAAATAGCGATATATTTAAATAGTCAGAGTAGCCTAGGTGGAAGCACCAGTGAATATATAAACAGTTCTACTATTAGATCAAATCCCCAGTGTGGCATGAAATATTTCTTGCTCTCTCATTGTACATTGTTTAATCAACTATGAGGTTTCTGTTATTATAATCTATAAAAAAATCAATTCTAGATTATAAAAAAGCAGTTTCATCTACACATACATAAGCATCCCTTTTATAGTTTTGTCTGCAAATACAAAAAGCTGCAAGCGTCAATATTTCCCTGGAACTGTTCCACAAGTATTGTCTTTACTTCTTAATTTTAAGAATTGCCTGAAAACAGAGCTGGAAAATATTTTTGAAGAAATATAATTACTTTAGGAGAACAGTATCCATTGATATTCATCTGTTACTGACTTTTAAAATGAATGTGTATTATTTACATTTAAAAATGAATTAAAAAAACACAACTATTCGAAAATAATGTGTTAAAACCAGTAACATTAGTTTTCATTAAAATATAGACATTGCTGTTCTTGGTTTTAATGTTAAAAGTAATTCTAGCTTCTTAAAAATGCAGCAAGTGCCTAGCTGAAATCCTGTTGCTTTAATATATTTCATATAAAGCAAAGTGGTTTGCTTAAGGCTGATGATATCATCAGCTGCACTCAGCACTAGGATGACTTTACTGGTGGTGGCCATTTTGCTTGTTAAAGATTCCTCCTCCATCCGGCAGCCCCCACAGCTTCCCAGCTGAAATTGATTATGACGGAGCCTTGGGATCTTTGCCAGAGAAGTCTGAAATGCCTGACTTTAAAAAATCACAGCTGTCACTGGTGTTATTAGTCCTATACAGCATTAACTGTGGCAATAGAATTTCAGCCATAAGGTTAGTTATAAAGAGTTATCTTTAACCTGTTTCCAAGCTTAGTGTGCAAGCTTAGCTCTGCTTGTAGATAAACCAGTGAACACAGATATATTTGTTTACTTACGTTGTGAGCCTTGTGGCACAGTGGTTAAACTGCTATACTGCAGCCATAACTGTGCTCATGACCTGGGGTTCAATTCCAGCTAGACGGCTCAAGGCTCACTCAGCCTTCCATCCTTCCAAAGTCAATAAAATGAGAACTCAGCTTTTTTGTCCGGGGGAGGGGGCAATGGGCAGTCCTGTGTAGTAACAGGACAAGCCAAACCTGTTCAGAAGGGATGGGTTGCACTTGAACTATGATGGGACCAGATTGTTGGCAGTCAACATCAAAAAGGCTGTAGAGTAGCTTTTAAACTGATAACTGGGGGGAAACCGAAAGGAGCTGGGCAGCATCCGGTTCGGGAAAGTGTGCACCTGAGTAGTGAGGAGGATGGAAAAATTACTGAGCAGAGCAAGGAACTAATGACCAGCACTCTAGTGGAAGGATGCAAGAGGAAGTCTATTGATGCAACTGGACACAAGAGACTGTATCAGAAAAGCATATATAAAAGCTTGTATGCAAATGCCAGAAGTCTCTGGAACAAAACAGGGGAGCTAGAATACTTAGCAATGGATAAAAATATTGGTATTATTGGCATCACTGAAACTTGGTGGATGGATGATAACCAATGGGATACAGATATCCCAGGCTACAATCTGTACAGGAAGGACAGGAAGGGGCACACAGGAAGTGGTGTAGCATTGTATGTCTTACGAACTGGAATAACAAAACAGGGCCAGATTTGGTGGCTGAGAATGTGTCACGGTTGCTACCCTGCAATGGAGGAAAAAAGGGAGGGAGGGAGGAGGTGGAAACCAAAAGAAGGAAGGTGGGGACCAAGGGAGGGAGGAAAGAAGGAAGGTGGGGACCAAAGGAAGCACAGGGAGCCGTGGCCACAGGTCGCCCCTTGGAAGAGGTGATCTGTGTGACCCTGCACCCCCCCAAGCTCCCCAGCGGTGGTGACAGCTCACCCACCAGCCCACCCCAAAGCTCCTTGGCGGTGGCAGAGGCCCGCTGGCCTGCCCACCCCCACACATTCCCCTGCAGTGCCAGTGGTGGCAGACCGCCTGTCTGCCCATCCGCCCAAGCTTCCCAGTGGTGCCGGTGGCGCAGCCCGCCTGATCACTGCCCTGCATGTGCGCCCAACCTCAGAATGTTCCCAGCTATGCCGGTGGCGGCGGCCTGCCTGTGCACCGTCCTGCATGCACACGCCAAGCTTCACAAGGTTCCCAGCGGTGCCGGTGGCGGCGGCCCGCACACACGCTGCTCTGCGCGCGTGCCTAGCTTTACAAGGTTCCCAGTGATGCCGGTGACAGCGGCCTGCCCGCGCACCACCCCTGCCCGCGTGTTCAGCCTCACATGGTTGCCGGCGGCAGCAGTCCCACATGATGGCTGGCCGGCCGGCCCACCCAGCCCCTCAAGCTTCCCGGCGGTGTCAGTGTTGGCAGAATATTTTTTAAAGAAAAAAAAACATGGGGCGAAGGAGGGGGAGGGAGGGGTGGGCCAGCCAGCCACGGGCCACTCAGAATGGCCTGACGGGCCAGATTTGCCCCCCGGGTTGGACTTTGGGCAGGCCTGATCTAGGTGATTTGGAGTCACCATTAGAAAATCTGTGGATAAGAGTATCAGGCCACAAGGATGGTCTAACAGTAGGCATATGCTATTGGTCACTGACCCAAGCCCCTGAGGGATACTGGCAGTTGGAGAACATTGTAAAGGAGGCATCCAAGAAGGGAAGCCTGGTTATAATGGGGGACTTCAATTACCCTCACACAGACTCTGTGAATTGTTGTTCAGCACATAATAAAGAGATAAAGTTCCTAGACGTGCTAAATGATTGTTCCCTGGAACAGATGACTGAAGACCCAACTAGAGGTACAAGAATCCTTGACTTGATCCTGAGTAGAGATGGGCACAAAAGGAATAAATTTTTTGTTTCATTATTCATTTCGTTACATAACGAAACAAATAACGAACAGCCCCCTAAAAGAAAAATGAAATGAAGGGAAGCAGAAATTTCTGTTTTGTTTCATTCGTTTTTCATTTCCCCCCATCCCACCAGCATCTCTTACCTGATGTCTGGGTCGGGGAGGCCTCCCGCTGCCCAGTTTAGTCGCTGCTGGGACTCCGGAAGCAGCGGCGGTGAGGTCCACTGCCACCAGGCATGGCCGTTGCCAGGATTCCAGAGGTGGCAGTGGTGAGGTCTTCTGGGCCGTCGCCACCACCGCCTTAGCGAGGTGCAGCTGCTGCTGCCAGCATTGCTGCAGCCGGAACTCTGCTGGCCAGCAGGAGTGGCATAGGCCCCCTGCCGCTGTCAGGATCACTGCCACCAGGCAGGTAAGCCAAACCAGTTCATTTTGGTTCGATTTGTACAAATGTTTGTTTAAAAAATTTGTACGAAATGAAATGAAACGAACTGAGCCCCCCCTCCCCGAAACGGAACTAACCGAGCCATCATTTTTCTGTTTTGTGCCCACCTCTGATCCTGAGTAATACACAGGATCTGGTGCAAAATGTTAATGTGACTGGTCCAATAGGGAACAGTGATCACACCACAATTACCTTCAACTTAACCATAGACTGCCAATCACTGATAAAATCTAACACAGAGACCTTAAATGTTCAAAAAAGGAAATTTCCCAAAGATGAAGAAACTAGTAAATAAGAAGCTGGAGTGGAAAACTGAGAGAGTCCAAACACTCCAAGAGGCATGGAAGCTGCTCACAAAAAACAATAACAGAGGTCCAATTGGAATGCATACCCAAAAGAAAAGAGGGCACTGCCAGGTCCTAGAGGATTCTCATGTGGTTTACAGGAGCTTCAACATTCACTGAAGAAGACAGATACAACATGCCCAAAACAGACCCTATCTTCTTAGGGAGGGAAACTGAAGAATTAAGAAAGATAGAAATAACCAGGGAGGACATCCTTGCATGACTTGTTAAACTAAATGCTAACAAATCACCAGGACCAGATGACATCCATCCATGGAACTTTAAGGAACTTAAAGATGAAATTGCTGATATCTTATCAAATATATATAACCTTTCTCTCGAATCAGGCGTTGTGCCTGATGACTGGAAGGTAGCGAATGTAACACCAAACTTCAAAAAAGGATCCAGAGGTGATTACCAATTGGTCAGTTTAACACGCGTCCCAGGTAAAATGATGAAAAATCATCCTAAAAAATAAAATTAATAGGCACATAGAAGAGAATGCGCTTCTGAACTAGAGCCAACATGGCTTTTGCAAGGACAAATCATGCCTCACTAATCTGTTGGAAGTTTTTGAGAGTGCCAACATGCATGTGGATAAGGGAGATCCAAAAGACATTGTTTATCTGGTTCAGAAGGCTTTTGACAAGGCTCTTGAATAAACTTGCCATGCCAGTCATAGAATCAAGGGACAGGTCTTTTCCTGGATCAGCAACTGATTAAGGGATGGGAAACAGAGGGTAGCACTAAACGGACACTTCTCCAAGTGGAGGGAGGTGAAGAGTGGGGACCCCAAGGTTCAGTACCAGGACCCCTGCTTTTCAACCTCTTTATAAATAATCTAGAAGTAGGAATAAAAGCAAGATAGCCAAATTTGCTGATGACACTAGATTATACAGGGTAGTAAAAACTGAGAGAGATTGTGAGGAGCTCCAGAGGGATCTCTTGACACTAGGGGAGTGGGCAAACCACTGGCAAATGAGCATCAACGTTAGTAAGTGCAGAGTGATGCACGTTAGGGCAAAAAAACAAAAACAAAAAACACCCAGTTACATTTATAAACTGACGGGGTCTTGGTGTCCTCGTGGACAGCTCAATGAAGGTGTCAACCCAGTGTGCCACATCAGTGACAGGGAAAAAAGCAAACTCAATGCTAGGGATCATTAGGAAGGTTATAGAAATGAGTCAGCAAGTGTCATATTGCCTCTTTATACATTAAATCTATGGTGAGGCCCCATCTGGAGTACTGTGTACAGTTCTGATCACCATATCTCCAGAAGGATATTATGGAAATGGAAAAAGTGCAGAGGAGGGCAACCAGAATGATTCGGGGACTGGAACACCTTCCTTACCATCTGAGGCTGCAGTGGCTGGGCCTCTTCACTCTTGGACGACAACGTCTAAGAGGGGACCAGATTGAAGTTTATAAATCATACATGGTGTGGATAGATAAGGAAATAACTGTTTTCCCTATCACACAACACTAAAACTAAGGGGCACCATGAAACTTTTGGGAGTTAGTTCTCAAACAAATAAGAGGAAATATTTTCATCCAGAGGATCACTGGGTGACAGCTGTCAGCCTAGACAGCTTTAAGAAAGGATTAGACAAGTTCATGGAGAACACGGGTATCAATGGCTATCATTATGAATGCCTAAGGACAACCTCCGAGTTGGAGAGATAGGCAGGATATCTCTCAATGCCATTTGCAGGGAATCATAAGTAGGTGAAGACATCTGCTTGGAAATACCTTAAAGCAGCGATGGCGAACCTTTTTAGAGACCGAGTGCCCAAACTGTGATTAAAAACCCACAAATTTTTTTGCAAAGTGCCAATACAGCAATTTAACCTGAATACAGGTGGCTGTGAAGGGGCGATGTTGGGTGCCCACAGAAAGGGCTCCGAGTGCCACCTTTGGCACCTGTGCCATAGGTTTGCCATCACTGCCCTAAAGCAAATGGTGAGCCACTGTGTGAGACAGAATGCTGGACTGGATGGGTTGTGGCCTGTTCCGGCAAGGCTGTTCTTATGGTCTTATGTTCTTATCCATAATTATTTGTAAACCGCCCAGAGAGTGTTTTAAGCCCTATGAGACAGTATATAAGCAGCACAGTTTGCTTTCACTTCTTCATAACCATGAATAATTAATTAAGTTCTCTTTTGCATTTGTTGCAGAAGAAACAATTGTCTAGCAGTTCATGGTAAACCATGGCAGTTAGAGTCCTACATTGGTCCCTCAACGACACCTTCCACAGCACTGACAGAGATTGCTGCAATCCAAGTGACTGACTTCCCACTATCCATGCTGTCAACTGCTACACTGAAAGTTAGTTAAAAAAAAAAAATTTGCAAAATTAGCATATCTGCTTGCAGTCACTCCAGTTGTTTTCTAAAATCTTTAAAGTGTGATACTTTGACATATCTAAAATTAGATATTTAAAAAAACAAATTTGGGTGAAATTGAAGGGAAACCAAAGTCACCTTCTCTGTGAGTTTCTAAGCCCAGCTCTGCACACTTCAGATTCATCATTTACCGCAAGGACCACACAGCCACCACAGTTATTTCCTGTTCTAATTATAAGATAAATTTGTGGTTTCTCTGTCAAGGCTGCATTTCATCCTGTCTACTTGATATTGCTGCTTGGATGACTTGACTATGTCCTACAGATTTTTATGGCCGAATATCGTCTTCCCATGTTTCAGTTCAACTATTCTGCACATCCCTTCCAGAATGCAGGTCCAGTTTGAATGCAAATTTAATTATGGCTTTGTACTTGTGAACTGTCTTCTCTCCTCAGCCATCACATGTACTCGCCAACGTAGGTAGTGAAGCTTCATTATTAGTTTAAAAATTTATTGACTGCACTTCTTTCACAAAAATTGTGGGATGGTATAGAAAGCACTTAAAAACACTTCAAAATCAACAACCCACTAACAATAACAAATGGTGTGCCATCAAGTCAATTGCAACTGACGTGGCAGCCAAGAAAGTGAATGCAATTCTTGGTTGTATCAACAGAAGGATAGTTTCTGAGCAAGAGATGTGATAGTACCACTCTAGTCTGCTCTGGTCAGGCCCCACCTGGAGTACTGTGTACAGTTCTGCACTCCTCAATTTGAAATGGATGTTGACAGCCTTGAGTGGGTCCAGAGGAGGGCAACCAGGATGGTTAAAGGTCTGGAACATGTCTTACGAGGAGCAGCTTATGGATCTGGGAATGTTTAGTCTAACAAAAAGAAGGTTGAGAGGGGATATGATAGCCATGTTTAAATACTTGAAAGGATGCCATATTGAAGATGGAACAGGTTTGTTTTCCATGGCTTCATAGACTAGAACTCAGAAAAATGGTTTCAAATTATAGGAAAAGGGATTCCATTTGAACATTAGGAAGAACTTCATGATGGTTAGAGCTGTTCGGCAGTGGAATATGCTGCCACAAAGAGTGGTGGAGTCTCCTTCTTTAGAGGTTTTTAAGCAGAGGCTGCATGGCCATCTGTCGGAAATACTGTGATGGGGGTTCCTGCAGGGAGTTGGACTGGATGGACCTCGAGATCTCTTCCAACTCTATGATTCTACAATTCTAAGTTTCCAGGATTTTCTAGGTAAATTTCTAGAGTACCAAGACGTAGTTTACAATTTCAGACCACAAAGGGTGGCTCTTCTGGGATGCACAATGGGCAATTAAACTCCCATTTCTAGCTCTGCAGACAGATACCTAAACCACTAAGCCATCCAGCCAGCTAAGTATCAAATGTCACCTAACATGTTAATCAAACATAATAGTTATGAAAACTCAGCAAACAAAATTTGAACATAAAAGTGGATTTTTATTTGAAACATAAATTTACTTTTTTAAAATAAAAATGCCTAAGCCAAAAGAAATGTTAAATTTATCTGCAAAAAGAGAAAAGGACATTAGCGCTGTTTGGAACTCTTTTAGAAAGGTCTTCCAAAGTCAGAGCATCGCAAGAGAGAAGACTTACACCACCGGGCATTTTACACCCTGGATGGTACTCGAAGAGTTCCACTGAAGATCTCAGTACACAGGCAGGATCATGTGGGAGGAGTGCTCCTGAGCAATGCTGGAGAAAGTACTCCTTAGGAATTTGATCCTTAAGCCAGTGTTCCCCAACCCCCGGTCCGCGGACCGGTGCCAGTCCGTGGATCAATCGGCACCGGGCCGCCTGAGGAAACCAGGGGAAGCCTCGCCGCCGCGGGGAAAGTGACCCCGCCCCTGCCGAGGGAGGGAGGAAGGAGGGGGCGGGGCTTCCAAAGCCGGAAAGGGAACCTCTTTGCGCTGTTAAGGTTTCCTCGAGGAAGAAGGAACGCCCGGAAGCTGGCCGGGTTTCTGTTTCCGGCCTCAAGCTTCCCCCAAAGGTCCCCCCGAAGGAGGGTCGTGGAGGATCTCCCGTGCGGGTGAGCGCCATTTCCACTGTGTGTGTTTTCTCCCCCTCACACACACACACACCCCGAGCACGTGTTTGGTTTCTCTGAGGTGTTTTTGTCCCCCCCATGAAGGCCACCAATTCCCGCCCCCCCACTCTCTGGCCTCATGTCAAGGAAGGGTGAAGGGTCCCAAGACCTCATGGCGGCTTGGTAGCTTTAAAAAAAGGTCAGGCGACAGCATGGACGGGGAGCTCCCCCCGCCAAGAGCGGCTCCTGTCTTCCAAAGTGGTTGCGAATAAACTCTGGAATTTGAATGATCTCCTTGCGTTTATATGCTTCCAAACCTAGCCGTTCGAAAGCATGTGAAATGCAAGTCAGATAAAGAGACGCCCCCAGGGAAAAAACGTGAGGAAGTAAAAACAGTGTTTCCTTGCAGCGATGCCAAGGACTTGCACAACACTGGCTCTTTGGCTTGAGTACAGAGATGAGCACCGCCCCCTAGAGTGGGAAACAACTAGCATGCATGTGCGTCAGCGGCCGGGGGGGCATTTTAATTAAATTAAAATTATTAAATCAAAACAAGCGGGCCAGGGAAAAATTATCATTTACCGATAAAAAGGTTGGGGAGCATTGCCTTAAGCCATTAGGACTTCAAGATGATAACCAGCACCTCGGCTTCAGCTGTGTCGTGAAGAGGGAGCCTTAGTCACTACTATAAGATGGCGCCATCAGGATGAACCCATCAGAATTTTAACTGCTAAGTTCTGCACAAGCTGTAACTTTCGAACTCGTCAAGGGCAGCCTTACAAATAACACATGTAACAGTAATCGGGGATCCTGGATGTTAGGGGAGGATTAATTACTGCAAGAAGGCTATTCTTATCCTTAGCCAACAAAGGCTTCAGCTGTTGAACCAACACAAGCTAGTAAAAAGGTAGGCTAGACTTCGAAAGCTACTTGGGTCCCTCTAATAGCAGGCAAAAAGCTTTCACTTTGACTCTTTACATCCTGTCTTTTAATGCAAGGTATAGTGCAACCAAACATATTAGCTTCATAACTCATGCTTTGTAGTTTGTTCGTTCCCCTAAAACCATGGCCCAAACTGGCAAAATGTTGCAAGCGTTAGCACTATGCCAGCTGCCAGTCATGCACCCAGCAATGCAACTCTTTGCATGGACCATTACAGAACTAAAGGGCTATGAGGCTTGTGACAGGCAGCTGGCCAACTGTTTTCTATTGCTGTCACTTGATCACATAACAGCAATAGGATTCTAGACATCATTTTTACTTTCTCTATTTGGCCATTCATAGTGATTTTTCAAAAACATTTGATTCTTATACATTTTAGATTTTAGAAAACGTATACTTCTTAAGCATTATCAAGCTGCACTTGAATGTCAATTGATGGTGCTTTTAATATTCCAATAAATTACAGATATTTGCAGAAATTAACAGCACTGTAATATGTGCTATAACTTGGCTCAATTTGTAACTGGGATTTAATTCCAGCACCATTAGATATATAGTTTAGCATCTTCCGCATTCTAATTCTAATTCTAACTAATAACAGGCCTCCTGATGCACAAAACTCAATCACTCTTTCTACTATCCATCTTCTATTCCTATATAATCATAAAAGTCCCATTTTAGATTATAGAAAACAATTTTCTTAGAATCATAGAATCATAGTTCCCTCTTCAATATGACATCCTTTCAAATATTTAAACATAGCTATCATATCCCCGCTCAGCCTTCTTTTAGAGAGGCTAAACATTCCCAGTTCCCTAAGCCGTTTCTTATAAGACATTTCCTCCAGACCCTCATCCATCCTGGTCACCCTCCTCTGCACCCGCTCAAGGTTGTCAACATCCTTTTTAAACTGAGGTGCACAGAACTGGACACAGTACTCCAGGTGGGGTCTGACCAGAGCAGAATAGAGTGGTAGTATCATTTCCCTTGATCTAGACACTATGGTTCTGTTGATGCAACCAAGAATCGCATTGGCTTTCCTGGCCGCCACATCACACTGCTGACTCATGTTCAATTTGTGGTCCACCAAGACTCCCAGATCCCCTTCACAGGTACTATTCTCCAGCCACGTGTCCCCCATCCTATAACTGTGCAATTCATTCTTTTTACCTAGATGTAGCACCCTACATTTCCCTCTGTTGAAATCCATTCCGTTAGCTTTGGCCCAGCATTCTAATCTGTCACGGTCCTTTTGGATTTTCTTCCTATCCTCTAGGGAATTAGCAACCCCTCCCAATTTGGTATCATCTATTCCTTCTCTCTATTCCTTCCTCCAACTCATTAATAAAGATATTGAACAGCACTGGACCCAGAACAGAACCCTGGGCACCCCAATGGTCACATCTCTCCAAGCTGAAGAGAGGCCATTTATGATCACCCTTTGGGTGCGATCAGTCAACCAATTACAAATCCACCTAACAGTAGCACTATCTATCCCACTTTCTACTAACTTCTTAGCAATAATACCATGGGGAACCTTACTGAATGCCTTACTAAAGTCCAGATAAGCAATATCCACAGCATTCCCCTCATCCACCAGGCCTGTAATTCTATCAAAGAAAGAGATCAAATTAGTCTGGCATGACTTGTTTTTAAGAAACCCGTGTTGACTTCTTGTAATGACAGCATTGTTTGTTAAATAATTGCAGACTGGCTGTTTAATAATCTGCTCTAGGATCTTTCCAGGAATTGAAGTCACGCTGACTCAGCGGTAATTATTTGGGTCCTCTTTTTTCCCCTTTTTGAAGATGGGGACAACATTAGCCCTCCTCCAGTCAATGGGGAAGAAATTTATGAATACTTTATTTACACCATAGATTGGAGGCAGAAGATATTTTTGAAGAAAGATTTTTAAAATCTGAGAAGCCATTTTTTGCATGCTCTCATCCCTAACCCCAGTCTTCTCTGCCACATCACAGTCTATGAAACCAAAACCCTCCATACGACCTGGTTCAAAAGCCCTAAGCATAAGACATAAATTGTGCATATTTCGAAGTGATCAATTCAGTGACTAAATATGAAATGCAAATGGATATACACTAGAAATAGCACTATTATTAATTTAATGTTTCATTAAATAAAAACATGTAATTTCACTATATTTGCATGACTATTATGAATTCTGCTCTTAAAAAGCCTAGAAAAGTATTGGAGGTGGTTACCTGCTAGATATGAGCAAAAAGGGAACAAAGAAATAAACAGAGTGAAGATGTAATTGTGATAACTGATTAACAATTTCTATACATTTCTTTCTTGTTTGGTGCTGCTGGTACACTGTGAGCCCGCACAAGGAAGAAATATTGGTGGGTTAAGTGATAAATGAAACATGGCTTTTACAACCCCTATTGTAAACGATGCTATCCAAATACAAGATGGTTTCAGCTCAAACTCACTTCTTCCTGAGTAAGGCAAGATTTCACATCTTAGGAAAATGTAGTGCAGACGTTGAATTTTTCACTTACCATTTGAGATCTATTCTTTGGACAGCCATTGATGTCTTCAATCTTCTCATTTGCTAGAAAATGAGCAGAAAGAATGATTGGAAACAAAACATAACAAAACCTGTCATAAAAGCACCTGGCTTGGTTATTTCCCGGAGCACTTGTTGCAACTAAATCAAACAGCCTGGAGCTGTGGTAGCCCCATCAAAACAAATGTGTGAAACATCAAGAGCCATGCGGCTAAAATTCTCCTCTGGAGCCATTCCTACAGAGACAGCTGGAGAAGGTCACCACCATTTCAAAAGGAGACAACTGGCCTGACAGTGTTTCTTAAAGTGATGGGGAATCTTTAGCAACTTTCAAATCTGGAAGCTGCATCACTCTTTATGCATGAAAGTCCTTGGGGTGGATTAATATGCCATGCATGTGCACCAGTCAGATGTAAATAATTTTTTAAAACAATCTTCATTTATCACACATTCAATGCTCTGTCTTTCTGATAAAACACTTTGAAGACCTGCACCTACTCAGTGTAAAAGCCCACAGCACAAACATATCCCAGTAGAATGTAGCTGAACCCAAAATTGCTAATGATGCTCATATTTATTCTGATTCAAAGTATTCCATTTCCCACCAACAAGATGCCTGCCTCTGTTCTTTCAAAGCATTCTTTACCATCCCACCTATTGAGAAAGTGGCTTCAAAGCATCAGAACAAGCAGAAACCAGAGGTTCTGACAAGGGTCGCCTATTAGGCTCTATGCAAAATCGCAGAAGCCTAATCACAGAAGGCAATACTGAAGAAAGATATGACCTCATGAGCTTTTCCATATTTCAGGAAACATGGCTGATGCAGATTCTCAACAGTGAGAAGGAGCCCTATCTATTTCAAGCTTTGAATAGGTATACATTTCTTCATTACTACCATGTAGTCAGTCTTGGAATATGGCCGTAAAGCATACTGACATCAAGTGGCATAGTTAGAGAGGGCAAACCCCTTCATATAAACACATTTTAATCAGGGATGGGAACTTAAGTCTTGCAACTTGTTGTTGAGTTGCAGTGGCAGCTCAATTTGGGACCCAACTCATATTCCCCCAATCAGATGGAGTTGACTCACTGCTCAAAACCATTGTCTGAGTCACATTCTCTAGTCCCCCCACACACACAAACACCTGCTCCTGCCACCATCAATGTTGAGCTGCCTTCCAGCCCTGCGACTGCAAAGAGACAGAGGGCCTGCCCAGCTTCTTTTCCAGACCTGCTGTCTGCACAGGCTTGGAAGGTGGTGGTGTGTCAGTGGCAGGAGCAGGTTGGGCAACAGGTGGTGTAGGGGGTCATGGATGGGGGCAGGAGGCTCTTAACATCTCCTTGGCAGTAGTGGTGGCCATTTTCAGAGGAAGCAGGCTCAGCTTCCCTTTCCAGGAGCCAAGGGCCTGCCGCCTCTGCTCATAAACCTGCCACCTTGCAGAGAGGTGGGCCTGCACAGAGCCAGGGGCCAGCTGTAGAAGGGACGTTTGCCTGCAGTCTCTGAGCTTACGTTTCCTAGCAGCTGGGAAGTGCACAGTCTAAGCCCTTGTGTCCCAGTCCCAAGGCTAAGGGGTGGGTAAGTCCCTGACTTGAACTTAAACCCAGAGACACGGACTTGGGACTTGGCCCAGAGGATGCGCCAATACTCCTGCTTTAACTCCTATGTGTAACTCGGAGACATACTAAATGCAGACTAAAGAGAAAAGAGAAGCAGGAAAAAAGGCAAGAGTTGTAACTAATTACTTAAAAACTTCAGGTGAGGAAGTGGGTCCCTTGGTCAAAGGTCTCCAGTTAAACGATGGAAATAATTCTAACCTCTGCTTTCCAGCAATATTCCACCCAGTGGAACTCACTGACTCACTGCTCTATGGGTAATGCTGACATTTGGAAGATGGGTGAAAGTCAGATTAAGCTATGTAATATACGGCTTATTAAATGTTAAGCAGACCAAGTCAGTATTAAAAAAGGAAGAAAGAAATTCCACAGCAGCAATACTTTAAATTCTGAAGTAACAGATCTGTCTCTTCTCACTTGCTTTCCTATTGCTACACATACACAAATATGGCATCTGGGCAAAAGCATGCATTGAGCCAAAATAATAGCCTATTAAAAATACCCATTCCCTACATTCTCAGAAGATGAGCTATGGCTTCCTCCTTCTCCATGTCAAAGGAGAAAATTATGAAGCTTAACTCAATGTTAAAGTAGGATGTGGCTTGGCCGAGCTTTGGCTTTTACTAGATGGGCAGATCAAAAACCAGAGGCAAATCATTAAAGGAATGCTTGGCTTCAGCTCTTTGGTGACAGACACATTCCAAGACAACTAGCTTCCACATGGAGACACATAATATTAAAAGTCAAATGCAGATGGAAACAGTAGAGATAGAGAATGTCTCCTCCGTACTATAGGCTACGGTCTTTAAATAACTTTGCAGGGCAGCTGCCAAACATATATATAGAAATGAAATTCACCAGCAAACCAAATCCCTTATGGCAAATCAATGTGTACTGATTCTATTTTCTCTCCATTGGTATGATGAACCCTTCTTGAATCCACACTGGCATTTGGGCAGTGTGCAAGAAACACTAGGTGCATTTGTCAAACCCTAGTCAACAAAAGGATATTGTTACATTTACTGCACCTCCTGTTGGTTGGCTTCCCATAGATGACTGTTTGGCCACTGTGCAAACACAAAGTTGGACTCAATAGGCCACTGGTCTCATTAAAGGGGGGCTTCTTATATTATCAGGTTTTGTCAGAATGCTACACTTTTCCTTCTCTTTCAAGGAGAAGACACAACCAATATGCTTGTGGGACTGAAAATATGGGTTCCTTTCATGTTAAGCCTTGCCCTTCCCCTTTCAAAACTCAAGTCAAAGCAATGGGAAAATTGAGAATGCAGGGAAATCACTTAGCAAAAACACTAAGACCAGGCAGGCAGTTCTGACAATGTGCTAATATGAAAAGAAAAACTGCATGAGCCATGAAATATGGGAGCCACAATCACACACGAGAGGAAACGCTGCCTATAAACCATGATTAATGCCACCCTGCTGGTTCCAGCAAAGCCTGATAATAACACATGCTGATGGTTTTGAGATGTGGTAGCAGCTGAAAGCTGTCTTCTGGGTATTCACAATTCAAAAAGATAATCACACTAATAGGGTATGTTAAGATCTTTTTTTAAAGGACTCACCCCCCTGTGCGATTGTTTTATATTACAACAGCTATTGCAAGTAGTGAAAATGTATGAATACATGCATACAAACGAACTCCTGGTTACTTGTATGCACAGTCCAGCCAAGACATGAGGCTGGTTTCATCCAACTTAAGAATTCTATGAAAAGAACCCCTGTGGAAGCTGTTGGAGGTGTGCCATGGGCAGTAGTGACCCCAGAGGAGGAGGGGATATGTCAGTTTTGGCAAACCTAAGGCACGGGTGCCAAAGGTGGCACTTGGAGCCCTTTCTGTGAGTACCTGACATCGACCCTTCACAGCCACCTATATTCAGGTTAAATGGCTGTATTGGAACTTTGTAAAAAATTAGTGGGTTCTTCATCGCAGTTTGGGCACTCGGTCTCTAAAAGGTTTGCCATCAGTGGGCTATGTGAATCCGTGAAGAGATTAAACTTGAAGGAGGGAGAGGAGAAGGTAGGGGACACAATTCCAGCAAGAAAGCTAAAAATGAGGATATAAAAGGAGTGGAAAAGGGGAAGGAAGTAGAAGCAAGAGAGGATCTAATAGAGTTGAGTTGCAGGGCTCATGAAAAAAGTGGATGAAGAGTTATTTAACGCTGTGTAGGAAGCTCCAGGAACTGAGGACTAGCAGTGGAAAGAGAATGGGAAAGTAAGAAGGTGCAGAAGCCACCGTATTGGTGAGAAACTGAGGACAGAGAGGGACAGAAGCAGGAGAGGACTGATGAGAAAGGGAGGCTCGAGCAACAGAGGATGTCTAGAACCCCATGGGAAGTCTTGTTGACCCAGTTCCTTCTGCCTCAGATTCTGATCCAAGGTATGGAAACCAAACTTGGGATAGATCTTTCATCCCTACTGCTTATTATGCCACAAAGGGCATCTGACTAGTATGGCAGTGAAAGTTTCAAAACTGTAGTTCAACCCCTTTGCCTGTTGCTGGAGTCTTGTTGCTGTTAAAAGAAAGACGTATGAAGAACAACCTCTGAAGAAAGAGGCTGAATCTGAAGTTGCCGTACTAATGTTAAAATAAAGTAAAATAAAACTTGGCTTGCAAAATAAGAGTCTGTCTTGTCATTTATGGCACGGAGCAGGGACCTAGGGGAGGAAGTGGCTCCAGAAAATCACAAATTCTGATGTTCTGCTTTTTTAAAAAAAAAAAAAAGGCCCTGCTAGATCAAGCCAAAAACAATCCTCTGGCTTGTTTTTCCTGACAGGATCCATATAAATGTTCATGGGAAGCCCCCAGAATGGGCATGAGGAAAGATGGCACCTTTTTAACTGTTTGTTCTTCAGCAAGTGGTATCCATAGGCTTATTGTTTTTGTTCCAGGAGATAATATACACCCCACTAATAGCTTTAGCTTTCACAAATCTGCCTTATTTACTTTTACAAACTCATCAACGTTTCTGACGACCAGTTCATCTTTGGAGGTGAGCCTCATGCTCCATGAAAACTACTTCTATTTGCCCTGAATCTCCCACCATCATTTTCATTTTCACATGTTCCAGCCACCAGGCTCAATCGTTGCCTTAGTCTTTCCATAAGTGCTGTAGAAACTACTATACAGAGGTGTAAAATTTTCTTTATCTAACTATGCCCAGGTTTTGGTGGCAACCAAAGGAGTAGATTTGTACAGTTAAACCGAGTTTGCCATCTGCTACTGTTCCTGGAAGAGGTATGACCTGGGCACAGTGACAGTGGCCTTAGTTACATCCTGGTTATATTACTGTTACACACTCTTTGTGCATCTCTCTTTGGAAAATGCTAAGAAAGTGACCTGAAGGCCCAAAAGGCTGAAGACAGATTGATAACTGTAACAATAACTTAATCTATAAAGCCCTAAACAGCTTGGATCCAAGCTATCTCATAAACCATCTCTCTCTTTTTCAGCCTGCCCTGGCATTAAGATCATTAGGGGACTCAATTTTCTCAGTTCCAGCACCCTCACAGTTGCAATTGATGGGGATACAGGAAGGGGCCTTCTCAGTTGTTGCTCTCAGACTCTGGAACTCTCTCCCACAGGAGGCCAGGCTGGCTCCAGCTCTGCCGTCCTTCCTCACACAAGCCAAGACCCCTCTATTCGGGCAGGTTTTTCCTTAGTGACTGTCTAGGAATTTGCATTTTGTTTTTGAAATCTGCCTTTTCATAATGCTTTTGCCTAATATTTTAATATACAATAATGCTATTAATTCATTAATATTTGAATAATTTACCATTTGTAGCCTTTAATACTGTGTTTTTAATAATGTAAACTGACTGGAGTCCTTACGACTGGATGTCAACCCATGGACAATCAGATAACAATAATCTAAACTGGAAATGAGCTATGCTTATCTATTTATCTGTAGCAACAACCTCCTAAAAGCTAGCTGTCTCCCCTAAGCAGTTAAGACACAGTGACATGTCCTTCTAAAATCTGTGCTATTCATGTTTGTCAGTCCCATCAGAGACTGACTTTATAAAAAGATGCTTCAATACTAAATACTGAGCAGTCGTAATTCCCACAGTCAGCTGCAGGGGAGAAATAATTAGGAAAATCCCCTTTGCTATGCCACAGGAGAATTTCTGGGTTGCTCTTACCACAGACTGGGTTCCAAGGATCTCTTGGTGCCAGATGTTTAAGAAACAGCTGGTTATGTGGAGTTGCTCTGAGCAATGGCAACTCTCGACAGCAGCACAGCTCTCCCAAGGGGATGGTGGCAAATTTGCCTGAAATGATCCATTCCATTTGCATTGTGGTATTGCCAGTCTTGAGTATAAAGTAGCCCACTAAGTCCTTCATAATTTAAATACAACTGTTTAGTTCCAGGAGACTACCAGGATTCTATTGCAAAACCCAAATAAGCAGATCTTGGGTTATAAACATTTTCCCAGTCCTAAAAATTTTCTTCCCTAGAAAGACCTGTTGTGAATAAAAAGGAAACAAAAAGGCAACAGTTATGAGTGTTAATTAAAAAATATTTTCTACTTGCTTGCTGCTAAATAGAGTGGACTATGATGCAGCAAAGCAGAACATCAGAAAACAACCTTATTCCAGCCGTCGGAAGCTCTCAATCGAACAAATTTAATGGATGAGCTGACATGCTGTAGCTTCCATTTCATCAACTGTAATCAAGCTGATGCTGCTATCACCAAGGGTGTACGTTATCACTTTGGATGTGGCAATGAGATTTACATTGCCTAAAGGTAGTGCACAGGACGTGTCAACATCCACAGTTCTTTCCATGCTAATTTGGAAGACAAAAATAGGAGCAGGTTTTATTTCAATGGAACATATCAAGAAAAGATAATTTCCTACAACCTTATGCATTAACTAGGGCTGTGCTTTGGATCTGGCCAAATCCGAGATCCAGAAATCAACCAGCACAGTTTGGAGATGTCTTTAACAAAGCTGAACTCCTCCAAGCAGACGGAGCTGAATGGGCATACCACTGAAAACATATTATAAACAGTGTGTCTCCAAATACTGATACATTTCTCCTAGGCTCTCTATATAATGCAAAACAGAAGGCCAAAGAGAAGGGAGGATAGGAGAGTGTAATTCTGTGACTGGCAGCTCTAGCTTCTAATCATCATTAAGTGGTTCTAATAAAGCTGTGCAAAACCCCCAGTTTTACAGGAAGAATGCTGAAATATTGCTCTCTACCAAAGACTATTTTCTGCTACTCCCATGTCTGCCTTAGGAATTTCTGGGTAGGCAAGATTTCAGCCTCTGCCATGATAATATGTTCCATAGCCAACATGTTCCCTGTTTCTACTGTACATTCTGTGCCTTTGGTGTATGAAACAAAACAGAAATCTTAAGTAGTTTCATCAGTCTTGGTCATTCTACTGTAATTAATGAAATTAGTGAATATAAGATTTTCTAGCCATTTAAAGCTACGAAGAGAGCTTAGGAAATCGTGACTGCAAGTTTTTGGGTTGATTTTTGTTTTTGCTATCTCTGCAAACTTGTTAGGAAGTGATGAGAAAAGCAATGAGAAAAAAAGAGATGGCATATGTGTGATTAATCAGATTACCCACACACACAAAAAGAAGAGCCTTCCAAACACCAACTTTTTAATAGTGTGTGCCTGTTATTCTATATGCATGGTTTTCTTTACTGATTGACTACATTAATTTCAATTAATTGTTGTGCTTTGTAGTTTTGTATGTGGTTTTGGTGGTGTTTTTGTTTACCATTTTAGTGTAGTATTTGTTTGATTCTTTTGTAATATTTATATATTTAGCGTTTTCAGCTTTTAAACATTGTCTTCTACTAAGGCAAAACCTTTGGGTCCTTTTAAGGTTAAAGGTGGGGTAAAATAAATAAATAAATAAATAAATAAATAAATAAATAAATAAATAAAGCTGTTGGTGCAAAAATAGCTAAAACTCTAGTAATGTTGACTTAATTACATGTTAGTAACATTCATTCATTCATTCATTCATAATATTTTACCTCACCTTTCTCATTAAAGAAGGACTCAAGGCAGCTTACATCATTTAAAATACACCATAAAAACAAAACAATAGAGAATTATTCAAAATATAAAGAGTAATGAATAGCATTATATTAAAAATGTTAGGGAAAGGCACTGCTAAAAACAGATTCAGACGCAAGAACTATAAGACCACCCAATTATAATCTCCTGTGTCATCCCTGTCCAAGCATGAAGAGCAAAGGGAGGAGAATAAGGTCAAGATGAACCACCCAGCTGTCTCTCACCAGCGAAGGACCAAAACGTCTCTCCTGGCACTTCTGGCATAAAATTTCAAATGTCAGAATTCTTCCCTTGTTCCTTCTAATCTGCACTGATGGTAATTTGCAGAGTCCATCTTGCTTCTATCCTGTCTATATGGCTGACAACAGTGTATGGATGACTTGCTAAAGGAAATAATTAATTTGACAAACTGGCCTGACAAAAGTGGAAGAGGAGGATATAATCCAGTAGCGTGAGCTGCACTGAGTTCTTGTTTCTTTTTGGTGTTAACATGAACAGAAGATGCAGAACACTGCACCTTTCATTAAATTATACTTATACGGCTTATTTCCTTGCAGCAATCTTCCCAGACATCATCTTGCTAAGACACCATCACCCTGTCCTGAGGTACCATGTCCTTTGCAAAGTGCTAAGACAGACAGCTCTTAATAACTCACTTGATTTATTTGTTCTTGCTAACTATGCACTTGTGGCAAGCTGGCAGCTAAATGTGCAAAGGAACTTTATTGAAAATCATTGTGTTTGAAGTGACATGTGGCGATATTAGTACTTGCATTCAGATCTCTTTCCTGATTTCTACCACTTTCACTGTTATGTTTAAAGTCTCCCAAGATTGCAGCTCATTGTTTTTTCAAAATATGATTTCTCTTCAATTTGTTAAACCTAAAATATTCCTAAAGTCTGCCAGCTTTTTAAAGCTTAAATATGCTTTCTGAACCCAGAAGTGAGGCTTGACTTAGCTTAACAAACCTAATAAAAATTCAGATAATCAAGGTGAAAAAAAGAACAGGGAATATTAAAATAAATGACTAAACTCTCTTAATCATTATCCTACTATTGCTGCTTCATTATTTTTTCTTTACACCAAGACTATAAGAAAATGTGTAATATCAAGAAAACGTAGCAGTTATCAGAGATACTATTCACTATAAACCTATCTCCAAACATTTTCTTCAAAACATGGCATTTTGTATGTCAAAAATTACCACTTTCACATATAACTTTCCTTTCCTTTTCTTTTCAGAGAAGACAAGCTACATCATCAAAGGGTTGTGAATTAATACAGCAAAAATAATGTTACTCACCTACAACCTGGATTATTTCTGCCAGTAAAACTCCATCAGTCACATCTTGCTGCAGGTCCTTTATCAAACGTTTATGGCCAGATTTTGCCAAATAATGATTGGCCCAATCTGTGTAAATCTGTTTTAAAAAGAGGGGGAGGGAGAGAAGAGAGAATTAAGTGTTACATATTAGGCACTCAAATTAATTTGGTTTTTTAAAACCATAATTTTCTCACTCAAATGAACCACCAGGGTCTGCAGTCCCCTGGAATAGAATGTCGTTCTTTTTTTCCAGAGCAGTTTGAAACAAAGTTAGCAACATTAAAATTCAAGGCATTGTGCTGATCAAGTATTCAGCTTATTATAGCAGGGCTTTCTTGTATAGAGAAATTTGACATCAGAGCTGGAAGAAACTAAAGAAAGCTTCTAAACATGCTACAGCCTGAATGGGTTATCAGACATGGAACTAAACAGTCTGCAAGAAAGACTGGGGGGGTGTTTCTTTATTTATACTATTAAAGAATTCAACATTTCCCTTCTGTTCCACTATTTGGAGCCCTGTAAAATATTTTTAAAAGGAAAATGTTCCAATCATAAATTGTTACCTATTTTTGTAAATGTTAATAATTTCTAGTACTTGAAAAGCGTTAGAGTTGTTTAAACTGACAAATTCTGTTAGAACTCAATTCTAAATACACATTTTTAACTACACAATATCAGACAACAGCTCTGAAATTGGTTTGCAGATTTATTTTGGGGAGAGAATGATATATCTATTTTGTACCACACTACCAATCGCAGGCACATGTCTACCGAAAATTTATCCATGGGTAAATTTGGTATTTTTATATCTACCAATTTAATCATTTATTTATTTAAAACACAGTACAATACAAACATGTTGAAAATGTCACCGGTGCTCCCTGGAAGAGCTGTGATGTGCTGGAGTCTGTACTTTTGTCACAGCCATATCAAAGTTACATTTTGCATTCCATTTATGATATCCAGCTTATTTTTTCCTAAATATAGCTACCCGCACTCCCAATGATTATATTTGAACCTTTTTTTTCAAGAATAGTTCTATCTTTTAGTAATCTAATTTAAATCTCCCTCCTGAGTCTATTTTTTAAAGAAGTAAACTTTAAGCATATGTGTGAGCTAAAATGAAAGTTACTGTGTAAGACCCCTACTTTGTAAATCCACTTGCAGAAGTTTCACCAAGGGGAACTCCCCTGGCACAGTGGTTAAATGCCTGTATTGCAGGTAAAACTGTGCTCACGACCTGGGGTTCAATCCCAGGTAACAGGCTCATGGTTGACTCAGCCTTCCATCCTTCCGAGGTTAGTAAAATGAGTACCCAGCTTGCTGGGGGAGGCACAATGTGTAGCCTGCATACTGTGATTAAGACTGTAAACTGCTCGAATACTAATTGAAGTGGTATGGGGCAGTATATAAGCAGAAGCAGAAGCACCCAAAATATTCCTACTGGATGAAAGAGGTCTGAGGTGGAATGGAGGCAGACTTCTGATTTCCTCTTCCACAGCCAATAAAACTATCTCCTTCACTTTACCTCCAAAAACAGTTTTACTAAGGAACAAAAATATTGCAAAGCCAAAAGGCATCCTTCCCACAAGAAGCTTTTAATGGATCTGGACCACAGATCCTTCCACAGCTCTATTAAACATTTTGCAAACCTTTAAATAAAACATACCACAGTATTTTCAGATTCTTACTATTGTGGATACCCTGAGAATTTGCTATGAATGTCACAAAGCAAGTGATGGAAGGTCAATCTTTAGAACACTAAAAATTAACAATGGAAATTGTTGTCCTAATAAGAAATTGTAGAACAACTGAATGAAAGTTGTTTAGCAGGTCATTATACTCAACTGCTGCTATTACTTTCATAATTGTAAAGTCACTATCTCCTAATAGCCTCATGTAATCTGATCCCTGGTCATATTACTTTTACAACATTCTGGGGCTTTCCAGTTGTTCAGAGTACAAGGAAATAGCCAATTAAATAAATCCAACACATAAGAAGAGCCATGAACATAAGAAGAGCCATGCTGGATCAGGCCAAAGGCCCATCTAGTCCAGTTTCCTGTATCTCACAGTGGCCCCACCAGATGCGTCTGGGAGCGCACACATGTAAACACAAAAAAATTAATAGAATCTGAACTCCCATCCATGTAATGTAATTTAGTTACAAATTCAGATACATAAAGAATGTTCGACACAGAACGCTAAAGAGACAACTTTTTGGTAATGATCCAATTAGTGGTATCAGTTGATAAGCATATACCATTTAGAAATATTAACAGTAGGATGCAGGAGTGCTGGTTCTTGACTAAAACCAAAAATGGCATTAACATTTCCCACTTGTTAAAGACAACATTATTTCATTTAATGCAAACATATCTGCAATTGAATTATTTGTAATGTAACAAGTGAGGTGATGGGTGTTTTTGGGGTGTGGATGTGGGTGTGGGTCCTTTGCTGAACATCATTTTTATGAAGGCTAAACTGACAAGACTGCTCACTTTAAAAAATCAATACTTCACATTCATTTATAATCTTCATGTATGTATTAAATTAATTTATTCAATTTTGATTGACAGAATGTGGTAAAAGCATCTTACCGCCAGCAAGTGCCATCTTAAAATAACTCAGTTTTGCAAGACCAGATGGTATCAGGATGATAACATGTTGGAGATTTGTGGCACAGTGGTTAAATTGCTGTACTGCAGCTATAACTGTGCTCATGACCTGGAGTTCAGTCCCAGACAGCCGGCTCATGGTTGACTCAGCCTTCTATCCTCCTGAGGTTGGTAAAGTGAGTACCCAGCTTTTTTTTGGGGGGCAATGTGTAGCCTGCATAATTAAATTGTAAATTGCCCAGAGAGTGCTTAAACACTATGGGGGAGTATATAACCAGAACACTTTGCTTTGCTTTAACACTATCCCAAGTAGAGACAGTGTCAGCTAACAATTAGATTTCCACTGCAGCTCTAGGCAAAAATGCTGCAACTTTGCAGAGCTCCAAAACCTCTGCAGTTGCCCTATTATAAACCAAACTTCTGTTTACTTTACACTGGAACTGTCCACTTGTGAGAGGCACTGCTCATTCAAGATTTAGCAGAGGGCATTTCCCAGACATATTATCAGGTACTCATCTAAACAATCCGGGATTTCCTGTGTACAAAGGACATGATCCACCAGCAAGGGCAAAATTAGATTTGAAACTGGCAGCTCCCTCCTACAGCACACCTTGTCACTGGTTCTGTCTTCAAGGACTCCTCTACAAGGGCTGCTCTACAATCAAGAAAGCTCTGATACACAAAGTGATCTTAAGCAGACTGAAAAGATGTCCTTATGAAGAGCACTAGGATGCACTCATTTTTCCTGTTACAATCTAGACCTGACACAATTGCTTTATATGGGTGCTATCATGTATAGCACAGATTGTCTATTTCCTCTACATTTTTGAAAAAGATTGGTAAAGTACTTGTACTAACAAACTGAAGAACTGCTGTTAAGTCCCTACAGTTGAGCTGTATGTATGCTGGGGGAAGACTTGGGTATGCATCCTTTTCATTATCTAGCTTTGACTTAGGGGTGTGACAAGTCAATATTGTTTTTGCAAATATAACCCAGCATTTTTCAGTTCACTGCAGAAATACTAAAGGCAGACCAATCAAGGTTTTGACAGATAACCTTGTCAAGTCAGTAGAAACAGGACACTGCATGCAAGAAAAGAAGAGTGAAAAACAGGGAAACAACTATATCCTAAAAGATGGACGCTTAAAAACAACATGCTATGGAAGAGCTTCAAGTGTAGCTGTCAAAAATGCAGGTTTGTCAAACACACAGAACAGTGCTTTTCGGAGAGCATGCAACTGCCACTGGTGTATGGCAAGTGTGGCGAACAGGCTTGTATCTGAATATTTATGGTTGTTGATGAATATGTATGAATGGAATGCAATCAGCAAGTTGGTGGAGGTGGCTAGTAAAGGGGTGTGCTGAGAAAGAAACGTGATATTTCCTGTTTGATCGAGGGAGTTAACCAGCAGAGGCAGTAGAGTGAAGTGACCATTGGTCAGGTGTGATTGTCTGAATCTGGTCTTGGTTTTTAACTAAAGTTACTAACAAATTACAGTATTAATGAAACATCTAAGTACATCAGCTAAGCTATCATAGTAACGATTTTGAAAATCTAATTGTACAACAATAAAAGTTATGCATTTCTTTTCAAAATATAAACATTGGTGTTGGAGTCCATCTTTCATATCAAGTGTCTCTGCTAAAACGCTATTATTTTGGTGGGGGATTCCTGGACCAGGGAATAGCTATTAATTAATTTTAAAGGTGGCAGTGTCATAGATCCAGGAATTGTCACAGCACGTGAACTGGAGAAAGGGTTATTCTGTTATATGTCCTTATGGACACACTGTTAAGCTGTCAGCTTACATATATTTACACTCTGCTTTATTAATCTGGAAAATCTATTAATCAAACTTTATTTTATAAAAGCTTCAATTATGACATGACAAATGATTACATTTCTGAATGTGGGCATACTCATGAGACCCAAATAAATGTTTGATTTTCTGTAAACATTCAAGGTAAGTATTTCACAAATGTCTATCTTCAGTACACTGTTGCGTTGTTGTTTTGTTTTATGATACAGAAACTTGTCGACTGTAAATAAAGGTGGTGATGACTTGGCAAATAGAAAAGAGAGGCCTTAAGAAAATATGCATTATTTGACAGAAGACCTTATCAATCAAAACATGGTTTTGTATTCTCTGTGTGTATTTTAGTTTAAAACATATATGTGATGGCCATCAACAGCAATCTAAGTCTGGATTATTACAAAACAGCAAGAGATTTTATGTGCTCTTGCATTACTCAGAAATGATACATCATTCATAATGTTAAATATTAATGCAACAAAACATATCAATAGCAATGAGATGCCAGTTTATTTATCTGCAGAAAAAGGAAGACAATAAATATTGCAAGGACTGCAGGAGGTCTACAGTGTATGAGCGTATGCTCTATGAATAACTTTTTAGTCCTCCAACCACACAAAAATGACTGGTGACTGAGTTGTACTATAAATAGATATAATTCAGCATGGAAGCAGGAGTTGACAAACGAAATAGGAGAGACATAATTCAGAACAAGCCATAACAAGCAAAAAGAAGCTATTTTTCCCAGTGGTCTACTGCAGAATTCTTAAGCAACAAACCATGGGTAACACAAACCATAGTTTCTTGCAGTATTCTTCACTTCAGGTCCGGAACCAATTTCACACTTCCAAGACTTGTTGCAATATTCAACACTCACTTCTGCCCAAACCAGAAGTGACCTAAAGTAAACTGCTATTTTTAATTAAAACAGGGTACATGGGAGCATATTTCTCATCTTTAAGCTGAATCAAACTTCTTGAAAGTTTCCAGTTTAATTCAACCTGTATTTGCAGAATTTCACTTGGGACTATGGTAGGGGTAGGGAGGTCCACCAAAACGATAGAGCTGCATGTGCCTACAGACTGCTCCTAATCACAAATGGAGGGTGCTTGTTCACTCTGAATTTTTTTTTTACTATTCAGCAGTAGATTCAATGGATCTACTTATAGTTGGGGCTAGCTATGGGATAATGGCCTTTGCCTTGCCTACCGCTGGCTTAATATGACATGCAAAGATACTTAAGATGATTTAAACAGAGATCCCTGCAATCGCTAACTACCACTCTCCATATAATGGTTAGATATGATTAGGTTTTATTCAGGATGACATGTTAATAAGAATTACATCTACACCAGTCTATAGATTATACTGTTGAAGCATTCGGAGATGGCTCTGGTTCTATGTTCCTAAGGGACAACTTATGAACTATATTCAAAAATACTGTTTGATGGTAGGAACCTTAGCAGAATATGGATAATAAGGTTGATATAAATGTTGAAGCTCTATATAGGCAAGGACAACATAGAAGTACTTTTAAAAGTTTAAAAAAATTAATAATGCTATCATAAAATGTCTGAGTTCTTCACTTATCTTCTCTCACTTCCAGTTATTAACAAAAGAGACCTTTTCTTGTTGCTGCTCTGAATATTGTTGCTTGAAAAGATGTTTTGTGAATCACTCTCTCATGATTGTGACTCAATGAGATGTCACAGCAGCAGCTGAATACTATATTTTCGACAGCAAATCCCATTATTGGAATTGACCCAAGAGTGTATTGAGTTCACTGCAGGCTGACAAAGTGAGTCAGAATGAGGCCCCATGAAAAAAAAAAGCATGAGTAAAAATGCCATGGGTTCTCATAATGAGATCTAAAACGACAGGGGAGTTTTTCTTTCTTTTTAAAATTCACACTGTATTTAAACTTAGGATCAGCATGCTGAAGTGGTCCTCACAGGACCTTCTGTATTTAATACCTGTCACCATTCAATGTTGTGAAAAATAAGGTCTAAGTACAAAATAGAGTCCCAATAGTGCTATTCTATAATTATTGAAGCAATTATTACTTTTTGAAATTAAACTTATCCAACTGATAAGTCTTTAATTAAACTTGCAAAAAAAAGAGGGACTTGTGTGAAATTATTGTCACACTTCAAAGGTATGAGCCGGCATAATTTACATTATTTCATTTTCCCAGCTATGGAACAAAGGCAAATACTGTAAAGTTAAGACAAAATCTCACAGGTTGCTGTGTTAGAACAGGGCTACGAATGAGGCTCTCAAAAATCTTGATAATATTTGTAGGTAATTCAGGAAACAGATTCCAAGGCATGCATCACTTAACTCATTTCAAACTTCCATGCAGATATTCCTTATAAAACCATAAATTATTTCCAGCAGCTTCAGACAACTGTGTTCTAGCCATGACACATAGCTAGCTGTGATAGATATCTCCACAAAACAGCAACACATTCACAAACTTCACATGAGAAGCCACTGTCTGAGGGCACTGCCACTGGCCACAGTGCCATCTACTCTAGGCATTACAGAATTATATCCGACGCACAGACCTCTAGTATACTGGAAGAACAGCTTTTATTTTTACTTTTAATTTATTTTTATGTTACAGATTTTTTAAAAACGCACACCCTACTTACTTGTTTTCTCCAGTTTGACTTTTTCTATATTTCATCATGCTTACCAAAGTTGTTAACCACACAGTATACCAGTGTTTCTCATTGCAGTATGATGGAAAAACATATATATTCTGCAACCTCTACATTCTGAAAAATCAGTTCTAAGTGTGGATGTGTAAAAACACATCCAGATACTCAAAGACACTTAAACAAACAGACAGCAATTTGCTAAGAACAAGCATCAAAAATAGGAAAAGAGTTTGGAAAACAAGGAATGTGGGAGAATTACATTCGAGTTTTAGTTAACACCAATACATTTCGCTGAATGAGTACTATTTCTTTCTTAACATCCCCCATTTATCAGAATTTCTTTAAGATACTTAAAGTACAGTTTCAGGCTGTACGTTTTATTTCTTAAGCAAACACACAGTGGGATGATCTGAAACAATCACACAGGGAGTTGCATGCTGAGATTTCAAATCTCAATTAGACCGCCAGCCTTCATAAGCACCACAATAACCAACATAAAGCCACACTCTGCTTACTCTTCTATAGTGATGATCACAGGAGAATTTACTCCGCTCACAAGTTGGGATCCGGAAGTTCATCGTTACTGGCATAATATTGAAAACAAAGGTAGAATTGATGTTTTACCAATCAGCCTGCTCTTCATTGTCAGGGCACATATGGTAGAGGGTGGAATATATGCTGGTGTGTGAAGCCCCAGTAGTTAATTTTAGTGGAGGTCATGCATGTACCCCGGTCAGATTTTCTTACATAGGAATGTCTGCTGTGTTAACAAACCCACCCACCCAGCCACCCATATGGAGCTTGTGCATTTCTCAGTCTCTGTAATGACACTTCTTTGCAGTCAGTTCATTGTTCAGCATTGAACACTTTCTAAAAGCCACTTTTTAATTTTGTTCTGATAAAAAGAATACGAACAGTACAATAAACGTATTACACAACTTCAAACCAAGCTCTTATATAGTTCCTGAAGAAACACGTGGAGTTACTAAAGTGCGGTATTCCAAAAAACAATTGACTTTGCCCTTGATTTCAGTGGGACATGGACTGCAAAAAGCCATTTGTTACAGTCATCAAAAGCAGGTCTACCTCATATATTAAAACAGTATTTGAAGGTTTCAGGGAATTTATAATTTATTTCTAATTTATTTATTTAAGAGTGTTTTTACCCTGCCTTTCTCCTTGGAAAAGGACCCAAGGCGGCTTACAGTAATGTGGGGTAATATACTGTCCAGTACAATTTAGACATGTTCAAGTATTGAGAATAGGGAATTGAGGGACATCTTACAGCATTAATAGACAACATTACATTAAAGTTACAAGAGAATGCGAGCATTAAAAGGAGAGTAAAGTTCCATGTAAAGGTTATGGAAACTACCATTGAAAACAGTGTAAATGCAATCATACAAGGCTATAGGTGGTTAATGACTCATCCGCCCAGACCCCCCCATTTTAAAAGGGAATGATAACAGAGCCCACAGAACCTTCCAAACATTTCCTTAAAGTTGTTTATGTGTTAAGCAAATTTGAGCAGACTTATAGTGACCTAAATGTAGCTTTCAAAGTAAGTGAGATATCTAAGGCAGGGGTGTCCAAACTTTTTGCAAGGAGGGCCAGATTTGGTCAGGTGAAAATGTGTGGGGACCAACCATTCACCAATGCTCTCGTTTCCAGGTGCCTAAGGGCCTGGCGGCTGTTGCATGGCCCAGGAATAGGCCCACACGCACCCAAGACACACCACTGCTCACATATGCTGCCCTCCCTCTCAAGGAGGTGGGGAAGGCGCTGCAGCAATGGAGCCAGGTAGGCAGGATGGGTGGCTGAGGGAATGGAAGGAGGTTGGGAGGGCAGGCAAGCTGACGTCTCTAGTCAGCATGGGGAAGGGCCGGCCGGCGGGGATGAGTGAGAGGCTGATCCGGTGGGGAGAAGAGGCTGAGGGCCACTCAAAATTTTAAATCGGGCCGCATTTGGCCCCTGGGCTGGACTTTGGACATGCCTGTGACAATTTTAATTAATTAATCTGTTTATTTAAAATATGTTTACCTAACCTTTCTCCTTGAGGACCCAAGGTGGCTTACACCATTAAAATATAATGTTAAAGCTAGCAACCCTGAACATACAAATATCTAAAAAGAAATGCCATTGAAAAAAACTTAAGCAATACAGTGGAACCTTGACTTACGTCATTAATCCATTCCAGAGGTCTAGACATAAGTCAAACATGCCTTAAGTCAAATGAACTTTTCCCATAGAAAGTAATGGGAAAGTGGATTAATCCGTTCCAGATCATGAAAAAGACCCCCGAAAACAGCAATTTAACACAAATTTGACTGGGATAGGATATTCCTTCCGGGGATGTAAATGAAATGTCTTTTCAAAAAGAGGAGGAGGCATTGGATTTTTAGTCCACAAGTTATACGCCTCCACTTTTTAATGTTCATAGCAACAAGGTCTAACATTTAAGTTTTACTGATTTTTAACCTGATGTTCCAAGTTCTGAACAACTCTATGCTTACCATCAGAGTCCCACAACTGTACAGCTCTCCAACTAAAATGCTTCCATCATGGACCAGACTTCTGCAGCCAGATTTTTTACAAGACTGAGCCAATTGTTTAACCAGCGAGGCCAGCCCCGAGCTCCCGGCCCTTCTTCTCCTCCGGCGGCAGCGGTGGCTTCGGCGAGGCCAAGTACCAGCTCCAGGTGCTCGGAGCTGGCCTCGCCGAAGCCGCCACTGTCAGAGGAGAAGAAGAAGGCAGGAGCAGTTTGGAGGCAGCAGCCGCGATGCTGGGTCATGGCTGCCACCCGATTCTGGGGACTTGCGCCAGGGGCTCTGAGCTGTAAGTCAAAGCCTGTGGCGCAAGTCAAACAGGCCCCTTCTTGATAAAAGGCAAATATGCTGCAAGTCAAGCAGCATGTAAGTCAAGGTTCCACTGTACTGAAGCACATTAAAAGCAATAAGGTTAAACAAGCCATTTTTAAAAACGCACTCCTCTGGGCCTGTTCATACTGTGTAATGTGGAGCAATCCGGCCAGTCCATATCTTGAATGCCATTTATTTTAACTCTCAGTACTCATTCACAAAGGCAGAGTTCTTTTGCATCTCAATTAATTGTCCCAAAAAGATTGCATGCCCTAGTTCTGTGCCAGAAAAATACGGGCCAGCTCTTAAAGGGGAAGTCTGGATCGTTTTAAAGAGAAACACAAGGAGGGGGGTCTTCTTATCTGTGCAAAACAGTGCTGTCGGGGAACCATATACCCTAACTATATGCCAGTGCAGACAGGCTGTATCTTATGCCAAAAATTCTCCCCCAGTTCACATCTGAATAAGGAGAAGAATGCAGCATGCCCACCTGACCGCCTTTTTGCTCACGTCCAAGAAGTGAGGAGCATTCATGAACTCTGACACCTATACATTTGGGCCCCAGCCTGATGAGCTTTGATGATATTCCTAAACACATCTGAGAGAGTCTAACCTAAAGGCACAAACAGAAATGCAAGTAGCATTGAATTAATTTCCCTTCAGGACTGTAGGCTGGATGGGTTGGAGTCCTTCTGGGCCCAAGATGCTAGGCATTTGACAACTATAATTAGATCTGTTTTGTCCTTATTTCCAAAACCGTATGGCACCTCGTTTTGCTCTCCTCAGCCCTCTCACACACTTGAAACTATCAGCAGAATACCGGAACTTTCTTGCTTAGAACCAAGTAGTTGCCAGTGGTGGTAGAGAGTGTGACAGTACTTAACACTAAGTAAAGTAAAGTAGTCACTTCAGTTACTGATAGTCGCAGGACATTGTGTTCTCTACAAGATGCAGGATATCTCTTCGTAACATCCTTCTCACCCATTTAGGTCTTTGGGAAAAGCCATGAGGATGTTTCTAAAAGGGGAAATTAGTTCAGACTCACTTGGCAGCTCAAGTTATTTACTTTTCATGAACCAGTTAAAACAACTATAAAGTGTTCCTCTGGCAAAAGTATTCTTTCATAAGATAAATGGTCAGTATGTCAGGCTTCTGTCTTTCAAGTTGGCAAACATAAAAGGAAGGATTCTCCTTGCTTATCCCTGCCTTTAATAGGAAGGACGAGCAAGCCTGATTTATGATAGAATAGCTCTCTCTCTCTCTCTCTCTCTCTCTCTCTCTCTCTCTCTCTCTCTGTGTGTGTGTGTGTGTGTGTGTGTGTGTGTGTGTGTGTGTGTGTGTGTGTGTGTGTGTGTGTGTGTGTGTGTGTGTGTGTGTGTCAGAAATTAAACTGCAACTTGCCAAGAACTGTACTTGGCCATTCTATTTGCTCCAGTGGGTGTGACCAAGAGCAATCACAGAAAGTCATAAATTAACTGTGATCAAAAACCAGCTTTGGATACTTGATGGCTGCAAGCAGTTACTGACAAACCAAATCAATGTACTACTTGAGGTTCATATTAAATATTATTTGAAACTTGTGGCTGAGCACTCCTTTTTCCTCATTAAAAATAACAGTAGAAGACAGTTCTGAATCTGGATCCTTGTTCAGACAAACAGGCAAAATCTAGGTGAGGCTTAATGAGTTTTAATCTCCAGGATCTCAGCCTGGATTAGTTTCCCTGAATTCATGACTAAGAAAAAAAGAGACAGATGTGGCTATTTTTAGCTGCATGCTATTTATGGATACCAGCAAATGTACCATTTAGTTTGACCCTGAGATAGCTGCCATTTCTACATCCATCACTATGTTGCTGATTGGTGCTGTAGTCCTAATCCTACAGATAACAGAGACGTGAGAAATTATTATTCTGGATTCCCATTCCCAGACTATTAGAGCCAGCTAGCACAAGCCACCATGGCAGGTGAGGCCCCATCTGGAGTATTGTATACAGTTCTGGTCACCACACCTCCAGAAGGATATTATGGAAATTGAAAAAGTGTAGAGGAGGGCAACCCGAATGATTAGGGAGGGGACTGGAACACCTTCCTTCCCATCGGAGGCTGCAACGGCTGGGTCTCTTCACTCTTGAACGACAGCATCTAAGAAGTGATCTGATTGAAGTTTATAAAATCATACACAGTGTGGACAGAACACGAGAACTAGGGGGCACTCCATGAAACATTTGGGTGCTAGATCTCAAACAAATAAGAGAAAGTATTTTTTCACCCAGAGGATCCCTGCCAGAAGAAGTGGTGATAGCTGTCAGCCTTGACAGCTTTAAGAAAAGATTAGACAAGTTCATGGAGAGCAAGGACATCAATGGCTATCATTATGGGTGCCTAAGGACAACCTCCGGGTTGGAGAGATAGGCAGGATATTTCTCAATGCCATTTGCAGGTGAAGACATCTGCTTGGGACTACCCTGAAGCAAATGTGTGAGCCACTGTGTGAGACAGAATGCTGGACTAGATGGGCTGTGGCCTGTTCCAGCAAGGCTGTTCTTATGTTCTTATGCAGGTCACCTCTGCAGACTCTGATGTACATTAGCTTCCAGGACCCTTGTATTCAGCATCTGTCTACAGTGTCTACCTGTGACTGCTAGGTTAGCAGCATACATTTCTGTGAGATTTCAGGGCCAAAATCTGGGATTCGGACAGAGCGTATCATCCCAAGGTCAACTTCAGCCTGGCCCACTAGAACATCCCAGGGCCTATTGTTGAGAACTGCTACTCCTAGGGAAGCTTGTAAGACCTCCACCCAGAAGCGTGCTTTCTCAGTTTCCGGTCCTATATGGTGGAATCAGTTCCCTAGTGATATTAGGACCATGGAGCCCCTCTCGGCCTTCAGGAAATGGCTAAAAACTTGGCTTTTCCAGGCTGCTTTCGGCGACTAATGGAGGCTGAATGCCTCTTTGTGTTGTCTTTTTTTTCTGCCTACCCATCTGATTTATTCACAGCCATCTTGTATTTTTATTGACTTCTTAAGGGGTTTTAATGGCTAGTTTTTTTTATATTTATATCTATTTCCATTATGGACTCATTGTTGTTTGTGTTGCATGTTGTGAAGAGCCCAAAGTTCCTCTGGAAAGTCGGACGGTCTATAAATATAAATATAAATAAATAAATCTGGAGGTGAGCCAAGGAACAGGCAAGGTTTGGGAGAAAGGGCAGAACCAGGATCTGGGACAATACTGGGAAGAGGCAATCAAGGCCTAGAACCAGCCTGTGTGGCCTTGGTTGAGCTGCACTGTCCCAGGGTGCCCCCGGAAGAAAAGAAAAAACACAAGATTTTTAATTTATAAAAACCTGAAAAGAATCACAATAGGTCAGACCAGTCTTGATGGCACACAATTATAGTCAATATTTTCCTTGGTTGAAAAAAAAATGGGATTTTTACAGATTACAACCACCACCTTGATTTTAAATTCGAATGTACTTTATTATACTCAAAGACCAGCACCAAACAAATAGTACAGTGCAGTACAAAACAGAACAGAACATGCAGTAGCAGAATTAAGAGTTCTCAGTCTTTATTTTTATTAGTTTTTTTCCTCTTTCTCCTTTTCCTTCCTTTGTTATATATTGCTGGTTTTATCTTCGTTTTGTAAACCGCCCAGAGTTCCTTTTGGAAGATGGGTGGTATAAAAATGCAACAAATAAATAATAAATAAATAATATGCTTGAAAAATCGTAAATGGATGCCTGTACAGGTTTGTGCACATGCACGTGAATAGGTCTGATTGGAGATTTCCGGGGGAAAGGAAGTGGTGGTCATGTGTTTTGTAATACCAGATTAGATTAAAATAAACTAATCTGCAAGGGGCAGACAATACTGACCATATATCAATGAGTGACAGCATTAATACTGCTGCATTGTCACCCTTCATATGCTTTGAAATCAGCAGATGCACAATGTCCTACGTTGTGAGGTTTTCTTAAGTTTACATCATAGAACAATGTTCCTGCCATAAATCTTCTTAGTTAGATTGCACTAAGTATATCACACGCGTTTTTAAATAATGAAGAGCTGAATTAATTTCAAACACACATAACAGATCTAATTAAATTATCTTGTGTTAGGCCATCTGTTTCACAGATGTAAACCAAAGCAAATGTTCTTCTGAGTGATAACTTCTAAATTAATTGTCTATTGTGACCCTCCTGCTAGTTCATTTGCCCTAGCTTCAAGTTAGCGGAGTCTGGGACATGTATTAGCACAAACGTCAAAGAGATTTTGCTATTGCAATACAAATGGTGACTGCCATTGCCTGCTACAAAACAAAATTAAGAGCATGAAGATACCGATAGAATGTTCCCCAAAACAAATTGCTAAGCTTCAGATGTCACAAGGCATTTGAACTGAACTTATTTATTTGTCCATTCAGTAAGTATATTTCTCCATTTCCTTTTATGGATCAGCACATAGCACAGGGGAAAGCAAACCTCAGAGGTCTAGGGGCCACAGACACATTATCCCTGGACCTTGGAGAGTCATACTTGATCCTGCAGTCCCAACTCGTGTTATGGGAAGCCTCCTTCAGGTCCTTGGGGGCCACATGCAACAAGATAAACAAGACTTGCAATTAGCATAATACTGGGGTGTTTAGTGGGAAGAAGAATAAGGCCCAAGTCCATTTGGGATCAATGTGAGGAAGATGCTCTAAATCAGCCATGTCCAAAGTCAGGCCCAGGGGCCAAATGCGGCCCATTTTCAAATTTGGAGCAGCCCGCAGCCTCTTCTCCCCACTGGCTCAGACGGCCACACATCCCCACCACCCGGCCTCTCTCCATACTGGATGGAGATGTCAGCTTACAGTTTTACAGTTTGCCTGCCCTCCCTGCCTCTGTCCGTCCCCCCAGCCACCTGCCCAGCCTACCCGCCCCTGGCTCTGTTGCTGCAGCATCCTCCCTGCCTCCTTGCATGCCCTAGAGCAGTGATGGCGAACCTTTTAGAGACCGAGTGCCCAAACTGCAATTCAAAACTCACTAATCTTTTTGCAAAGTGCCAATACAGTAATTTAACCTGTATGCAGGTGGCTATGAAGGGGTGATGTCGAGTGCCCACAGAAAGGGCTCTGAGTGCCACCTTTGGCACCCGTGCCATAGATTCGCCATCACTGTCCTAGAGGCTTGTCCAAAGTCCAGTCCAGGGGACAAATGCAGCTGAATGGTTGGCCCCCACACATTTTCACCTCACCAAATCTGGCCCTCCTTGCAAAAAGTTTGGACACCCCTGCTCTAAATGTTTCTAGTTAATACTTGGTAAATGGTTTGGAATAATGTTCAGCACAGAAAACAAACCCTACTGTTTTGTTGTCAGATCATCAGGCTGTGAGTCCTGCAATACCTGGTCTTTGTTCTTCTTGCCTGTTTCTGCCCCGGATTCAGAGGGAAATTAACTCAAGGTAAAAAGCAGTAATAGCTAAAGTTACCCAGAAGCCAGGAGGATGAAATAGTATTATGGATGGCAACATTTAATAATAACAATTCTTGCTGTCAAGTCATTTCTGACTTATGGGCCTCGTTCAAGTGTTTGCTAGGTAGCAAGTACTCAGAAGTGGCTTACTAGTCCCTTCTTCTGGGAACTCCCTGAGACTGTGCTACTTGCCCAAGATTACAAAAGCCTAAAAAGTGACAAAAGCCTAAAGCAGTGGCTCTCAACCTGTGGGTCCCCAGATATTCCTAGACTGCAACTCCCAGAAACCCCTTCCAGCACAGCGAGTGGTGAAGGCTTCTGGGAGTTGCAGTCCAAGAACATCTGGGGACCCACAGGTTGAGAACCGCTGGCCTAAAGGTTGCTGCCTCAGTCATAATCTAACACATGCTTAAGGGCCAAACGGGCGCTGAGCGAGGGAACAGCGCATAAGAAATAGGCGGCTGTGGGAAGGAAAACTCCCACTGAACTGAAATCAACCTGGCTTCCAGGCAAGTACGGGCACCTTAAAAAAGTGTGTGTGTGTGTGTGTGTGTGTGTGTGTGTGTGTGTGTGTGTGTGTGTGTGTGTGTGTGTGTGTGTGTGTGTAAAAGAGGGGACTGTGAAACTGCTTCCTTGCCCCTGGACACTGCAATAATTTTTGGCTTGTGTGGGTGTGGAAAGGAGGTGACGATCCATCCTGGGCGGGCTCCTCTTTCTATAATTTTGGGCCAGGAAAATGGGGGTCATCTAATACTTTGGAGCATTTTATAGATGGGAAAATACGGTATGTACATTATTGGGAACTTGATATAAGCCATTTTAAGCACGATCTTACCATGCTGCACACAAGCTGAAGATGACAATCTTAACTTTTGCTTTGCAAATCTACAAATTAACCAAGCTGGCTACGTTTTTGAAACTTCAGCATGTTAGGATTATTTGGCATTTTCATATATTTGCTGAATACAAGGGCCTACTCCAAGGCCTAGAGCTACTGAAGAGAATAATTATTCTGGCAATTGTTTGAAGTAAAAGAAGCATGTACTGTTTTTAATTTATAGAAGTTAAATTAAGGATAGCAAAGAAGGATAACTATCTCTAAATGGATCATAGAAGGCCCTACAGCTGGCTTTGTGCACAGAGATCTGCTGATTGCCATTTTTGTAACTACAAGTGAAAAGAATCAGCTAGTCGCTTTACAGAAAGAAGAGGGTAAAACAGGCTGCATGTAGATTCAGGAAAGAGAAGGTATGGGGGTTTACCTCATCTGAGTCTTTATCTGCCTTCTGATTCTCAATCATCTTCTACCTGCCTTGCTCTAGTACCCTAAGGTGTGTGCCTACGGAGGCTATTATTTCTACATTTATCAATACACCACTATTCATAATGACAAGGGGAAACCCTCATGTTATGAGATGCAGGATAAATGGGAACATTTACCATAATTGTAACCCAGGCAGAAGTCACCACACTCAGTTGTCTTCCCCAAGGCATAGATGGGAGATGGATCACACCAGCTGTCCCTTCCTTAGTCTTCTAGGTAGAATGGTTAAACAGACTAGACCAGCATACTAGACACATAAGCTGTCTCAAGAGCTTTGCAGATGGCCTCATTCAAATCTTCTGAGGGAAAACACTCTCCCAATCTTACTTCATGTATATTATATACTGAATTTTCCTAGATATGCTATCTCACTTTAACAGATTTGTGGCCTTTACCTTTTGCAAATAAATTTTGGACAAATTGAACCAAGATAACTTTAAAAACTCTCAGCAAAATGTTAGAAAACAAAATACATTTTGTGTAAAAAATATAGCTTAGTCATCAAAAAAAGAAACTATTTTATATTTCCAAATTATACATTCCAGTTAATCAGTCAGTCAAAGAGTTTCTAGAATTCTAATGCTTTATAAAAAGGAATCAATTATTTTATCCTACCTTTCTAGTGCTAGAGGCAAGTTAGTAATGGTCTTATAGCAAACTGCAATTCAACCATACCAGAACTGCTCTAGCAATTAGAACGGATGTTGCTGTTGAAAATTGGCTTCAAATTATATCAACAAAGAATTAAAAGTCACCCAACTAAAAATGCTATATTAGACAAAAAGGAATGGCTAAAAAGGAAGAAGAATAAACCCTCTAAATGTGAAATCCATACAATTACAGAGGACAAGCACTTTGTCCATTAATCATTTAAGAGCCTACATGACAACACTTAAGGGTTTTTTGCAAGTACTTTGTACTGGGTGTAATTTGTTTTGAATGAATAGGACTCTTTGTACATTAAATGGTGCTTCTGATTCAGAGGGCCATATGTGGGCCTCAGGTTGCTTGGAGCCATACATGGAGTGCTTTAGTGATATAGAAGCCCATGCTATTCCATTATTTGTGGTGGCTGTCTCCGTAGCTTAATCGTAAGAGATGTATGGGGTTAAATCTGGGTCCTCTGTGTATGTAAATCTGACAAATTGCATGCCAGAATTGGCTTGCTGGCTCCAAAGGAATACCCAATACTGGTTCCTAACCCACAGTTATGATGTTTGCAGGTACACAGACAAAATGCTCACTTACTGTACCTTGAGATGCTTAAGAGTCTTTTTCAATTTGTCATGCCATGGCTTTTAATACACAATCATAAACACGTTATAGGGTTGGACTGAGTCCAGATACAGCCATTGAAATAAATGGGATTTATGTTAATAATGATTAGTAAATTTTAGTCATATCAGTGATGTCATCTCAACATTTGTTTTAACCTGGACCCAGACCATAAATTTCTTTCTTTCTTTCTTTCTTTCTTTCTTTCTTTCTTTCTTTCTTTCTTTCTTTCTTTCTTTCTTTCTTTCTTTCTTTCTTTCTTTCTAATATAGAAACCCTGCTTACAAGCTTTCTTAAAATAGTACCATAGCAGCACTTATTCTTTATTATTATTTTGGGATTCTAGGTATTTGTGTATGAGTTAGATAATCTAGATCTATTTCATTCTGTTTTCATATCAGTTATAGGATAGACACTCTTTTAGTCTTAGAGAAGTATGGCTTGGGGAGTGTATGCCTGTCAGTTCTCTAGAACTCCTTACATTTGCAGTGTCCATTTGGATGACATAGTTGGGGTATGGCTTAAATGAACTGTTTGATGGTAGCTCTGAACCTACTTTGAAAGCCAAGTTTAGAAGGTGATGCTTTGTTTAACACAGGGGTGGACAACCTTTGGCCCTCCAGATGTTTTGGACTACAGCTCCCACAGATCTTTATTAATGGCAATATAGGGTTGGAATTCTTCAAAACATCTGGAGGCTGAAGTTCCCCACCCCTGGTGTAACACTATGCCCACAGTGTATCTCAGGATTCCAAATTACTGCCCATGTGTGATGCAACATGTCATTGCAACTGTCAAAAGAGGCTATCCTGTGTTTAGAACTTCCCACTCCATTCTATCTAAATATTCTCAAGTCAATCATAAGAGTAACTGAAAAGCTAATCTCTGAAAGGACTTTAAGGGAGGCTTTTAGCAGGATTTTTAAAAATGACAATGTCATGAAAAATTGGAATCCAAGTATTTATGATGACATTTAATATCACAGCAAGTGTGTCAATATTATACTGCTTAAACTAGGTGCATGAATGTACAGTATGGGAACAAGGTCTCATTAAGAAAAAGCAACCATTCTAATAATCAAGCAAAAAAGCAGAAATACATGTTGCTTGTATCTGAAGATTACAGAGAAAAGATGAAATACAGAATACTATCAGCATTCACATTTTTGAAATAACATTTAAAATGTTTAACAAGATTTTTTTAAAAAAATGTATAGGAAAAGTTTGGATAGGGGAAAGGATGTGCAAAATCATGTTCATCTCAGTTTCCCAATAATGGGTTTGTGATCTAACAGATTCTGGAACCAAGTACAGTTGGAATGTGACATCTTATTTTTCTTTAAGACATCAGTTCACTTAGCCAATATTAGGATGGCCCAATATTTATCTAAGCAGAATCAGTGTTTTTTTCCCCTGGGGTGCCCACTTACTCTTGAATGACACATGCCAACCAATGATCAAAGCTGGAGATCTGTGCACGTACACCAAGCCAGCATGAGTCCATCACCCAATAATCACAGCACTGATGTTTCTTTGACAGGGAGGAATGACCTGAAAGCTATGGTTTGGCTTATGTTAAGCAACAGGATTTTGGCCAATTTTAAAAAATTATTATTTTTTGTTTTGTTAAAGATCCCAGAGTTTCAGCTCTATGCATACTTTCTTGAGAAACAGCCACAAGGAATTCGTTGGGCCTGATTTCAGAACAAATATGTACAGCCACATCCTTCATTCCACACAGCCTTAGTATGATTTCAGAAGAAATGTCATGCTTTTAATTTTCTGAAAATTAACTGAAAATTCCCTTCTACATTATCTCATAAACATTGGCACTAAAGGATATTGGAGAGATCTGATTCTTGGGTTTGGTATCTCCCGAGAGCAAAGAGAGGAGCGGATTAGGCAAAGTTGTTATTGCTGTTCATCCAGTTATGACTGACAGATCTCATAAACAGAACTCATTGTCCGTTGGGCCAACCGATCCCTTCTGAGAGGATTATGCACAATTAGCATCGGTTGTTTCTAAACGGGGAAGACAGCTGTCAGACAACCCCTAATTTCATTGTGGGAAATGATAGGGCATCTTCATCCCTAAGCTTAGCAAAAAAAATATGAAGCTGTCTGGGGCTTATGTTAAGAATGGTTTGCTTCAACCACTCTGCCGAGATCAATGAATGAGGGTTTTCTCATTTTTTTAAAAAAGTGGGCATCCCATTAATCAGTCTTAAGATCAAGGTGGATAGCTGATGGCAGCTACAGCACCAAGCATGTAAGGGCTGATTTGCATTGCTACTAGGCGGAAGGAGGCAAGCCTCCCTAGTACTTCCGCCCACCGTCTTTCAAAGTGACCCCAATTTAGGTCTTAAAAGGGCTGAGTGGCAATATCTGAATCCCCTATTCAGCATTAAGGATATGGAAAGATTATCCTCAAGAAGTGAAAGTCAGCTCAGCATTTAGAACTATTTATAAAATCTAAGCCCACAAAGGCTGCATTCTGTCATAAGGAGTTAAGGCACTATTAATATAAGCAGAATGACTACCGAATTAATGCAAAAATATCATCTACATATATTTAACAAAAATAGGCAATGACAATGCCTAGATGTCCTAAGCACATCTGATCTTGCCTGATGTCGGAAGCTAAGCAGGGTTGGCCCTGGTTAGTACTTGGATGGGCGACCACCAGGGAATACCAGGTCCTGTACCTGGAATAGGAACTGGCAAACCACTCCAGTATTCCTGCCAAGAAAACTCCATGGACATGGAGCCACGAAGAGTCAGTCACAATTGTAATGACACAACACACACACATGCCTTCAGAGACAACTGACTCTGGCAGAATCATACTGTGATCAAACAACACTCAGGATCTATTAAATTGTTCGTAATATCACAGAAAAGGAAAGAGAGAGAGAAATTAGTATTTCTACTGAGATCACATAAAACATGAAGATAACAGCAGCTCTTGTGGCTTTTAACAGAGCCCTGAGTCCTGGCAACCTTAGGCAACAATGAGAATCCCCAACTTTGTTAGGAGAAGGAGGCTGAGCAGGTGAAGGAAGCAAGCCATTGGTGCTACCTTAGAGGTTTCCGATCTTTTTAACATGGCAGCTCCCTCGACATATTGGCCACTGGCTGCAGCTTCCCCAATGTGACACTTTGGGTAATGAAGGGGGAAGGATGCTTGACCTGAGCAGCAGTCCTGAGGCCCCATAGCACACAATTTGGTAACCACTGTTCTACCTTCATAAATGGTCAACCAACAACATATTTCCCACAGGGCCTGGCTGGCTGAGGAAGGGTGGGATTTGGAGACACCCCCCATAACTTTGCTGAGGTCTGCTTTTTTCTACATATAACCTGATTCTTTTCCTTTGCCTTTGGATACTGACTGAGGGCCAAGAGGGAGTAAAATGGCCTCAGTGACCTCCAGTAGCAGACTGGGAGCTGGATTACAGAGATATGAAGCTGAATCTCTGCAATCTTCCTTGCACTGCTCCGTTCTGACCCTCCAGATGTACATTTGGAGGCGCTAGCAAATAATGAATGAAAGTAAGTAATGCGGCAACACACGTAAACATTTCAAGGGCACCAGTCCCCTAGACCAGTGTTACCCAGCCTTGAGTAATCCAGATGTTCTTGGACTGCAACTTTTAGGAACCCTGGCCAGCACAGCTGGTGGTGAAGGTTTCTGGGAATCAGTCTATAGCTAGATTACTCAAAGTTGGGAACCACTGCCCCAGACAATGGCAAAATAGCTGGACCGCCTGAAAGGCACTTAATAGACTTTGTGGTGAAGTAGGAATATCAAGGAATATGTGAGTAAATTGTAGCTACTGGGATATGAGATAACAGTGACTGTGGAGAAATTCCACCAATGCAGCATGTACATGAAATTTATGCCCCACCATGTTTACAAAAGAAAATCTAGAAAATGGCCAAGATAAGGCTATTGTAGTAGCTTGCTTCTGGGGAAAAATTAATCGAATTATCTTAACATTTTAACTTTTTAAAATTTTATCTATATTTTATGTAAGTTATAAGCTTAAACTGTGCAACATTCTGATACAAGCCAAGAAGGAAGGAACCCTCACTAGTACCTTATGAAATAGGTCAAAAATGTTTAACAAATACAATATATGAAAAATACAACAGCTAGGGAAATCACGTATTATTGAATCATTCACATCAAGCAATATTTAGTTGTTTAATTATTCGAACAACAATTCTAATATATGATTTTGTTTTATCCCACAGAGAGACAGAAAGTTTTGGAAATTATTCATATTCTTCCTTAGAATGGCAGAGGTACCTTATACACTTGTTCACAAGTTAAATCCAATAGATTTTAATATGGCTAGCAAATGCATGTAGCTGATGACACTGCCAATGACAAGATAGTTCATCAAATCCTAATTCTCCAAACTCTATAATCTCTTATCTTCTTGAATCAATTCCTCTTTCTTAGTTTTAAACTTTGGCATGCAAGATCCTTTCCAGGCATAATTACTGTAGCTAAATAAGCATTCCTTCTAGGGTAAATTAACCCAGAAGGCTCATAGAGATAAGAGCATTAAAGACATATTTTGAGCAGAAAATGAAGTCATGTATAACAGATATCCTAGCTGCAGTGATATAAACCTTTTCACACTCTTCACAGGGAACATCCTAAATTAGTTCAAAATTTACATGAACACAGCTTAACGTTTTTAAACAGAAACTCAGAGAGATTTGAGAGTGCTTTAAATGAACTTTTAAAATCAACTTCTTTCCAAGTACAGTACGACATGCACAAGATGCCTGTGCTAGTCTGAGCAACACATACATACATACATCTGTGGCTGCTTGCTTCTCAAAACAAACAAGCCCCAGCCACCCAAAACTGCATGATTCTTTCCAAACTGGTTTTCAAGATTCAAAAGATCCTTTCTGACAGATAAAAATCCCCTTCTAATGTGAGATGTACATAACCTCCAGAGATGAAAATACAAGCCTTCTTGATTGACTGTACAGTATGCTTCATACATGTGTACACCACGTTGCAGCTGTGGGTCCTGCAGGAAAAAAATGTTGTCCAATGGGATACTCAGACAGTCGGAGAAGCCACACACCTTTCTAGTCCGTCCTGCACCTGTTTCATTTGTCCTCTCCCACGACAATCAATCTGCATTCCGTAGCCACTGAAAATAAAGGGTTTGAATGGGATACCATGTGAAGTCAGGGCTTTGTGGGAATCCCACCCTTCCATGGACAGGCTGTCCCCTTTTACAAGCTGTCTCGTAAAAGAACGAGGTACCCTCATTCAGTTCCTCATTTGTCCTGCTTCTCAAACCCACCATGGTGCTAATTATCTAACAAGCTAGAGAAATAACCATACAACACTCCTGAATTGTTTCTCTTGCTATCTTCTAACAGATTCAAACCTTTTAATAAACAAAGGATCTAAGGTGCAAATGAGAGATTACAAATGTGAATGACAGGCCAGCCTGGAGTAGCTCCATCAAAGATGCCCATCATTGAGTATTGGATAGACTGATTAGGTCTCAGAAGGCCTGGGTTCAAACTCCAGCTCAGCCATGGAAAGTCACTGGGGGTGTAGAACTGGGATAATCTCACTTTCATTGAAAGCCCTTAGGGTTGCTATAAAAGAGTAAACTGTGCTGCTTATATACCACCCCATAGTGCTTAAAGCAGTCTCAGAGCGGTTTTCAAGTAATTATGAAGGCTACACACACTGCCCCCCCCCCCCGTGAGCTGGATGCTCATTTTACAGATGTCGGAAGGATGGAAAGCTGAGTAAACCTTGAGTTTGGTACCTGGAAGTGAACCCCAGGTTATGAGCACAGTTACAGCTGCAGCACAGCAGTTTAACCACTGTGCCATAAGACTTGTTTCTGCGACACAAGTCTGTTCTGACTTGATAGCACATAATTTACTAACTAGCACTATAAATATGTTCTTCTAGTGCATACACAGTGTTTTTTGGCCCCAAAGGCAGTACCATTCATAAGTGAGCAAGGTTGGTTTAAGACATGCAGCCATTAGGGATTGACTATTCGTCTCGGAAGCTACTGGTTCTGAAATGACATGCGCCAGCCCAGGTGGTGTTCAGAAGCCTCCGAAACGTAATCAGCCAATCCCTTACCTTGCTCTACGTCTGTCTACCCGGGGCTGAGCTCCAACGTGGAAGAAGCCTCTGACGTCATTGTTCCTTCTGCCCGGCACTGGCCAATCAGATAGGGAGGTGGGATGATGCTTTTCCATGCACAGCTCCTAATCGGCCAGCACCAGGGAGAAGGAACAGTGACGTCGGAGGCTTCTTCCTCATTGGAACTCAACCCCGTGCAAGTGCAGAGCAAGGTAAGGGATTGGCTGATTGCGTTTCGGAGGCTTCCGAACACCACCTGGGCTCACGAAATGAATAGATTCCGAAATGAATAGTGCATCCCTAGCAGCCATTACAGTAAAGTTCTGTCCATTGGTTATTGTGAATATGATGCCTGGCAGAGGTAGCTACTGTATGAAATTATGCCACTGAATAGTCGTTGGGGAAATGTGCGCAAATATAACACTTCCATCTCTAATCAGTCTGTACATATCCATATGCAATGGCTCACTCATACATGGAAGTCACTACTCAGTTGTGCAACGAGGCCTGTGAAGGTTGGCGTCAAAATGCCTTTATGAGGCTGTTTTCCCCCCAGTTCATGATAGTGATTCTGTCTGCTTTTCACATCATGTGAAGATCCATCCAAAACCCACCTTGCAAAATTCTCCTCTGACAAGATCACATTACTGAGGTTAAGTCCTACAGTTAATAGTAGGAGGACACAGGTATTTTTAGATGTTACAACATGGTAAAAATACAGTTCTACTTCTCATTCCTCTCTGGCACTAGCATGGTGTGATGAAAATCCGGTGTCCTTTTTCACCAACCTGCATATCCACCGAAACCATTGTTTTCAAAACTGAAACACATGCATCACCCTTTCCAGTTAGGCAGGAAGTCCATCAAGTGAGTGATGGCAGTTTTCTAGATATCTATCAAAAACATAAGGGATAAAAGTAGATTTGTTTCCCTAAGAACTACTTGTATCAGCTTTTCAGGGAGGTTTCTGGGCACTGCTGCCAGTATATACTTTCTTTGTTCTCTGAAGGCCCACAACAAATACAGAGATCCCCACACACCTCACAAAGGATTCTGGCAGGTCAATCATTTCTAGGTCATTTTCCCACTTCCTAGTCATAATCTGATGCATTCCATAGTTACCATTGTGTGCTCCTATTTTATAGAAGAATGTGAGATTAAGGACTAGGGGACCTCAGACCACACACAGGTCCAATGCTAAAATTTGATTCAGTATTGCAAATACATTTTAGCTCAAGCAAAGTGTGCTGCTTATATACAGCCCATAGCATTTAAAGCATTCTCTGGGTATTTAGATTTTTTTAAAAATTATGCAGGCTACACATAAATAACCACAGAATAACCACAGAAAAGAACATCATTTCCATAGCACTCATTTAAATTCTGTCTATGAAACAATTTCAACCACCCATTTTGGTCCTACTGATGTTTATGTTTAGAATAAGCTACCACATTGATTATCACATCCTATTATAAGGCTAGCTACTATTAGGACTATTTTATATGTACATATGATCTCGCCTGATTTCAGAAGCTACGCAGGGTCAGGCCTGGCTAGTACTTGGATGGCCAACTACCAGGGAATACCAGATGCTGTAGGCGCCTGGAGTAGGAACTGGCAAACCACTCCAGTATTCCTGCCAAGAAAACTCCATGGAAATGGGGTCACAGAGAGTCAGTCATGACTGTAACGACACAACACACACAAAGGAAGCTAAGAGGGCCAAGCAGAGCTTCAGATTTGAGCCTTGGGAAGTTTGGTTGAAAGCTTTTGTAACTATTAGACTAAGAAAGAGCTTCACACCATCTACCAGGGGTTCAAAACCAAAACTCTGTATGTTGTACCACATGACATTAACATACATTGCAATAATCTGGTCCAACAAAAACAAAAAGTGAAAACAACTCCCCAAAAGCTATGTGTCAAGTCATTAGGGATAATATCTATGGATATTGTGAAAGCTTAAGAGCCATACACTCTGCTACATTCTTTATACACTGAAACATGGATCTGAAAGATATACCCAGAAATATATGCAGAGTGGTTGCTCTTCCTATAATCAGCAACACTGATTTTTTTTTCAGATTTTCAAATCACTTGAAGTATTGCTTACAAACACAGAGGGGATGAATACAGATAGTAATGGGGGTACAGAATTGGTTGCAAAACCCATGCAGCTCATTGCAGAAGAGCCCGGATGATTAAACATGGCTTATGCTGTGAATGCATCATGTTCATTTATGAATACTATGAATAATGTGGCCAAAATACTGTTGCTTATACCTTTGGCAAAATGATAAAACCCAACGTGGCCCCTTGCTGGCAATTAATGAACCCCTGCCTAGATTTTTCAGGTCACAATAATCCGTTGAACTGCTCTTTGGCAGAAAGAGCAGGAAACTAATTAATTGGTCAATGAGAGGCCATTGCAAGTTTTGCCATTTGCTTTTCACAGGGGTTAACTTTGTAATAGGATTTTGGCCACAATGTTCCCATTTTTAGCCCTATTGAGTCATTAGAGTGTTTCTGCAATGAATGCACAGATCATAGGCAGCAGCAAGTTCTATACCACCAGCACGTACAATGCATGCCTACTATATTCATCCATCTATATGTTTGTAGGCAGAACTTCAAATGATTTAATACCACAAGGAGGAGCCTCGTGGCGCAGTGGTTAAATGCCTGTAGTGCAGCTTAAAAAACTGTGTTCATGACCTGGGATTCAATTCCAGGTAGCCGGCTCATGGTTGACTCAGACTTCCATCCTTCTTAGGTCAGTAAAATGAGCACCCAGCTTGCTGGGGATGGGGGGGGGAGGAATGTGTAGCCTGCATAATTAAATAGTAAACTGCCCAGAGAGTGCTTGAAGTGCTATGCAGTGGTATAAAAACAGAACACTTTACCTGAAAAAACTCAGGGTTACAACACAATTTTGACCTCTTCTCTTCTCTTTTTTCTTTCTTTTTCTTTGTTCTATCTAGGTGCAAGTATATATTCCTCACCCATTTGCTGGATGGATCAATGTTGAGTCACACATCATTATCCTATTTTGCACAGAATTGTTGACTCTGACTGGCTGTAGCACTCAGGATTTCATGAAGAATTCTTAATCTTTCTACAATCTGTGATTCAGAGTGTTGTAGAGCCTGCTAGTACAGAGCAAAAGTGTGTGTGTGTGTGTGTGTGTGTGTGTGTGTGTGTGTGTGTGTGTGTGTGTGTGTGTGTGTGTGTGTGTGTGTGTGTGTGTGTGTGTGTGTGTGTGTGTGTGTGTGTGTGAGTGACCAGGACAGAAGTGTTTTCATCTAGCAACTCTTCATAAAAATATGCCATGCTTGTAATGGCATCTTTGTAGAAATAAGATCTACTTTTGCTGCCATGGAAGTTCATTACAAAACAAGTTTCAAGTTTGTTCTTCTTGAACAAAATAAAACATCATCATAACAGCCTATTGTTTCTCAGTTGAACATCACTGTTTCCCCAGATGATTAGCAGTATCTAATGTTGGAGGATGTTAAGCCTGTGGGACTTGTAAAAATCAATTTGACCCCTTCTAGCAAAACCTCATTACATGAACAGGATCTTTGGCGAGCTGGAGCCTAGTGTGTGTGTACCGGACCCTTGCCCTTCCTGGCTCATAAAAGCTATCAGAAAGGGACTGGTGAAATGGCAAGAGGGAATGGTGGCAATGGGGTAGGATTCATCATGCTTAAAGAAGCCCATATTAAGGCCACTGTTGAAGAAGCCCTTGATGGTTCCCACAATACTACATAATGACCGACCAGTATCTAATATTAAATTCATGGGGAAAGTGCTAGAACAGGTTGTGGGTTCTCAACTCTAGAAGTTCCTGGATGTACCAGATTAAATACCGTAGATCCATTTCAATCTGGCTTCAGAGGATGGAGACAGATTTGGTTCCCTTATTGGATGACCTATGCTGGGAAATGGCCAGGAGGAGCATATCCTTCCTGGATCTCTCAGCAACTTTCTATACTATCCCCCTGATATCCTCCTGGCCCATCTCTTGGGGAGGCACTATTTTATGGTGGCTCCCATCTTTCCTGGAGGAGAGAACTCAGAATGTGGTGCTAGGGGGGTTCCTGTTTGCCACTCTCACCACTGGCCTGTAGGGTCCCTTGGGGTTTTGATTTGTCTCTTATGTTATAGAACAGTGATAGCGAACCTATGGCACGGGTGCCAAAGGTGGCACTCGTAGCCCTTTCTGTGGGCACCCAACATCGCCCCTTCATAGCCACCTGTATACAGGTTAAATTACTGTATTGGCACTTTGCAAAAAAAAAATTAGTGGGTTTTGAATTGGAGTTTCGGCACTCAGTTTCTAAAAGGTTCACCATCACTGTTATAGAACATCTACATGAAACTCCTGGGACAGGCTGTCTGGAGTTCAGGTCTCTCTGTTATTACAGTATGGATGATACCCAACTCTATCTCTCCTTGCCACCTAAATCTGAGGAATTTGTTTCAGATCTAGACCACTGTCACATATCAGTAATGGAATGGATGAGGGCTGATAAACTGAAACTTGATCCAGATAAGACAGAGGTGTTCCTGGTCACTCAAAACGCAGACCAAGGCAGAGGGATGCAGCCTGTGATGGATGGAGCTGCACTCTCTTTGAAAACACAGGCATGCAGATTGGGGGTGCTCCTGGATTTGTCTCGGAGTGGTCTAATAGGCAGGAGCCAGACTGCTGGCTGGGGATGGTTACAGGGATCACCCCCCGCTCCCCATTACAGCAGCTCCACTGGCTGCCAATCCATTTCCAGGAGCAATTCAAAGTGCTACATCTAACCTTTTATTGGTCCCAACACCATCACCTGTGCATTTGATAAGGCCCTGGAGATGGCCTTTTCTGTTGCTGCTCTCAGACTTTGGAACTCCCTCCCACAAGAGAACAGGCAGGCCCCTTTTTTGCTGTCCTTCAAGACCTTTCTCTTCAGGCAAGCTGTTCCCCTCACTGCCTGCCTGGAAGGGTATTTTAAATGGACTGCCATGCATTACTCTTTTGAATGTGTTTTTAACCCTGCTAAAACAGCCCCTTTGCCTTCATTTTCCTCCAAACAACTCTTTTTAAAAAAAGGAAAGTTGAATTCCAGCCACTTCAGGCTTTCTGTGGGTAGTGGGGGGTGGGCGTGGTACATCCTGGGGTGGATCCTGGGGTCATGAAAAGCTGGCCTATAGTTACCTAAATCATTGTGGTCTGAGGGATTCCAAAGTGTAACTAATTTCAGTGCAGCTTGCTGCCATGTAGATGTTTCTAGGATTTGGCCACCTATTTGTGGAAATATCTTCCCTTGTCTCCACTTCTCCTTTCCCCTTACATATTCAAACAGATTAGTAAAAAAACAAAGCTGGAAGGGTCATCTGATACCCACAATATCTAGTTACACTCATCATCATTCTTTTACTGATGTAATGGCTAAAGGTTAATCTAAAAAGAAGCAGGAGGAGTCTCAGGTTTCATACATGCATGAGGGCCAGTGACAGTGAGTGTTAACCTTTGCAATCAAGAGAAAAGATCAAAAGTTATTTGCAGCAATATTCCCCATTCAACACGTCACAGAAAAAAACCCTCTGAAAAGCACAACGTTGGAAATATACAAAGCAAGCAGTAGCGAAGAGGTCATAGTAGCTTTACTGTGGTTATGTTAAAAACAGGCACTGTTGTTGCTAGGAGACATGCAGCCTAGGTAGTTTCTGATAGAGAAAATATGGGGTGGATGAAATCCAGGGGGTTGTCAGAATGGTACTTTGCAGTCCCAAAGCACCAGAGAATTGCCACTAGAGCGCCAACACAAGAGGACACAGATTCCAGGGTCAGGACTATGTTCTGAACCCTGCATAAAGAGGCTATCATAAAGAAAATAGGAATAAGAAAATAGAAGCCTGGTCTGGCAATATCCCAGTGAGAGATTACAACTCAGTACAATCCATTATGCAAACTGATTGCAAGTGTAAAAATTACAGCATTCACTCCATGCTGGTCAAACAAAAGGTATTGCAGTGAGAGCTGAAAGCACTTGAGAAAACCAACAAAAATGGTATGGAAAAAGACATCAAGTCTCCACAAATAAGGAGCTGGGTATCCTAATGACACTATATAATTGAGCACATTTTAAAGTGGTAGAAAACTATTTGTAAAACGTCTGCCAAATAGGGGAATCAGCATTAAAATGAATATTGTGCTTAAGGGTAAGCAAGTAAAACCCTGATATGTGTTACGTTACATGCTATCAAGTCAGAGTGGACTTACAGTGACCCTGATCATGCTTTCAAGGTGATTTCGATATTTAAGGAATGGTTTTACCAGCTCCATTCCTCCAATGAACTTCTATGGTTAACTGGAAATTTGAATCCAGGCCTCCTGAGTCCCAACCCATCACTCTATGCACTACGCCACACTGGGTATCTGTAATTTAATATATACGCTGATGTAACATACCAGAAAAGGGATTTTTAGGGTAATGTGTTGAAGTATCAATATAGATTACAGCAGCAGTGGAAAACTAATATTCTTTGCATTTTTTAAAAAAAATATTTTTCAGGTGAGTCCGAACTAACTTTTTAAAAGTGCTGTCTGTTCTAATTTTGATTGTAGAACCGAATTCTGCCTTGTTTTACCATTGGTGCCTCTGATTATATGGTTTACCAAGCTGTTACATTCTCCAACACTGGTTTGATACACCATGTCTGGAGTTTTTGCCCTTTGTCTGAGAAACTGGCAGCACTCTGTGATCTTCTATACCAGTGATGGCGAACCTTTTAGAGACCGAGTGCCCAAACTGCAATTCCAAACCCACTAATTTTTTCACAAAGTGCCAATACAGCAATTTAACCTGAATACAGGTGGCTGTGAAGGGGCGATGTCGGGTGCCCACAGAAAGGGCTCCAAGTGCTACCTTTGGCACCCATGCCATAGGTTCGCCATCACTGTTCTATACAGTTTAAATCAAGGCCAAAACTCATACTATGTCTCCCTACTCTAAAACCTCTATGTGCCATTTAAACCTGAATCATTCCTGTTTTGTTTTGGCTCTTTGGCTAGCAAACCCCAGTCCCCCACTTCTGCTTTCACCTGCACTATATTGTTTATAATAATTGAAGTTCAAATGCTGCCATCCCATGGTTCGGGACTGAGGTATGATTGTTCCCCTTCTAATTTATTTGCCACTGAACTAAGCTCACCACTGTGTGTGTGTGTTGTGTCGTTACAGTCGTGGCCGACTCTTCGTGACCCCATGTCCATGGAGTTTTCTTGGCAGGAATACTGAAGTGGTTTGCCAGTTCCTAATCCAGGCGCCCACAGCACCTGGTATTCCCTGGTGGTCTCCCATCCAAGTACTAACCAGGGCCGACCCTGCTTAGCCTCCAAAATCAAGCGAAATTGGATGTACTTACTACAGTCTAGCAATACATGTGTTCACCATGCCTATGCAACCTTACAACATTTCTGGTTTCAAAGTTATATAGTAGGACCTGGTATCCACTGGGGATTGGTTTCAGGCCTTCCCGTGTATAATAAAAACCATGGATAAGAGAGAACACAACAAAAACCCCAAACTGATGTTCTGCAACTGTAACTTGCATTATAGCTGCTGTTTTTTGATGGTAGCTTGCTTTACAGCTGCTGTATTGTTTATTTAATTTTTCCTTTGCCAACTGTGGATAACTGAACCAGTTATTAATGAATCAGTTGATATGGGGGTCCTTCTGTACATGTACATATGCCAGTGTGGTTGAATATCTCACCTTAGCAAGTGAGGTACCTGAGGATTAATATCATCAGCAGGATTTTGGGCCATATGTGTAGAGCCCTGATTACAACTCATCCCAACTAGTTCAAGTTAGTGAAATCATCATCATCTCAGAACTGTAGAGCTGGAAGGGACCCTATGAATGATCAAGTTCAGCCCACATCAAAAAGGTACATTGAAGAATCAAACTCCCAACCTCTGGCTCCACAGCCACATGCTGAAATCACTGAGTTATCCAGAAGTTCAATAATGCAAATTAATACAAAGCTGCACCTAAGATTAGCCATGCTAAAAAAACAAACCACCAAGCCCAGAGTCTAAAATTTTATACAGTATCTGGAGTGAAGTCTCAAGAACAGACTTCACAAGGATTTAAGGTATACCTATAGTGTGTACTTCTCATATGAAGTTAATCATATGATGCCTGCACTTACCACTCAAGAGACTAAATGCTAATATTAGTCCCCAAATGATTGCTCATGTGATAGCTTTGCTTTACATCATTGCTGGAGAGGAATCGAGGGGCGGGGGAGATACATGTTAACTTTTAGCTAATATACCACAATGGAAGCTAGGATGGAAATGAAAAGAGATGGCCATTGGGAAGACTCCCATCCCCATCCATGGTGACCCATGCTAGTCATTTGACAACTGCAATCCACCTTTCCCTAACAACAGGAACAAACTGCATAACCACATGTTCCAACATTTGCCTTGTTATTACTGAAGTCATTATGTCTTCTGTTTCTTCCTAAACTTTCAGACTGTCTGACAGTAGGACTCTGGCTAATACTCTCAGGCTGTAACTCAGAATCTTGGAGCATGCTACAATGGATTGATTGTTCTAACAAGAGAGCACCTGCCTTAAGACCACATAGTACCATCCAGTCCCCAGACCTATGCTAGCGCTACTTGATCCTATATTGGCATCAGCTCAGAGATCCATGGCATTTGCAGCTCTGAGGACTAACCCTTTGAGAAACATAGCAGATCACCAGGGGCATGGTACAAGAGGTGTTGAAATTGCTGAATGGAGTGGTTTCCATATTCATTTTCCAGAGCAAGGGTTCAGTTCAGCAAAGAAGCAAGCAAAACACAAAACACACATAGTATCAACTATTTTCTATAATATTTCTGTTAGATTTACATCAATAGTAAAATGCAGACCAGAAGGCCAATGAAATCAAAGGGGAAAGTTTCTCCTTTTGGGAAGTTTCTACTAACAACTCTACAAACATAAATACACATGTCTATAGAGCTTTTTAACAAATTGGGTCCAGGCTCTAGGAATTGACAGATTCCTAGAGGAAAAGTCCATCACGGGTTACAAACCATGATGGAGATGTGTAATCTCTAGGCTTTAAACCAGGGTACTTCAAGGGCCAGATGCAGGGGAGTGGTATCAGGAGACAGATATCTAGTCTCATGCGCTCCCAAACGCATCTGGTGGGGCTGCTGTGAGATACAGGAAGCTGGACTAGATGGGCCTTTGGCCTGATCCAGCATGGCTCTTCTTATGTTCTTAACTATATGCACCATACCAGCCTTGCTGGGTCTTCAGATCTTCTGTTTTAGCAGGGTTCTCCTTTGCACCTTTTAATAATGCAATGATTATATTTCCAATTATTTCAATAATTAAACTTTTAAAACATTTATAAACTGTTTTGAGTTCGTCTATATGAAGAACAGCGGAGTAGAAATTGAATTAATTAACTGATTGATTGATTGATTGATAATTTAAAAAGACTTTCTGCAGCCATTTTATTATTTGCAGCATCAGTTTGTTTCAAAATTACCATGCTGAAAACCTGCAAAAGAACCTGTTCATAACTTCTGCAACACCACATTGCCATTGCTCAGAAGGGGGAAAAATAGTCAGGCAATTAGAACTGGAATTAAAGTTACTCACCGGTAATTCTTTCAACTGCCAGTGCATAAGGAGAAAAAGCTTTGCAGTAAAGTAGCATTTCTCCAACAGAAGCCACTCAGAGGGAAACCACCTGTCCAGTCCCATTAGGCCAGCCTCCCAATTCCTAGCAGCAACCCCACAGAGTTCAAGGATTTATGCCAGAGTTGGATAAGGAGACTCTAGACATGAAGGGGAAAGCTGGTGGGTGCTGAGGTGCATGTAAATAAGCCAAGGGTGCTTCTGAACCCTCCCCTTCACAGAGAGCCGACAGCCTTGGGAGCAAACAGAAAGCACTGGTCTTGCTTGTGTTTTGCCTTGATCTTTGCCAGATCTTTGGAACATGGTTGGGCTATTAACAGTTAGGAATCAGATCCAAGCAGTAATTGCATTGCATAGGAAACACCAAAGCCCTGCTATCCTGGAAAATAGCAGGTTATCAGTATGACTAAAGGTCACATCCCCCTCTTAAGGCATTATAAGCATAAAAAGATCCTTTGTTTCCCTTGTCTAGAATTTCATTTAAATATTTTCCCTTTTTGTGGCAAAAAGCTTATCTTCTTACATGGAAACTGATAGCCATTAATAATATACTCAGTGATTATGTTTCAAAGGAAGCATGGTTCATCCATACTGGAATTGATTTAATGGATTCTATGTTTTATTATCTAATATTTAAAAGCACATTTTTGATAAACAGATTCACAATAGATTAATGTATAAGAAGATTCTGAAGGGACAAAGATAATGCATAGAGTTTAAAAGTTGCTACTGAGCAACGGTTCTACACATTTCAGCCATTAAAAATATCCACAACAACAGTATGGGAATGAGAAGGGAGTAATTACATATAAGTTGAATAAATGTATCTAAATATATGTTGGGATCTGAAAACAGCCAATAGCACACAAAAACAATAAAACAACACTTGATAAACTCACAAAAGTGACACTTCTCAGTTGCTATGAGGGTCATGATGGATGCAGGCAACTGCTGACTGAGGGCGCTTTTACACGACCTCTAAAATCCGCTGGCAACTTAAATTCGGACCAGAGATCATGGGGGTTTGTTTTGCTTCCTGTGTTCCCACCCTTCCACACTCCATTGCTCCTGTCTGTGCTGAGGGGAGGGAGAGAAAAAAAGGGAGAAAAGAATGCAGACTCACCTCCGCCTGCACCATAGGGATTCCAGGATGTTAAAGGGCAGTGGGGACAAAAAATCAAACAGAAGGCGAGGAGAGCCCGGCGTCCACAGCTTTATAATCCGCATCGGAACATTTTTTACCTCTGGAGACCATGTACTCGTAAAATGCGCTGGGGCGCGCTTAGGTGGGTGTGGTCGTACTTAATTTTTTTTTAAGTCTGCAGCTGGTGGGAAAACAATTTTAAGCTCCGCATCTGGGAGCCCTTTGTCTCGGATTTTAGGGGTCATGTAAAAGCAGCCTGAGAAGCAGTAGGCTGCTGAATGCTAACCTCTATCAGGAATTATGGGCAGGTCATATTGTGGTCATATTCCTACTTGCGAGTTTCCCAGAGATATCTAGCCGGCCATTGTGGGTCACCAGATATGAGACCAGATAGGCCTCTCTTCTGATTCACAACAGTTCAGAAGGAATAAAATCCAGAGCTGGGATATAACCTGTTCCAAATAATTGTTGTTATGTGCTGTCAAATCGTTACCAACTTATATTCACCCTAGCAAGGCTTTCAAAGTAAGTGATAAATTTAGGGAGTTTTTTTACAGTACTGTAGTTCCCCGTTTATTACAGGGGTTACGTTATGAAACGATCCACGATAAATGAAGATCTGTGATATGCGGATGTTGTTGCTCCCTTGCTGGCGCTGTCATCACTCCCCCTATCCAAAGCTGCTTTGTGTGTATGGGGGGGTGACAGCATCAGCGGCAGCATGGCAGCACCAGCGGTGTAGTGGTGGCAGGGACAGTAGACAGGTGGCAGGTGACAGCAGTGGGATGTTTGTGGCTGGTGTGGGTGGTGGGGATGGCAGCAGCAGCAACAGAGGCGGGGTGTGAAGGGTGGTGGGGGTGGCATGGATGGCAGAGGCGCTAGCAGAGGGGGTGGGGTGAGGACAGTGGCAGCAACAGTAGCGGCAGGGGAACAGCAGTGGGGGTGCTGGGGGTGGGGGGGCAACAACGGCAGGGTGGCAGAGGTGGGGAGGCAGGGACAGCGGTGGCAACAGCAGTGTGTGTGTGTGTGGGTGTGTGGTGTGTGTGTGTGTGTGTGTGTGGTGTGGGTGTGTGGTTTGGGTAGTGCAGACAGTGGCAACAACAGCAGTGGGGTGCATAGCGGCACCACGATATAGAGGGGGACTACTAGTTCCACTTCTCCAGCCAGTTTCCAGTGTTAAGCAGGGATATGAACTCTGATCTCTAAAGTTTTAAGCTGTCTCTCTATCCCTTACACCACAGTGAGTGGGCCCACACTGCCAAAAGGACCAAAACCTGGCTCAGTAACCATGGGACTACTGTGCTTGATTGGCCAGCAAACTCGCCTGACCTGAACCCCATAGAGCAGGCATGTCCAAACTTCGGCCCTCCAGATGTTTGGGAAGCAACTCCCACAGTCTTTTGCCATTGGCAATCTAAGCTTAGAATTCTGGGAGTTGTGGTCCAAAACATCAGGAGGGCCGAAGTTTGGACATGCCTGCCATAGAGAATCTATGGAGCATTGCCAAGAGAAAGATGAGGGACATGAGACTGAACAATGCCGCTTTGAAGGCCGCTATTGAGGCATCCTGGTCTTCCGTAACACCTCAGCAGTACCACCACAGGCTGATAGCATCCATGCCATGCCGCATTGTGGCAGTAAGTGATGCAAAAGGAGCCCAAACCAAGTACTGAGTATATATGCAGGCTTATACTTTTCAGAGGTCCAATATTGTTCTGTTTCCAATCCTTGTGTTATTGATGACATGTAATATTCTAATTTTCTGAGACTGTGAATTTGGGGTTTTCATAATAAGCTGTATGCCATAATCATCACAGTGTGCAGGCTACACATTGCCCCCCTCTCCTATGAAGTTGATACACTTCATCAGCTAGTCCTTGCCCGTGTTTTGCGTTTCATTAGCTCTTCCAACTTGTTTAGGTATGTTATATACACTGCTGTGTAGGGTGTAGAGCCTATCCACGTAGCCCCAAATTCCCCTCGTTTATTCTTCCATTGTGCACATATCTGAATTTGATATGGAAGGAGGCTATAAGGCCATCAAGTCCAACTCCCTGCTCAGTGCCCATGACCACATTTTATTGGGCATTAGAGCAGGAAAGGAGAGGGCTTTTCCCACTCTTCCCTTTTACCCCTACTTAGAGCAGCCTTCCCTAATTACAATATCCATCATCCTCAACCAATGACCATGATACCTGGAGTGTATTGGAGCTATAATACTCAATCATCTAAAGACGTCTAAAGCAAAGCAAAGTGTTCTGCGTATATACCACCCCATAGCACTTCAAGCACTCTCTGTGGTTTGGTGGTTTGTTTGTTTGTTTGTTTAGCTTGTATGCCACCCACTACCTAAAGGTCTTTGGGTGGCTCACAATCAAAGTCAACAAATAAAATTAGTACAATAAAACATATAAATACAATAAACACAATACATTAAAACACAGCACTAAAATTGCCATCAGGACCCACAATCATCAGTTTAAAAACTTCTGGAACAGGAAGGTTTTTACCTGGCACCGAAATGTTATCAACGTCGGCAACAGGTGGGTCTCACTTGGAAGGGCATTCCATAGTCTGGGGCAGTTGCTGAAAAGGCCCTATACCTGCAAGCCATCCCTTTCACTTCCTTGAGGGGTGGCTCTTTCAGGAGGGCCCCCTGGCTAGATCTTAATTGCCGGATAGGTTCATATGGAAGGAGGTGGTCCTTCAGGTATCTAGGTCCTAAGCCATTTAGGGCTTTATATGTTAAAACAAGCACTTTGAATTGGGCTCGGAAAGCAACTGGTAACCAATGAAGGTTATACAGAATTGGCGTGATATGTTCCTTGGTGGCCCTGCCACTCAGCAGCCATGCAGCACGATTCTGAACCAGTTGCAATCACCGGACCATCTTCAAAGGCAGCCCCACGTAAAGTGCATTGCAGTAATCTATACGGGCTGTTACCAGTGCATGCGTAACTGCCATCAGGCTCTGTTCGTCCAGGTAAGGGCACAGCTAATGTATTTTCCATGGCTAGAGAAAGGCACCCCTGGCCACTGAGTCCACCTGGGCTTCCAGAGTTAGACCAGGGTCCAGGAGCACCCCCAAACTACGTATCCTGTCCCTTAGGGGGAGTTTCGCCTTGAATTTCTTCAAACAAGATGATTCCTAATTAATCACATGCTTTCTCTGGGCAAATCATTTACCAGTTTGTAGTATCTGAGTATGCATAAGGTGAGCTGCCAATTTCTAAACACTTCACTGCATCACTATGTTGAATCTGATTGAGCATGATTTATATTCAGTCACTATTTCTATTTTACAATGTATAGTTATTTGAAAACAGACCTACCACCTCTTCAGTGAGGACCTCATCAACACCAGGAAACTTCCCCTAGAGTGGGCAATCTCTGACTGTCAAAAGCCGTAACTCAAACATATACTTACTTGTTATGGGGAAATTCTACCTGCAGAGCTTTTAGAGTGCCACACAAGTAAATCTAGTTACAATCCACTTATATTACTGTGATTTTCAAATAGCACTTTCAATTTAAAGGTGTTCCACTTTAGAGCATCACACTGGAGCCCCCCTCCACCTCTCTCACACACACAAATGTGAACTGCTGTGTTTGACTTTATCTCTACGGGAGCACGACTCATCTATCCTTCTGTATCTGTAGTGTTGTTTCCCACCTAGGACTTGCAATGTGAAATGGCAGCTGCAGCTGAGCTTGCACAGGGGCGTCCGTGGCACACACTGCATGAGTCTGTTCCAGTTCACTGACAAATCTGGCACTTCTGCTCATCGCTCTGTCACCACCAGCCATTCAACTCTAACATGATGATGGTAAGTAAATCCAGGAATAAAAACTTTTTTTTTGCGGGGGGGGGGGAACAATTCCCAGAATCTTCTCAGCAGCAGGGCCAAAGCTCATGCTAGCTGAGGGGTTCTGTGGACTGTCATCCAAAAAGGATAATATATCATCCAATATATGAGTGCGGTACTAGAATCATCCATAACATAGGATCAGGGTACCATGTCCCTCATTGCATAGCCTCCTTGGCATAATGCATGGGCCTCATCACCTGCAATTTACTGAAACAACTTGAAAACTTTAATTTGGCAAAGCCTTACAACAATGTGGGAAATCAAAGGGGCTTTAATGTTGATGATGATTGGTTGTTATCTTTTCTTGACATAAGAATTTCAAATTTATTTAAAGCAGGCAAAACATTTATAACTACAAAACAAAGACTTTCCCCACAACTTCAACAATATTCACTACCCAATTAGACTTTCAAGAGGAGGAGGAGGAGGAGGAGGAGGAGGAGGAGGAGGAGGAGAAGAAGAAGAAGAAGAAGAAGAAGAAGAAGAAGAAGAAGAAGAAGAAGAAGAAGAAGAAGAAGAAGAAGAAGAAGAAGAAGAAGAAGAAGAAGAAAGAAAGAGATACTATACAGAAGAAACAATCCCTAAATAAACCTGCCAGGGGCAGCAACAAAAATAGATAGATATAATAAATAATTCCTGTGGAGGATTACAACTTGAACATCATGTGCAACATTCTGTACTAAGTTTTTCTTGCACTTCAGGTTTCTTCACTATGCCTAATAAAGTGAAATAAAGATGTTTACAGTAAGGGCCAACATGAAAAAAGAGTAGGGAGGGAATGGACTTAGACACAGGCCAATAAAACTGTTGACCAAGAGAAATGTTTTAGCACATTCATCCATGCAAGGCACAAACGATCATAAAGCCATTGAAACCATATTTCTGAGTGCTGTTTGATCCATGACCCAGAACTACTTTTTAGAGAAAGGGAATGGGCAAACAACCAGTTCTCACCAGCTGAGCTCCAAATCTCTACTGCTTATTGACTAAGCTATTAAGATGCCCTGTACTGTCCACAAACACTCTTAACATCTGTAACAAAATTGATTTTGCAGGCAGATGAATATAGAACAAAGACTCCTGGAGCATCATTAAAACTAGCAAGTTTTATTTGTCTGAACGGTGTCAAAAGATTCTTTGTGGCTTTTACTGTGATCAAGTCACAAGACTATCTCCTTAAAAATATGCCTATGACTTTCATTCACAATAAAAGAAAAAGAAAAAAGTAGCCTTAGGAGACTGCTATTAGAAATGGCAGAATGGTTGGATGGAGCCAGTTATAATCATCTCCTCCCCAACTTCCTCAAATTCAGACAGTTTGTTGTGGCTGGTTTTATGCTTTCTTAATTCATAAAAAAGACTATGCACAAAGAAGTGGCTGTTGTATATGGGTGTGATCAGACAGCTGCAAAGGTGCACATCTGATTGCACCAGCAAGGTCACTTTAATGGGAGCAATCTGTTGCAGAGTTTTAAATTCTCGGTTTAAAACTTCTAGCTGCACAGCAGAAGTGCAAAGAATTTCAGAGCTGAATTGGTTTCAAATCTCTCCAAAGTAACTAACCCCTTATTACAGTGGTTCTCAACCTGTGCGTCTCCAGATGTTCCTGGACTGCAACTCCCAGAAATCCTGGTCAGCTCAGCTAGTGCTGACAACTTCTGGGAGTTGCAGTCCAGGAACATCTGGGGACCCACAGGTTCAGAACCACTGCCTTATTGCCTCATTTATTTATTTATTTATTTATTTATTTATTTATTTATTTATTTATACCCTGCCCATCTTCCCAAGGGAACTCTGGGTGGCTTACAAGCTAAGGATTCAACAGCGATCAAAGATACGAACACAAAGAGACACATAGACAATTATCATAAAAATAAAAGATAAAAACATATGGCACCCTTGTAAAACCTCATCTCATTCAAAGAGATCTAGCAGTGGAAATAACCACAACAAATGGTGGGGGGGGACTATTAGACTAGGTCACCAAAGGCCTCGCGGAATAAGATGGTCTTCACCGCTCTGAGGAAGGCCAGCAGGGACTTTACAGAGTACACTTCGCTGGGGAGGCTGTTCCACAATAATGGGGCAGCCACCGAGAAAGCCCGATTACGGGTGGAGGTTCGTCTGGCCTCTCGGGGGGTGGCAACCCGGAGCAAGTGCACTCATGACTGCTGAACTGGTCAGGCCGAAGTTGATCGCTGGGCGATCCGCTCTGCCAGGTAGTCCGGGCCCAAGCCATGGAGAGTTTTATAAACTAAAACCAGGACCTTGAATCTGATCCGGGACGCAACGGGCAACCAGTGCAGCTGGGCCAGGACTGGGGTGATGCGGTCAAAGCGACACGCACCCACCACCAGTCTGGCTGCTGCATTTTGTACCCGCTGCAGTCGCCAGAGGAGAGTCAAGGGCAACCCCATGTAGAGGGTGTTGCAATAGTCCAGCCTTGAGATCACCAGCGCCTGGACCACTGTTCTCAGAGAGTCGCCATCTAGATATGGGCGGATCTGGGCAATTTGTCATAGATGGTAAAACGCGGTCCGGGTCACAGCAGCCACCTGGGCATCCAGGGACAACGCTGGATCCAGGACCACGCCCAGGTTCCTAACCCTGTCTGCCAACTAGAGAGAAACTCCCTCCAAGTTGGGGAGAGGGCCTCCGTACCCAGACGGTGAATTCCCAAAGAACATCACCTCGGTCTTCTCGGGATTGAGCCTGAGCCTGTTGGCCCTGATCCAGGCCATGACCGCCTCCAGGCACTAGTCAAGGGTAGTCTCAATAACTCACTCTGGGTCAGTGAAACACCCCAGACCTGCTCCCATAAGTAGAAGCTTTGAAGTTGGACCAAAACAAATCCGGTTTGGGCACAGATCAGGGGCAGGCTGGAGTGCCTTTCTCTGTATGGAGTGTGATTGTCAGGGAATAGATTACACTAGGCTTACCCACAAATGATCCAAATTGCAATGTACTTTCCCATGTCACCACATCTTAACTTGCCTCTTAATCTGGCAGCACAGAATGCTACCAGTTATCTTTGAGGGAAGCGGGTGAACTACGAAGCAGGATAACTATTTGCACATGAAACCAACCATGTTCTTAACTGTGGGACAGAAAGAGTAATGGCGGCAAGGTAGTTCATGAAGGCACACTGTGAATCGGAAAAAAGGCAGGAACCTATAGCCCTACGGGTATCGATAGACCATGAATCCCAAAATCTCTGATCATTAACTGTGTTGGCTGTGATTGATGAGAGATGCCGTTTAACACCTGGAAATTTATAGGTTTCCCATCCCAATGGTTTCATATTAGAAAACAGCTAGGCATACCCAAACTTCGGCCCTCCTGATGTTTTGGACTACAACTCCCAGAATCCTATGCCTGTATTTCCAATGGCAAAGGACTGTGGGAGTTGTGGTCCAAAACATCTGGAGGGCCGAAGTCTGGACATGCCTGACTAGGCTGTTAGGTGTTGTCACCAAGGGTGATTGGGAAGAGCACTCAATCCACCCCATGAAGGACTCTTGTGGTTTCAAAGGCGACATGGTTGGGAAAAATCCCACAGATGCCTTGCCTTTCAGTACAAATTAAATATGGATAAAAGTGATACCAATCTTTTTTGGTTCAAAAAGGTGCTGAAACACATGAGGTACAGAGGAGGGAAGATGATTTTCTGAACTGTTCTGAACTAACCTATCAAATTAGTATGGAAAGAGAATACTCAAACTAGGCTGGTTCTTCCTCTCTGCTGGTCACAAAGTAAAAAAAAAAAAGAGCATGGTTAGCAGTTCCATCCCGTCAGGCACGGTCTCCTTCATCTGTCACAGTGACAGCTCTAGCCTCAGAATGACACAAGGATTAAAACAGTCAGAAAAAAGGCTAGTGAGGCACATGGCTCCCTACCCAGGTCCTTCCAGGTCAGCTCCTATCTTGTTCTTCAGTCTCAAACCTCTCATTTCCTATGCTGCTGTCTGCTTTCACTGTCACAGCTTTACCACACTGTTGATCTCAACAAGTAGTATTAACAGTATCTCTATTATCACTGTGACTCAGACTGGAAACACTGTACTTTTGGGAATCCCATACAAACTGTAGGGACCACTCTTGCTTGATATTATAGGTAAGGTGGCACTCAATACACCCTGCAGATTTCAAAGAAGGACAACCAAGAAAGGAATATTAATGAAACAGAAAACAACTGAATAACCTGAATTATATCTGGTCAATATGAAAGAACCACCAATGTAAGAGAAGCAGTAGTCTTCTCATACCTTTATTGTAAGCCCATAAATATTAATTGAGAGGAAAGCCCCACTGAGCTCAAATGGGGCTTGTTTCAAAGGGTAAGTACACACGTTAATGATATGAAAATGGTTAATATCATACAATTTATTTAAGCTTTGTTCCACAATTTTACATCTTTGCCCTATTGAAATGTGATCTCAAATGTCTCGTTACTGAGATGTTTAGTAAACCACTTAGTAATGACAATAACAAAACTTGTTGGCATTTACTCCCAGGTTTAAAAAATCACACAAAACCATTGACTCACACACTTACTTTATTTAAAAAAAAACTGTTTCAGTTCCTCCATGTACTGAATGAAAATCCATCGTTGTTTGCAAGACCCATTCAAAAGTACCTCACATGCTTATGTTTGCAAAATGACTTTTTTATATACACCTGCAGAGCCCATTCTCTCTGCTTCCCGGTTTCCGGAGATTAAAAAATGCAGGCTGCCTGAATAACAGCCACCTCTCCTCTCAGCGTGCCTGGCAGCAGCTCAATCTATGCTTGGGCAACCCCCATGCTTAACATGCACCCTTTCCTGCCAACTCAAAAATTCAATTTTCTAAGATGCACTCATGCATGCCAAATCAAGATAAACCTTCTTCCTAGCACAGAATAGCTTTCCATATCCAGGAGTATTCCCCATAAACTGATTAAGTCTGTCCAAACAGTTCTTCAAAAGGAAAAAGAAATAAGAGGCAATTCTGAATGACAACCGTATAGTTATAAATTTCAATTAATGCTCCGTCAGAATGATGTCCTTAAAGTTGCAGAAGATTTCCCACTCATGCCAATTTCCTAGCCATGCCAGTTTAGAGCCTTTCGACACCTGGAACAAACCCTTGGAATTGAATTCTAGACTTCATAGGAAACATATTTCAAGGGAAATGTGCACAGCAGTGCAATTTCTATTGTTTAAAATAATCCTATATAGATGGATCAAGGACATCACTCTTTCAAATAGTACAGTTGCTGGCTCAGGTTGGGAAGTAGATTTCCAAAAGCTGCTAATATGCGGACTCCCTAAGTTTTTTAACCCCGAGTTTCAGTTTTGGCATAGCCAGTAATTTGAAAAGATGGGCAGATGTGTGGGTTTCCCTGATCGTATTGGTGGGGTGGGGTGAGTGGAATGAGAAACCCACATTGGCAAACAAGAGGCCATGGTTTCTCCGGGAGAAATTTATTTATTTATTTATTTTAGAGTCCAGTATTTTTACCCTGCCTTTCTCCTTGGAAAAGGACCCAAGGCGGCGTACAGTAATGAGGGACAATATACAGTCCAATACACTTAAGACATATTCAAGTAATTGAGAGCAGGGAATTGAGGGACATCTTACAGCATTAAAAGACATTACATTAAAGCTACAAGAGAACACAAGCAGTTGAAATGAGAGTGAAAAAATCCATGAAAAATATGAGTGAGGGAAACTAACAATTGAAAACATAGCGTCAATGCAATCACAAAATATATAAACACAATGTTTATGTGATCATATATGGTAGATTCATAGAAAAAGACACATTCAGGAAAAGCTTGAAATTCAGGGAAATTGAAAGGGATGTTGAAAAACAAACGGATGCCCAAACCCGGTACACAAAATGCTTGTCCCAGAGGAACTACAGTGGACCCATGTATAACAAACAGTTTGTATAACATAAAATTTGTACAACATAAAAAATTCCGGAGATAGGGGAAATTTGCTTAACATAATTGCCTGTGGGGAAAATCCGTACAACATAAAAATGGGATTACCCTGTTTTCAATGCATTCCTATGGGAAATTTGTAGAAAGGAAAATTTGCTTAACATAATTTCATTTGGAACGAATTATTTCCTTTATACAAGGTACCACAGTATTAGCAAAGACAGGGGAAAATCAACGAAGGAAGATGGAAAGGGACACAGAGCAACTTGAAGCCCCATCAACGGCTTTCTCCTTTGAAGTGAGCTAAAACTGCCCACAACACAGCCATGTGCGGCGGGATTGAGAAATGAACGGAAGGGACGGGGAGCACAAGGAAACGGGTCTGTTGCTGCAGTGGCCGCGTCTGTCCGCCTGCGCCGCCCAGCAGCCGGGCCAAGAGCCCAGGGAGCCACCTGCAGCCCAGGGCCAATCGCTGGGGGGGGGGCTGGCGCCCGCAAACCCCCGCACCCCCCCCACCGTTGCTCCACGTTCCCTGCTTCGCCCACGGGGGCCGACAGGAAGCCTTACCAACTTCATCGTGAGGTTATTCTGTTCCCAGCGCCACAGCATCACGCTCATGTTTCTCAGCCCGGAGCACCTGCCCGGAGGAGGAGGAGGAGGAGGAGGAGGCGCCGGTCACGAGTCGACCATCTCCAGGACTTTGCCATCCAGGGGCTTGGGAGAGCGTCCCCCCTCGGCTGGCTTCGGAGCGGCCCTTCTCATGGCGAGGGCGTGGCGCGAAGGCAGACCACCGCGCCGAGCGTGGCCAGGCGCAACGAGGGTTCCCAACTCGGATCGGCTCGAGCCTCCCTCTCTCGGAAAGCGAACAACTTTTGAAAAGAGCCCGGCGGCGGCGGAGGCGGCGGAGGCAGCTGAGAGCGCAAGAGTGAAAGCAGGACAAGGAAGGACTCGCCTCTCCACACACACACACACACACACACCCCGCACCCGCCAGCGCTTCCCAGATTGGGCATTCCTGGCTCAATGGCCTGTTCAGAGCTCGGGGAGGGAAGGGGGGGGGAGGAGAGAGGCTTAACCCCTTCAGGGACAGACCATTTGAAGACGTCAAGAGGAAGAAACCTGGGGAATCGAGGGGAGGGAGCGGCAGCAGGTGGCGAGTGAAAGGCTACAGCTTTTCTCCCCGGCTTGGTTCTCGGTGGAGAGGATTTGAGGAGCGAGCCTCCCTCTTGAGGACTCGCCAGAGCTCCGCTCAGACGACGTCTTTCACGAAAGAGAAAGAAAAAGAGAGAGGAGGAAGGCAGAACCCCCCAAAGGAAGGAGAACTGGGACCGGAGATGGTCGCAGTAGTCGTGCATCTGATGAGGGGGGGTGTCGGGATCCCCTTGCACCTGATGAAATATTTGCTTCTACAAAACCACACACACTGCAAGGTGTCAACCCATCTCTACACTTCAGAAGGTCTCCCTCGGCCCCGAGCGCCTTGCTTCCCGTCTTTCCTTACACATAGCCTGCCTGGTGCGCCCTAAGATGTGAGGAACTGCGCTGTGCCGTATTTCATTTTGCTTTCCTCAGGCTCAAAGGTGTGGGCTATCCCAAGTATCTCCCTCCATAGGTGGCTTCTGACTGGAACAGGGTGGGGGTGAGCTGGCCCCTCCAAAATATGAGAGAGAGGCAGCCCCACCTCTGTCCACAAGCGGTTCATGACCCAAGAGCTAGAAAATGAGGGAGACAGGATTTTGAGATGGATACCAGGAGGGGTGTGCCTTGCTTTTCCTCAGAACTGTTTCCTCCAACAGCAACTTAGGGCCAACACTACATTAAGAGGAAATGAAATAGCCATATCAGGTAGCAGATGTCTTGGGGTGACATGGGAAGACATACAAGTCTTAATTATTCCACTGTAAGAGGTATGGTGGCACTTCTGAATTTTCTACCTCATGTGCCCAAATAAGTTGACGAACCTTGAGCACTATGTACCTTGACGTGGGTACACAGTACCTAACAACAGCCAATTTATTTGGGTGTGCATCTGCCATTTGCTGCTTCATATCTGACCCAGACTTAGCAAACATATAACAAGTATTTCACCCAATAAAACGCAATTTGTGGTGAGAGGAGTTATAGAAGAAAGAGGCAAAAGGAGGAAAAGGTGGAGCAATATGTGTGTTGTATCGTTACGACTCTTCGTGACCCTATGTCCATGGAATTTTCTTGGCAGGAATACTGGAGTGGTTTGCCAGTTCCTACTCCAGGTGCCTACAGCACCTGGTATACCCTGGTGGTCTCCCATCCAAGTACTAGCCAGGGCCGACCCTGCTTAGCTTCCGAAATCAGGCAAGATTGGATGTGCTTAGGACATCTTAGGCAGCTGAGGTGCAGCAACCCCCTCCCCCAATGAAATCCCACCCCCAATTACTCCTCTGCTGCAAATCCAGTATCAACAGTTTTTGCTAGAGTCTCTGTGGAAGATACAGTCAGAAGGACAGCTTGGCAAACAAGCAGGGACAGAAGTGCAATAATATCAGCACAATTTAAGCATTCCACCACATGGTCCAGTTGTGGCCAAAGAGCATCTCTCATGCCACGTGTGGCCCCTGCCCCCCCAAAAACCTCTTTCCCTGAATTTTTCTCCCTTTGCAAACAAATAAATAAAAGTTTTAAAAAACAGAAACAGTTTAGTTGCTTCCAAAAGCCCCCCAGGACCTGCAATTTGCAACATGTCACAGTATGAAACTTAATGTTTGTCATCTTTTTAATTCAAAATGGGAAGTGGACCTCCATCCACCTCAGTTATTGTTCTTCAGTTTTTTACCTTTTAGCCAGTCCACTCAGCCCTCAGGTGATCTTCTGGAGAGAGAACACCTCTTGTCCTGCCCAAGTTACTTACCCATGAGATCATCTATCTAGCCTAGCACTGTCAACCCTGGCTGGCAGCCTCTCTCCAGGGTTTCAGATAAGCCTCCTTCCTATCCCCATCCAGCAGCACTGAAGACAGAATCAAGGATCTTGGAGGGCCACAATCTTCTCCAACCCGAAGGCTTCACTTTGTGAAGGAGGTTCAGATTCAGGGAATCAGAGGTGGCTTGGGGAACAGAGAAGGTACACTTGGCCCAACACTGCCTTTAAATTTAACACATTGCATTTGATGCAACGTTCCATGGACCACACACCCCACTTCATCTGATGCAGGTGCAACTCAAATCTCCTAGGCCAGTGGTGGCAAACTTTGGCACCCCAGATGTTTTGGACCACAACTCCCACAGTCCTTTGTCATTGGCAATAAGGCTTGGAATTCTGGAAGTTGTGGTCCAAAACATCTGGAGTGCTGAAGGTTTGCCACCACTGTCCTAGGCTATCATACACACTCTCAAATTACACAGCCCAAAGTCCAATGTTTTAAAGTACCAGCTTGCCGGTGAGTTTAGAAAAACCTTGGGCAACTTCAGAGATAAAACATTTGCTTGCACTACAATTTTTGTGAGCAGTACATGATAAAAGCTGTACCATGTCAGTATTTAAATAAAAGCATTTTACACTGAAGCTTTCAAATGACTTCTAATACTTTCTCAGGGATAACAAACTGGCTGCCACAAAAGCCCTCTCAGTGTATTTTCCCACCAGAATGAGCGCCTTGATAAAAGTGGGTTCAGAACCCAAAGGAGATGGTGGCAGCATGTCAGGCTTGTAAATTAGATACACGATTTTTCAGGAGGGCCAAAGGCGGCTACAATGAGCCAATGACGAAACAAACAGATAAAGGAATAAGAGAGGCAGAGAGGGAGGCAGAAAAGAAGCCTGGCGGTGAGGTCAAAGAGATTTCGAAGGGAATTATGTAAGTCCTCTTAACCAATATGCTCACGTGAACTGCCAGGACCTTTACAGTGCTCCTTTAATTGAATTTAATGTGTCGCTTTCATGCTTTTGCTGACCCAGTGGAAAGATGACATTGCGCCTGAGCTTTCCGCATGTGCCGGGGGTGGGGGGGGGAGGAGTGCAGGCTGCGACTTGGAGGTAGATGGAAGCTTCAGGCCATGCTTGCATCTTCCATGCTCCTTTGTGGTCTTAAGCAGCCTCTCTTGCAAGTTGGAGCTGCACTGACTTACAAGGCTTTCCAAGGTGTGTGTGTGTGGGGGAATTAGAAGCATGTATTAAAGAAAAGCCAATTCAAGATTAAAAGTCCACAGCTCTGAAGTTCCATGACTCCAGATGACCACTATTCAGTAATTTGGAAAGCATGCAGAGAACACATGTGATAAGAGAAGTACTGTATACTGGTTCCACCTACTCCAACATTGCTTTCATTACAGACAAGTGACGGCCTGCCAGAGGTGAGGCTGTGTTCTACAGGCATAAAGCTCACTATGTGCGGTAGAACATTATAAATGGGTGTTCTGGAACATGTGGACAGCCTCCAGTGATAAAGCAGCTTCCCCCTCTTCAGGCGGCCAATTTCCTATGTCTGCATATAAGGGGCAGAGCAGTAGCTCTCAACACACTTTCAGGACACATACCGGTACATTTAGCACCAACAAATGGCAGGCTGCTTTTATTTCTTCATCTCTCCCACTATTTCCTATCATGTTCCTTCTATATACAGATTCTTATTTCAGCTTCCTTGCTTTCTGTAAATCCTTGTTCTTCCCCCAGCCTCCCTTAAGGACCTCCTCATCCATGGTGGCAGCATCTGCCCTCCACCACCTTGGCCCCTCCTTTCCTCTGCAGTGATTGTGCTGTGATCAGATCCATGGTCACCTGACTGCTGTTGCCTGACATCTGTCACAGCATAGCAGTTGCACAGAGGAAACTTGGGAGCACCAGGACTAGTTCGCCTTTGAACCGCAATGAATTTCTCATGCGTTTCTGCAGGCTATAGAAGCGAACGCATAGGCCCCAAACTGAAATGTGTGAACACGTCTCTACTGCAAATTTGTGAATTAACAATGCCGTAGGACAACTAATGTGGTACAATGGTTAAATGGTAGGATTAAGGCGTTGGGGAGTCCAGATTTAAATCTCCATCCACCCATAAAGCCTACCTGGGCCACTCACTCTCTTTCAGTCTGACTAAGCTCATAGTTGTCTTACATTGTGTGGATAAGAGGTGAGGAGAGCTATGTATGCTACCTTGAGCTCACGGGGGGGGGGGTGTCACATGGAACATACATTTATGTAACAATACATAAACATTGCAGGGTACTGATAGAAGAAACCACGACTGAGGCTCAAACTTCCTTGTCTTCGTCAGACATCTTGGCATCCATGCTACCATGGTGATGGGCAGGAAAACCCCAGAGAGTCCTTCTACTTCATGAAGAGAGAACTTATCAAATATTTTCCTGGCTTCTCATTATAAATTCAAAATTCACGGAAATTGATATATCTGCATGGATACAATTATAATATCTTCATCTAGAAAGGTGCATTTATAATATCTTCATCTATACAACTATAGAATTGTACATAGAACTGCTCTTATTAGATGTTGCTAGTAGTTTTAACGACAGGCAATGCAGTCAGTGACCCAGACAGAAATGTGGTGTACACTGAGATTTGGGTGACTGAGAGCAAAGCCATGTAGCAAAAGTCAGGGCAACAGCCACCCCTAAAGAAGAGGGTACTACGAATTTTTGAGATTCACTGCACGGCATGGAACTGAGGATTGTAACACTGGCTGCTATAAACAAATAGAAGCATTTAAAATGTGGATTTTTTTCATACAGAATATAGATAGCAAAGATGAGGTGTAAATAACTAGTAAAGTTAATAAATGGAGACCAAGGAATCATAAAACACATTTAATTCAGAAATCTGGAAATTATACTTTGTATAAGGAGAAATGGAAAGCGCAGATTGTTACAGCTACTCATTCAGGGTAAATAAAAATAGGAAAAGAAATGCAGGAAGTAGTCTTAGATACAATTCTAGATGCAACCCCGACACCATTATTGAAATCTATAATATCCCAAGTCCATATAGCCACAAAGCTATCCAGTTTCCACTATAGGAGGAACAAGGAGGAAAACAATACAGAGTTATACTTGTGGCACATTACAATTTTATTGAACAAGATAAAAAGCATGCCAAAAATACTCTGAGAGAGATAAAAAAAATCCAAGGCCTTGCATTAGCTTGAAAACATAGCGGGATGCAGTAAGGCAAGAAAAGATTAAATCACAAGTTCTATTTTGTTCCCATCATATTAAAAAAGTAAACAAAATAATCTTCCATCCCAGCAGCCAAAAGCTCTGTGCTTTAGACACGCTCATTGAACTGAGATTTCTGAACCCAGTGTCTTCTGCCTTCAGAGGGTTTCCTTCTAGGGATCCTGATAGGGCTGCCAGGTGTAATTGACACTTGTTTCTTTCAACATGGTGAGTTTTTTTTCCCTTCACAGGCAGCAATGCCTTTCAAGAGCCTTTCATCCTCTTGCAAAGCTTCTCCGTTAAGGAGCTTTTTGAGCCAAACTGGAAGGATAAGGCTGGAATTGCAGTTGGGGAGTTTTGGGAGGGGGGATCATTAATCTGACCTTTTATTTCCATTCACAAGCAACTTTTGGACAGGCGGTTTTGGCTTCCTTTGATTCCATGGAAGGCAACTCACATCTTGATTTAACTTAAAAGGAGTCGGTAATGAAGACGGTCACATCCATGTGATTCTTTTTAAAACTGTGTATCTGGAGATTTCACAAATTTGTGGTTTTAAACTAATGATTTAGTAAGTAAGTAAGTAAGTAAGTAGTGGTGGTGGAGTTGGTCACAATACTGGACAGATTTTTACCACTACATGAAATGTATGTCAAACCAAAAAGGTTGTTAGCAACCCTAATGGGATGTTAATGGGCACTTAAACGTTGCCATTAATGTGCAAAATAATGCTCTTGTTCCTCACTGATGGGTCTTCAATGACACAGAAAACAGGTATGACTCCTGCATTCAACACCCTAATGAATATAATTCTAGCTCCCAAGACACAAAGAATGCTATTGGGATAGCAAGAGGAAGCAGATGTTGAGGACATTATGAATAAATTCAGAGAGCACAAACATTGTGAATGCATCAGTTGCTCTAAGGAAAGCTCAGGAAGATCCATTAACTAGTAAGTGCTAGTCCATTGTGTTGCCATGAAAAAATGCACATAACAACTGCTGGCTTGTTGGCATTTTCATCATTCTCTCCTGCTGGACTCATGACAGTTACTTGGCTTTTTATCACAAACCTCTCTAAGGTTCTTGCAGTTATTTGTGGAGCACATTAATGGAATCCTCACACTGGAATCCTCATATGTTCTGAGTTTTTTGCTCATTGATGCTCCATTACATTAACCTTTGTTCTAGTAGCTCCATTTAAAAAATCTGATTTGGGAAGACAACCTAAGGAAGGATTTTCTCAGGGAGTTTGCCCCTGTGTAAAGGCAATTTAGATTTAAGGGAAAGTGGAATGTGATTCTACTTCTCCCAAAACTGCCTAAGAAGATGCATTCTCCTTCTTTATAAATATACACATTTCCATCAGATATTAATATGCCTCCAATGCATGTTGCTGCATTGGAGGCATATTACTAACATTATATTTGGTTATTATACTACCAAATACAATGTCCAGAAATATGATAAATTTTGAAATATTGGTTCCCTGAGTGCATCTACATCATGAAGTGCCAGCCCTCTCCTACCTGTACGTTTAGGTTCTGCTAGGGTTCAACATAAAGTGTTCTGCTTATATACCACCCCGTACCATTTCAAGTAGGCTCTGAGCGGTTTACAGTTTTTAATTACAGTATGCAGGCTACACATTGCCACCCCCCTCAGGAAACTGGTTACTCATCTTACCGACCTTGGAAGGATGGAAGGCTGAGTCAACCATGAGCCGGCTATCTGGGGTTGAACCTCAGGTCGTGAGCACAGTGTTAGCTGCAGTACGGACACTTACACTGTGCCACAAGGCTCCTAAGTTTAGTGCAATCTAAAAAGTATTCCAATGACACATAAATACACCATTATTTAGAGGCAATAGTCTTACTTACTTACTTACTTACTTACTTACTTACTTACTTACTTACTTACTTACTTACTTACTTACTTATGTCCTGTTAGTGCCATGCACTGTTCTGGGTGGTTTATAGATGTTAAAAAGTATGTAATAATATGTTAAACTTCAAGAGGCTGAACTGTACGAGTAAAACACGGAATGTGAGGCAAATAAACAACTATCAAGCAGGATAAATAAAAAGGGAGAAAAATGCACCAGGCAGGATCGTCAAAAAGGCCTGTCTATAGAACAGTGTTTTAAAGTGTCTTTTAATTAAGAGGAGGGAAAGAGCAAGGGAAAGAGGTTGGTTCCAAAGAAATGGAACCACCGCAAATAAGGCTCTACTAATGGTGGATGATTTCCTGGACTTCTTTGGAGAGGCCACCTAGAGATGCATGGCCTTGGCCCTATATATAAGGGTATAGATATTTTAGGCTTTTATATTTTACATAAAAGCTCTATCTTTTAAAATACAGTGCCCATCTCTGTATTCAAGCCAAAGAACCAGTGTTGTGCAAGTCCGTGGCCACGTGGCTGGCATGGCTGCACGGAAACAGTTTTACCTTCCCGCTTTTTATGGTGGTACCTATTTATCTACTTGTAAAGTAGATCAGTAGTTAAGTAATCCACAAGTAAAGCTTACTATCCCTTTTCTCTGGCAAGACAGGAGCACCGTATCACATACATTAAACGTGCATTTTTGTTTTGTTTTTGGAAGAATTGAATTATCTTTTGCAGAGGATAACCATCCTATGGAATACCGCTTTTCAGCATTTTAAGAGCTAACTCATTTATGGGACATTAGGAAACAGAAGAAAAGGATATCAGCTGGAGAGAAGAGAAGCCAGAATGGTACTTAAAAGTAAAAGGATCCAACTCAATTCATGCTGGCTCAGAATCTATCTAGAATAAATCTTGTATATTAAAGGAGAATGGAGTATATGAGAATAGTTTAGGTAAGCGCCCATTTTGAATACAAATGTTGCAGTGGCTTTTTATTACAGCACTATCTTTGGAAGCATGCAGTGTTTCTTGACCCTTATAATTATGCACCAATGACTCATCAGATTTGCTGGCAGATTAGCACTACATTATCCTTGGGATGGCATCAGCACTTCCAAAACTGGGCAGTTCCACTTGCTTCAATTCAGATTTTCTTCTTCATTTTTCTCCCACACTCTCCCGTGCTCAGAAATATTACTCAGAGCTCAAATAAACTGCAGTTTATCTACACAACTTTCTTACTCTCTGTACTCTGGGGGAACTCTTTATGGAGAGGTACGTTTTGCCTTCCTGAATCATAACTGGAATGATACAGTATTTCCTAGACTTCATAAGCTGGACCACACAGAGTTCTGGTGTGGGTGGATATAATTCGTTCCCATATTCAAAGTAAGCATCAGGGTCAAAATATTTATGTGTACAACTCTAAAAGAGGCTTACACTGAGAAATGTGCAGCTGAGATAAGAATGGACTCATGGCATGTACTGTGGCCAAATCGAAAGGCAGAGAGAGAGAGAGAGAGATTTAGATGACCTCATCTTTTTTTACATTTATTGAATTATGTACCTTCACAGAGTTGATCTGGAGAGGACAAGGAAGACAACTTGCAGCCCCAAAAGTTCAGGTCACAATTCATGGCTCTTTCTTTTTCCCATCTTCCTCCCCCCCACACACACACACACCTCAAAGCAGTTCTATGAAGCGGGTTAGGGTATGAACAGTTCGTACAGCACACCTCTTCCATATCCATAAAAGCTTCCTAGGGAAGTGAAATCATACCTGCTGACCATACACCCACATGGCAATGCACACTGTTCCATTTCTATGAATAGGCAACCAGTAAGTCAGAGATCTATTCTTGTAGATATGGCCAGTTTATGGATACTTGTTTTCCATCCAAGGAATGTACAACTCAAGATATAGTAAGATCAACTGCCATATAAAACATATAGAGTCGCTGCACAGTGGGTTTTTTTTTACTGATAAAGCTAGAAGACACCAGCATTGTAAACATGTGCTTATTATTTGTTTGTTGAACCCCAAACTTTGAGAGCCACCTTGATTTATTCTCTTCTCCAACCACCTGTAATAAAATCAATGGACAGAATCCCTTTCATCCCTTTGCCTGTGCAACCACCCATTGCACAATGACCCACTGCATAAACATAAACAACATTTGCTTCAACAGTGCAATGTACAGTAGCAGCAAGGCTAAGGCCACAAGACATTTCTAAGCAGAGTAATATACATGCCCAACATTAACAGGATAAAGGCTTGTGATTTTAGCTTGATTTCTCAGTGGTACTCATATATCAAACATTTTGGTAATCATATGATCAGGAAAGCATTATGGTAGGTCTGGGAAAATATCCAGAAACAAATATATAGAAAGATACCAGGTTGGGTCTCTTACACAGAAGCATTTATACAACCAACACTGATAAAGGGTTAATAAATTATTGAGATATCAAGATGCATTAAAGAACGAAAGAGAGCTAAATACAGAGAAAGAATAAAAAAAAACAAAATGGTGCCGTTAGACTGGCAGATGAGATCACAACTGCACTCGAGTTTTATTAAGGACAAAAAAGATGGTTTTTATGAGCAAAAACTGAATTTGGCAGGTTATTACTAGGAACTGAAGGAAAACTGTTCAAAATGTATGAATACATGCTAGAGTGTAAGACTAAGGATGAAATTGTGAAATACTGTATGGTTACATGGGCACAAATAGAGAGCATAATATTGAGCTAATGCATTGGACACAGTTTTGGGAAAGTAATGTAAAATATACAAAACAGTGAGTTTGAAAGATGTTTTATAGGTGGTACATGACACCACAAAATTTAGCTAAAATGTATTGAAATGTATTGGATATATACTGGAAATGTAAGTGTAAAGAAGAGACTTTTTATCATATATGGTGGACATGTGATGAGGTAAGGACATACGGGAGAATCGTGCACGAAATATTACAAAAAATGTTGAGTTACATTATCCAATACAAACCTGAAATATTTCTAACCCTAAAATAAAATAAAATAAAATATTTTTGCCAGAAATCAAAGATGGCAAGGTGAAACATTTACTAATGCACAATAGCAAGAATCTTATTTGCTAAATGTTTGAAAACAGCGGAAATACCCAACTGAAAAGAACTTTCGGAAAAATGCTTTGAAATGGCAGAGATGGATATATTATCAGAACTGTTGAAAGAAAAAGACTTACAGAATGCAAAAGAAAGCCAGAAACCACTCTACAACTTTTATGAAAAAGAAATCTGTAACTAAATTGCTCCAATACTATAACAGATACATAACTGTCATTGTGAAAATAGTGATAATATAAACATGCCATGCAACAATCTCCTTTTTTACCTATAGAATCCTAACTTGTTACCCATCCTTGTTAGCTACCTCTTTATGTATGGAAATTAATTTTTTTTAAAAAAAGAATGGTGTATTCTTTGAAATAAAACCAGGTAACTCAACAAAGATAGAAATTTGAGCAAAATGGCTTCCCTAATTTCTGCCTTGAAGCACAGGCAGTTCTTTTGGTTTCAGTCAAAGATAATCTGTCTCAGGAAAGACACAATCAGCTCTTCCACTCAAGGAGCAAACAAAGGAATAATGACCTTTCCTTCATGGTAATTTTGATAAAATATAATTCACAGATTGGTCACTGTATTACAGTATTTCATTTAGAATTCGTACTGAAAAATCAATAAAATGTGTTTAGCTTAACCTACATTAGCACTTTTATAACTACAATTCAAACCACTCTTGCTAGAGAATAAGCCCCACTGAACCCAGAAGGATTCCTTTCTGTCATTCCATTGTACACATCTAAACAAAAATTACAGGTGATATATAAAAGTTTCCGTTTTTTATTATATACTTCTGGCTCTTCTCTCCTCATTTGAGGTGGCTACAATTAAAAGCTTTTGCTTCCATTTTTAAATAACTGCTCCTTCTCATCACACTTGAACCTTAATCCTGCTTAATTACAACTAAGATTTATCAGGCATTCAATGCAGTGGCAAGCTGCCTAGATGCCCTAAGTACATCCAATCTCTCTTGATTTTGGAAGCTAAGCAGGGTCGGCCCTGGTTAGTACTTGGATGGGAGACCACCAGGGAATACCAGGTGCTGTAGGTGCCTGGAGTAGGAACTAGCAAACCATTCTAGTATTCTTGCCAAGAAAACTCCATGGACATGGGGTCACAAAGTCGGTCACAACTGTAACACACACACACACACACACACACACACACACACACACACACACACACACACACACACACACACACACACACACACACACACTGCAGTGGCACAACTAGAGTTTGGAGCACCCAGAGACAAAGTCAGTTTTTGCGCCCTCTCCTCCCCCGCAACCGTGTCTCACCCACCCAGCAAGGGGGACCAGATCCTGGGGGGAACAGTGGGAGAGGGGAAGAAGGGTCTCTCCTTCTCATGCCCTCTTTGTGGGTCTCCTTTCCAGTTAAGGCTGTCCTGTGCAAACCGCACAGCGTGCGGATAGCACCAAGCAGGCAATGTTTCCCCCCCCCCCCCAAACATCACCTCCGTAGCATGGTTCCCTCTCCTCCTTTCCCCTGGCTAAGGATTCGTGAAACCATGTGAAATAAAAGTTTTTTATTTATTTTTATTTATTTAAAATATTTTTACCCCACCTTTCTCCTTAAAAGGGACACTTTAGTTCACACAGATTAGGTTTCCATGTTGAGTACTGTGTCCAGCGGTAGACACTGCATTTTAAGAAAAATGCAGACAAACTGGAACAGGTTCAGAGGAAGGAAACAAAGGATGATCAGGGGATTGGAAGCCGTGCCAAATGAGGAAAGACTAAGGAATTTCAGCATGTTTAGCCTATATTTAAAAAAAAAACTGAAGGGGGGATATGTTATTCTTCAAATACTCAAAAGGTTGTCATATAGATAAGGATTGAGGGATCTCTTCTCAATTATTCCAGAGCGCAGGACAGGTAATAATGGGCCCAAGTTACAAAAAGCTAGATTTTGACTGAATGTCAAGGAAACATCCTACGTGTTAGAGCAGTACAGCAATGGAACCACTCACCTCAAGAAGGGGTGAACACTCCAGCTATGGAAGCATTAAGGAGAAACCTACATAGGCCACATGTTAGACATACAGTGGTACCTTTGGATAACGACTGCCCCAGATAACAAATTTTTCGGATAACAACTGCAAATTTCCAGGTATAGGACTGCCTCTGATAACAAATTTTCCCGATGGGTTGCCTCGGATAACGAATCATAATTCTAGGTATAGGTCTGCCTCGGATAACAAATTTTCCTATGGGCTGCCTCGGATAACGAATTTTCCCTATGGACTGCCTTGGATAACGAATTTCCAGCATGCATCAGTAAAAAAGAGTTATCCAGGGTGGCATTGCATCTGTACCTTTAAAGTGCACTTTATAAAGAGTTTTGAGCAAAAAAACAGGTCTGTGCCTTTTTCCTAGGCTCCGGAATGGATTATTAGGTTTCCCATTCATTCCTATGGGAAACTGCGTTTCGGATAACGATGAGATTCGGATAACGAGTAACCTCGGAGAACAAATTACCATCATTATCCGAGGTACCACTGTACTTTCACTTGGATTTATGCACTAAACAGAGGGTTAGATTTGATGTCATCATAGACCCTTCCAACTCTTATTCTATGATTGAGAATTGAAGCAAAAGCCTCTAATGGAATGGAGAGGGAGACCTGCTGAGCCCAATGACTGCTCACATAATTATGAAACATATTTTATTGTTACCTTTGAATGCAGCTATTCCCGGCATAAGAATCAGGTCCAGGGAAGGGATTTCAGTACAGTGGCAATGATTAATGGCAGCAAAACTAATCCTAAAGAGAGACATTGCAATATATGGCAGACAAAAATCAAAGGAAAACAAAACAAAACAAAAGACAGCACCTTAAAGATTAACTTTCATATTTTAATGTAACGTTTCGGGGACATGTCCACTTCTTCAGACATATAGCAGCAGAATGAGATGTGTAATGTGGGTGGGTTGCTGGGGAATTATTGGAAATAATGAGCTGCAAAATAGTATTTCCTAGTAAAGGAGGTCAGATCTTGTTTTCAACATTCTCACTATTTTCTGTAGCTTGCATCACCATTTTTAACATTTACCAAAAGTTTAGCTGGAACAAAATGAAAATAGAACTCCTAGAGTCATACCTTTATAGGCCTGATCTACAGCTCAAGTCATGCCTATAAACATTTACAGAGGCAAAATTTGGCTTTTCAGAACTAGCTGACTTGTAAAATGTGTTGATAGCCTGACAGAGCCACTATAGTTTCTTGGTAAAACAAACCTGAAAATTTTAGTGCCTTGAGCTTAAAAACAAACAAGTACCTGACTGATGCACTAGAGAAACACACTGATTCCCCCCCCCTTCCAAAGCTTTCCAGCTGGAAAGGATTAATTTGCCCCATTATCAGTGTCTTCTTTCCATTACAAAGAAAGTATAAACTTCTAATTTAAATTGCAATGAGGAAAAGCTAAGGCCCCAGTACCCTGCTAATCTGGAATGTATAAATGAAATTGTAGGTATTTGAGATAAATGAATTTGCTTGGCAAAATACAAATCAATTAGATGAAATTAGTTTTGTTGAATCTAACACACACTCTCAAACACACAGCATGGGAGGGAGTGTAAATTCACTTCAGAGTTGCAAGGGGGGACGAATAAGCCTACATAGAAAATCCTTCCCCCCCAAAAAAAAAGTAACAAGGAGACAAAGAACATTAAAAATAAAATAGAGCTTCAAATATAACCATGCTGCTATAGAGTTAAATTACACACACACACACACACACACACACACACACACACACACACACACATTAATAAAAAACAGGTTGTGATAGCAGAAGGGATTATGAAGTGCTCCGGAAGGATTTCTCCAAACTTGGAGAATGGGTAGCAAAATAGCAGGCGCATTTTAGTGTAAGAAAATGTAAAGTAATGCACATTGTGGCAAAAAGAAATCAACACTTCAGTTATCAGCTAATGGGGTCAGAGCTGTCCATGACGGACCAGGAAAGACATCTCGGTATGCTGGTGAACACTTTGATGAAAGTGACAATCCAGTGTGTGGTGGCGGTGAAGAAGGCCGATTCCATGCTAGGGATAATTAAAAAGGGGACTGAAATTAAACAGACAATATTATGATGCCATTATATAAACAATGGCTACACCTGGAGTATTGCATACAGTTGTGGTTGCCACATCTCAAAAAATACATAGTGGAACTGAAAGAAGTGCAGAAGAGAGCGACAAAAATGATTACTGGGGCTGGGGCACCACCCTTATGAGGAAAGGTTACAGTGTTCCAGACACGTTAATATGGGAAAAAGGTGCTGGCGAGGGGGGGGGGATGATTGAGAGTACAAAATTGTGCAGAGGATGGATAAAGAAGACAGAATCTCACATAATACCTGAATCAGGGGTCATCCACTCAAATTGAGGCTTGGGAAAGTGAGAAGGTACAGAAGAAAACAATCCTTTCCTCAGTGTTTTGTTAGTCTCTGGAACTTCCTGCTGTAATGCCATCTGGCCTAGAGGCCTATAAAAGGGGACTGGACTAATTTCTGGAGGAAAAGTCCATTGCAGGTTGCAAGCCATGATGGGGATGTGTGTTATCACCAGGTTTAAAAGGGGGAAACCTCAAAGGGGAATGGTATCAGAAGACAAGCATCTAGTTGTTTCATGTGCTCCCAGAGGCATCTGGGGGGACCACTGTGAGATACAGGAAGCTGGACTAGGTGGGCCCTTGGCTTTACCCAGTAGGGTTCTTCTTATGTTCTTATGAGTTACACCATGCCAGATGAAAGTGTATTCTGCAAGAGGAATTTTAGTGTGCAACTGAATACAACATATGCAGAGTAAAATAATTTGTGAGGTCAGAAGTGGTAGAGATCAAGTCAGAAGAAATGGCATGCTCAAATAATGAGGTATCTGGGTTTATCTTTTAGTTTCCAAATGTGCCATTTTTCCCACCTGAATACATGTGGTTCTACTGGACATTTTAAAAAAATCCCTTTTGTATTAATGGGGTTAAGACAAATGAATAACCATTCTGAACCCTGTTGGGGTTTTTGTAAGTAAACCTGCTGCTGTCCTAATGATAGGCCAGAATTCATAGACCTGAAGCCCTCCATTGCTCTTGTTTGTAAGCTAAATCATTTTGGAAAAGACTTTAGTGGAAACTACCAATCACCCTTCTTTTTTAATTAGTAGAAGGAGCTAGACAGAATGTTTAAAGGTGTGTCCAAAATTCTCTTCACCTAGGAAGTGTGTCCAAAATTCTCTTCACCTTGGAGTCATTCTTGAGAACTGAGACTATATAATAATAACAATAAACTTTATTTTATATACCGCCCATGTTTAGAAGTCCCTCCCGCAAGAAGCCAAGCTGGCCCCATCTTTGCTGTCCTTCCAACAAGCAGCTGAAGACCTTTCTTTTCAGACAAGCTGTTCAGTGACCTTTAAATGGATTGTTGTGCTTTACGATTCTGAAAGTGTACTTGGTGTTGCTTTTGTTTACCATGCTTTAGTGTGGTATTTGCTTGACCATTTTTAATATTTCTATACTTAAATGTTTCTAGTGTTCAGTAGTGTCTTTTGATTAACGTAAGCCAGTCTGAAGAAAGGCAGGATAAAAAAATATTTGAAATGAATAAATGTCCTCTCCCTAGAAATATGAAAACGCATTTCGATTGACTTACATGTCTCACTTGAGATAGCTGTGGTGATGACACACAATGGGTGGTCTAATATAAACTGAGGGGGGGGCACAAGATGCATACTCTGGTTACCTGGACACATTGCTTAGTATTTCTAAGGGTCGAGCACTGAAGTCTGGCCCATCATTTGGCAGCTGAATTTCTAGTGTCATCAGTGGGATTAAAGCAGCCTAATGGTGTGCAGTACTGCAAGCCACATCTTTCAAAATTCATATATTAAGCATTAGCAAGGGATATAGAGAGAATTAGTTCCAGAAGTGTGAAGGCAAATAACTGGAGCCTGTAATCAGCAACAGGCTACTTTTCCAGTTCACATAGAGATTATATTCAATGCTTAATTTTCATTGCTACCTCTCAGTCTGCATTCTGTAAACGATCCTCTTCTTCAGCCTCCTTGCTAGTAAGTAATGGGTTAGTCAGTGCGTTGTGATTTATTAAATCTGGTTGTTGTGATTTGCATTTTAATAGCATATGTATAATGCTTAGCATGCCTATGCCCCCCCCAAGCAGCATATAAATAAATTTTAACTAAAGAAATTAACTAACTAATTTAAAGCAGAGGTACAGCTTAAATGGAAATCAGAAACCACTTGGATTTGAATGCTTAAAATAATCCTGTATATTTAAAAATTGCTCATGTAATCACACCAACCAAAAGTTAACATAGTTCTATAAAGAGCAAAAAGAAGATATGGAAGATTCAGATCCGCTGCTACAGAGTACATGTAGACACCTGAACTTTAAATTTAAACCATTTTTAATCTTGGCTAGCCGTCATGGTTTCCAACAAAGACTCTTGACAACTACAGATTTATGTGGCCATTGATGAGACCTGCATACAATTCTCAAATCCCTGAAGAGATGGATAATTCTCAGGGTCCCTGTCTAGTTAAACTAGATTTGAAGATGTTTAAACATGCATGTTTAATCGGAATGGCAATGAGTGTTCAAGCCAGTTTGTGCGGATGTCATAAACAGAACAGCAGGGTGCCTTACTAATGGTGGGCATATGGCAAAGTTCACTGGAGACATTCATGAACTAAATCCATTCTTCTCTCTTCCCACTCCAGCTTGCCAGACATTTATTATCTTGCTATATGCTGCTACTGTTGAGACGGTTGTATACATCTATAATGAAATAAATAAAATCAAAGCAAAAATACTTTCATTGTGTACATCGGTTAAAGCAGTTCATTAAGAAAAGCTAGCTTTTACAAATGGTGTATAAGACGAAAACGCTAAGGATTCTATGCAAACTATATTTCTCTCTGCTTGTGATTGCCATGGATGCAAATATGTGTGCAGGAAATAGAGAAACAACCCCAAATCATGACAACATAAGTATACTTAGAGAGAGCGCATGTGAATATAGGATCATGGCAACAGCATTTGACAATTACAACTTAATTCATCCTCAAGAGATATAGTTATTTGAAAAAAGATTTCTGCTAGCTTACTTTGACTTCACTAGTTCACAGAAAACACTTCTAACAGGATTCAACATGATTCCCTCAAAACCACAGCTATGTAAAAAAGAAACATTCCTTCGAACAACACTGCAACACATGAAAAGATTTTGCAGCTCTCCTGTTTTTGTTTTTGTAATTCAGAAAAGTCAAAAGGCTAAGAACAAGAGGGAAGGGAAAAGCTCAAAGTATGATTTAAGAAAGCAACTGTCTTATTAGCGTTCAAATTACTGTCATACAGACACTTTCAACACAAAGTTAGGGTACCTTTTTATATAAATTTAAGGCAGCTCAAGTAACTGGATGGTCCACACTGGACAGCATTGCCTACCACGGCTACACATTTGAAATATTGTGCATATATATTGCTCTCTGAAGGTTAATTATATAATCCATCTTAAAATCCAAGGAGCCAGAAAAATGGAAAATATGATAAAATGGTTTATTACTGACTCCTCTCTCTATGACAGATAACTCTTTTAGGTCCTTCATTTTAAGGCATTCCATTGTCATGATGAACAGAACATTATCTATACAGTTTTTTACTTCTTATGATTGGTTGTGCCAACCCCATTTTACAACAGTTGGCCTCCAATCTTACCTCGATTAACTTTCAATTGCTGAGACAAAATGATTCTTGTTAAGAAGTTAGTAGAAAGTGGGATAGATAGTGCTACTGTTAGGTGGATTTGTAATTGGTTGACTGATCGCACCCAAAGGGTGACGATAAATGGCCTCTCTTCAGCTTGGAGAGATGTGACCGGTGGGGTGCCCCAGGGTTCTGATCTGGGTCCAGTGCTGTTCAATATCTTTATTAATGACATGGAGGAAGGAATTTTGGAGGTTTTTAAGCACAGGCTGGATGGCCATCTGTCAGAAATATTGTGATGGGATTCCTGCATGGCAGGGGGTTGGACTAGATGGCCCTTGAGGTCTCTTCCAACTCTATGATTCTATGATTCTATGATTCAAAATGCTGGCTGTGGCACGTTTATATGTATCCTAAGAGAAGAGCACATAGGTTGAATAGAAAAAGTCTGTTGCAGAGAGTGCATGTTATGTGTGAGCATATTTCTGTTCCCCTGACAAGCTCAGGGTTAAATGAGTCCAGGCATTAGAGTTTCTGAATGTAGGAAGAACAAGGATTACTCTGTCAAAACATCACACCTTTATTCACATTAGAAGCCTTTGATGATGACAGGGACCATTTGTCTTTAAGAAGACTTGGTCTGACTACAAGTTAGCACAATAGCTACAGAGAACAAATCTCTGAGAAAATATGACCTTTCACAGCAACTTTTGGCATCTTGGCCAGCTACTCTCACCAACAGTACTGAACTTACTTTTACCCTGTCAAAGAGCAGAGAACATTCACACTAAGCCACAGTCTTCTGCTGTGATAAACGTGCCTTGGATTCGTCTTGTTTACTTTGGTTCACTCTAAATCGTACACTGTTGTGTGGAACTAGCTTGTACAGCACAGGTTAAGCCATGGGTGTCTCATTCGGGTCCCCCCCCCCGAAATGCTACAGTGAACAAACAAACCGAAGCTGAAAGGAATGAAGCAAGTCCAGAGATGAAAAAAAATAATGTTCCCTTTCATTTCAGGAAATGTTCGTAATTCAAGAGGCATACATACGTATACATCTAAGTGCTCTGTTTCCTGCTGGCGTAACCGCACTCCCCTAAGCTATTCAGGCATGGCTAGGCCAGAAGCAGACAGATGACTATACTGTCTGGTCAAGAGAAGCCGCTGGATTCAAAACCATCATGCAGTTGCAGAGTTTCAGCAATGAGAAAGCAAAGCAAAAACAAAGTGTTCTGCTTATATACCGCCCCATACTACTACAAGTAGTCTCTGGGCGGTTTACAATTTTAATTACAGAGTGCAGGCTACACATTGCCCCCCCCCAGCAAGCGGCAATATCCGAGCAAAATACTGGAAAGAAAGGATATTAGCAAAACAGAAACAGGCTTGCATAAGTGAACAAAGGAAGATACTTGATATTGAATCCTTTCATTCGTCCATCTAGCCCAGCTTATCAACTCTGACTGGCAATGGCTGAGTGTTAAATATACCCAGCGGGGCCTAAAGCTTTGGGTGGTCTGCAATAGTAAAAGACCTGAAAGCTTACAGGAATCCTAAGAAATTTAGGAAATGCATTTTTTTCTAAATAATACTTATATTTTTACTAGTTTTAAGCACAGGGAACTTTCTATTGCCAACTATCATACAAGAATACGCAGGTGTACGTGTCATATAGTTTTTAAGGTTTCTTCATCCACACACTAGAACCATTTCCCCCTATGTCTTACGGCCACAAGCAACTACTTTCTCAAACAGCTGTTGTATCAAGACCACACAATGCTTTTTTATTTCCTATCTTTTGCCAAACGTGTCCTTGACAAATGAGTTCCACGGAAAAGAAGCATCTCTATGAATATAATGAAACAAGTAAATACTAAGGAAAAAGCTATTTTCTTAGAACATAGGTATGGTAGGAAAGGAAATAAGAGGATGAATCTGCAGGTTGTCTGGAAGGATTGCCTGGAGTGTTGGTGTTGACCAATGGGTGACACCCAACTCTAGCTGGCCTTTCCATCTAAATCTGAAGAACCGGTTTCAGTTCTAGATCAGTGGCCAGTGTCAGTAGTGCACAGTATGAGGCCAAATAAACTGAAACTTAATCCAGACAGGCAACTGGTGCTTTCTGTCAGTTGAAAGGCAGATCAAGAAATAGGGATTCAACCAGTGCTGGATGGGATTACTCTCTGAAAACACAGGTGTGTAACTCAAGAATCTGGATTTATCTCTGAGCCTGGATGCCCAGGTTTAAGCGGTGGGCAGGAGAGCATTTGTACAACTGAAACTACTTGCACCATTGTGTGCCCATCAGCCCCTTCGCTGGCACAGCCAGGGTTCCCAGTTAATGAGTCCATGGACCCCAGCTCAGCTTCGTGACTCATCTCAGTTTTTTATTAAGAGTTACAGCAACACTTCCCTCTGCCTTTCCCCCCCACAGCCCCATAGAGTTGAGTTCCAGTCTCTAAACTATTTGTCAGCTCAGGGGCCCAGTTAGTTTCACCAAAATTGCCACAGTGGGCAGGTTCCAGAAAGCAGGAAAGAGGGGAAAACTTAGGGCAAGGATGCACCGCTTTTAGAGAAGACTTGCATAAGTGAAGATAAGAACACAAGAACTGTTTCTACATCTTGCCTCTCCCAATCCGTTCACACACTTGCCACACCAGAACTATGAGAGTCTTCTAGGCTAATGTTGCCTTGTCTATGGAGGTGGCTGAACTCTCTGGTGCCTGCTTCTGTCACAAGCCAATACACCTGGAGAGGGGGACAGCTTCTGGCAGACTCCCACACATCCGCTCCTCCCCGCATAGGTAGCAGCGCCTTATCTTCTCAATTCTGATTTTGTATTCTCTTTGGTCCTTTCCCCCTCCAGCAGTCTCTCATCAGGACACTGTCTCTCCTGGAGCTGCAGGGACTCCCTCCATCCAACCTGTTACTGAAACATTTCAGCCTCCTCCAAACTGCTGCCTACCTGTGGGCTGGGGCCAGGCAGCTCACTAGGTATACATGCCTGACCCCCTCACAGCCATCTGTGCCCATTCCTGGAGATGTATGATCTGACCATGGTGATATATGTCTTAGGGCCTTTTACACAACCTCTAAACTCCGCCGCAAATGGCTCCCAGCTCCGGAGCTTAAAATTGTTTACCTACCAGCTCCAGAGTTTACTGAAAATTAAGTGCGACCACGCTCACTTAAGCGCATCCCAGCGCACTTTTCATGTACCTGCTCTCCGAGGGTGAAAAATCTTGATGTGGATGTGCCGGGCTCTCCTCGCTTCTTTTCGTTGTTGTTTTTTGCCTCCCGCCCCTTTAAGAGAAGGAATCACAACGATGGGGCGGCGTCCACCGGCATTCTTTTGTCCCTTTTTTTCTCCCTCCCCTCACGCAGCCAGCAGCCAGGAAGTGCGGAGGGGTGGGGACGCAGGAAGAGCGACAAACCCCTAAGATCTCTGGTCCGAATTTAAGGGACCAGAGGATCTTAGGGGTCGTGTAAAAGCGCCCTTAGTTACATCCCAGTAGGAGTATTATAATGCCTTCTATGTTAGTCTGTCTCTGAAAAGTGTCGATTACAGTGGTGCTGAACCTTTGGCACTCCAGATGTTTTGCACCACAACTCCCAGAATTCTGAGGCTAAATTGAAAATGACAAAGAACTGTGGGGGTTGTAGTCCAAAGCATCTGGAGTGCCGAAGGTTAACTACCACTGATCTATCTAGCAGCTAACTTATAAAGCCCTAAACAACTTGGGTGCAATCTAGTTCAAGGACTACAACTCCCTTTATAAGTTTGCTCTGGTGATAAGATCACTGAGAGAGGCCTTGCTCTCCACCGATTTCACACATGCATTCATAGTTGCTCTATTGTTACTCCCAGACTTTGGAACTCCCTTCCACAGGAGGTCAGACAAGCTCCAACTTTGCTGTCCTTCCATAAGCAGGCAAATGCCTTTCTTTTAGTAGGGTTTTTAAATTGATTGTTGAGCCTTACTGATTTGAATGTATTTTTGTGTTGATTTTGTTTACTTTTTTAGTGTGGTATTTGTCTGATCCTTTTTAGTATTTGTTTAAGTTTTAGCTTTAAATATAGCTAAACAGCCATATGGCTCTTTTGATTGCGTATATCACCTTTCTGTCCTTTTTAAGGAAAAAGGTAGCGTACAATATTTTGAATAAATAAATACAGCAGTACCTTGACTTACGAATTTAATTCGTTCCGAATGCATGCTCTTAAGTCGAACTACTCTTAAGTTGGGGTACCTATCTAAAAAATTGAAAAAATAAGTTAAAAAATGAAAACTTGAAAAAAAATATGTAAGTCGAGCAGACCATATCTAAAATTTGTAAGGTGGCAGTTAAAATGCCACATTTTTCTGCTCTTAAGTCAAATTGCTCTTAAGTCGGGCTGCTCTTAAATCGGGGTACCACTGTATACTGGATCTGCAGAATCCAGGAACATCTCTTGGAAATGATTTTGCTCTGCAAGAGAGCGCCTCCCCATAGTGGAATGAAGCAGATTATTTTGCCCATTCCTCATGACCAGCAAAATAGGGGTTTTTTCTCTCCCTTTCTATTTATGTCTATGTAGTTTTCTGACTAGCTGTTGGCAAAATAAAAGGAGAAGAGGAAGAAATGGGGGAAAGCCCAATTCTCCAGCCCTTTAAAGGCCAACGTCTTTACTTTTGAGTGAGCTCTTATGCATCAAAATCCATTTCTTCAGATACTTTATATCCAACTGCATATTTGTTCACTTATACTTTGTACAGTCACTGATTACTCTCTAAGAAATAGGGACTCCCATATTTCCTCAATACACACCAACACATACATCTTCCCCATTAAGTCTTTAACATACAAGTCATTTTAAAGGTTCATGCTTATTAATGAAACATTAACACTCAGCCTTTGCAATCAGTTCCAAATCATCTTGAAAGGAAAATGAAACTGAGCACAATCTTCCCTGTGCATTTTTTCCCAAACCCACCAGGTGGCATTAACAACCAAGTTAACTGGGAAGCTTTTCACTTATTCCTTATCTTGCTAAATACCCAGGATAAGGCTCAGTTTAATTTTCTAGCAGTTAAACTCCCTGTCAGCCTAATCGCGTGTAAAAAAGGAAGCCATATGGCTCTTTCTCAGCACTTGGGATTTCAGTGACATGCGGTAACACTACATAAAGTATATCTTTACCAAATACAACTGTCTTTGAAATACAGTGTCCAGTTCAAAAGAAAAATAATTATGCAGCTTGGACTGGGTCCAGGATGAAAACCACCCATGGTGCCCTGTGTTATATAAGAAGGGGGCGGGGAATTGATTTGTTGTTTGTTTTCTAATATACATAGATTTGTTTGTTGACCTATTTCATGTATGGTTTGGCTTAGGTTTTGCAGGAGTGCCACATTCAGCCAAACAGCATCTGGGATGCAAAGATGTATCTGACCACCCAACCCATATTGCATTGCTTATTTCTAAAAATAAGCAATACAGTTTCAGTACAGGTGTATCTCTCAGTTTGTGAACACTTTGGATACATTATTGGCTTACATTTGCTAACAGAGGAGAGAAGACAGGGACAACTACGGAGGCCGCAGTTATCAAGAAAATATATTACTCTGGTGTTACATAAGAACCAAAAAATCTGGTAATAATGCAATTTTGGGATTTGCCCACAGAAATTAATTGGGGGCATACAAATATCATTAGGTCTAGCATAAAGACAGTGCCCTGCTACAAACATTTCCATGCTGGTAGGTGGCATTCCTCCATATGCCCTCACTTAGGCAGAGAAGTAATCTGAGAGTAGCTGACAAATTCAGTGATACAATGTGGATGGCAGCCAATAAACTGCATGTATATTCTAGAATAAAGCTCTTTCCAACAGAACACTTCAAAACCCTTCTCCTTGAGATTCAAATCTAAACCCTGAATGGCTAAAATTCTGGAGAGAAGGCTTGGTGAAGTGTGTATTATTTAGACGTAGAAATCTGCTTGTTTTCTGAAGCATCCAACAGACATTAAGGATGCATTGTTCAAAGGTGGGGGCAGCTTCATGGCTCCGCAAGCCTAGCTGCCTCAGCCTACTAGCAGGTCCGTATCCCCCAAGATAGCTACCCAAGGATACTGCTTGGCCCCGGGAAAGCCAAACTTTTGTGAGTTCAAAATCTCTATTGTATAAAAACCAGAGGTTTCTACCGAATTTATGAGAACATCTTGAAGGACACAGCCATCTTAAATGATGCAGAAGCCACCTGTATTGCATCAAGTAGCTTCTACATCATTGCTTTGTTGCCCACTTTTCAGATGCCTACATACTAACCAGAAATACCACAATGTGAATCTTCTTGGTCTTTGCCTTTAGTGACATATGTCTTCTAGTTCAGTGTTTTTCAACCACTGTTCCGCGGCACAGTAGTGTGCCACGAGATGTTGCCTGGTGTGCCGTGGGAAAAATTCTCCCTACACCAGCAATGCCCCCCCGCATCCCGCTCGCGACCAAGACAGCGGTGCGGCGCCGGCGAGCCGGAGGAAGGCAGGACGTGCAGAAAGAAGCTGGCTGCCGCAAGGCTTCCTTGGGAGATGTAGTTCCTCCCGCAGGTCTGAGACGCGGTCCTGGGGAGGAGAGCGGACTACCTTTCCTGGCATGCTTTGCGCGCCGGCGAGGAAAGGCTGGCCGTGGGCGGGGAAGGAGAAGAAATAAGGGAGGAGGAGGAGGAGGAGGAGGAGGAGGAGACTGGAGAGCGAGAGAGTGAGAGAGCGCCGGGAGACCCGCGCAGGCGCATTGCGGCGAAGGGCGCTCCAGAAGCCGCTCTTAAAGGTTCTTGGGGTTGGTTCCCCCCTCGCTCACCGAACCCCCCTCCCTCCCTCCCCCACCTCGTGCACTCACTGTTTGCCTCCCGAGGGTGGGCGCGCGCCCCTGCCGAGCCAGGTAGGAGCGCGCGTGCGCACCCCTCTTTTAAGGGTAGGGAGCGGGTGGCCGTTGACAATGGTCATTTTGGGGGGGGATTAATAAAGGGGAGGACGTGGGAGGCTGAGGAGGGGATTCCTAGGACCTAGGGAGGAGACGGGGATGGGGGGTCCCTTCCGGGCCCTGTGGCTGCCTGGCTGGAAGGAGGCGGTGGGGGAGAGAAGGGAGGCTTATACTGGAAGGGGTAAAAGATGGGGGTTGGGGGTCGTATATGAAGAGCCTCTCCCAGCCCCACCTTCCTGGGTTTGCAAGTTCCTCTGAAAAAAAGTGCCAGGAGGAGGGAGGGGGAAGGTGAGGGCAGGCGGACATTTTGATAGGATGCCTTGGGAGTAGACATGGGCACGACTTGGCGAAATTCTCGTTTCTGTTTCCGTTACTCGTTTCCGTTACACAACGGAAACGGTAATGACAATTACTCCCCCAGAACTCGAACTCGAACTGACAAAAGAAAAATTGGGTCTGATTTGTCACTGTCGTTCCTGGCATCGCAGTGATCGTGCGATGCCAAGCGGCACAGAAAAAGTTTTAGAAATTAAAAAAAACCCCAATTCCCGGCCAAAAAAGCAGGCGAAAGTATGCCTGCCTGAGGGCACCTACCAGAGGGGTGGTTTCTGGGGGGGGGGTCCCCACTCCAGCCTTCCCCCCTCCTGTCCTGGGCTGCTGGTACCGGGCTGGGAGGGGGCAGCCTCGGCGTCTCCATTTGCCATGCGGTGCGGAGGGATCCAAAATGGCGACCACAATATTTTTTTTTAAATCGTGGTCCAAAAACCCACCAAAGCACCACAGAAACATGCGAAAATTAGCTATTTTAAATGCTTGAATTTTTACAGTAGCAGCAGTGGGTTTTTCTTGCAATAAAACGTCTCCATTTATTTTATTTTATTTTATTTTATTTTTATTTTTTTACACCTGCGCACGCGCAGTGATGGGCTGGCCATGGGATGGGACCATGCAAATTTTTGGAGCCATTCCACCAATCGCATGGCCAGGTTTTGCTGAGACTTGCTGGTACCAGGCTGGGAGGGGGCATCCTCGGCGTCTCCATTTGCCATGCGGTGCGGGGGGATCCAAAATGGCGACCACAATATTTTTTTTTTGAAATCATGGTCCAAAAACACACCAAAGCACCACAGAAACATGCGAAAATTAGCTATTTTAAATGCTTGAATTTTTACAGTAGCAGCAGTGGGTTTTTCTTGCAATAAAACGTTTCCATTGATTTTATTTTATTTTATTTTTATTTTTTTACACCTGCGCACGCTGCAATGATGGGCTGGCCAACATGGGACCATGCAAATTTTTGGAGCCATTCCACCAATCGCATGGCCAGGTTTTGCTGAGACTTCTGGATGTGCCAGAGAGGGCATAAAAAGCCCACCAACCCTAATCCTAATCCTAACCCTAACCCTAACCCATACGCCAGTACACTGTGGTCTTAGTGGGCCAGAGGCACCCAGAGGTACAGCCCACTAACCCACCCTAACCTTAACCGTTACCCTAAGCCTAGCCCTTACCCCCTAACCCCATGCTCTGGGAAGTCAAGTCGCGCTAAATCGCGGCGGTAACGACAAATGACAAATGACACGACGAAATGACAAATTTTTGAAAAAGTTCGCGAAAAACAGAAACGACCCGAAACGGACCCGTCCCGAAAAACGACAACTCGAAAAAAAATTCTGGTCGTGCCCATCTCTACTTGGGAGGGCCTGGGCTGGAGGATGGATTTGTTGTTGTTATTTTTTGGGGGGTGAGAAGTGTGTTTGTGTGTGTCTGATAGGCACAGAGTTAAATTTTTTAACATTTTCTAATGGTGGTGTGCCTCGTGATTTTTTTCATGAAACAAGTGTGCCTTTGCCCAAAAAAGGTTGAAAAACACTATTCTAGTTCCTTCACTGCTGCTTTTCCAAGTGTCAGTCTTCTAGTTTCTTGGCAGCAGTTTCCATTTTGATTGATGACTGAACTGACATATAGAAAACCTTTAACGGTTATAATTTCTTCATTCTCTAAATTAAAGTTGTGTAGTTCTTCTGTAGCCATCATTTTTGTCTTTTCAATTTTCAGCTGCAGTTCTCTGACATTTTCTTCTTGAAATTACATCTAATCAGGGGTAATTTCAAGTTATCGCTGCTTTCTGCCAGTAATTTTCGATCAATCTTCATCTGAATATAACTCAGCTGGTCATATGTTACATTCTGAAGGCACAGCAAACAAAAAAGGAAACAAAATGCACCCTTGTCTAACATCTTTATCAATGGGAATCCATTCTGTTTCTCTATATTCTTTCCTAACAATAGCTTCCTGTTAACAATACATGTTATATACATCAGGACAATAGTTTGCTGAGGCACACATTTCTTTCAGAAGCATCCATAGTTTTTCAAAGCAAATATTTGAAATATGACCTCAAGTGACTTATATTCCCAGGCTGAATACAAGTCTTTCCTTGCTCCATATATGGTAGAAGTTTTTGTTGCAACACCTCGAGTATAACTTTGCTTGTGTAAAAAATTCAATGTAACATCCCCATTGTGACTGTACTCTTTGGAATCACCTTTCTTAGAGACTGAAATGTACGGTCCACAATTCAGTTCCACAGCCTGCTTCTAGTCTTTAATTTGAGAGAATACATTATCTCCATCTATTTCTTCCAATTATCTAGTCTGTTTGATTTCTATATTGGCTACCTGATGTTGCCTGTCTGTTGCCTGACACATGTATTTGCAACAGATAGACTGTTGGCTTCACAGGCTTCTATGGAGCATTCTCCAGCTTCATTTCTGAGGTGGAGGCTAAATTCTCCAACAACATTTGGTTCTGGGTTGTTTCTGACTTCTGCATTCCAGTCATCTATGACTAACCAGCAAGTGTTATTTTGTTGTGTGATCAACTTCCGCCTGAAGGCTTCCATAAAATTTTTGATTTCTTCTTCTACAGCACTTGTAGTTGGATTATAGACTAAAATGATGATTATTTTACGGCCTTTCAAAAAGTTCAACTGTTACTATGTTGTCAGACCTTGCATTATACCCTCACTTCCTGACTTAGTATTAAAAGCTTTTCTTTTCTTCTGATTATGCAATTTTCAGAGCAGAACACTTCATAGTTTTCTAACTGAAAACATCCCATTCCAAATCTGAAAGTTGAGTCATGGCAACTGGACTTGGGAAGAACTCCAGTTGCCATGACTCAACTTCCAGGTAACCTCACCTGGATGACTGTGCCATTTGTAAATTTTCCTGCTACATCCTCACATTCCCTGTTCTAATTGTATATGTTCAGTGCAGGAGTGAACTTTCTTTCCATACCTGTGTACATCATCAGGTACCCATTTGATATTAATCTAGTCTTTCCATAGCCATAACACCATTCATACCTGGCGTTTGTTTGCTCTTCCCCAATAGCTGAAAGTTGAATCTCAATGTTCAGCACTAGCTCTAGTTTAATTTGGATTGTCCCGTCATAGCATTTTCAAGATACGAAATATGGGGCAGTGATTTGCCACCTACTTTTGCACTGTACTAACAAAACTTAGTTGAAGTGTCACTGCCATGGTCTGTGAAAGAACCTCAACCGGTGCCACCTTCCACTACTGCTGATTCCCATATGGGGAATATGGAGGGGGTTCTCTGCATCCATCACCACTGGAACTACCCATTCTCTTCTGCTGATCTGACCATTAATCCTGAACAGCATGGATAGATTTACACTAATAATACTGGAGAAACTTGGATAAAAAGTATATCATAATACTGGATACTTTGGATAAGTATAATACTGGATACTTTGGATAAAAAGTATATCAGCTACACTTTCCCTTCTGCCTTCCTCCAGTCTTCATGGCTGTAAGAAATGGTTGTGCAGTGTGGCAAAATGTATGCCTAATATCTCTTAAGGCCAGTTGTTTCTACAGAGGAAATCAGGTAGAGTGAGATGTATCAAACATTATAAGCCTCAGTTAAACTGTCAGGGGAGGTCGAGAACCCTCTTGCCTTCCCAGTCTTAGCCTAGCTATGGAAATAACTACCACCATGTTTCCCCGAAAATAAGACAGTGTCTTATATTAATTTTTGCTCCCAAAGATGTGCTAGGTCTTATTTTCAGGAGATGTCTTATTTTTCCATGAAGAAAAATATGGTACACATTTATTGTTATCTTATCATGGGGATGCCTTATTTTGGGGGGATGCCTTGTATTTCAGTGTGGGGCAAAACTGTAAGTAAGTCTTATTTTCAGGGGATGTCTTATTTTCAGGGAAACAGGGTATCTGGAAAAGCAATGATGCATGACTGGATGCCGCAACCCTCATTGGGATTGTATTCTGTTCAAGCTATCTGACAAATGCATTCCTTACAACCTCTTGAGTGAAAACGATCTTCTGCCCTGTAGAACTTGGTTGGTCCTGCTTACAAAGGGATGCCATTAATTGGGGTTTTAGTAGCTGCTCAGTTAGCATTTGCAAAAAAGCTACACACAAAGTCAACCTGCAGAGTACAGATATGTGGCATAGCCCCATGAGTTTGCGAGGAAACGGGCTATTTTTAAAACCCTGCAGCAGTGGGAACTGCATAAAATTACCATAATTTCAGCCCTTGGTAACAGTTTTCAGTTTACAGCATTGTACAATATAAATTAATGGCTGGTGTGGGCCTCTCTTTCCCTTAATGTGGCCAACCAAAGAATTCCGCTGGCAGCTTTTGCAACGTAAATCTTCATCTACCACAAAATAATATCACAGAACCCCTTCCCCACAAACACACACACACACACACACACACACACACACACACACACACACACACACACACACACACACACACACACACACACACACACACACACACACACACACACTTTTTCAACCTCCTTTACTTTCAACAAAGCAACATTCTCAAAGGTTTGGATTTCCTTTCAAATCCCAGAAAGTCTTCATGTGTAACCAGTGGTTATGTGACTTCATAACTGTGGAAGACATCCTGCAATTTCTCCCATGGTGAAATTCTGCTTGTGGGCAGATGGCATCAAAGCAGATTGCAGATGGTAACCCGCAGAACACAAACGTCTTGTCCTGGTGCCAAACTCTGTGCACAGGCCATTTTGATTCTTATCTTGACTTTATATTGTTTTTAGAATTAAAAGATGCATGCAGTGTAACCTTACCACATGGCATTCCACAAAATAACCACAATAATTTACTACAACAATAATAGTATGTTTTTTAATCTCATGTGAAACATCTCCTCAGCAAATAAATAACCCAAAGTATCTGCAGAAAAATATTTGTTCTACCACTTTTGGGGCTGAATGAAGATCCCAACAACAAAACTCTCATCACAAGTCTAACTCCTCCCCCACAAAAATTAAAAGCCACCATGAAAACCCACAGCTGGCAAGATTAAAATATATTAAAATGCTAGCAGAGTAGAAATGTCAGATGGCATGAAAGGGATAGCCTAATAATCTCTCTTGGAAGAGAATTCCACAGTCATAGAGTTATGTGCGTGATGTGATGATGACAAGTCCCTTGTGGCTTACGGCAAATCGAACAAGGTTTTCAGTAGAGATGGATAACAAACCACTGGTTTTGGCAGTTTGGCATGACTTGTTTACCAGCAGAACAGCTGATTCAGAGTTCAGCACCCTGCCCAGCCCCAAGCAGGCGCTCAGAGGAGGAGAGGCACTGAACAAGTGGGCACCCTCTGGAAAGGGCAGGGCACTGGACTGCGGATCAGCTGTTTGGCCAGGAAACAAAACCCCATCCAACTGCCAGATCAGCGGCTCATGCCCATCTCTAGTTTTCAAGGTATGACAGATGGCCAAGGAATTGTTTATCACTGTCCCCTTCCAGTGAATTTCCATGGCCCAGCAGGGGGATTGGAATCCAAATCTCCTGAGTACTAATCTAGTCAATAAACCACATTAAAGTACTACCATCAAGTTGTTCCTCCTTAAAGGCTGGTACTTAAATCATTTACCTCATTGGTGGACCCATATGGTACTTAGTCTCTTTGGCTCCTAGAAGCTGAAGGGTTGGCTGCAAATCCGCTGTTCTGAGTGACTGATAGCTTTGCTCCTTCTTAAGGTTTTCTTGTTTTCAGAGAGGATCCTTCTCCAGCCCAGGGCTTAGAAGGCACTTGTTCCAAACAACTACTAATTCTGTTTTCTGATAAGAAAGTGTCTCTCACCAGGAGAGGAATTGAGCTGTACCATCTGAAATGACTTTAACAGACATTGAAGTGAAGTAGGAAGATCAAAGAAGAATCAAGTAAAATGGACCTACTTGAATAGAAGACTTTTTTTCTGTGATTGGGGGAGAAATTGTGTATGTTAAGATAATAACAAAATGGACAGGAAATGTGTTTTGCACCACAGGTCAGCAGCTTGTAACCTTCAGAATTGTTTTAAGTAACTAGAACAATGACTTCAGTTAACTATGATAAGCTGGAAAGTGATGATTTTAAAAAAATGGAATGTAACAATAACTATTTTGGTAGTTGGTAGAAGTAACAAACTATTTTTAAAGTAACTTTTCAAGCTTTGCTGTTAATGGGACTCCAGAATGTTCTGGCCAACTTGGCCAGTTTGATTGTATAGTTTCTGGATCTTCCCTGGGCAAGGTTGCATGGACTTGAAAATCAAGTTGGTCGAAAGGTAGATATTAAGCTGGGACAGTTTGGTGGGTGCAGTTTGCATTCAAGGGGAAGAGAACCCAGAGAAATGATCAGACATCTATTAAGGATAAAGGAGGATTTATCAACTCTGCTCCTTCAAAGCCAAAAAGACAAGGGCAGATCCTTCAAGTTGGATCTGATAGATCCACCCACCCAAATTCTGAAGGTACATGGAGTGGAGATACTGGCAGACCAGTGACAGTCAACCTGGTGTTCTCTGGATCTTTGGGTTAGAACCCGAATCTGCCTGTACAGCATCTAGAATGTGTCAGATTGTTTGCAATCAGAATCAGGGGTAAAATCTCTTAACACATCATTATGAGGACCATGAAATGGCAAGGATAATCATTGGCCCTTCGGTGAGGATGCTTGCCAAAACAGGCTGAAAAAGATAGAGTCATTGGTTACTAACAGGACAGAGCCTTGTGCTACAGGAAGGCATTAGCCTGTTTGATGAATAATCCATCATGGAATCCCTTTTTAAGTAGCTGCTTGGTTAAACACAACCATACAGATTCCAAGGATGTGGACTTAAAGGCCGTGTCCTGTATTCCCACCACCAGTCAGATCTCTAAGACAGCAGAGCACAGGAAAGTGCTTCTGTAAAATGGCAAATGACAACCATTGATATCCAGATAGAAGTACAAAGAACTGGTCTTTCAGGATCAAATATGTGCATATTCATTAGAAGCTGACAGCACATTTTTCCTTCAGAGATGAAACTCCTTCAAAGTTCTGCACCCAAGCAATGAACATGAAAATGAAGGATATGTCTATCTCCTAGCCACAAATTGCAAAGTAAAAGCAAGTTAATTTGCAATATGCAGAGACAATGAAAGCACACTGTAGGATTAACAGATGTTTTTTACCTTTTAAGGGAGCACTATTTCTAATGTTGTATTAACTTTATCATATAGTTTGACCTTCAGTCAACCTGTTCCCCTGGCACACATTTTATAGTTAATAATTAGCACCCTAAAATAAATCTGGAAATTAATCAAAAGCTGCCGCAGTATGCTTCACTATAACCAAATAACTCTTGTAGCAAAAGTGTTTTCTTAAAAAATATCTTTCATTTCATTTTAAAACTGACAGAGTAAAATATTCATGGGCTGTAACAATTCAATGGGGCTGAACCTTACAGCCTCATCCTGCCTTTCTCCTCAGGAAGTGAGGACCCCTCCCTTTGTGAAGGAGCCTAAAAGATAATGGTGTCATCCACTCAGCTAACAACATTCTCCTCAACAGTCTGTATGGCAAGGAGACTAATAAGGGAGGACATGAAATAAACCAGGAAATCTATGCATCTTTAATTGAATTAGTTCGCACCTGGTTTCCCATTAACTCTAAATAATTCAATCATTTGGCAATTTCATTAATTTCATTAAATGCAGCCCTGCTATGAGTAGGAGCTCTAATAATCCTATAAGAAAATTTATTCCTGCATGTGCTAGGTAAGATTCAAATCACAGCCTGCCTCATCCATGAAGGTCAATATATCTCAGTGCCACTCAGAAGGAGATTAAAACAAACACAGATTCCATTAGTGTCTTGGAAGTTTTATTTCTCAAGATGAGCACAGCCTTGGAAGAGTGAGGGTTCACAATGAAGAAGATTAGAATTGGTTTTAAAAAGTGGGCAATTGCTAGTTCTGTCAAGACTACCAGGGGAAGGATAACAAAGTACTGTAGTTTGAAATGGCAGCATTGTGAGAGAAAGTCAGGTGAGTAGCATTTGCCTGAGGTATGCCAGAGCCTCAGCTTCTGCCTGGCTTCAACTCCTGCACCGGGAAAGTGAGTTTTGGCACTGCTCTGATACTTTACTAGCTGAAAAGTCCATCACAGTAGTCCGTAAAGATTCTCAGTCATCCAGGTGAGTTTATCTAGAAGTTGAGTCATGGCAAATGGACTACTACTTTTTTTGAGAGAGAGAGATTGAAACATTTCAATGCTCACCCAAAGAGCTTTGTCAGTCTGAGGAAAGCTAGTTGTGAGTCCATTTTATAGTTCACTTGACCTCATGTCACCCTGGTTTAAAATAGGCTCAAAAGATGAACAATGGTCTGAATAGGCTCGTTAGGTGGACAATAGTCTCAATAGGCCATTAGGTGAACACCTCTCTCAACAGAGGTGGGGAGGCCCAGTCTGTCAGCTATGGGCCTTTTTACATGACCCCTAAGATCCGCTGGCCACTTAAATTCGGACCAGAGATCTTAGGGGTTCATCACTCTTCCTCTGTTCCCACTCCCCTCCGCACTTCCTGGTTGCTGGCTGCGTGAGGGGAGGGAGAAAAAGAGGAAGAAAAGCATGCCGCTCATCTCGTTCTGCCTCTCGTCTCTGTAAAAGAAGCTCTTAAAGTGGCGGGAGCCAAAAAACAACAAACAGAAGCAAGGAGAGCCCCGCACTCACTATCTTTACACCGGATCAAATAATTTTCACGAGGGAAGAGCAGGTACCTGAAAGCTGCGCTGGGATGCGCTAAAGTGGGCGGTGTCACACTTAATTTCCTGTTAAGTCCAGAGCTGGTGGGTAAACATTTTTAATCTCCGGAGCTGGGAGCCATTTGCCCCGGAGTTTAGGGGTCGTGTATAAACGCCCTATGTTATCAGGCAGTGATTTCAACAACAACAACAACAACCCCCAAAAAAATCAAAAATACTTGACACTTCCACCACCAAGGCCATAGCTAACTACCCATACTTTATGGGTTTCAGCACCTCAGGCCATTGTTCACCTAAAGGCCTATTGAGACTACTGCCCAACTAAGGAGCCTATTCAGGCCATTAGGAGCCTGTTTCATACTAGGGTGATAGGAGATCAAGTGAACTATAAAATGGAGGACTTGCAACTAGCTTTCCTCAGACTAGCAAAGCTGTTTGGATGAGCAGTGAAACGTTTCAATCTCTCAAGAAAAGAAGTCCAGTTGCCATGACTCACCTTCCAGATCCATCACAGTAGGAACAGGGTACCAAGTCATGCATCTACTTCAGAGGAAGCACGGATGATGCAACAAAATGCTTTGGAGATGGGCAAATGAGTTCCAGATTGAAGTAACTCCGATCTGAACTGCCCTGAACCAAGTTAAGCATGTCCCAAAGATTCAGAACAACTGCACAACATTTGTGTATGGTTACCCCAATCTAATCAATATTTGAGTGGAATCCCTCTCCCCACCATCTTTTCTTCCTGCAGCTGTCCATGCACAAGCAGATCAACATTTTCTGGGCTTACACAAAAGAGGTATCCAAAGCCTGCCAGCACTAGCATAACCCAATTCTTTCTCATGCATGAAAGCTAGAGATTTTACAACATGAGAGATCACGATTGTAACTGTGGAGATTTCAGATCACAACGCTCCACCTGTGGAGCAACAGGATTCTTGTTTATTGCAATAATAATTTCAGAATCATGGCTGACCGGGTTGAATGTTGATCTTCATTCACTGGTAAGCCAATGGACACCATCATGTTATAATATTATGTCTGACTCTTAAAAAACAAACACACCTACATTATTCATTTGACGGTCTCTTGGACCAAAAGTATTCATTCCACAATCTTTTTAAATGTTCAGCTATGTTAGGGAACTAAATGCAGTACTGAAAGAAACTCATATCATAGAAGCACAGAATCAATGCGTTGGAAGTAGCCTATAAAGCCATCCAAGCCCAAACTCCCACTCAATGTAGGAATCCAAATCAAAGCAGACCTGACAGATGGTTGTCTGCTTTTCTTTTGAATGCCTTCAGCACTGGAGCTCAAACCACATTCTGCAGTAAACAGTTCCATTATTATACTGCTCTAGCAGCTAGGGCATTTTTCTTGATATTCAATCGAAATCTGGCTTCTTATAACTTAAGCCCACTATTATGTGTCCTATACTCTAGATGACAGATTACAAATCCTGCCCCTCCTCCGTATATCAACCTTTTAACTGCTTGAAAGGTGTTATCATATCTCCCTTCAGGCTTCATTTGTCAAGGCTAAACCGCCCTCATTGTTTCATTCATTCCTCAAAGGACTTGGCTTTTAGTTCCCATATCATCCTTGTTGCCCTGCTCTGAATTTGTTCCAGTTTGTTGGCATCCTTCCTAGCTGTGGTGTCCAGAACTGGACAGAGCACATTAGATGAGGCCTAACATCACACGGCTTGGAAATTATACCTCTGTTAATGTATCCTAAAATAGCATTTGCCTTTTTTACAGCTACATTACACAATTGGCTCATATTCAGATTTTGATCTACAATTCCTGCTACTCACGCATAATATTACTGAGCCAAATATCCCCCATCTTGTAACTATGCATTTGGTTTTCCCTGCAGATGTAAAACCTTATCCCTGTTAAATTTCATTCTGTTGTTTTCAGCTGAGTGTTCAAGCCTATGAAGATATTTTTGAATGTTGTTCCTTTCCTCCAATGTATTAGCTATTCCAGCCAATTTTGTGTCATCTGCAAATCTGATAAATAATCCCTGAACTCCCTCATCCAAGTAATTAATAAAAATGTTGATGAGCACCAGGCTCAGGACTGAGACTTGTAGTGCCCAAAAGTTATATCAACTGAGACCCTGTAGGACTTCTCATCTAACCTAGCTGTCAGAGGCTTCTTTTCAAAACACACAGCTTGTCTTGGTCAGCGAGCTTCTAGGAAAGTAGGTATTAAAAGATTATACTCCCACTATCCTGTCACTGATGAGCCTGTGCTAATTATGCAAGGCAGAAAGCAAATTCTTTGATCTGTTAGCTGTTCATTCCTTCAATATTTCCATAGGGGCAAAAAAAATGCTGAGTGCCTTGGATTTTATGACAAAAGTGTTTTTCATTTCACCATTATTCATTTTGCAACAAAAGATGCAAATAAAAGGCTACATTTGACCTTAACCATGAGTTTGATCATCATTTTGACTGGAATTTTAAGAACCCAATTAGCAGATCACATTGAATGACAAGATCATGGAGCTGGATTTAGTTTCCCCACATTTCTGCAAGTGTTAAATGGCTGACAAAAGCATACTGCAAAAAGAAAAGAAATAATAATTTCATACCCAAACCTGGTCTGCAACAGCTAAGGATACATACATAGTACTGGCATTTCACTATGTGCCTTTCCCATACCAAATCTTCTACAGCCCTGCTCAGAAGTGTTTCTTGGGTTGCAAATTATATTTGGAGAGGGAAATGACTAGTTCACCCCTATTTATTACACATACACACCAAATACTACTTTTGTGTAAGTACCAGGTATATTGTTTTACAGGGGTATCTTCCCCTTGTAATGTTTGGAACAACTTAACCCATACTATGATCATATCATGTTGAATTTTCCCTGCTCCAAAACTGTGGTTGTTGTGGAACTGCTGGGGATGTACAAATCAATGCTGTGGGAAAGAGTCAGGCATCCACCACGGCCCATGCTTAAAGAAAGGATGAGAGGGCTACAGAATTGCACAGGCAAGCCCTGACCCACCTCCAACACACCTGGTGGCCAGGTTCCCTCAATACATGTTCAGTGTGTGACACTGTGCATACTAGGAAGCATGTTTAGAGATTTTCCATGTGAGGCGGATCCTGATCCTGGTGGTTCTTTATATGTATACAGTATTAGGACACATCTGACCCTTCTTCTCAAATGCATCTTAAATGCATACAATGAGAGACCCAGCTGTTGGGTAAGGTGGAACAGACAGCAGTTTACGTGGGCCTTGGACATTTCCACATTCCTGGAACCTTCTTTGCACCTCCTCCCACTTGGGGTGGGAGGCATCTTTTATACAGGAAACCCAATTGTTTCAGGTCTTCAGTGATATCACAAGCATGAGTCATTCAATGCCCGTAACAATATAGACTGTGGGTCCTCTGATGGCAATTTTAGTGTAATGATTTTAGTGTAAGGTTTTTATTATAGTTTTAATTATTTATTCATCTCTGATGTTTTAACTGTTTTAATTATTTGATTGTAAGCTGCCCAGAGACCTTTGGGTAGTGGGCAGCATATAACTTGTAAAAATAAATAAATAAAAATAAAAATGCTTCCAATATCCCCTCACACAAACACACACTCAAAATGTCTACATTTTGAAGACCCCCTGATTTGTCAGGTGAAGAAATGTGGTGAATAAACGGGCTGGTATTTCTAAACAGCAAGTGAAACTTATCGTTTCTTGCAGGTAAAACTTTTAACACGGCAGAACGTGCAACGTGCTGTAACACGATATAACATTTCACCACATTTTAAAAAGAGACCTAGAATTTCAGTATTGAATACACACATGAAGACCAGCAGAGGGTGCTGAGAATCACAACTCCTGCCAGATCTTATGATCCGACTGTGGTCCCCTTATAAATGACTAAGCACATCGCAGCCTGCCAAGTGCTCCTGGTCGTGGGCCAAAATCAAGGCTGCTGTTGCTGCATTCATCTTTGGCAAACTAACTCTAGTGCACCACCAGGGTCTAGTGATAGTACTACATTATGCAATGGCATTACTGTATCCGTGTGACATGCCCTGCCGTTCTAGCCACAGGAACAAACCCCATCTCCTCTTAACCAAAACAATGATGGTTCTTCTGTAGGGGATGGCACAAAGCAAAGGACTAGAATGCTCCTTTGATTTTCATGACTCACAAACATATCCTTCACCCAGTGAAAATTACTACACCCGATGTAGCCAAGAGTCCTTGGAAAGGACAATAGTGCTAAGAAAAGTTGAAGGTAGCAGGAAAAAGTGGAAGACCTAATTATGAGATGGATTTCTTCTATAAAGGAAGCCACAGCCATCAGTCCTCTTTATCTTATCCCTCTCATTCAAAATGCTAAAGACTCCTGTGTCTGTTAGGTTTGGCATCCTCTTTAGCATCAAGCTATTCTTGGTGTGGGTGGAGAGGGCAGAATCATTTCCACATTCTAAGAAAGGATTTCTGTTCTGGGGGGGGTGGGATTGGAATTTCAAACTGCCCTTGCATTAATATGACAAGGTAGAGCACATAAGAAAGGCTTCTTTGGTCTATGAAAACAAAATAGGCCTGTTCACTGTTAGTAAAAACAACATCACGGGGTCATGTCAATAATACAGTGTCTTTCCTCTGATAGTAGTCCATTCCGGATGCTTTAAGTGGAAGCATATGGCAGTTGAAGCTGCTCGAAAAATATCTGCACCAGGGCCTTCTGCCGAAGCTCTTCATATTTTGCTTTGCTTTGTTTTGTCTCCGGTAAAGCTCTCTACTGTTCTTGGTGTGAATGAAGTAAATTATGCTTGTTTCTAGTCAGACTGCAGATTGTTCTATGAATTGGGGGAGTGCTTTTTTAAAAAGCTGAACAAGCACGAATACCACATAACACAAACAGACACAGAGATCAGTTACTATGTGATATTGTGCCAAAAGGACAGGATGAGAGCCGTGTTTATTATCTAACAAGGTCAGCTTCTAGAAGGCTGGCACAAATGAAGCTGCTGACAAAAAAGGGCATCCCCCATGTCAATTTATCATCATCATACCCTGTTATGTAAAAGATATTTTGCCTATCTTTAACTGACTTTAAGCTGCGGGTCACCCTGCAAATATCAGATCCAGTAACTCAGAGCTTGGAAAGGTTGCTGTTATGGAATATAAGGCCCAAAGTCCTCTAGCCATTTTGGACAGTGGGGGACTCAAGAGCTGTAATTCAAAAAAGTAACCTCTCCACATTCAGCAGTCAATTATATAGCATGGGGTATGCAAATGAAAACATAATATAACCCTGCCATGGAATAAGCAATTTGGTACATGTCAAGGTCATTTTCTCCAGGCCCAGTTAAAATATGAGGAACAGAACCTGTTGTTCCTTGCTTGACTTTTGGTACAGCTCACTGACCACCACCCCCTTTCTACTTTCTGGTGGGTATGCAAGCAGAAAGTAGAACACAGTGTTGATAGCAGAGTAAGCACTAGTCAACTCCACTTGCTTCTCAATGTCTACTTCAGGGTTAGAAAACAACATTCAGAGAAATATGCATTTACCCCTGTTATTGTTGCCATCAAAAAACAATGTATTTTGTAGCAAGTATCTCAAGGAATGAGACATTTATATTCCAATGATAAAATGTGCTGTACACCATAATGTGCTTTTATAATCAGATACCTTTTGCCATTTAGGGAATATAGCTTCTGGATATGAGACCAGTGTCTTATCTAACTTTGTCCTGACCTGACATGTCTGAAGAGAACCTGGAGGTGTCATTCTTGGTGGCAGGCTTAGCTATATTCAAATATTCTAAGTTCTTATGCAACTTGGATCTTCCCATTTTCTAAGGCCTGCAGGAAACCTGCTTGAGTACAGATGTGGATCTGCTTCTGATATTTGCCCGCCACAATTCACATTGATGGTACAGAGTATGGTGATGGGGTGGAGGGCACAGCTAGTATGTTCATTCCCATCCCCTCACACAATTTTTATTCTATGAGCACTTAAAATGCCTATATAGGACCTCCAAATCACTTTCAACACATAATTCAACAGTTCCCAGACCACCACTGTTAAGGACATCTTCAACGCTGCTGAGAAGGACTGTTCTTGATGGACTACTTGATGCATGTTGGTTTTGTTGTTATGCAAATCAAACTATGCCCATTTCCATAGTCTATGTAATATGATACATTCGGAGCTGGACTCCAGGTTGGACACATGGTCTGGGGAGATACCTTGACCATGTACTTACCCAGTTATCTGGGAGTGGTTTGAGCCTGCTGGACTTGAGGAGGTGGACAGGATCCTCAGGACAGTTAGTGCCACCACCTGCTATGTAGATCCATGCCCCACCTGGCTTGTTAAGGCAGGTTGGGAAGTGACACATGGGATGGTCCAGGTGATGGTGGATGCATCCTTGAGAGAGGGGGTGTTCTCAACTGCTTTCAAGGAGGTGCTAGTGCACTCCCTCCTCAAAAAGCCATTGCTGGACCCCACCATTCTGGACAATTTTCATCCAGTCTCCCACCTCCCCTTAATCGTGAAGCCAGTTGAGAAGGTTGTAGCGCTGCAACTCCAGAGGATCCTGGAGGAAACACATTATCTAGACCCCTTTCAGTCAGGTTTCAGACCCAGATATGAGACAGAAACTGCATTGGTCACACTTATGGATGATCTCTGGCGAGAGCAGGATGGTGGAAGTGCATCCATCCTTGCTCTTCTTGACCTCTCAGTGGCTTTGGATACTATTGGCCATAATATCCTTTTGGAACGGCTCAGGAAGTTGGGAGTGGGTGCTGTAGCTCTGCGCTGGTTCACTTCCTTCCTCCAGGACCAGCCCCAATCAGTGGTGATAGGGAGTAAGAGATCTGACCCTTGGCCCCTCCTATGTGGGGCATCACAGGGTTCGATACTCTCTCTGCTCCTGTTAAACATTTACATGAAACCGCTGGGTGAGATTACCCATCACCAAGGGGTGAGGTATCATCAGTATACTGAAGATACTCAATTATACATCTCCATCCCTGGTGAGATAAGTGATGTGGTGACTGTCCTATCTTGGTGCCTGGCGACTGTAGGGGGATGGTAGGGAACAACAGGCTTCCACTGAACCCTTGTAAGACGGAGTGGCTGTGAGTGAATGGCTCTTCTGTATCCAGGAATTTGTCATCTTTAGTTTTGGATGAGGTTGCAGTGCCCCAGACAAACCCAGTGTCCAACTTGAGAGTTCTCCTGGACTCACAGCTCCTGCTTGAGGAGCAGGTGGCTGCTGTGGCAAGGAGGGCCTTTGTACAACTTCATGTGGTGCGCTTTTCTTGAATCGAGAAGCCCTCTGAACAGTCACTCAGGCCCTTGTTGTCTCCCACATAGAATACTGCAAAATACTCTACATGGGGCTACCTTTGAAGAGTATTTGGAAGCTACAGCTGACTCAAAATGCAGCAGTGTGGGTTATTCTTGGTGCCCCGAGATCGGCAGACATATCGCCTTTGCTACACAAGCTGCACTGGTTACAAGTTTGCTTCCAGGTCCAATTCAAGGTGTTGGTTATCACTTTTAAAGCCCTACATGGCATGGGACCAGGTTACCTGAGGGACCACCTCATTCTCATTACATCAACCCATCCCACCCAATCGTGCAGGGAGGGCATGCTGCAGACCCTGCCGACAAGACAATTTCACCTGACATGGTCTAGGAGACAGGCCTTCTCTTCAGTGGCCCCAGCCCTCTGGACCAGCATGGCCCCCAGAGGTGAGACAGGCCTCCTTGTTCCTGGCCTTCCGGAAGAATCTGAAGACTTGGTTCTGTCAGCTTGCCTGGGGGTGGAACAAGTAGCCAGCAATCATGGAGATGGCTAACATCACAGAGTCCATCTGTTTTAAAGCCTTTCCACTTACCTCAATAATTGTTTGTATATTATCAGTTTTAGATGTTTTTAGATTTTTTTAAAAATATTTATTGTTTTACGGTGTTTTATATTGTAAATGACCCAGAGTCCTCTCTGAGGAGATTGGCAGTCACAAATAAATGAATGAATGGATGAATGAATGAATGAATGAATGAATGAATTAAATAAATAAATAAATAAATGGTGGATGTGCCCGTTATAGTGAGAAAAAACATTCCTGCTAATTAACTGAATGGAGTTGGCCTCAAAGACTGTCACTGAGAAATTGTACTGTAGTGTCATCCTCAAAAAATATTTAAAGGATGGGATGCAAGCCATTATGAAATATTTGTTCACATAATCACCACATGCCTACAAAGTGTAGCACATCTATCTCTACAGTAACACTAAGAGAATAAAGAAATGGGCTGCTGATAAGAATACAATGTGGCATGGCATGTGTTAGTTAGATAATTGCCAACCAAGGTTGAAAATACTAAAAATATATAGTCAACACTTGGAATTCAGGCTTAGGTGAAATCTTCTCCTACAAAAAGTTGAGAAAGAGACTAGAGGACTAGTTATAACTGACTTGATTCTAACCAAAAGAAACAACTTGGTGGAGGGAGGGGCAGTAAGGGGAACTCTGGGTAAGAGTGACCAAGTTCTACTGTAATTCTTGATTTCAAAGGAAACAAAAACAGAGTGCAGCCATGTACTTATGCTAGAATTTTAAAAAGCCATTTTTATAACCTCAGAACAAAATTGAGTCAAGTCTCATGGCAGGAGATCCTAACAAGAAAAAGAGTCCAAGAAGAGTGGAAGTATCTAAAAAGGGGAAATTATAAGCACAAGTACAAACAATTCCAACAAGAAAAAAGGTGGAAGATAACAAAAAAGGCCAGTGTGGCTTCACAAAAAGCTCAAATAGGACCTGAAAACAAACACATATAGGAAGGGGGAAGAAGGCTAGTTAGTACAGGAAGGGTACAGACAGGTAGCAAGGAATGGCAGGAATGGCATTAGGAAGGGAAAAGTGGAGAATGAGATGAGGTTAGTTAGAGACACTAAAAGCAACAGAAATGCCCCTTTTCAAAGACAAAGAGAAGACGCTGTGACTCAGCTACTCAATGGCAATGGAAAAACAGTAACAGATGACAAAGAAAAGACAGAAGTGCTAAAGTCCTATTTTAGCTCAGTCTTTTCCCAAAGGAGTGACTATGAACCCCCCATACAAATGTGAAGTGCAAGTGGCAGGGACAAGATTGAATCTGGAGTTTGGTAAACACCTTATTACCTTGGACAAGTTAAAATGTCCAGGGCCGGATGAACAGCATCAAAGAGTATTGAAGGAACTGGCTGAAGAACTCTCAGAACCACTGTCCATTATTTTCTTGAAATCATGGGAAATGGGTGAGGTGCCAGATGATTGGAGAAGGGTTTAATGTTGTCACTTCAAAAAAGGCACAAAAGAGGAAGCTAGGGACCACAGACCAGTCAACCTCACATCTATCCCAGGAAAATTTTTTTGGGACAGATTATAAAGCAATCACTATGCAAGCACCTAGAAAATAAAACAGCAATAACTAGAAGCCAACATGGAATTGGCAAGAACAAATCCTGCCAGACTAACCTGATCTCATTTTTTTACTGAGTAGCTTCCCTGATAGACAGAGGGAATGTGGTAGACATAGTGTATCTGAACTTCAGCAAAGCTTTTGACAAAGTTCCTCATGATGTTCTGATTAGCAAGCTAACTAGCTGTGGAATGGATGGAACAACTGTCAGGTGATGCACAGCTGGCTACAGAATTGTATTCAGAGGGTGAAGATTAATGGCTCTTCTCTTTTTCAAACTGGGAGGAGGTAACAATTTGGATTCCCAGGACTCAGTTTTGGGACCAGTGTTCTTCAACAGGGGTTTAAGGGAATGCCTTTCAGATTTGTGGATGACACAATATTGTGTGGGATAGCTAGCACCCCAGAAGACAGAAATTATGGTTTTATCATGTTTGTTTTATGTATAGATACTGCATATGTTATTACTTATGCCAATATTTTGTAAACCACCCAGAGTAGTACTGGAACCAGATGGTGCAGTATATAAATCAAATGAATGAATGAATGAATTGGGCATGTTTAGCCTTGAGAAAATGACACTGAGATATATAGCACTTTTCAAATACTTGAAAGTATCATTAGATGAGAGGCATGGTCTGTTCTTGATGAACCTAGAATGCAGGACATATATCAATGGGCCCAAATTACAGGAAGCCAGATTTCAGTTGAGTATCTGGAAAAAACTTCCTAATTGTTAGAGCAATATGTCAGTGGAACCAATTACCTGGTGAGGTGGTGAGTGCCCAAATGCTGGAGGCATTCAAGAGAAATCTGGACAACCACCTGGCGGATATCCTATGATTTGTATTGCTGCCTTGAGCAGGTGGTTGGAGTTTATTTATTTATTTATTTAAAATAAATAAAAATATTTAGGGTCTTTTCAACTTCATTCTTCTGTGATTCTATGATTGTAAAAATTGATTTGGACTCTTCTTCTTGACTGCTTCTTTAAGTTGCCCACTAAGACAAAAAAGTCCAAATGTCTTTACTTTTTTCCCTCCAATAGGAATGGAACTTTATATGAAGTAGACCCGTATGAATATCATCACCTCTTAAATTTTTCTTGCTGGAACATCTAATCAATAGTGAACTGAGGACTCACCTGAATCTAAAACAATTCCCCAATTCTATTCCACCCTTCATAACATAGGGTAAACAATCTACTATGTTTACGTTTGAAAAATCACCTTCAAACATTTCAGGCCTTTTGCAGGAATCTAAAATCCTGACAGCTACAGTTTGAAAATACTTATGATTTCTATAACCTAAATTCTCCTCTCCCAATGAGTTAGAGGACAAGGATTTTCTCCCTGCCAACATATGTAAGGCTTGTGCAGAAACACACAGGAAAGGGAAATATAAAGAAAATATAGGACAGTGTACTTACTCTTCCACCTCTTCCACCTCCTAGCATGCCAGGTCTACCATCATGGGGGTTTTCAATCATAGAATCCTCAATGGGTCCCCATTAACCCTTAAGAGTCAGGTCAAACTGACAAACTCATCTTCTTGGACACTCTGTACAAAGACAAAAGAGTAGCACTGCCAAGGTCTCAGACTTTGTTAGGTCTGTGACCTTGGCAATGCCCATCCTGCCTCCCTTTGAAGATAACCCTGAGGATCAACAGAAAAACAGTCCCAGGTCTGAACATTGTCAAGCAATATTTAATCAACATTGCCTTGAACGTAGATGTTACAATGATTAATGGGAATTGCTTGAATAAATGAAACATATAAGAGAAAGCTTGTAAGGCTTGTAATTTATATTGATGAAAGACAGAGTCTCTAGGACAATTACTCCCCTGGTCTTTGGAAATAGCAATAGCATGGAATATGATTTCAGAATATAATAGGATTGTTTATATCAAGTCTATTTTTAAATTCTCAAATTGCTTTTCTAGGCTAAAATCCAACATCCCACACAGTTTCTGCGGACACCCAAGCCCCATTGAATTAAATGGGAATTAATTTCCTGAGAGTCTAATCCTCTGGGCTTGCTTCATCACCAATTTTTTGGCATCTCGAAATGTGAATTGTGGCAACATAGCTTTCAAGAACAGTAACAGCAAATCTCATTTAATATATTTACAGGAGACGTTGGAGAGAATTATAATCTGTTAAAGGTCAGATGCAGTGTAGCAGCCTATGAGAGTCCAAGAATGTGATCCAAGAAAATGGCGGTTTGAATCTCACAAGCCCCCATTCCCAGCCTCTTACCAACATCTTGCTGCAACTGGTATGCTTGTATTTCTATTCCCAGTTTTATTCTCTTGCCATACCTGAAGGTATGACAAGAACCAATGGGTAGAAACTCATCAGAGGGAGAGTCAACCTGGAAATAAGGAGAAATTTCCTGACAGTGATAACCATTAAACAGTGGAACAGCTTGCCTCCTGGTGTTGTGGGCACCCCATCGCTGGAGGTTTTAAAGAAGAGGTTGTCCAGGATGGTATGAGGTCTCCTGCATTGGACAAAGGGTTGGACTACAAGACCTCCAAGGTCCCTTCCAACCCTACGATGATTCTGTGCTTCTATAACATGGTCCTATAACCTGCTCCTTTGATTTCCCTGTCCTTTCAAGGTAAGATACTTGAAGGGTTGGCCAATGGTTCTATTGTGGGTAATTTTGGAAGAATTTGTTCATCTAGCTCGATTTAACTGCCTTCAGTCTGCAATTTTAGATGGGCATAACTCTGGCATCCCTTAACGAAAACAGATTGTGCCCTTGTAATAACAAAGACACTGAAACATTGAATCGTGTCCTCTTTGTATGTAATTTTTATAGAAATGAGCATATTAAATTACTCAAGCCTATAATGAGTGCCTTCCCAGGTAGGACTTTGAACTGGTATTTAAAATATTTATTAAGTGACACAAACAAGGGGACCACTGAATCAGTGGCCAAGTTTCTTTTCTCTGCCCAAAGAAGACAACCTTGGCCTCTGTTAGCTCTTAATATAATCACGAATTGCATGATGTTTGTGCAATTCATTTTTACTACCTAAACTGTTTTAGCTATCTTGAAATTTTGTAATGGTTTTATTCTCTAATCCTTTTAAAACTACACGAATGTAATTTCTATTTTATTGGTTGGGTCCTTGGCTGTAAATAAAGATTGTTCTTGTGCTTGTTCTTCTTGACCTTGATTAAATGGGTGTCAATCTAGGAGGAAGAGGCTGCTTGTACCCCTAAAACTTCTAGAAGCCTTCACCATTAGCTGTGCTAGCCAAGATTTCTGGGAGTTGTAGTTCCTAGAATATCTGGGAGCCCAAGATTAAGAACCACTGCCCTTGAGTCTTTTCAGGGAGAAAGGTGGGATAGAACTAACTAACTAACTAGATAAGGAATCCTAATTTATTGTTTTAATATGCACAGGAAGACACACTGTGGTAGTGCATGCTATGCACATAAATTTTACAAAGACACCACTAAGCAGCTTTGGGGTCTCCCCTCGATTCCTAAGAAATTCCTATAAACAACACTGCTCCACTGTCCCCAATTTAGGAAGAAGATGGGAGAGTACAACTCTGAAGCTTTCAGAGGCCTGTGATGTTACCGATCATGGACAAGAGCCAATAAACTAAAGCTGTGTCCTGGCAAAAGTGAGGCATCACGGCTAGATAAAATAATCACAGCCTATAGCGTTGGAGCAGCAGGACATTTTAATTAGCAGAAATGATTGTACAATCTTCTTATCCCCCTCACACTTTTAATGTCCCCATTTCCTCCTCATAGCAAGCCTGTAGGAAATTAATTTTCCTAGCAACAAGATATTGTTTTGAGCTTTCTCAATTGTAATACCAAATCTTGTGGATGGCAAAGTCTTGGATAAGCAGTTAAACCATTCAACTTTACAAACCTTCTCTTCCAGATGGGGTTAAAACATATACACCCTTTTCACTGACAAGGTTTATTGTATTGTTATTGTTTGTTGCTTCCCCCTTTATTAACCTTGAGAATGCATGATGAGCATGCATTTCAAAATGTTCTACTAGAATACTAGGCAAGTGCTTCTTGATCAAGGAAATTGGTATACAATCCTGTATAGATGGGTTTGGGATCCCAGTTATGTATCTTGGGGAAGCCCCCTCCCTCTTTAATGCAAAGAATGGCACATGGTTTTGTTATCCATAGAATGCATGACAGACAAGCACCCTTGGATGAGGTCAAGCCTCTTGGGATGAAGCCTGATCCAGCCTTGTTTTTAGAATACCAGGTGGCCTCCACTGAGTGCTAATATTAAACAAATTATGAGCAAGCATAATCTGACTTTTGCTATACCTAAGATTAGCTGAAATTGGACTTATTCTGAAGTAAGATTCAACTGTACTTTTGTTGTTGTTGTTGTTATTTAAAATTGTTTAATACTTGGATGGAATACCATCAAGAAACATCATTTGATGCACTGGGGAAAGGCCATAGCTCAGATGTAACATACATGCTTCTCCAGAAGATGGTCCGAGGAGATACTGCACATAGAAGTATCAAGTAGTTGACTAACAGGTAATCCAGATAAACTAGGCGTATGATGATTCTTCCATATCATTTTAAATTCTGGCAGATAAATTTTGCATTAGCTCATATTCAAGGACAGCCCCTTAAGTAGCAAGCATTACAATGAGGCTACCATAAGAACACAGAACCATGATCACATTTGGCAGGTTGAAATTCATTAGTAAGGCACAGCTAGGGTAGACCTACTAAATCAATTGAACTTACAGACAAGTTTAATCACCTTTTCCCCCTACCAAGTTCAAACTTACTACTGGATTTTAGCCAACTCTGATCTTTGGTGCATACAGACCAGTACTATCAGTTCTGTCTACCAGTGGTTCTTGATGATTTCACACAGGTTTCTTTTGTACTCCTACTGGGAGATATCAAAGACTGGTCCTTCAACCATCTGCACGAGAATCATGTGCATTATCCTATGGCCTTTTTCCAGTACAGTAAATCATGCTTCTTGATGATCTCCCATTCAAGTACTGCAAATAATGGAAGACTGTGGGAAGATTATTCTTGTCTAGAAATGACAGGATCCAGAAACCAGTAAACTCTTCAAACCTCAGAAGCTACTTGAGGCTCAAGTGACCAGAAATAATGGAGACAGAAAGTCAAAGTCCACTGGGATGAAACTGTCGCTCTTCACCAGATCCAGCTATGTGCTAAAAGGAGGATAAGAGGCAGAAATTAATCAAAGAAAGAACAGAAGATAAGAATCATGGATGCAGAAAAAGAAACAAAATAATTTATAATTTTAAAAAACATAAAGGCCTTTTATCTATAATTAAAGGAACTACAACTCATCACCACAGATGAGAGTGACAGACCATTGGTAAGAATTACCCAGAAGCCTGGCTTTGATACAAAACAGGTTGCAAAAAGGAATGAGAAATTATTCCAAAACAAGTGACAGTGCAACTACACTGACAAATAATGCAAAAATTGCCCTAGGACTGGTATGGTCTGATTCACATTATTTCCCATTGACTACCTGATGTAAAACACAATGTAAACCAGCCTGGAGTTTTTGCCATCAAATCTACTACACTTCCCAACCATCACCTCCACTGCTGTAGCTTCTATGGTTTTTGAAGCAAATGCATTTATTTCGCTTCAGGCAGTATGCTTGCAGGAGCCAATGTGGAGGGATTTGTAGCCTTCTTTGAAGCCATTCAATTTGGCTCCAACAGCAGTGAAAGAGGTGCTGCGAAGAGGATCTGGCTGCTGTTTGAACCCTCTCTCCTTCACATCTGGTGCCTGGTTTTGCTTTTCCTCCCCCATCCCTTCTCTTTTCCTTGCTAATCTAGTGCTACGACAGCTAGTCAACCAAAAGTTTTTAATTTTGTTTTTTAAAGCTAGCTCTACCATAACTGTGCTTTCTGCAAATCTGGATGATCAGAGCAGAGCTATCTTAAAACTTCCTCCTCCTTCTCTCTAAGGCCTTGCTTTTTCTCTCTCTCTTAATATGAAACTAAAACTTCTTCTTGTATCTCTGCTTGTTCCTCACTATTCCCTCCCTCCTCCCCAGTTTTGTCAATGAAGGAAGGAAAGAAAGAAGGAAGGAAGAACAACTCAGTCACCAAGTGCAGGGAGGAGAGTGTTCAAACAGCTAACAAGCTGCAAACAAGACTGATTTCCTCCTTTGTTTCTGCTGACTCCTGTGATGGCCTGAGGCATATTAAACTGGGAAAATCTAACTTCCTGGGTGCACTTTTCTCAGTCCCCCCTGGTTTTAGTTTTCTTGCTGCATTTATTGTTACTATATTCAGTTCCAAAATAAGTTGATTTATAACTTGCAATTTGAAAAAATTCCAGATTAAATACCACCACTACTATTAAAACTGTATATTAATAAATGCTGCCACCATTTGAATGATAGAGTAGGGGGAAATACATACTATAATCAGTTTTTATACTTCTGTCCCAAAGCCACTGTGGAGGAATGGGCTTTTAGATAAAATGAGAGCTTTGCCAGTTAAGCGACAAGTATTTGACTATATTCCAGTTCTTGGTGAATGGAAAACCAGCAACTTCCTGTTACAAAATGTACCAACAGCCCATGCCTAATAATACACAGTGACACTGGCAATTTATATGCTTGATATATGAATGCTTCTAAAAATAATATTAGACCAGTGTATTTTTAGTCAGGTAAATAAAGTTTGAGCAAATGACTGGTTTCTTCTATGGTTCAGCTCAGGAGAGATATTCAAAACACCAAGTTATTGGAGTGCAAATCCAGCCAACACAAATGGAGGACTTCCTGATCTATACACTGATAGTTTTGTGGTAAGTATGGATGAATGAGTCTGTCAATTTTGGTTTCTCTCAATGTTCCATTTTTTCCAACCTTAAGCTTATTCTATCTCATTTCCTCATCAGCTTTTGATTTTAAAAACACTTGCTACAAACATATGTACCAATGTTTGATCAAGTTTCTCCAGAGCCAACCCCGACACTACACTGAGTGAGACAGCTGCCTGCAGCAAATGGTGGCATCATGGAAGGGCGGCAAGTTTCTCGTTGTTTAATTAGTGGCCAAAATCCTGTGCTAAATTGCACTAGACCTGACCCACAAAATCAATGGGGATTTGGCAAGTCAACTTCTCTCTAAGTTCCAATGTCTCAAATGGGCCTACTTTAGCTGCAACTTAATTTAGCACAGTAGGCTGCAACTAGAGTGTACCCTTTCGAATCAATGGAACGTACTGTATGTAGAACTGACTCACTAGATCCCCACAGATTCAAAGAGCCTACTCTAGTGCAATTTGCTACACTGAGCCACAGGATTTGCGCTTTCTTTTCTTTGTGGATCTTCTCTGTCAGTTTTACCTGGTTTAAAGTACACTGTTTTATCTAAGGTGGTCAAACATGGATGTGGAATGGTCTTATCAAAATGTGAACCGTATGAAATTCAACAAAACCCCTATGGTAAATCTCCCATACCATAACTGCCCCGTTCCCAGCTACAATACTCTATATTAATATTTCCCATCCTGGAGATCATGACTCCCAGGGGAACTACAATAAGAAGTCTGTTTTCTGAGAAGGGATGACAACATTTATTTATTTATTTATTTATTTATTTATTTATTTATTTATTTATTTATTTAACGGCGCTGGATGAACACCCTTGACAATGACATGAAGTTGTCCTGACCTAGACCTAGCTCATGACTGTGCCAAGTGGAAGGCAAAAACCAGAATAATGGACCCCACCACCAAGTGGGACAAAAGCTAGGGAAAAGATTTCTTGCAGAAAAAGAAACGCTAGCATAAATTAATTGCTGCCACTTGCACAAGAAAGGGGTTTTAGCTATGATACACTCCTTTTGGGGAGCCTAAATAAAGGCTGAAAAGGAAAAGAAACTAGACAACAAATCCCCAGGAAGGGGACTCCAAAACAAACAGCACCCCTTTTCTGCAGTGGGAGGAAGAAAAAAGCTTTGTAGGCAGTTGCTTCTGAGAAGGATCCTCTCTGTGTGAAATGTGTGCCTCCTCCCTGGTTACCGTGATGTCCTTCTGCCCCCCGATCCATTTCTGAAATCCTTTGCCTCCTCTTCTTCGTACCTTTAACCTCCCCCCCCAGCCTGTTCCCTCCCCAGTTTTGAAGTGGTGGCAGCGGAGTCAGCAGCAGGATCGACAGAAGGGTTAGCAGCCTCAGCCTTAATGGTGTTGCCATGTCAGAGAATGGTGATGACGGCCTCTTTCTGAAAATGTAATGGAGGACTTGGCAGGTGACTTGGCTCTAAAGGGGAAGTGTGACTCAAAAAAAGGTGGGGAGCCGCTGCTCTCTATGATAGAAGACTGCCTTCTCGTTGAAGGCATCCTTTGTTTGGAGAGCGGCCCAGTCCAAGTTTGTTTACTGATAAAGAACCCTCAGAAGCCAGGAGCTTTCACATTGCCTGTCTATATTTATCACCTGAATGACAGATTGAGGAAGTCAGCTACTCACAGTTTCCCTCAAGCTGTTAAGATACACTGTAATACTGTTCAAATCTACAGTACTTGCTATGTCAAAATTTGCATCTACACATATTACTTAACCACACATTTTATGCAAATCTACAACACGTTTGTCAGCTTTAGTCCTTGCTTTTTACTGACTCATCTCCCCTGTTTTAGAAATCTCTAAGTGGCCCTGGCATGTGCACCCTCCCAGGTAATTACTGTAACTGGTTTTACTGGCATGGTGCAAAAGTTTCTAGGACAAGCCTCATCCTTTGCTTAGGCAGCTGTCTTATGGCACTGCTCCCCTAGCCTTAGTCCCAGCTATGCTCACCTGGTTCTCCCACTCTGTCCCCTGCCTTCTTGCTCTATCCTTCAGATAGATTCCTCCTTTGACACCCTGTCTGGGAGCTGCCTTTTCCTGGACCCTTCTGTCCAGAGGCAAGTAGCTCACAATTCCAATGAGCACTAATCCCATCAGGATTTGCATTTCAGCTCCTACTGTGCCTGCAGACTTAACAGCCTCCTGCCAACAATAACTCCGTCAATGTCTCTGAATGAAGTATATTAACCGCACTTCCTTGGGAAATGTACATGACTGAAGGTATGCAGAACGGATGCTCGGTTGACAAAAGGTCATGAAACGGAATTTAGCCCTACACGTTTGGCATGCAAAACAGAAGTTGAAAAGAATCAAGTCAGCATTACCCACCAGTAAGATTTTTTAAGTGTTGTACAATGTAACAAGTGATACTTCATGTGTGCCTGTGTTTTTACATACAGCAATCATAAATTCATCATAACAACAGATTTATTGACATGCTATTTAAAAAGTCTATACCCTTTTTTGTCTCTCAAAGGACATCTTTCCAGGCAGATAACAACAATAAATATTAATGCACTTAATTAAATCTTAATGTATTGATGATTTAGAACATCAAGGATTGTCGCTTAACTGCCTGATATTCAAGATGCTCCACCAGTACAAAATTAAGTGTGGGGCCAGAATCCTACACACATATATCTGTCACTAAATCCCCTTAAACTTAGTGGATGTTACTGCCAAGTACAGTTCTTGTGCAGTATTACACCGTAAAACAGATCTGGAAGAGACGTTTTGGAAATTGAGTTACTCATTTATTCTTCCCCATACCACTAGCTTTATTTTGAAACTTAAAAACCTAGACACACTAAAATAAATATAGTGATAAAAGCAACAGATATTTGTTTATTAATTTGAGTCTCTGGGGTGAAACAGATTTTGCTTCACAGGTTTAGAAATATTAGAAAGATACTTGTACTCACTTAGGGAAGTAACTGATATTCAGGGATGTAGAACTATTGGTGATTGGAAGCCTGGTGTAATTTGTATTACTTAGCATACCCCCTACAATGAGAAATCGCTTGTAACTTAATTCCAAGTGTTTTATGTGTCTTTTGGCCACACAGAGAATTCTGATTATAATATAGCAGCCTAAGAAATGCATTTTAAAAATATTCTTAGAATCATCTGTTTCCAAGTTTTCATTACAGGGAGGCTTCTGGAACATCTGGAGCAAAATACTACAGCAAAATTTAGATGGCGAGGGAAAAGATAAAGATCAAATCCTATTCTGGATACTCAGATCTCTATCTGCCTATCTACTGAATGGAGGGTTTCTGTGGAAACAAGTTACAGTAAATACTTCCAAAACAATTCAATCTATATATCAAGATAATTTATTTCCATAATGTTTACAAAACTGAACATTTCAGTATCAAAATATCAAGTTAAGAAGGAGGAAGCTATTGTGAACTATTAAAGACAAGCAATCCACCAGCTCCCCATCAATACTGATTGTTCAGACAACAATAATGAAACTGCCAACAACAATGAAACTTATTACCAGTGCAAAGTCATGATTGTGGCAGACATGTGTTTTAGAATAAAGGTCACAGATAAACTAATATAAAGGAGTGAATGCAAGAATGGGGAAGATTTGTATGTGGAAACGGACAAGCAGGGGAATTGAGTTATTGGTCCCCATCTACTTCTGTTGATTTTCTCTCTTAATCCTCACCCCACCCAATTTTCTCCAGTCTTGACTGAAAGTAAAGCAGTGTGAAAAGTTGTGGTGTAGTTCGGAAGAGAGGACAGGTGGGAAACATCCCAGTCATCTTAAGGAAGAGTTAGGCAATTATCCTCAAATATGGTGGAGGGTATTATTTCATCTTGATGGATATTATTCCATGTTGATGTAAGCTTCAGTTGACCTCTGGGGGTAAACACTGTGTTATTCTTTACTCCATGAAGCAAATAATCTTGAACGTATTTGGGGGAAATACAATAATACATCTAATTAATGCTCTATTTACTTTCTTGTTTACAACGTATTCAGCAAAACCCTCATAACTCAACCAGCTGAAGATCATCACCTCATTGCAACAAGGCCTTCTTGAAATTTCATAAACAGATTTCACAAACTTTATACATTAAAGTTCATGGATTTCAATCTACGGTTTTGGGTCTTCCCAGATTTTGAGCAAATTTGTTTCGAATAGTCAGAAGAGTGGCATGAAGCATCATGAAAATTTAGATAATAATGTTGTTCACATGAAATATTGCTAAAAAGTAGATGACATGGACATTTTAGAAATGCATCGAAACCAATAGGTAGAGATGAAAAAATCCAACATTTTGAAAAGGAAACATAGATCTTGATGGCAGATTGTGATTTTTTTGTAAGTGAAACTCAATTCTGAATGTGACAAATTAGCAAAAGTAACAGATGTGGAACATCGCCAAACTTCACTAGAATTCAGAGCTCAAGCTGACAGAACTATCAGTCCATTTTGTTGCATGGTGTACCACATTTTTATAGTGCGTGAATGGAGGCCTTTGTGAAGGATCATGTAGGGATGTGAGTTGACATTATTCAAAATCTGCATGATCTCCATTATGAAATCTGCAATCCAACCTGACATCCCAATTAGAACTGACATTCATATCTGCTAAATGTTTTCCAGAATGAATGCAGTCAGATCTGTCAGTTTCTGATAAGAAAGTCAACACAAATGATTGCCAAGAAAGAAAATGCAGGCAGGCTGAACCTCTGATACCTTGTTCATAGCGATAAATGTTTCTTCCTTGGATTTAGTAAGTCATCATCCCTCTTGTGTTCTGTTTCTAAGTGTTAAAGTTATTTAGGGAACCATTTCTATGTTGGGGTGGTGAAAATGTCTGAGGAAATAGCTTAAAAGTCAAATATCAAGCACTGGGGTAACAGGCTGAAACCACATGGTCATGGCCCTTGTGCAAAAATGAACACAATTGTATACAGTGGTACCTCAACTTACGAATTTAATCCATTCCAAATGCATGTTCTTAAGTTGAACTACTCTTAAATCGGGGTACTTATCTAAAAAATTGAAAACATGTTAAAAGTCTTTAAAAATGAAAACAAGTATTTGTAAGTCGAGCAGACCATATCTAAAATTTGTAAGGCAGCAGGTAAAACGCCAAAAAAATCCACTCTTAAGTTGAATTGCTCTTAAGTTGATCTGCTCTTAAATTGGGGTACCACTGTACTTGGATTGCAGATTGCCTAGAAGTATATGTAACTCGAGTGTCTTCCAAGATGGAGGACACATGGGATATAAATAACTTTAGAGTGCTGGGAGAAATTAATTAGAAGAGAAGCAAATTGATGGTGAAGGAGACTAAAAGACAGCAAAAAACCAGAGGAAGGTTTTGGGAGTAAAGGAAAATCAAGACAACACTGAATCAGGTGGAAGGAGGCATCAGTAGGAGCACCAGATTCCATCTTAAGATAAATGTATATTCTTAACAATGCCCCCACAAGCACACAAATCTTTCAGTCATTCCTACTTAACAATGGAAGCAAAGCCATGCTATTTCCCAACAGACCAATTACAAAACAAACACAAACTGACTTGGCAAAAGTAAGCTTGCAATAGAATAAACAATGAAAACCTGTTGCTTAGTATACTACATTGCAATAGAGTAACCCCACTAAATCAGTGTGGATTTGGTGAATCAACTCCTCCATAACCTCTTTTGATTCAAATGGGCCTAATTTAGTGCTCTTCAAGATCTGTGATCTTGGAGTTGCCGTAGAACAAAAGCTGCAATGCATGTGGGCCAACAGTGTGCTGTGGTTGCAAAAAAAGGCAAATGTGATTTTAAGATGCATTAACAGACATATAGTCTCCAAATCCCATGAGGTACTAATTCCCCTCTATTCAGCACTGGTTAGGCCTCATCTAGAGTTCTGGACACTGTACTTCAAGAAGGATGCAAACAAACTAGAGAAAGTTCACAGAAGGGCAACAAGGATGTTCAGGAGACTGGAAACCAAGCCCTATGAGGAAAGACTGAAGGAATTGGGCACAATTAGCCTTGAAAAAAAGGACTGAAGGAAGATAGGATAGCGGTTTTCAAATAGCTGAAAGTCATACAGAGGAGGGGCAGGATCTGTTCTTGATAATTCCAGATTGCCCAAAACACAATAATGGTCTTAAACTACAGTAAGTCTGATTTACGCTGAATAACATCTTAACTTCTAGAGCACTACAACAATGGAACCGATTTCCTTGGTAGGTGGTGAGCACTCCAGCGCTAGACGCATTCAATTAAAAAACTGACCAATTATCTATCAGTTTTATTTTGATTTGAATTCCTGGACTAAGCAGAGCCTTATAGGCCCCTTCCAACTCGCTTTTTCTATGATTCTATGATTAGTTGAGACTTCCTATGCTAAAATAAGCTGCAACTATAATATATTTAAATAAATGGAACTTACTGAAGAATTGACTCATCAAATCCCTCATGATTCAACAGGCCTATGCTAGTGCAACTTACAATGGTACCTCAGTTTACTAGTACCTTGGTTTATGAGTGCTTCCCAAAATGAGCAATTTTTAATAAAATGTTGCTTTGCTTTGCAAGCAATGACGGCCTGAGTCACCTTTTCCTCCTCCTGACTGTAAGTGGCATGTGGAGCTCGGCACGGGCTTGGCGATTGCCTGGATCGGCCCTCCAGGCTGTGTGGTTGGCTTGCGCCAGGCCAAGTGCTGACTGGAAGTGGCCTGCGGGGCTCGGTCGTGCCTGGAATGGGCCTACGGACTGTGCAGTGGGCTGGCATCAGACCCAGCAATGACTGGAAATGGCATCTGGTGCCTGGCAACAGCTTGACAATGCCTGAAACGGGTCTCTGGGTCTGTGCCAAGCCCGGCACAGACTAGAAGCGGCCTCCAGTAGACCTGAAGTAGCCTCTGGGGCTTGATGCGGGCCTGGTGCTGCCTGGAATAGAAGTGGCCTCTTGGACACGCTGTTTGTCTGCATTGGGCCGCCGGGCCTCCCGCCCTCATCACAGGCCTGGTGCCGGCCAGCGGTGCCTGGCGGTGGCCTCCAGCCCATGCCGCAGGTCCTGGCAGCCACCTGCATAGGAAATGATGGAAACTGGACCCCCAGAACCAATCATTTGAGTTTCCATTATTTCCTATGGGGAAATTTGGTTTGACATAAAGTGTTCTGCTTATATACCGCCCCATACCACTTCAAGTATTCTCTGGACAGTTTACAGTTTTTAATTACCGTATGCAGGCTACACATCCCCCCCTTGCAAGCTGGGTACTCATTTTACCAATCTTAGAAGGATGGAAGGCTAAGTCAACCATGAGCCTGCTTCCTGGGATTGAATCCCAGGTCATGAGCATAGTTTTACCTGCAGTACAGGCATTTAACCACTGCGCCACGAGGCTCGGTTTGATATAAGAGTATTTTGGTTTATGAGCATGCTCCCATGCTCATGAATTATGTTTGTAAACCACGGTACCACTGTACTATACTAAGCAACAGGATTTTAGCCATTGTCTTTTCCTCTTAAGAATACACTGAATTTAAATGAGGAATCAGATACTCATCTAATGAGGCCCTGGCATAATATTAAAGTCTGGTTATGTCAGATTTCAAGACAACATGATTCTTCATCTCCTCGTCATGCTCCACAAGAAGATGCTACACCATATTTCAGAGAAATAGCCAGGAAAGTGAATATCAAAAGAGAAATCTATTGTATTCGTTTATGGCTTGTTGCTGCAAAGGAGGAAGTGGTAAAGAGAAATGCTAAATGTGCATGTTTTCATTATTCCTATTAAAAATCAGAGGGTACATGGTGGAAAAGACAGGAAATAATGGTGTAGAAGACAATTCTTCTAACCTGGCCTACGGCACCTTTGTGTGTTTCCTGGCAACTGACATATCCCAGAGCCTACAGCAATTTTTCTTATTCCTGGCAGTAAACGAGAGTAACCATCATTATCATGGCTGTGCTTTTGAAAGAGAACAAAGTGGTTATTTAATTGGAAGTCTAGTAGCAGTAGATGGCCTTTTCCCATTCATCAAGCTAGACCTTACAGAAATGGGCCGCAAGGAATTCAGAGCTGTTCTTGCTGCATCCAATGACTTGGTTCTTACAAATTATGTTTTACTATCTGCCCTAGACTTTGACTCCTGAGTAGTATGATGATCTTTACATCACAGTGACTGGTGGCCAATAGAGATGGGCACGACTTGGCGGAATTCCCGTTTCCGTTTCCGTTCCTCGTTTCCGTTACGGAACGGAAACGGTAACGGGAATTACTCCGCCAGAACTCGAACTCGAACCGACTAAATAATAATTGGGTCTGATTTGTCGTGGTCGTTCCTGGCATCGCGGCGATCCCGCGATGCCAAGCAGCACAGAAAAAAAGTTTTTAAAAGTTTTAAAAAAAACTGATTCCCGGCCAAAAAGCAGGCCGAAATATGCCTGCCTGAGTGAGGGCTCAGGGCACCTACCAGAGGGGTGGTTTACCCCCCTCCTGTCCTGGGCTGCTCTGGTGGTGGGGGAAATCCTCGTTGTAGTCGCTCGCAACAAGCACTGGACTCGTCGCCGGCCGCCACAATTCAAGCGGAAGCGGCACAGAAAAAAAGTTTTAAACTCCCCCCCCCATTCCCGGGCCAAAAAGCAGGCGAAAATATGCCTGCAGTGTAGAGTGCACCTACCAGAGGGGTGGTTTCTGGGGGGGGGGTCCCGGCCTCCCCCCCCTCTCCTGTCCTGGGCAGCCGGACTCGAGTCGCCATGCCATGCGGTGCGGGCGGGGGATCCAAAATGGGGCGGCGACCGCAATTTTTTTTTTTGAAATCGTGGTCCAAAAACACACAAGCACCACACAGAAACATGCGAAAATTGCTATTTTAAAACAGCCAGAATTTTTACAGTAGCAGTGGGTTTTTCTTGCAACAAAATGTCTCCTCTTTCCTCTCTCCATTTATTTTATTTTATTTTATTTTATTTTATTTTTTTACACCTGCGCAATGATGGGCTGGCCATGGGATGGGACCATGCAAATTTTTGGAGCCATTCCACCAATCGCATGGCCACTTGGCCAGGTTGACCACAGAGACTTCTGGGATGTGCCAACCGGGCATGAAAAGCCCACTAACCGTAGCCCGAACCCGAACCCGAACCCTAAGCCTAACCCATACACCAGTACACTGTCCTTCTAAGTGGGTCAGAGAGGCCCCCAGAGGTGCACCCCAATACTCACCCTAACCTCACCCGTAACGAGCCTAACCCTTACCCTAGCCTTTGCGCTAACCCTGTTGCCTAAGCCAGATCTGTACTTGCATTGCACTACGCAAGTACAATTCCCTTCTTAGTGAGACACAGCGGGTGCAGAGAGTCTGCCAGTCCGCCACTTGTGGCTCTGGGTGACTCCTGCAGGCTTGGCTCGGCCGGCAGCATGTGTGACATGCAAACCATGCCCCCGAAGCCTGACTGATGCAGGGAAGGCACCCCAAAAAGAGGGGTGCCTCTGCCAGTCTGCTCTGTCTCTGCGTGCAACTTGGTAATTGGTATGCAATCATATCCATATGGCTATGCATGCATGCCCTTTTGCAGCAGGTGAGGAGAGGAGACCCCCATGTATGAGGGGTCTCCAGGAGCCTGCTTTCCCTAGCGGGTGAGGATAGGAGGCACCCACCCCCCAAAAAAGAGGTGCCTCCAGGAGCCCGCTACCCCCAAACCAGTTTAACGACAGACGAAAAAATGAAAAACGAAACGACAAATTTTTGTGAAGTTTCGCGAAAAACGGAAACGAGCCGACACAGGCCGCCTCCGACACACGACAACTCGAAAACGTCATTTTCCCTAGTCGTGCCCATCTCTAGTGGCCAACATCCTGATCCCTAAGACCCCTCAATCTACAGCACAGCCCTCACTCAGACTCAGAAATTTGTATTCTGGAAAGTCTGGAGGTCAGATTTTACCACATGTTGATGCACCACGGGCTAACTGATGCCACACAAGAAAAGGGTCACAGTCTTCTGTTGGAGAACCCCATCTAGCTGTGGAGTGTTTCTGGTTTTCAAATCAAGAGAGATGGCTCACTAGAGTGGAACACTTGGCATCCACAGCCTCTTCCCAATGGGTTTGCAACTGATTTAACTCAGACAAAGAAGAAGCACACATTTTGCAAAGGAGAATGTGAGCAAAGGTTAACTAGAAAAAAACTAGAAAAGCCAGGCTGGAAAGATCCACATAATGACTATGGAAAAGAGGAAAGCTTAATGAAAAAAACTGGGCAGCATACTAGGCGTGAGCTCCCATCCTAGTAGAGTGAGGCAACAACAGACCTACTCCAAGGATATGTTGCACTCCCACTCAGCCTTGCATTCTACTATTATAGATATTTGTAAATGCAAAATGTGAAAAACTTCCTCAGGCATTTCTCACAGGTTGGGTCTGGGAGATAACCTTACTCCCAATAATCCATAAAAGACAAAGTCAAAGTTAATAATAATAAATTCATTTTTAATTTGTTCAAATATAGACCACACAATGATACTGCACTTAATTCTGAATATACTACAACATCGATGGCACAGATGCTAGACCTTTAAACCCTTTGAAAGGGTTATTCAATCATACCCGCACTCCACCCATTGCCCACATCACACTACAGTATATTTATGCCAGTCCTTTGAGCATTAGATGCCAATCCTTCCCTGAGTTGGCTATGTGATCATTTGAAGTTCTCCCGATGCTTTGAAATGAGAGAAGATCGAAAGAGTGTTGGCGCTGCCTCCCGCAGACTCCAGGGAGTGTGATGTGATTCAAAGGTCAGCCTGTCTGCTGTCACTACCCTGACACCAGTCCTATCATGTCCCTCTCCTGATTCTCGAGCCCTCAGGAATTGGTACAGCCGCACAGAGTCAGCTCTGCTGCATCCATCACTCTTGCCTGCCAGGATGGAAAGCGCAGCGTCCCAAAAAAAAAAAAAAAAAAAAAAAAAAAAAAAACAGGGCAGGAGGCCAAGCTCACTCAGCAGCCGTGCTGTTGTGCCTCTGCACATTAGGTTAGGAGGTCGCAGACTACAAAACCTAGATTCCCAGCCATGACCCAGTATTGCAGGCGTTCCCTGTGGTAGTGGCGCTGGCGAGGAAGCCAGTAGGAATCCTTCTGCAAGCAGACAACTTCCCACCCCAACATGGCTGCACTGCTTGCTAGCAGGTTCAAGCAGCTGCAGAAGGGCTTTGCAGCATGCCTGCAAAGCCCTTCAGAGAATTCACCATCCAACCACGCCGACAACCTCTGTCAAGCTCATGTTAATTAGTCCCCTTTGCGGCAAGTGGACCATCTGCTTTGCTCACCCAAGAGTGTGGGAGCATTTACTATCTGCTTGCATTACCATGGAAGCCATGAAGGCATTGGCAAGATTGAGGCAGCCCAATCCGTGCTGAAAATGGAAATACATTCACCTAGGAATAAAATAACACACACACACACACACACACACACACACACACACACACACACACACACACACACACACACACACACACACACACACACACACACACACACACACACACAGAGGGGGGGGGCTGCCACATAAAACACCATGATTTAAAGATGCAGTCAAACGTGGGTTCAAGCAAAATCTCAATGTGGCATGGTTAAAAAATGGCTTTATCCCCAATAACAAGAATATACAGTATACTGTATTATATGTAAAGGCAAGAGAAAATTCTAGTTTATTTTTTTCCAAATAGGGTTCATGGACAATACCTCTTTCATTCATTAATCAAGACACATGTAATGTCTTTCTCCTTCTCTTACACACACACACACACACACACACACACACACACACACACACACACACACACACACACACACACACCACACACAGGGGTAAAGTGGTTGTGTATATATATGATACCTACACATACATCCAATCAGTACAATCAGTATGTGATTGCACGAGACATTTTGCCATTAGCATATTCCTCATACAGCACAACATAGAACGTTTGCTTATCACCTCACACATGTTGCTGCACATACATAGAACCCTCCTACAAACTCAGCCACATACAGCAGTGAGATGCAGTCAAATCCCAGTATGTAGCCTCTACATGGAGCTCTCCTTCTGCTGCCCGAAAGATCCACTAACACACCCACTTCAGCCCATACTATACGAACTTGGGAGTCTCACACTGACATGGCAAACAAAGCACATCCATCCATTTTCTCACCATCATGAAAATATTCAGGTCACCACAATTACGAAATGCTCCCAACAAGCACAGAAAAACCATAAGGTTTCAGGATGCCTTTATTATTGGCATCTCCTTGCAAAATTACTATTCCCTTCCAGCCTATGTGTCCCCAGAAATGCACCACACACATCTTCAGCCTCACAGCACAACCTGCGTTATTATCAGCAGCCATCCACATGCTCGAGAGATTTCCACCAGCCACAACCCCACACAGTTGCCAAGCGAATACCCATTTTGCTGACCTGTGGATCAAAGCCATTTTCAATGGAACCCCACTTCTTCAGAGGGAAGCCATCTCCCACGTTCTCGTGGCCATGGTGGGATTTGAGGGGGATCTGGCTGGAATAGGAGGACTTGTTCACTTCCACCTTGCTCCCAAACTTCAGGTAACAGGGCTGTGGGATGGTCCTTGCCGCCGGGACGTGAACAATGGGACTGGCACTGTGGACAGGTTTGGGGAGTCCAGATTTCATTTTGGAGGCTACCAGGATGGCTGGCATTTTCCCCCTTCTTCTTTGCTCTGTCCACACGTTTCTGGCAGCAACAGGCGCAGGAGGGACCGTGGGCAGCCACGGGAGGAGAGTCTAGACAGGTTGGGTCAAGCGGGTGTTCTTGCTTGATACGACCCCTTCCCAAAATAATAGCGACCAAGAAAGGAAAATGCAAGGAAGAAGGGGATCCTCCAATTTGAAGCCGGAACGAGTTCTCCCAGCCCTGTGGCAGCCTTCCACGGGTCTCCCTTCGACGCTTACTATTAATTCTCAACCAAGGTCCTTCCTCCTCCTCCTCCTCCTCCTCCTCCTCCTCCCTCCCTTTCACTGCTGTTGAACTTGCTGATGCTCTTCAGTAGCTGATCTCTGTCACCGTCGTCCTTGGAGACCGGAGGAGACTCGTTGAGGACGGGGAAAGGGAAGCAGCCTTTTGGAATGGAAAAGGTGCGTGGGTGTCGGGTGGGTGGGTGGAAGGGACCGGCGGTCGTCGCATAGGCGTCTCGGGGCTGCGAACGCGCGTGTCAAAGCAAAACGCGGCGCGGGGGGGGGCGTGCCAGAGCGCGAGCACACAGGAAGGATCCCCCCAGGCTGAAGACGCCTTTCTTCAGCCTTAGCTAAGCAGCAGCTGTAGAGCTCAGGGTGCCAACCGCCGCTGCCCTTTGGATGCCAACCCCAGCGCCTTAATCCCAGGATCCGTGCACACGGGGTGGTGGTGGGGCAAAGGTCCACGGGTGGACATTTACATGGTGAAGACTGCCGGCGGCGGTTCCTGAACGGCTGCCTGGCGTCTGTCGAGGAGGAGCGCTGCCGTCAACGCCGGAGGAGGAGGAGGAGGAGGAGGAGGAGGCAACGCCGCGTCCGCCTCATTTCGACGATCGGGCACGGGGAACCCGGTTGCCGGGCGTGCGTGCGCGCGCGCGTGTAGGTACGTGTGAAAGGACAGCAGCTGCCCGGGAATCAGCGGCACCTCCTGCTGCTGGGGCTGGAGCGGGCGCGCCAAAAAGACGGCTCCCCTCCCCGAGCGCGGCGAGCAGGGGCGGCAGAGAAGAAGGAGGCAGCGAGGGCGGACAGCGCCAGGAAAAGCAGCGAGGGCGGGAAAGCCGCCCCCCCCTCCCGAGCGCCCTGATTGGTCCTGCCCGACTCAAATCAGAAACCAAATTATCTCCGCAAAAGAGGCGGCGTTTCGGCGCGGGCGGGCGGGCGGGCGAGTGGGCGGGCCGGTGACGAGCGCCGTGGCTTCGGCTCGAGTCTGCAAGCACGGGCGGGCCGTGGGGCTGCGGCAAGCGCGGTGGTGGCGGTGGCGGTGGGTCTCGCCTCTCCTCCCCTCCCTCCCTCCCGCCACGATGCCGGAGAGGTGGCACGGCGGAGGAAGGGAGATCCTGAACCCGGGTCGGAGGGAGGAAAGGAAGGAGGGAGGGGCGCCGCTTTCCTTGAAAAGGGGAAAACACGCGAGGGTGAATCACGGTTCCGTTTTTCACTGGCTAGTCATACAGGAAGGCTCCCGCTGGGAATGCCAAACGAAGTGTGTGTGTGTGTGTGTGAATAACGGCTCAGCAATTTAACCCCACCAAAGCCAGCAAGGAGCATTTGCACGAGGTTCCCACAGGTGGGACGACAGACATGGCAAACGCCTCGGGGGCCCCCGGAAGGCAACAGCAGCCTCCATGACCCCGAGGGAAGAGGAAAGACCGTGCGCCTGGTGCCGTTTTTCTCGACAGAGCCCTTGGATCCGCTTGACTTGTTGACGTCCAGCTGCAGGAATGAGTCGGGCAGCAAAACACGTTTGCACGGGCCTACTGCCCGCCCGCCCTGCCCTCCCCATCTCTCCCAACACACAAGGGGATTTTGCAAAAGCGGTGCAACGCCAATGGGTCCCAGATACACCACGAAACGCTGTCTGTCCTGTCCCCAATTAGAAGTTGTGAAAAATAAACGATGCCTTTGGGTCTAGAGGTGGGGGATACCTGTTCACTAAAAGATGGGAAAGATGGACACAGGAGAAACAGGAAGAGCCCAGCTCACTCCCACGATCACTCTTAAAACACTACAGCCAAGTGGATTCAGGGAGACACTGGCAAAAAAAAACCCCAACAAAAACCCCTAACTTGTTGAAAGCAGTTGATTCCCTGATTTTGCATTGCTTTCTGGTTGTTCTGGAAGGAAAATCAGGCTCTGGCAGGAATTTGGTTCCCGCCATCCCTCAATGAGACACTGAAGGACAGGGGAGTTGGTCTACTGCAGCAAAACATCAATGCTTACTTTGCATTGGAAAAATGAATGCATATATCATGTGGCAGAAGCCTACAGTGTGTGGATGTCTAAATTACTATCTGCATAAAGCCTGCAGGACTTCCAGGACTGCTGTGTCAGCTTGAGGTCATGGATGCAAAAGAAAACAATGCATAGATGTAAATGTTAGAATATTCTGATTTTCATAAAGAGGCAGTCTTTCAGACACAGTGCCAGGCACAGTTGGAAGGGATAGCTAATAAGAACATAAGAAGAGCCATGCTGGATCAGGCCAAATACAGCTTCCTGTATTTCACAATGGCCCTACCAAATGCGCCTGGGAGTACAAGAGACTAGATATCTGTCTCCTGCAATGACTCCCCTGCATCTGGCCCTTTAAGTACCTTGGTTTTAAGCCTGGAGATTACACATCTCCATCATGGTTTGTAACCTGTGATGGACTTTCCCTCCAGGAATCTGTTCAATCCCCTTTTGAAGGCATCCAGGCCAGATGCCATCACCACATCCTGTGGCAGGGAGTTCCACAGACTAACAACACGCTGGGTTAAAAAAATTATCTGTTCTCACTCTCCCAACCCTCAATTTGAGTGGATGTCCCCTAGTTCTGGTATTTTGTGAGAGGGAGAAGAGTGTCCCTGTATCCACATTACTCATGCCCTGCACTATTTTGCACGTCTCAATCATACCCCCCTCAGGCACCTTTTTTCCACACTAGAGCCCCAAATGTTTTAGCCTTTCCTCATAAGGGAGGTCCCCCAGCCCAGTAATCATTTTAGTCACTCTCTTCTGCACCTTTTCCAGTTCCACGATGTATAGGAATCTTTATTGTCATTGCCCCCTTGCAGGAACAACGAAATTTTGTGGCTGCTATATAAAAACTCATTTAAAACATTTCACATAGACTTAAAAACAGGTACAACACATAATATGACATATAAAATGACTAAAATATGACATATAAAATAAGCTGACTTCAAAGTCCAGGATTTCCATTTAAGGCCAATATTGCTCTAAAAAAGAAGCTATTTTTGAGACGGTTTGTTCTAGCCCTAAGTACTCTATATCTCCGTCCCGATGGCAGCAACTCGAAGAGGCGGTGACCAGGATGTGTTGGATCTCTTAATATATCTAATGCTTTACAGTGGCACCTGGTAGTATACATTTGTTCTAGGGTGGGAGTGAACAGCCCACAATATTCTCTGCAATTCTTATAATTCTGTGCAACACTGTCTTATCCCGGTGGGTACAACTTCCGTACCCTCACACACATAACCCGTAAGTAAGCACACTCTCAATTGCACAATGATAGAAGGCCAGCAGCAGCTTTTGTGGAAGATGGTTTTCCTTAAGGTTCTCAAGAAAAATAGTCTCTGCTGAGCCTTCTTTGCAAGCCCCCTTGTGTTGACACTCCAGGACAGATCCTCCTGTAACTCAATGCCCAAAAATCTAAAACCTGTAACCCTCTCCACACCAGTCCCATCAATCACCAGTGGTTGAATTTCAGTTTTCTGCCTCCTAAAGTCTACCACAAGCTCCTTTGTTTTCTTTATATTTAGGTGCAAGTTATTTATTCTGCACCACTTGGTCAACCTCTCCACTTCATCTCTGTAAGCCATCTCACTCTCCTTGCCAGAGATGAGCCCAATCACAGTTGTGTCATCTGCAAACTTAATGATCCTATTGCTAGGATAGGCAGAGACACAATCAAATGTGTAAAGAATATAAAGGAGTGGGCTAAGTACACATCCCTGTGGTGTTCCAATATTGGTACTAAGAGTATTAGAGGTGTAAGGGCCCAACCGGACCCTCTGAGAACGTTCTGACAGAAAATCCAAGATCCATCCACAAAGTGATGGTGGAAGCCCTAGGCCTTCCAGTTTAGAGATCAAACGTTGTGGAAGAATGGTGTTAAAAGCCGAGCTGAAATCCACAAAGAGCAATCTAGCATAGCCCCCCCTCTGCTCCAGATGTTCAAAAACAGCATGAAGAGCACACGCCACAGCATCCTCTGTTGATCTCTTCTTTTTATAGGCGAATTAGAATGTGTCCAGTCCCTCTGGTAAACAGGCAATAACATAGTTCCGTACCAACTTTTCAAAGCACTTCATGATTACAGGTGTAAGTGCTACTGGACGAAAGTCATTCAAGTTTTCTGGATTTGGTTTTTTTGGTATCGGAACAATAATGGCAGACTTTAGGCATGACGGCACAATAGCTTGGGATAGGGATCGATTTAAAATCCCAGTGAAAACTCCTGCTAATTGATCTGCACAATCCTTCAATACCCTTCCGGCAACTCCATCTGGCCCCGTAGCCTTCCTTGGATTGATCCCCTTCAACACCTTCCTCATCTCTCCCTCCTCCACATTAAAAATTACATTCCCTTGTGCCGATGCTGATAACAATAGTGAAGGTGGCAGAAACTCTGCTGATGTCTCTACTGATGTTGCTTCAAAATGGGCAAAAAAGGCATTCAGTTCCTGAATGTCTTTCTTGAGATGCGGTGACCAGAACTGTACACAATACTCCAGGTGCGGCCTTACTATCGTCTTGTACAATGGCAGTATAATGTTGGCTGTTTTATTTTCAATCCCCTTTTTGATCATCCCTAGCATGGAACTGGCCTGCTTCACTGCTGCCACACATTGGGTAGACACCTTCATGGAGCTGTCCACCAACACACCAAGATCTCTTTCCTGATCCGTCACAGATAACTCATAGCCCATGAGTTGATAGATAAAGTTTGGATTTTTGGCCCCAATATGCATTTCTTTACATTTTGCTACATTGAAACACATTTGCCATTTCACTGCCATTTTATGATTCATGGGAGAGCAACACTTGATCTGACCATGATTGTTAGGTATCTGCAGGTCCCTACTGGTAAACAGTAGCTTTCTAGATCTGAGCTTCTTCTCTGCCTTACTGCTGCTTTCTGTTCACAGGCTTCTCAGCTAGCAAGCAGTGAGTGAAGCAAAGACAAGTGGCAACAATTTCCTCACATTCTGTTGTCCTTCTGCTTGGGATTTGGTGCCAACTGGGTTCAGAGGGAAACAAGCAGATGGGCAACTGGAACACGGAGGAGGAGGAGGAGGAGGAGGAGGAGGAGGAGGGCCCTCTCAGGAAAGAAGGCCACCTAAGGAGGCATCTTACCCATGTACCTTGTAAAATGTGACATGGGGGCTGCTTTAATGCATTTCCAATCATTTATTTTGCTATTTCTTTATACAGTATAAGTATTTTTTAATTGTCCATATGTGGACTGGATTGATCAGTGATATATGGCTCCAGAGTCAGAGTTCAGGGGTTTATTCCTCACTGTGCCTCTTGGAAGAAGAGCCAGCCTGAGTAGCCTTCGGCAAGCTGCACACAGTGGCATCAGAAGAAGTACTGCAAATGGTAAACCATTTCTGAGTACAGCATTTCTAGGAAAACCTGACAAGGACTGGCGTAAGTCAGAATCATGGCACATAAGTATTTACACTTCTCCCTTCAACAATGCTGGGGCTAGAAGCCCTGGACCCCCATGTACTGTAATTCAAAATCAATGCATCCTAATCCCCTAAAAGCATAACTACAACACACAAACACAGAACTGTTCTATCTGGGTTTTCTTCCATAGCATTGACAGTTCTTTCCATATACAGTATCATATGTAATGAACCTCAAAGGTCCTTATGAACCCCGTGATCTAGAGCCTGAATTAGAGATCTTGTGTTTGTGGGCATGTAGAATACTGTGATGCCTTCAGGGTTAACTCATGGGGCTTTGGGTGGTCAAGGGCTAAGCATTTATTGTACATTTACTTACTGAATATTGGTTTACTTATTGGGGGTAAACTATGTATAATCAAAACCACACTGTTCAAATCAGCATGTTTCAAGGGATAAATTTATTATTAACTTGCATTTTTGCCAGTATATCATAGAGTAGCTTCAATCCATAAAACTTGTCACAAAGAATTGAAAACAGCCTAGCTTTCAAACAATATAAATTGTGTTAAAGTAATTCAAAGGAGTTTAATAATTATAAACAAGACAGAAACTAGCAAATGAGTCCAAACCATGTTCCCACTAGATGCCTAATGCTTGCTCAGTATTCTGGTTTTGATGGCTCCAAAACAAAGGCAAATTTGACTCTTCATTGTGAGGCAATTAGAAAACCAGAGCCCCAGAGCTCAGAAACGCCTCCTCTACACCCCCAAATAATGTACTGCTCTCAGTGGCAGTATACAAAGGAAGGTTTCCCAGCAAACCTTAACAACTGCATATGTCTATATGGGGATAAATGTTTCCTCAGGGTCCCAAGTTCAGAGAGCATAGCTATCAGCACCCTGAGAGGTGCTATCAGCACCCTTAACTCACACCATACGTGCAGTGCAATCACCACTTTCCTCCTTAACTTCCCCTCTCCTTTCTCCTGCTTGCTGTGGAGGAGGGTTGCTTTCTCCAGGGAAAAGGAAAGAAAGGAAATTGGGGAGAAGAGTCCAAGCAAGGCAAAAATGCATTCCTTTTCACTCCTGGAAAACTTTAGCAAAATGGCTGTGATCTGGTTACATACTGTTAGCACATCACTCATCTTATGAATGTTCATAGGGAACTCAGAAGAGGATTGTGTCTGTCTGCCCGTGTTACAAAACAACAGGGCAAAAAGTGTAGTTTGAGTGTACTACTACACAGTGGGGAAAATATGCTTAGAATAGCTGTGTTCCACTTTTTTTTTGAAATCAGGATTCTGCATGATCACTGTATCCATCCACACATCAAGTGACATCAAGAGTCAAAGGCGGAAGCAGAATGCTACATATGCACAGTAGAAACTGCATTTGACAAGGTGCTAATTGTTCATTTCCCCTTCTTTAAAAAAAAATACATTTCCTAAAGTGACCTAGCAGTAGGGCGTTGCAGCATAGCCTTCAAAGCATTTAAACAACAACAACAAACACTCTGTTTGCAGATGACAGGTGCTCAACTGGGGAAACTCTGCTGCAGGTGTTCCCTTGCCTTCATACCAGGAACTCTCACTGAGCAGAAAGCAGGCAAAAGCTATGATAACACAACTAGAGCCTATTTAAAACACACCTGCCTGCTGAATAAAACAAAATCCAGGCAAATTCCTCATGAAAAATAAAAAAGATTGACAGTGCTCTTCCTTATACTGAGCTTGATATCATGTAGAGTAGTTGCTGAGTTTTGCAAATTGTGGAATAAATAGCCAATGTAGTCATCCTCTGACTCTCAACTGGAACTACTAGTTAAGGAAAAGTCGCTCGTTAGGCTTGCCACAACAGGTTTTACTTTATGTGGACATCATAGTCTAGGACAGCTGAGATATTTCTGTTGAAGGCAGCAGGAAAAGAGGGAGGAAGATCTAATACGGCAAGGATGGACCCAACAGACCTGAGGTTTACAAGACCTCAGCAGAGCTGTTAATGACAGGGACTTCTGGAGTTCACTAATGCTTAGGGTTGCCTTAAGTAGTACTTGGTGATACATAGCTAGGAACGTGCACTAGCACCAACATTTGGATTCAGAATTTGGAATTTTAAAAATCTGGAGTTTCTAGATATCCAGAACTCCATTCAAGTCAATAGGAATACAGTACAGTACTAGCTGCCTAGATGCCCTAAGCACATCTGATCTTGCCTGATTTCGGAAGCTAAGCAGGGTCGGGCCTGGTTAGCCTTGGGTCCCTTTGGGGAGAAAGGCGGCATAAAAATAAAGTTATTATTATTATTATTATTATTATTATTATTATTATTATTATTATTATTATTATTATTATTATTATTATTATTATTATTATTATTATTATTACTTGGATGGGCAACCACCAGGGAATACCAGGTGCTATAGGTGCCTGGAGTAGGAACTGGCAAGCCATTCCAATATTCCTGTCAAGAAAACTCAGTGGACATGGGGTCACAAAGAGTCGGTCATGACTGTAATGACACAACACACTCAGTACTATATACTATATTATTATTTTTTCTCTTTAAAACACACAAAATGGTAAAACATATTTTCCTCTTGATGTATAACATCTTAATCTAGAAATCTACTATTCCTCTATTTTACCCTGTCTTTAGTAAACAGTGTACTATAGATCGTGTCAACAATGTGAACGTTAGTTGAGGGTTCAGAAAAAGACATGGAAAAACTGCTGCAGGGCTGATTATTTATTTATTTTATTTTAGAGTATTTTTACCCCACCTTTCTCCTTGGAAAAAGGACCCAAGGCAGCTTATAATAATGAAGGATAATATACAGTCCAGTACAATTAAACATGTTCAAGTATTGAGAACAGGGAGTTGAGGGACATCTTACAGCATTAATAGACAACATTACATTAAAGCTACAAGAGAACATGAGCAGTTAAAAAGAGAGTAATATTCCATGTAAAAGTTATGAGTGATGGAAACTAACATTGAAAACAGCGTCAATCTAAACCCATAAGGTTATAAGTATATAGTTTGCATAAACAGCAAACTCGCAGATGGTTTATAAGCAGCAATGCCTACATTTTAACCACAAAAAAACAAAAAAGTGAAAAAATATATTCTGACGTCTGCACTTGTTCATAAATTTCATTTGTTCAGACAGACATCATTTATATGTTTTGCTTTCACCCCAGCCCTCTACCTTAGGAAATCCGTGGCAATTCCCAAAAGGGACATACTGAGGTCATATGAGGGAAATGTTATGAACTAGTCCAGCAGTTAAACCCAGTTCCTCCTCCCCCAGTTACATGGGTTACAAGGGTGTGTTTATTTGTACATCTGTAAGTTTTGGTGCACTGCTTGCCAGTTTTGGAAGTGTGCACGACCCAAACCAGCCTCTTTTCTGAATCAGAAGGTACACATTGCCACCATTAATGCAGCTTGCATATTCCCCCCCCCACAAAGTCCTGACAGGTACATTGATATGTTGCTACATATACATTACTTCTGGGAACATTATTTTAAAATTCCACAGTATATATACAGTAAGTCATTGTTATGTGCAAGTGCAGTGGCTCCCAAATGTTTTCGACTTGCTGCTCCCCCGAGCAGCAGTAGGAGCAGAGCATTGGGGCGGGCGGGGGGGGGGACAGGATGCAAAGAAGCATGAAGGAGCAAAGCAGCTGGAACCACAGCCAAAAGAGCAGCATCAGCAGCTGCCAGCTTGGGGTGGTGGGGGGGGGGGAGAGAAATGCTTCTGCATTGTACCTGGCTGGGATGCTATGGTGCACATATTTCTGCATGATGAGTCAATGCAGCAGAGGACAATCCTAAAAGCAGAAAACACCTTAGACTTCTATCAATATATCAATACATTAAATAATTAATATTTATTTAAAAACACTGAGGAGATAAATGGACTCTCAAGGATCGAGAAAATAAACTGGCACCATGGGTTTAATGGGCCATATTGATTCAAATATGAGGAGCTAAACCACTACTGCTAAAACTGCTTGGGTAGTTCATAACTCTCTCTCTGTCTCTCTCTCTCTCTCTCTCTCTCTCTCTCTCTCTCTCTCTCTCTCTCTCTCTCTCTCTCTCTCTCTCTGTGTGTGTGTGTGTGTGTGTGTGTGTGTGTGTGTGACTGTGTGTTTGTGTAAAAAGAGAGAGAGAGAGAGTCTACTTTATATATACAGTACAGTGGTACCTCAACTTGCTTTGACAACCAAATAATTTGATTTACCAGTTCTTCTCTATGCTCCGCATGACAGCTGACTTTGACAGGTTCAACCAGTCAAAGTCAGCTGTCATGCAGACCACAGACCAGTGTTCACCACCCATCTCCACCTCCTCCTCCTTCTTGGTTGCTTCCATCTCTGCAAAAGAGATGAAGCAACCAAGGAGGAGGAGGAGGTGACCATTGCGCCTCCCTTCCAAACTGCCCAGGTTGCCTGAAGTTGCATCGTTCCCAGGGAATGATGCAACTTCAGACAGTCCAGACGTCTTGCAAGTGAAGTGCTTACTTCTGGGTAAGCACTCCCCTTACAAGGTGCCCAGGCTGGGCAAAGATTGCAGGGACTATTGATCTTTGCACAGCCTGGGCACCTTGCAAGGCAAGCATCGCCACCACCACTTGCCTTGCAAGCCTCTGCGAAGATCAATGGATTCATGTTCTGCCCACCAATTTGTTGAGCACAGCATGGATCCATTGATCTTCACGTAGCCTGGGAGGCTTGCAAAACAAGCAATGGTGGCAATCTGCCACCACTGCTTGCCTTCCAAACTGCCCGGGGGATACCTGGGACGGATGCATCTTCTTTCAGCCTGGGCACCTTGGAAGGGAAGCACTTACCTCAGGTAAGCACTTCCCTTCCAAGCTGCTGGGCCTTCTCCCTCAATCAAGGGCAGCTTTCCACAGATTTCCGCTTTCCCACCAGACAGATGTCTCTGACAGATATCTCTGTCAAAGTCTTCTGTCTGGCGGGAAAGAGAAAGCAGCTGAAGGCTGCCCCAGCACCTTGGAAGGGAAATACTTACCTCTGAGTAAGCACTTACTCAGAGGTAAGCTCTTCCCTTCCAAGGGGGCTGGGTTTCTCCTTCTATCCCTCTTCGCACCCCCTCCCAAGAGCTGATTTTGACAGGTCAGACTTGTCAAAGTCAGCTGTCAGGCGGGAAAGCGGAAAGCAGCCTTGGCCTGCCCTTGATTAAAGGGGGGGGGGTAGGACAGCCTTCTCATAGGAATGCATTGAAAATCTATTAATCTGTTCCATCCGAAATGGATTAACTGATTTTCATCGCATTCCTATGGGAAACCGCTGCTCGACTTCCAACTTGATCAACTTCCTAAGGCATCTTGGAATGGATTAATGCCATAAATTGAGGTACCATTGTACATCTCTCTCTCTCTCTCTCTCTCTCTCTCTCTCTCTCTCTCTCTCTCTCTCTCTCTCTCTCTCTCTTTCATATCAGAGGTATGACCACAAACTTCCACACTATGTTTAATTTTCACTTTTCCAGAAATCACTCCAGGATCAATTTCTCTTCTTTCTCTAACAAGCAGAAACCTAGCCTTTTTCTTTCTGATCTATAGAAGTAGATGGAACTCCAAATATTAGGAATTATTATTACAAATATTAGGAAATATAAAATTGTGGTTCAGATATACTCAGAACTATCTGAATAGGGCATTTTTGGTGAATTTCAAATACTGTAATATTTCTGTCATGCTGTCTACAGTACTTCAGTGCCATTCTTCAGAGGATCAGCAGATCACCGGACGGTTGCTTGGAGTCAACAGATGTACTTTCTTTTCATTTGACGCACGCCCTAGCTCCTAATCCCAGTTTCCCTGCTGGCTCAGTGGGGTTGCCTTGCATTAACGCTAAGTGGGTAATTTTTTAAACAGGAAATGTGTTTTCCCTCTAGTCTCCTTTATCCACTAATCTCAGATTACAAAGTGTTCATCTCTTTTCTTCCATCTCATTCCGGGAGACCTTCCCGTGTTTTCTCTCCCACCACAGCATGAAGTTTAGCTTTGAGCGGAAAATGAATGAATGCGAACAAAGATTTCAAAGCTTTAATAAACCAGTGTCAGATTTTTGCCAGATGAAAAGCAGAGCAGAAGTGAGAACTAAAGCATATGTTAAGAGTTACAGCGTTATAACCTTTTATTTCGATACCTTTATTTTAAAACACAGGTTTTAAACGGTAAGGGATTCAAGGCCAACTCAAGGCCAGGTTTCAGTTCCTTGGCAGCTGCTTTGCCAAAATCCAGCTTATATTTTGCAGCAGTCACATCTGCAAGGATGGGCATTTGATGTCACTGGTGTCAGTTCCAGTATGGGGTTGTAAAAAGATTCTGTGATCTTCATTTAAATGAGGCACAATAATGATATGATGATTTAAACACTTGAAACAGTTGCTACTGAGTGGAAATGGAAACTTGCAGTGTCTGGGGGACGGTGGACAGGCCCGGTGTCTGAAAACTTTGAGGAACCCTGCTGTAAAGGATCTCTCCTTTTGTACTTGCAGAGAGAGGGCATAGTCAAATGTTTCTGCATCCCAGACTTTGCAACAGGAATTGGTTCCACCAGACACTTGTACTGTGTACAATCTCCTCAACCCCCTTGTATTTCCTTTTTATAGAATGAGGGAAGATTAAGTTCCTTTGAAAAGGGCCCAACATAGCATTTCACCAGCAGTTTCAGCTTTAACAATTAGCTTCATCTCTTACAACAGATGTGGTCCATAACTGCTTTAAATTAAGTGGGTTTGCTTACTTTGTTTTATTATCAGAGTCAGCCGGTGCTTCCGTTTATAAAGGAGAAAGGATATATCATGACAAAACTGCTCACAATATTTTCGTTAGCATCAGATTATTTTACTTAATGGCAATGGATAATTGATCTTTTCAACAATCAATTTTCTGCTTTATAATAAGTACAGTATTGCACTGTCATGCTCATAATGGCATAAATGCCTGTTATTATTTTTACCACTGTAATGTCAAATCATCTGATTATGCATGGGAAATGTACAAACCCACATAGTGGGATCTGGAGAACTTGCCCTTGATCCAAACCATGGAGGTCTTTGTACATAAGCATTAAATTCTTGAACCTGATCCAGGACATACAGGTGAGCCAGAACTGGAGTGATGTGATCAAACGTGTTCACAAAAGCCACCAATCTAGTTGCTCTGTTCTGGACCTCCTGAGTTAGCCTCAGGGGAAGGCCCACATAGAGCTGATCCTAGAGATGACCAGTGCATGGACCTGTGTTCTGATGGCACACTTGTCCAATAAGGGGTGGACTTGGGTGATCAGTTTCAACTGGTTAAAGGTTGATCTGGACAATCTGCGGATATTGATGGCCCTTGGGACATCCCACAATTGAGCTGACAACACATCCCCAAGCTGAACTCTGCAAATGGCCATTGAGGAAGGATCTCAATGCCAGACCTCCAATCCCAGCCTCCGAGAGCCTGTCCAGGAAGAGATTACAGCTAAATGTTTCTGAGAGATCCAGGAGAACCAATGAGCAGATCTTCCCCATCACCTTCCTTAAAAGATAATTGTGTAACCTGACCAGTGCCATCTCAGTGCCTCACTGCTGCCTGAATCCAAATTAGAATGGATCAAGGCAATTGTCCTCCAGGTACATCTGAAGCTGTGTTGCCAACACCTTCTTGACCAATTTGCCCGTAAAGGGTATGTTGGCAATCAGTCTCATGTTGTTAAGATTGTGCATCTCCAAGTGTGATCCCTTAATAATCAGTCAGATAATAGTTTCTTTTATATGTGAGGGAGGTAATCCCTCCCTCATTGAGGAGTTTACAATATTCACAACTCAATCTAAGGAAAGAGGATTATCCCTACACTGGAATGTGTAGCCCCTTTGGCAGCTTTTATTAACCATGCAGGGCAAGGGTCAAGCAAAGACACAGAGCGCCTACAGTTAGGCAGTGTCCTGAAAACTTCCTCCAATATTATCAGGTAAAACTGAATCAAATAGTCAGAGGGAGAAAGTGCAGCAGTAGTCGTCACCCAGTCAACAAAACTGCCAGTGGAGTCAAGGTCATATTGAATTCCCATGATTTGAGATTTTTAAAAAGGCTGAAGATGGATCACTGGTGAAATCATCAGAACAAAGCCATTGCTGACCAAGACTGATGAAGTCACCACTTGTCAGTTCACAGCCTCACCAATTAGCATTGAAAGCCTTTGGTTAAAGGCCTTCAGTGAAGGACAATCCACAACCTCTATAGACTGACAAACAGCTATTGTGTTCAGGAAGGGCTTACTCATATTCACTAATATAGGTTGGCTTCACTTTGTGGCTGATCACATGCACCATTTAGCATGCTGTTTGGAGTGCTGCAGGGATGAGCAGGGATGCTCCTCAAGACAGCGATCAGAAAATGTCTTTCCTCTAGAATGCCAGCATGCCCTCAGAGCAATTCTATAGACACCTGCCTGGCCACAGTCAAGAGGTTGTGTGGGTTGGAGTGCTCTGATTTCATTTAGTTCAATAATGTGTAATTGCTAGAACCCACCCAAAGCAACACTTTTTCTTTCAATTTGCCAATATCCTGATGTGGCTTAATAAGGATATCTTTAGAGAAGCAGTAGTGCACTGTCCAATAAGGACACAGCCCATCCAGTCCAGTATTCTGTCTCACGCAGTGGCTCACCATTTGCTTCAGGGTATTCCCAAGCAGATTTCTTCACCTGCTTATGATTCCCTGCAAATGACATTAAGAGATATCCTGCCTCTCTCTGTACAACCCAGAGGTTGTCCTCAGGCATCCACAATGATAGCCATTGATACCTTTGTTCTCCATGAACCTGTCCAATCCTTTCTTAAAGCTGTCAAGGTTGACAGCTGCCACCACTTCTTCTGACAGGGAGTGCCACAGACCAGTGACCCTCTGGGTGAATTTTCTCTTATTTGTTTGAGATCTAACACCCAAAAGTTTCATGGAGAGCCACCTAGTTCTAGTTTGTGCAATAGGGAAAACAGCTTTTTCTTATCTATTTTGTCCATATCGTGTGTGATTTTATAAACTTAAATCAGGTCACCTCTTAGGCGCCATCAGTCAAAAGTGAAGAAGCCCAGCCGTTGCAGCCTCTGATGGTAAGGAAGGTTTTCCATTCCCCTAATCATTTTGGTTGCCCTCCTCTGCACTTTTTCCATTTCCATAATATCCTTCTGAAGGTATGGTGACCAGAATTGTACACAATATTCCAGATGGGGCCTCACCATAGATTTATAAAGAGGCAAAATGAAATTTGCTGAGTTTTTTCTACACCCTTCCTAATGATGCCTAGCATTGAGTTTGCTTTTTTCACTGCTGTGGCACACTGGGTTGACACCTTCATTGAGCTGTCCACCAGGACACCAAGGTCTCTTTCCTGGTTTGTTGCAGTAAGTTCTGAAACCATAAGTATATAAATGTAATTGGGGGTTTTTGCCCCTATGTGCTTCATTCTGTACTTGCTAATGTTGAAGCTCATTTGCCAGTGGTTTGTCCACTCCCCTAGTGTCAAGAGATCCCTCTGGAGCTCCTCACAATCTTTCTCAGTTTTTACTACCCTGTATAATTTAGTGTTGTCTGCAAATTTAGCTACCTCGCTATTTACTCCTGCTTCTAGATCATTTATGAAGAGGTTGAAAAGCAAGGGTCCCAGTACTGAACCTTGGGGTCCCCACTCTTTACCTCCCTCCACTTGGAGAAGTGCCCATTTAGTGCTACCCTTTGTTTCCTATCCCTTAGCCAGTTGCTGATCCAGGACAAGACCTGTCCCTTGATTGAATGAGTGACAAGTTTATTCAAGAGCCATTGGTGTGGGACCTTGTCAAAATCCTTCTGAAAGTCCAGATAAACAATGTCAACTGGATCTCCCTTATCCACATGCTTGTTGACACTCTCAAAGAATTCCAACAGATTAGTGAGGCATGATTTGCCCTTGCAGAAGCTATGTTGGCTCTACTTCAGAAGCACCTTCTCTTCTATGTGCCTATTAATTTTATCTTTTAGGATGGTTTCCATCACTTTACCTGGGACATATGTCAAACTGACCAGTCAATAATTTCCATATTAGAACATTTTCTTCTAACATGGAGCTATGATCTTTCAGCACAGTGGAATCTAAATCTCATTGCTGTACCCTTTACTAGTGGAGGAGAAAGCAGGGACTGTGAGATAGTTTCACCCTGATGCAGGTAAGAGTTGAATGGTGAGCTTCCTGCTTTATTGCCATTTGTCTTTCTCTGGCCTTTTAGATACAATATTACTCATGCTAATTTTTTCCACATTATTTTGAGGATTGGGCTGCCTTTTAATATTTATGTTTCTTATGTTTTGTTTTGTTTTGTTTTGTTTTGATTTGTTTAATTTGCAATTCATCTGTTTAGTGTAACTTCTTTTTGTGTAATCTGGGCTGGAGATTTAATCAAAAGGTTCTACAGAAATACCTTAAATACATATTTAAATGAATAATATGAGGAACTGTGAATAAAGCATAAATGGGAATTTGGTGTTTTGCAGAAAGCAGAGCTGCAAGGAAAAGTAAGACAATTTCATTTCAAAGAACATTTAAACTTTGAGAAAATAAATAAATAAATAAATTTTTTGAGAAAATAAATAAATATTTTTCAAGTAATGTGAGGTGCTATGATTGAAAACCTCTGAACATGGTAATTTCTCACTGCCTGGAAGACTGTATAGATATTTAAGGACTTTCCTTCTGAAGATATTTAGAAAGGATACCAGCAATAGCACAGATGGAAAAATTAATATTATACAGCTAAGAAAATAAAAGAAAGAATACTGCCGCCCAGAGTTCCATTTTGGAAGATGGGCGGGATATAAGTATAACAAATAAATAAAAATAAATATTTCATTATATTTTGGCAAAGCAAATTATGCCTATATACTGTCCCACTGCACTTACAGTATATGACAGAAGTGAGTACACCCTTTCACATGTTGTAAATATCTTTTCATATGACAACACTGAAGAAATGGCTCTTGGCTACAATGTAAAGCAGTGAGTATACAGCTTGTAAAACAGTGTAAAGTGCTCTCCCCTCAAAATAATGCAACACACAACCATTAATGTCTAAACCTCTGGCGATAAAAGTGAGTACATCCCTAAGTGACAATGTCCAAATTGAGCACAACATGTCAATATTTTGTGTAGCCACCATTATTTCCCAGCACTGCCTTAACCCTCTTGGGCAAAGAGTTCACCAGAGCTTCACAGGTTGCCACTGGAGTCCTCTTCCACTCCTCCATGATGACATCATAGAGCTGGTGGATGTTAGAGACCTTGCACACCTCCACCTTCTGTTTCAGGACACCCCACAGATGCTCAATAGGGTTTAGGTTTTCAAGACATGCTTGGCCAGTCCGTTACCTTTACCTTCAGTTTCTTTAGCAAGGCAGTAGCCATTTTGGAGGTATGTTTGGGGTCGTTGTCATGTTGGAATACTGCCCTCTGGCCCAGTCTCTGAAGGGAGGGGATCATGCTCTGCTTCAGTATGTCATAGCACATGTTGCCATTCATGGTGAACTGTAACTCCCCAGTGCCAGCAGCGGTCATGCAGCCCCAGACCATGACACTCCCAACACCATTCTTGACACCATCTGAACAAAATAAGTTTATCTTGGTCTCAATAGACTCAATGTCACTTAGGGGTGCACTCACTTTGTGAGTACTAACTTTTGTTGCCAGAGGTTCAGAAATAATAGCAGTTCAACCACTTTGCCACAAGGCTCTTTGTTAGTATGGAATTAATTAGAGAAGATGGTTTGATAAGTCGAATGGTGTACTTGTCTGCTGTCTTTGAAGCTTGATAGAATGCATGTCTTAATGGACTACTGTATAGCAAAGCATTGTATTCAGAGAAACAAATTAATTGTTGTGCATATAGTTGCATGGACAATTAGGTTATAGACCTTGTATTATAATCCTTAATATTGATTTTGCTATTTACAAGGATTGTCAATAAAAATGTAAAAAGAAAAAAGTACCAAACTAGATCAGAAACCAGATTTAAATAGATGCATCTAATCTCACCCAAGAGACCTTGGAATGATGAAGCAATCAGCCACTCAGCCACTTTTTTACAAAAAGGAATGTTTTGACAACAGTTGCCAACAGAATTCTAGGGATTCATGGCAGCCACATTTAGAAGTGCTCCTGTGACAACCACTTGAAAGTCATGCAAGTCACTAGTATATCTCTAGTTGTGGCTTTGAGGTTTACAAAGGTCAAGCTGGGACATTTCCAACTGTGCATAATTTTTCTCAATGGTCCGAGAACATTTTCCGGAACTATGATGAAGTTATTTCTGGCCCTTTGTGTGTGTGTGTGTGTGTGTGTGTGTGTGTGTGTGTGTGTGTGTGTGTGTGTGTGTGTGTGTGTGTGTGTGTGTGTGTGTGTGTGTGTGTGTGTGTGTGTGTGTGTGGAGCTGGTTATCTGAGACAAGCCATTCCAAGAACTGCACAGAGAGCAATCAGTGAGGCTGGTGACAGCTTGTTTTTAGGCATAAGATGCTCTTTAATAGGAAGTTATTAAACAGAAACAGCTGTGTTGATTCCAGCTCCATTCAAAACACAAGGAAGGGAAAAGATTCAAAGTCTGACTAATAAAAAGCAGAAAATGTACAGAAGAAATTGAGAGAGTGACTTCCCCCAATTCTATTTTTCCCTATTTTACAATTAGAAGAAAATTTGATTGAACTTTTACCTACACTCTAGTACAGGGAAGGGAAACATTTGGTCCTCCAGATGTTATGGCGTGCAACTCCCAGAATTCCAAGCCTATATTCCCAATGAAAAAGGACTATGGGAATGTTTTGTGGTCCAAAACATCTGGAGGGCCAAAGGTTTGCCACCTGTGCACTAGTACATCTAGAAGAGTTCCGCAGCTTTGTCTTCTTAGAAGTGTGTGCAGAATTGTCATGGCTTTAAAGGTGACTATCTGTATACTAGACTCCCAGTATATAAAATGTGGTCATCTAATGAACAATCTCAACAATTTCACTCATTCCTTGTTCCTAATGGGGATTTGGGGTGGGTGGGTGTTAAAGCTCAACCTATACAAGACACTATGGGATAGTAAAGAACTGGGAGCCATGTTCCAATGCTGAGATATGTGTTTGCCTTGCTCATTCTCACAGATTCCCTGTGAAATATGTAGAAATAGATCCTATTTCTTTGGCAGATGGCACACTGAGGCCAAAATATATTGCCTGGCTTAATGCCAGCTGGCAAAACTATTGGACAGATTTTATTTGAACGGAGATTTCAATCCAAAGTCACCCATCTATTCCCCCAGTCTTCAGAGCTTTGGAAAGTGGCCATGCTGCGTTGTGGTCCAACAAAGTCAATTTATCCAAAGCAAAAAGCAAACAATGCTGCTGCTTATATACCTCCCGATAGTGCTTAAAGCACTCTCTTGGTGGTTTATAATTTAGGTATGCAGGTTACGTATTGCTATCACCACTCCCAGTGACCTGTGTACTCATTTTACTTAACTTGGACAGATAGAAGACAGGGTCAACCATGAGCCAGCTACCTGGGATTGAACTCCAGATCATGAACACAGATGTACAGGAGTTTAAGCACTGTGTCATGAGGCTCCGATCCAGCCCTGCTTCTTGGCCCACTGAATTTTCTACTGGTGGTTTGAGACACAAACCTGAAGTTCATAAAATCATACACAGTGTGGACAAAGTAGATAAGGAAAAACTGTTTTCCCTATCACACAACACTAGAACTAGGGGGCACTCCATGAAACTTTTAGGTGCTAGATCTCAAACAAATAAGAGGAAGTACTTTTTCACCCAGAGTATCATTGGTCTCTGGAACTCCCTGCCAGAAGTAGAGACAGCTGTCAGCCTTGACAGCTTTAAGAAAGGATTGGACAAGTTCCTAGAGAACAAGGGTATCAATATCTATCATTATGGATGTCTAAGGACAACCTCTGAGTTGGAGAGATAGGCAGCATATCTCTCAAAGCCATTTGCAGAGAATCATATAAGCAGGTGAAGACATCTGCTTGGGAATACCCTCAAGCAAATAGTGAGCCACTGTGTGAGACAGAATGCTGGACTGGATGGACTGTGGCCTGTTCCAGCAAGGCTGTTCATATGTTCTTATGTTCTTATGCTCAGTTTTTTGCACTTCTTTACCTTCATGTGTAGTCCTTCTTTTTCCCACTTTCCTCATTTTATGACAAATAATAATCTGTGATATCATCTAAACTTGAAAAAAAAAACCCAAAACACCCAGTTTCTGTTTGCTCCTCTATCTGGGAATGTAAACAAGTCTGTATTCCAGGTTTTCAGGCTTCATTTGTAGAGCAACTGCACAGCACATGGTTAGCTGGTTTGGATTTCATAGCAAACTGTGATTTCCTTGGTTCACGAAAGAAGGATGAAATCAATGTGCCCACGATGAGCAAAGGGGGAGGAAACGGAAGTGGAGGAAGAGGCCATGAAGGCTCACTCTTTTAAAACAAAACCATAATGTTCATATTACATCTGCACTGGTGTTAATCAAAGCTTGAAAAGCTTTCTTGTTTTGCACCACTTCGTATGGCCACTGGATGTTGGACTCGACACAAGTAACTTCGCCATGCTGTGTTTTTAATAATGGACCTGAGCCTGGATGTCTCTTTGAGCCTCCCCCCTCTCTCCCCTTGCCCTTAGATCCTGCGCACTTGAGCTCATTGTGTTCCTGGTGTGAAGATGTATCTCAGTGGGCACTAAAGTGGGGAGGTGTTACTTCCCCTTTTCAGTTAATGCAGGATACCTGTTATTCAGGCCATGCAGGATGCCTTTGACATTTCCAACACCGCTCCAGAATGACACAGGATTCCAGAAGAAGAGGAAAGAACAGAGGAAGGAAGAACAAAGTTTGAAAAATCAAGTTCATTATCTTTATTGAGATGAATTACATTCTCTCACCATGCTTTGGTGGACAGAACCCTATACAGTGGGACCTCAGTTTATGAATTTAATCCGTTCCGAATGCATGCTCATAAGTTGAACTACTCTTAAGTCAGGGTACCTATCTAAAAAAATTGAAAAAATAAGTTATTTTTTTTAAAAAAAAATAAAAAATATATATTTGTAAGTCGAGCAGGCCATATCTAAAATTTGTAAGGCGGCAGTTAAAACTCCAACAGTTTCCGTTCTTAAGTTGGATTGCTCTTAGGCTGAGCTGCTCTTAAGTCGGGGTACCAATTGTATTTCCATTTCTGTCCACCATACATTTTCGGGAAGGGATACATTGCCCTTTTTGATGGCTCTGCCTCAATCAGAGTTTCCAATAAGATGGACTGTCCATACTGGGGAATTCGGGGTAGTCTGATCTGTACTTAAACAGTTCTTATCTTAAGTGCAATCTATTTTAACTTTCCTTGAGCAATCCTTCTACCTACACTGGAGTTCAAGCTACGGGTCTTATTTTCTCATGCTATTGAGAAAAGGTTTCTAATACCATAGCACAAGGTTTACCTGGTTTACCCATGAGTAAGGAGGCAGCAACAGGAATAGCAGAGGACAGATGCAGCAGGAGGGGAATATGTTGGGGTGAATGTTGGGAAAGTGGAAGGAAAGTAACCTGCCATTTATCCTTAGCCAGGGCTCTGCGGGTGGAGGGGGCTCCACTACCTTTTGGGGGAGGAACACAAGAGTTAGCATAAGAACATAAGAACAGCCTTGCTGGAACAGGCCACAGCCCATCCAGTCCAGCATTCTGTCTCACACAGTGGCTTACTATTTGCTTCAGGCTTTTAAAACCTCCCTGCTCCCACAAGCCCTTTCGGGGTACTATGGTCCCGCAATATAACGGGACCGCAGTGTATGAACCGTGAAAGGGCGGGGGACCACTGTATTGTAAAGTTATTTCTCACAAGAGAGTGATAAAAGTGTTTCCAAGTAACTATTTCAAGCACTTTGCAGTAAAAAATAGCTGCTTATTATTCATGGTATCTTGCAGTTAGAATGAGTGTCATGTTCATTCTCAGAAGGCCATGCATGACTTGGGCAAGGAGTCTAAGGAATCATTGGCCTGGTGATGGCATCTTTTAGTTATTGTGTACTCCGGGTGGTTGGGGGGCAACCATAGTTTTCTGCCGTGGCAAAAACTGCTATGTGGCATTTGAGCTGATGCGTGTTCTGAGCACCAATGGCACCTAGGGGGTTGGCTGTCTCATTAATGAAGGACACTGTGCTTCTCAGTTTTGTACAAAACCTTTCACTACTAAACAAGCAATGAGAATTTAGGGAGACCCCTTTCCAACACTACGGTTAGAACTGCAGGGTCTGCTTCGTGGTGGTGAGACAACAAAATCTTAAATACTTCTGTCCCCTCCTCCTCATGTTGTTAGTCTGTGGAACTCTCTGCCACCGGATGTGGTGGGGATGGCATCTGGCCTGGATGCCTTCAAAGGGGGATTGGACAGATTCCTGGAGGAGACATCCATCACAGGTTACAAAGCGTGATGGAGATGTGTAATCCCCAGGCTTAAAACCAGGGTACTTCAAGGACCAGATGCAGGGGAGTGGTATCAGGAGACAGATATCTAGTCTTGTGCGCTCCAAGACATATTTGGTGGGGCCACTGTGAGATACAGGAAGGTGGACTAGATGGGCCTTCGGCCTGATCCAGCATGGCTCTTCTTATGTTCTTATGTTTATGTTCTTATGAAAGCCGACAATGAAGAAAGATATATTTTCTTTTAAAGATTAGAATTAGAAATGTGACTGAACAGCATTATCTGAATAAAGGAGGAAAGGTTTGAGGCAATTCAGAACAGCACAATGTCACTTCAGCTTTCTCTTTCACTGTGCTGAACATGCATTTCCAAATCAAAAGGGTAATTAACATTCTGGACAAAAGAAAATAGAGCAATGGCAAATAGCAAAGCTTTCATTTTGTATTAGGAACAATCAATGGGAAAACAGGCTTCTAAGCCCACACCCAGCCCTTCCTTTTCTAACATACAAGGGATACAGGTTAGTTTGATCTTATCTTAAAAAGTGAATCACTGAGAAGTATACAGACCAAAGAGTAATGCCTTGAGAAGCAGATTCTGAAGGCAAAGGTTAAAACAAAATAAAAGGAATGAAGGAAAAAGTGGTGGCACCTTCAAGACCCAGCATTTATATTTTTAATGTGAGACTGTCCGCTTCATCTGACAATATCCCCAGTATTTAGTTTTTATCTGCAATGCTTGCACAAATTGAAATGGCTTCCCCTTCTGCAACCGAAAGGCAAAAGGCTTATTGATACTGTGTCCGCAAAGGAGTATGACCTCCTTCTAGTAGTAGCCATCTCTCCCACAACCTTCTGATGGTGTGAATTGATGTTGAACACACCTAGAGAACAACTGGCTGAGAATGCTATCTAGGTTTCAGGGGACCCACCGTGGTATAGGAGAGTGTTGGATTGTGACATGGGAAATCCAGCCTTGTGTCCACTGACCCATAAAACTCACTGGGTGACCTTGTGCTAGTCACTGAACTAGGGTCCCTTACTTCATAGGGTTGTTCTGGGGGGGATGAAGAGGTAGAGAATCATTTATGATGGGTTGCTCTCTAGAAGGAGGAAAGTCATACATTATAAATGAAATAAAAAGTCCATTGCCTTGAGGCTGATCTGGATGTTCTTCAGGTGGAACCATCCTTTTCTACTGTTTTCTTTTAAAAGTAAATGATGAGTTCCAATGTCCCATTCACAGTCAACACACATCCATTTGTTTCTTGCTTAATAATTTGTGGAAAAACTATTGAAAGTAAGGAAATCAAGCAAAGATGGATATTTTCTCTGCTCATCCATTCAGTATCCTCGTCTATTTTGTCAGAGCTTAGACAGAATCCCTAACTATTTATTGAAAACATTTAAATCCATCTTTCCTCTGAGGAAACACCTCCTGAGTTTTAAACTCATTTTTTTTATTTTCACAGTGGTGTCATGTTACTTTTTTAACATGTATAACAAAACATAGGATGGTGGCATTCCCTGGCAGTAATATTTAGAGTGAACTACGCAAAATATTTAGCCATGCACTTATGTACCAGTATACAATATGCTCTTGGGCAAAGGATGCTGTGAAAAGGAGTATACTGTATTTATAAAAATGAACGTTGTTGTTTTATTGCATCTGATAGAATGACATGAGGCATTTGATATCTCTGTGCATAACTCATGAACAATATGTATATCTGTGGTGCAAAGAGGCTCATGGTTGACTCAGCCTTCCATCCTTCCGAGGTCGGTAAAATGAATACCCAGCTTGCTGGGGGTATAGCCTGCATTCTGTATTAAAAACTGTAAACTGCCCAAAATGAAATGTATATAAGCAGAACCCTTTGCCTTTTTGCTTTATATGTGTGTGTGTGTGTGTGTGTTGTTTTATTGCATCTGATAGAATGACATGGAGTTTTCTGGCAGGAATACAGTGGCTTTATATACTCCAGGCGCAAATGGTATTCCTAGCGGTCTATCCATATACAAACCAAATTGAAATCATGGGATCGGATGATAGGCATCTAGGCATAGTAGATAAATTAACATTCAGGTGAGGAAACTCAAACACAGGAAGAACAGGAAAGTGCTGCTACAGCATTGGATAGCTCAGTGGCTAAGGTCACAGAGTCGGAGGTTGGGAGTTCAATTCCCCACTGTGCCTCTTTGAGAATGGCTGGACCCCATGATCCATAGGGTCCCATCCAGCTCTGCAGTTCAAAGGTTGTTGTTGATATTGTTAATGAATATCAGGCGCAATCAATCAAAATAATAAAAACATTTACTGGTTTTATATAACAGGTACAAGGTTTAACCAAAATGTGCACGGTATTCCTGATACTGCTGTTTTTTGTGTTTTTTGTAGCTCTGATGGTATTTATTTCTGAGATCTGAACTGCTTGTAATATTGTGTGAAATTTCTTTACATTGTTCCCAAGTCTCAATGACTACAGGGACCACGGAAGTATGTTTCATCCACAATCAAGATGTTTTGATCATCATGTCTCTGTATTTTGTTAGTTTTTCCAATTCTTTAGCTTTAACTTCTCGGAGGCTAGCAATTTATATATTTTGCATAATGCCTAGTGCATTAATTTTGCCGCTCTGTCCTATCTAATTTTGTAATCCGTTCATGCAATGTTTGGCCATTCACAGAAGAGTTCATCTTCCTTGGCAGAGTTCATCTTGGCAGGTTCATCTTCCTTGGCAGAGTTGACATTTGATGTTGGCACCAATTCCTTGAATCTTACCTTTCATTGTATTGGTTAAGATTCGTTATTTGATAGCAAAGTACAGATGATTTTTAAAAAAATTGTTGATTCATTAAACCACTTTGGAGCTGTTTTTAGGATAATATATATTGGCAATTAGCTGCAGAATGCTTAAAATACACTGAGTAAGTCTTGATGTTGCTGTTTGTATCATCCATAATTTGTGGAGATGGAAATTGCAGCAGAGGACATGACCGCAGAATTGTGACATCTTCTTGACCTTTTCTTCACTGCCAGACGTACTTAAGTAAAGGGATTCCCTCCTTACTGGGCAGGCAGGTCAGCATGGCATGGAGGATTAATGTCAGCTTGGAGAAAATGAGCTCAAGTCTTTAACTGTGTTGATATGTGTTCCTTTATAAATGCCAGGGATCTGGAATTATGTCCTTGTAGCCTTGCTTTGATAGCTTTCAAAAAGGGATGACTTGGTAGTTTTCTGCTTTCCTAATGTGCCTCTTCAGAGGAATATTGTGTGCTGACCTGAAATTTTATGAGGGACAAAGCCAAGTTTAAAAAAAAGTTCTGCAGGAGAAGCCATCAGACAGTACAATGGAATAATGGACTCTCGGGGTGAGGCGTCTTTTTATGTATTTCCTCTTTTGTTTGGGCTGATAACAAATGCTAACTCCAGGAATTGTACACACATTACATGTCCTTATACAGTTCTTTTTTCTGAACAGGTGAGGAAGAAGAAGAAGAAGAAGAAGAAGAAGAAGAAGAAGAAGAAGAAGAAGAAGAAGAAGAAGAACAGCAACAACAACAACAACAACAACAACAACAACAACAACAACCTAAAACAGGGAGCCATTTAGAAAGAAGGTGAAGGCTTAATATCCACAACTGAGAAACATGCCTAGAAGAGAACATAACTTGGACAAGCCCATCTTTGATTTCAACGTCTGGGGTCCCTCAACCATTATGGCTACTGGGAGTTGAAGTCCAAAAAGGTACATTTTTCTACTTCTTCTGCATTTTCCCATAGGCATCTCATTGACCTCTAAGAGAACAGAAGGCTAGATTTGAGCTTTTGATCTGACTGAGCAATGTTTTCATGTTCTTACGAGATACGGCAAGTCACAGAAGTGTGAGATGGTGACAAATATATGAGAATTATTTGTAAAGAGTTTGGGGTTTTTTGTTTTTTAAAAAATAATGGTGATTCTGGAGGCACTGTAATAGTTCAATGGGAAAACACACAAATTGGAAATATTAATTTATTTCTTTAAAACATTTCTACTCCACCTTTCTCCTTAATAAAAAGAAAAGCAACAAAGGACCCAAAGCAGCATACATCAATGAAATACAATATTTAAAGCTAAAAACAATATCTCTTAAAATAAGTGAAGCATACAGCATCTTCCCATAACACAGGTATATAATATGCTCTTAGCACTTGGGAAGAATGGAGAGGCATTGGCCAGGGTATGCCAACTATGTCCCCAACAAGTTTGCCCACACTGGGAGCCACCACAAATTTTCCCACATGGAGGAGAAAGGCCTGAAAGCAGGTTATTGGTGTATTCAGTTGAATGTGCTTAGAAGCCAACAGGACACCTGATGTTGCTTTTGGTTATCAAATAACACACCAATAATGGAGACCAAGAAGTATTTTTTTCTCTAAACAGATAGCAGAGAACTGCCTTTAGCACAGCAACTTCCCTATTGATAGCTCCCTAGAGACAGTCAATAGGGAACTGCTGTCAGGGCATTGGCCCACCCATCTCAATATTGGCTACTGTCATAATTATTTATTTATATTTCTATACCACCCCCTTAATACAAACTGCACTACTGGGGCGGTTTACAAAATTGTCATAAAATACAATATTAAAAAGATACAGCTATAATTAAAATACAATTAAAATACAATTAATACATAAGAACAAAAGAACATAAGAAGAGCCATGCTGGATCAGGCCAAAGGCCCATGTTGTCCAGCTTCCTGTATCTCACAGTGGCTCCACCAAATGCCTATGGGAGTGCATGAGACTAGATATCTGTCTCCTACAACCACTCCCCCGCATCTGGCCCTTGAAGTATCCTGGTTGTAAGCCTGGAGATTACACATCTCCATCATTGTTTGTAACCCATGATGGACTTCTCCTCCAGGAATCTGTCCAATCCTCTTTTGAAGGCATCCAGGCTAGATGCCATCACCACCTCTTGTGGCAGGGAGTTCCACAGACTAACAACACGCTGGGTCTAGCCCAGACCCAGAAGTTTTAGAGGAAGAATTGGAAATAGAGATCTCCACCCCTCCCCCATGGAATTCCAGCATTAACCACTCTCCCCTCATTTCTGGAGAGGATGGGCCAGTCATCAGCACAGTCGTATAGCTCAATTCTATGCCATTTGTTCTAATGAGTTCTCAAACATGTGATTTTATCATTGAGCTAATATTTTTCTATAGTTGCTACCAATCTACTTTGCCTCTGTATAACTCCACAGAATTGGTACATAAACAAGCGTGACTAGATATCGCACAGAGTGAGATATCTATACAAAATTAGGTGGTAGCAATTAAACAAACAATCGTATTCATATCTGATAACACAGGAACAGGGCAGGAAAAGGGGACAGAGAATTAAAGCCGGCCAAATGGAAAGAGACCAGAGTCATTAGGGAGAAAAAATATGGCCCAGCTTCTAAAAGAGTGCTATATAAAGAGTAATAATAACGTATAAAAAGCTGTTTAAAACAGCTTTAACAGCTGCCTCATTTCATGTGGAAATCTGCCTTGATAGGGTGCTTAATACTGAAAGAGGAATTGAGTCATAGACAAACAAGATGAAAATGAGGAAACGTCATAAAAGCCACACTGATGTGACCATGAAAAACAAATGGAAATTATTATTTGTTTTTCCTTTAACCCCTTTGCATTTTCAATCCCTGCCTCAAAAACAGTGCAATGGGAAAGGTCAAGTCTGAAATGTCAACAGACAAGCCACCCAGTTGCCTGCTTCATTACAAGGTTTAATAAACAAACCCTCTTTCCTCTCCTCTCTCGTTCCCTTTTCTCTCCAAACACACCAAGAGCTATCCATCAGATCAGGGATGGCCTTCCATCACACTATCTGAAATGGGTGTATCACCGAGTGGTGTGCTACAGCAGATAAGTGAAGCCAATGGAAATTAATTGGTGGCTCTAATGAACTGGAAGGCAAAGGCTGCATCCAAGGACGCCGGCTGATGTGTGAAAAATCATCCCCCACAAAGAAGGATTCCTTCAGGTGTTAAAGCTATTTTTCCGGGGAGCACAGAAAAAAACCCTGCAGATGTAGGTTAAGACAGCATTAACTCCCACAATTACTGGGAATAGTTGAAATAATAACAATTAGGTGCTGTCCAATCAGTTCTGATATGCTGACCCCTTTTTAATGGTTTTCCAAGTAATGAATGTGGTTCCCTTCTTATGGGGGGAGTCCTGTTACTGTGTGACCTGCCCATGACATCAAAGAGGCACAGAGGGGAAACCGAGCTCCCAAACTAGATACCTAAACCATCAGACTCTCTAGCCTGCTGGGAATAACTGAACAAGGTTCCAAAGTTCAACTGAAATGTAATCTAAAGAGTTCTGAGACCCAATCCAACAAGTTACAGAAATCTAGCGAGAAAGTGGCAACACTTCATGTACCAAGTGTGAGAACGTTGGTTTCACAAAGATGCTACTGTGAAAATGCCCTTCATTGAGAGGCATCACTTCATGGAACATGTTGTTAGACAGCAAATACACAGAATAAGTTTAGAGGCAATTATTAGGACAGCTTTCAGTTCTCCAGTTAATATGCAAACTGATAAAATGGGCACCAGGAACTCAAAGAGAGCAGCATGATTCTCGCTGCAGTAATCCTTTGGAGTTACACTGCATCTGTCATCACAGGGGCTCAAATAAGGTTTTTAGATGTGCTCAGAAAATGGTGTATTAAAATCAATAGAGCTTTCTCTCAGGTAAGCGTAGGGCAAACTTCACCTTAAGGAATCAAGGAAGCACACAATCATTCACTGAAAAGCCAGCAATGGAGGGCTTCAGCAGTTGCTTAGAAGAATGTAGCTGCCCTATGCCGCTATCAAAGTGTGAGCAGCTCAAGCAAGGTCTTCTGGAAACGGATGGCATCAAGATGCCAACTTTTTGTGTGGACAGTGTTTGAATAACAAAAGGCTTTTATTGAAAATGTACGTTGTATTTTTAACATGAGATTTGAGTTGCTCTTGACTAAAAGTTACTGCAAAGCAATTAGTATTAGCATTTGAGTCTGGAAGAAAGGTCAATATATAAAACAGCCTTCCTGACCAACCTGCCCTCTAAGGTGCCTGCTTGCACTGAGCTCCATCAGCACTGAACAGCAGCCGCCAGGGTCAATGCTGGCTGCATAAGCAGGCTTCCTTCTGGGTTTCAAATGAAACCTGCCTCCCCACCACAGGCAAGGTTGCCATGCAGCCTGACAGTTACATGTTTTCAAGAAAGGAAAGAATTGGAAATGTACTGAAATAACTATTTTGTGTCACGTAAAACATGTACACCTGTACTTGTGACTTTTTACCAGAGTGAGTGACTTGCTATACCTTGATATACTGTATATGAATCCCAGAGTTTGGCTCCTTTTGTTAATTACTCTCTTTTTTACTATACTGTTTCTCCCCCTTTTGTTGTTCTCATCTATTCCTTTGCACAAGTAGTGGTTGTTGTAGTTATCTTTGTTGCTGAAAAACTGCATTCGGGGTTCTAACCCTATTTCTGTCACCTTTTGCAACTCTGTCCTTTATAAATTTAAGTGTTTCTTCTGTCATACATATATTTTCTTCTTTTCTTTTTGCTACAAGAATTGTCTTTTTTCATTCTTCCCTAATAATACATCTGGTTTCAATCCTCAGTTCTTTGGGTTCATTTTGAATTTAATTGCTTAGCTGACTTTTATTTGTTGCATTTGCATCCTGTCCTCACTATTCTAAGAAGCTTAAGGTGGTATATTCAAAGTACATTTCTTTCTTCACAAAACCCCTAAAGGTAGGCTGGGGAAGTGTGTGTGTGTTGCGTCATTACAGTCGTGACCGACCCTTCGTGACCCCATGTCCATGGAGTTTTCTTGGCAGGAATACTGGAGTGGCTTGCCTGTTCCTACTCCAGTCTGGGGAAGTATATTGTCCTTAAGTTAATGAGTGGATGTAGGTAGTAATCACACTTACTGCTCCATGGTGCAGTGGTTAAATGCTTGTACTGTAGCTAACACTGTGCTCACGACCAGGGGTTCAATCCCAGGTAGCAGGCTCATGGATGACTCAGCCTTCCATCCTTCCAAAGTCGCTAAAATGAGTGCCCAGCTTGTTGGGGGGGGCAATGTGTAGCCTGCATTCTGTAATTAAAACTGTTAAACCCCCAGAGACTACTTGAAGTGTTATGCGGCGGTATATAAGTAGAACACTTTGCTTTTTGCTTTGCTTTTGTGCTTTGTGATTTTTCTTTGCTTTTGGAAGGAGCTGGTACAGGCAACTAACCATGCCAAACCTTATCCAAGCCTACCTGCACCTTTTGGGCCCCTGTCAAGTGGTACTGGTTTTTTTTCAGTGCAGGCAAGATTGCTCAGTTTCCATTCAGCTCCAGCATGTGTGATCACCAGGACTGAGCCCAAGTGAATGGTTGACTGTCATTTTGCTCAAGCTGCTTCAGAATCTAAATAGTTACTAAGACATTTAAAGCTTCCTCCGATTACAGAAGGGGAAACAGGAATGGATGTGATTTTTTTAAAAAACCCCAAGAACATTAGAATGAAGGTTGTGGCAACAGAAGGGAGAAGAGATAGGCATGAAATGAAAAACAAAACACAGTTGCATCATTTTGTTAAGTAACAAATTATTTTGTTAGGTAAGGAAATGTTAGGGAGTGTTTTGTTTCATAATGAAACACCATTTTTCCTTCTAGAATGAAATGATTCATAGAAGAAATGGCAGGGGAGGTTCCACAAGCTCTTCCCTGTAAGCTCCCCAATTTTGGAAAAGCCTGGGGGTCAGGAGGCTGAGATATTAAGCTCCAAAGGGGATGCCCCTAGGAAAAACTATTTCTAATTGGAATTGGAACTTCAGAAGCCAAGCCACAGGTGAGTGTTTAGTGTCACAGTGGCTTGGCTTCTGATTCCAATTTGAAATATTTTTTTCCCTGACCCCAAAACCTTTCCAAATTTCAGGGGCTTACAGGGAAGAGCTTGAGAAAGCTCCCCTGCCATTTTGGTCCTTTAGGACACAGGGTGGCATAGCATTTATTTCGTTTCATTTCACAATGGAACTACTTTAAAATTTCATTACAAATGAAATGAAACTGCTAACAAAAGTTTGATGTGGGGATACCTCTTAAAGGGAAAGGATTGATCATTTTAATTGGAAACACATGCAGAGAAAGTATTTTATTTCGTGCCAAAGTTATATATCATAACTATATGCTAGTGTGAACAGTCTCTAACTTCTAAGTGTCATGCACTTTTGGAACTCTAAAAGTAAACCTGGTAAGCCTGGTAAACCAACACGAACCCAGTGCATGCCTGGAAAAGTAGACTTTGATCAAAGAAAGCTAAGACTACAGGCATACCTTGGTTGATGAAGTTAATCCATTCTCCAGGACATTTCGTAATCTGAAAATGCATGGGGTCATAATGCACCCTGGAAACTTTTTTTTGCAGTGTCTTATGTAAACAGAGGTATTATTTACAATGGATTTCCTTTCATGAACCGAAACTTACGTAAACAGAGGCATTTGCCAACTGAGGTACGCTGTACAGTATATGATTTTTAGTGGCCTAATATAAGTATTGCCTACTCTTGTATTCCATAAGATGAGAATTTATGTTCACAGGTTTATACCAGCCATCGTAAACTCACATTCTTGTAGCATAGGACAGCATATCTATGCAAGACATTGCTGTCTAAACTGGGTCAAGCAAATTTGAATAATTCATAGTTGACATGACCAGGAACTCCTCCAGAAGTCTCATTTAAGTACCATGGAGCAGGAGTGCAGCTTCACCAAGCAGCTCCACACTCCGGAGCTGGGCCAGAACCTCAGTTCAGAGGTTTGTGCTGGTTGGCACCACAGGTACTACACATTTTCTTCCCCCACCTCCCCGACGCGATCCCTCATTGATCAGCCAGCAGTCAGTCCTCCCCTCTTCAGTGTTTCAACCAGTCTCCAGCAGGAGCAGGGCTTCCCTCTCCCACCTGTTCACCCAGACAAAGGAGGAGGCAGGGTAGGCAGGCCTATGCTCCTCCCAGGGACTGGTGGAGCAGCCAAAGAGGAAGAGAAGAGGAGTGTGCACCAAATGGGGAGTGGATCATTGGCCAGGGAGACAGTAGAAGAGCATAGGTGTACAAACTGATATGACGCTCCAAACTGAGGTTTTTGCCCATCTTTACTCTTGGCATTATATCAGTTCAGAGGTCTATTGTAGCAGGCATCCATGCTTATGCAGTAAACACCTCTAGCAGTGAGATTTTTCCATGTACACCTGTACTTGTGGATGCTTCCATGTGATTCAAAATCCTAATCATGGCAGGTTCTGTAGGCACTCTCTCTCTCTATGTGTGGATGCCTCCTTGGGTGTGCTTATGAAGTGACATAATTTTAGGGGCAAAATATACTTAATATGGCTCCATCCTTTCTTTTCTGCCAAGAACCTCTAGTTTTTTAAGACAATTATTTTAATGAAACCACAATATCTGCAACTTCCTAAAACAGCAAACCATGAGGTTATTCTATCAGCTGCAAATGTTATAAATTTGAAAAATTGAAATTCAAAAGCTCTAACACAGCTATTTTCTTAATCATAGCTATTATACTTCAAGCATATAGAAGAAAAAAAGATTTCTCTTCCATTGAAGACAGTGGGCTTTATTATCATAATGCAGGGTGTATATAATTTTATATGTATCCTCGTTGACTATGTAATTGTATACACTTCAAAGCTTAACAAAGAAAAATACCCAGTGCTCTCATCCACATACAAAACAACCTGGGTGTATAGTTTTACAGGAACAAGAGATAAAAGTTCAAAGGATTTATATGTTGTATTGCTAGCTTGCTGTAGAATCAATGTAAGAGATTGCATTTACAATATGCATTCCTTGAAACACAGCCGCATTTTAAGAAGTATATACTTGCATAAACTTGTTCTGTAAGGATTCTGTTTAGCCCAGAACATGAGCCCCAAGAGTTCTAGTGTGTAATACTTATTGCATTGTAATCAAGAAGAGTCAACTCTGCTGGACACCAGTATACTATTCTTTGATTCAACATATGGGTTGGTGAGCTGGAGATGGGGTGACTGCTGGAAGGTCCTCCTTCTGCTCAGAACCTTATGATTCCCCACACTCCATGATGCACTGGGGGTCCTTGAACTGCAGATTTGGGTATGAATGACTGAATATTTATGTTGGGCATTCATGAAAACAAACCACTGTCTCCTCATCTACTCTAGATGCACAGTGGAAAAAAAGACATAGTGTAACTGGAGAAGGTGCAGAAGACAGCACCTAAAATGTTTACTGGGCTGGGGGACCTCACTTATGAGGAAAGGCTAAAACATTTGGGGCTCTTTAGTCTGGAAAAAAGGTGCCTGAGGGGGTATATGATTGAGACGTACAAAATAATGCAAGGCATGAGGAATGTGGATAGAGGGGCGCTCTTCTCTCTCACACAAAATACAGAACTAGGGGACATCCACTCAAATCGAGGGTTGGGAGAGTGAGAACAGACAAAAGAATATATTTTTACCCAGTGTGGTGTTAGTCTGTGGAACTCCCTGCCACAAGATGTGGTGATGGCATCTGGCCTGGATGCCTTCAAAAGGGGATTGGACAGATTCCTGGAGGAAAAGTCCATCACAGGTTACAAACTGTGATGGAGATGTGTAATCTCCAGGCTTAAAACTGGGGTGCTTCAAGGACCAGATGCAGGGGAATGGTATCAAGAGACAGATATCTCATCTCGTGCAGTCCCATATGCATTTGGTGGGGCCACTGTGAGATACAGGAAGCTGGCCGAGATGGGCCTTTGGCCTGATCCAGCATGGCTTTTCTTATGTTCTTATGTCTCCACTGAAACAGAGTCTTCCTTTAGTACAATTATACAGATTGGGCACAACTTGTTATTATTCCTAAATACAATTTCACCTCCGTTCTGCCCTCTCGCTCTGCTCCGGGAAGCATTCCAGTCTCTTAAAATCTCTTAAAGGGGCAGGGGGCAAAAAAACAACAAACACAAGGCAAGGAGAGCCCAGCACTCACTCTTTTACATCTGCATCAGAAATTTTTCACCTCTGGAGAGCAGGTACTTGAAAAGTGTGCTGGGACGCGCTTAGGTGGGCGTGGTCGCACTTAATTGTTTTTAAACTCCGGAGCTGGTGGGAAAACAATTTTAAGCTCTGGATCTGGGAGCCATTTGCCTCGGATTTTAGGGATCGTGTAAAAGCGCCCCTTATCAGGTTCTGACGGGTTCTATAGCAAGCCAATCTATAAAGCCCTAAATAGTTTACTATTGAGATAGTTTGGGTTCAAACTATCTCAAGGGCCACATCTCCCTTTATTCACCTTTTGTGTGGTCGCCCTCCCCTCTCGCCACCCTAAACATACAACTACAGTACTCTCTCCCTCGTGAGACCTCTTCCTCCCTGCCTGGCAAGCAGGCAGGCAAGGGTAATATATTGTATCTTCCCCTCCTTCTCTCAGCAGTTCTCCTGATGGAGATGGCCAGCAACCACTGCAGTCTAATAAGCATCCTGCTCTATTTTCCTTCACTCTTCTCATAGGCAGAGCTATTTTAAAATCACATTCTCTAACATTTTAGTATCTTGTCCAGTTGACTTCCAATGCAGGTTAGGTGTCCTACTCATATTTGTTGCAAGCCTACATCCATGTGTATGAATAAATAAGCCAGATGGCTTCCAATTAATAAGTCATATAAATATGAATATAGACAAAAAGACATTCACCCCACCCATTAAGGCTCTATAAAGAAAGCATAGAGCATTGTGATAAAGTGGCTAAACTTCAGAACCTCAGCTGAAACTCTGCTCATAACCTGAGTTCAATCCCAGATCCAAGGCTGAGTCAGCTTTCCATCCTTTCAAGGTCAGGAGGAGGGGCAATATAATATAGCCTGCATAATTATGGATTAAACTACTCATCGAATTCTTTAAGCACAATAGGGCAGTATATAAAAAGCAGCACACATTTTGAAAGGCCTTTCTAGAGCAGCCAAACCCTCTTTAAGTTATATACTTTTAATGGCCTCTGGAATATTACTGTTTTCATTGAATTATGCTTTGCACATAACTTACTTTTCATTTCAGGTTCATACTGAGAAATTCTCCCATGGCTCCAGTTTTAACCTAGCATGCTGCGCACAGGCTGTCCCTGACAGAGGGGAGTGTGCACCAAGTGTGGCATGTATACGAGGGTCACTAATTCACCAGTGGGCAACATATAGCCCATAGGTGGCATGCAGCTCTGTCATCCATCTTTACGAGCTGAAAGGGTCCTTGGCTGTAGCTACTGCTGCAGAGAAGGGGCGTGTGTGTTGCTGTTTCACATCTAAGGGAAATACTTGTCTTAAAATGTGCAATCCCTGCTCATTATTTTTAATAACCAGACTTTTTCTGATGCCACCCAGAAGTACCAGTCTTGTAAACACCTCCCTTGTTTTAAAATAAAATGAGCATTTTAAAGGGTAAACAGCACTCTTACCTTTGTGTTTGGTAAGAGTCAGGAAACTGTGGGGGGCTTTGGAGTGTGGTGCGGTGTGCATGCCTTGGATCCACAGTGGGTTCCAAAAGGCCAGTGTATCCTTTCAACCCTTAGAAATTGCCCACACTATGATCTCAAATACTCCGCATACAATGTTTTAGTGCTCATTCAGTTTTTACACAGTGCTGCTAATCTTTCAGAATCAAGCCACCAAAGCCTTACCTTTTGCGTCTAACCAACTCTTTTACTTGCTTATTCTAATTATCCCCAATTGCTGCTGGATTTTGCACTGTAAGTGGGCTTAATCAGTCTTTACAGGTCTCAGTCTCTCACTGTTGGACTGCAATGCAGATTGAGTTCATTTACCAGCACTCTTTGCCAAAGGTAAAGGTTCATAGCACATGAGTGCCATGCCAAGAGAAACTGACTGACTTCCAGCAGTGCAGTTGAGGTTTAATTTTAAGAACAGGGCAGAAAGAATTATGTCCCAGTAAAAACCCAAGCTGAAGGACTTAGCTGGAATTTTGAGATTCTTACCTTCATAGCATTTGTTTAAGATGAGGAAATGGGGAAGAGCTACAGGATTGATCACTGAGTGTAGAATGTCTTTGCTATGTTGGTGGGAACCACAATAATGATCTTAAGACTATGGAGTATGAAGATGAAGTGACCGCAGGGGGGATCTTCTTGTGTATGTAAGCATCTTAAAGGGGATCACAAGGATTTGGAAATGGATCAAGTTGAACTTAGTGGTCACAATAAAAATATGGGCAGGCAAGGAAATTAAAGGTATATATGTTAAATTGGAAGGTTCTTCCCTGCCAGATACAGTTGTCAGTATCTTCTACATTATTCCCAGTCCCATCAAGCAATGACAAACTGAAATGACAAAGAATAGAAAGAATGAAAGGAAAACTAGCTAATTACATAGATATTAGTGATATCTTACACCATAAGGAGGATTAACTGTAGCTTAATCGTGATGATTTTTGTTTGCACGCGAAAGATTGATGGCTAAATATAGAATCAGGAAGCAATTCCTCTTCTCTTCCTCAATAGGATTCAAAAGCTAGTGCCCAATCACATGCGGATTATTGTATCTGATGGGACTTAGAAAAAGGATAAAGGTAACAAATAGAATGTTCATGCTAAACTCATGGCTCACTTAGCAGGAAGAAACCTAATGTGGTTCATAATACCTGAGGTGTGGGCCCAGAACAGCAGGCCATTGTCACTCTTTCTGTCAAAGTCCTATACAAGACCTCTGTAGCCTTGTTCAATCTGCACTGTCCCAGAATATCAACAGAAGAAGGAAACACTAGCCTGCTTTTTGGTACTCTATTGCCTAGAAAACCCTGGTACAGTATTTTGTTTTACAAGCAAACATGGCATTTACCACTGTTCTTCCTCCCTTTCTTCTCAAAGTTATGCTAAGTTCTCTAAATTGTGTTACTGGTTAGTTTTCTTGGCTGTGATAGTAATAAGTTCCTTAAACTAACCAAGTGAACTGCATGCCTGCTCAGTTCCCATTTTCAAAGATCCTGTTCTCCATGCCTATGATTAATTACAGGAGTTAACAACATACAACCCATGGCTATATGCAGTCCTCAGTAGCCCAAATGTGGGTTACAAAGTTCTTGGGGTCTCCCACACATTCTTTTAAAAAATCAGTAGACAATGAAATGTTTATTTGTTTGTTTGTTTGTTTGTTTGTTATATACCACCCATCTTCCATAGCGGTATTTCTATAACAAATGTCTTTCTATACCACCCATCTTCGATAGATGGCTTTTCATGTTGTTGTTTTTAAAACACAATTCTGTAAGATTTTTAAAAGGGGGGTGGAATCACAGGAACAGCCCCAAACTGTAGGGATGGATATATGTCACTTTTGAAGACCGCCATTGTTGGTTTATGGACTAAACCTGGGTTTCAACTAGAGGGGAAATGAGTAAGTGGAAGTTACTGACATTTAAGTGGCCTGGCTGCATATGTCTTTGGGTACCTCACTGCAGAGTTAGAGGCAGGGAGTTTGATTCCCCATTGTGCCTCCTGGAAGAAGATCCTATCTGTGGAGGCTTGTTCAAGCTGCATTGTCCCAGGGCAACCCAAAAGAACGGAATGGTAAACCATTTCTTGGTAATTCATACCTTCCTGATATGGGTCATCATAAATGAGAAGTGAATGAAGACACATAATACCAACATTACTCCTATGGCTTCAATGGCCCCAGTCCAGTTGGATCAATCACCTGGATATAGTCCAGTTGGAACTATCACTTGTATTTAGACTGTGATATGCAAAGTAGGACATATGGTCTTACATAAACAACATGATTTAAACATTTCTGTCATAGCCTTTTTTTCCCTGCAAAATATTTCCCAAAACAAATGATGTAGTGATCAGTTCAGATTATACCTATATACAAAGAGGACAGAATCATAGAAAATGCATTCGTTACATCATATACCAATGTTTTCAGCAAGAAGTGTCCCTTCCTCAGCAACTCTTTGATCATGACTCATGTAGTGTTTCAAAAACTGCAAGTTATTCATAAGGCAGAAACTTTCTTAAGATACTTCCTTAGCAGAAGCCCTAAACAAAGGATTTTATATGACACTGTTTCAGGTCTTTCTCACTTGTCAATTTGTCCAGGAAAGTAATAACTTCAGGCTTAAAAAATCAGACTTGAATTCAGATTTAAATAAAATGGTCATTGCTGAAATCACTTGGAACGTGCAAGAAGCTTAAAAACTGCATCACAGCAGCAGCAAGGAAGCATCAATGAATGAATGGGGGAGGGTGGCACTGTAACATTTGACTGCTTTAAAAAGAGCCTGAGGCTTGAAAGAAAAGAGATGATTTTGTTCTGGAACTTTGCTTTCCCACTCTCTGATTTGATATGACAGTGGTCACGAAGAGGAGATGTAAAGGTAGGAAGATGCATGGAGAAGCCTAAGGCAATCTCTCTTCACTGCACTCAGAGTATTCATCATCAGGCGACTCCTCGAAACCTTATCCCCTCATCCTCAATTCCACTATGTCTGTATATTTTGAAGGTAACTTTGTTAATCCATTAAAATATACTTCATAGTTCACTGTTTTGGGGGCCCAGTACAATCTAAAGCAGACCGTGCTAGCTTTTGAAATCTCTAGAACAATTTATTAGGCTAGGTGGTTTAAAAGATGAGGATCAGAGAAGCAGGAGCATTAAAATCCAAAACTCTCCCTTGATACATTCAGGCATAAGATCTGGAGTCAAACTGAGACCGTGAAGTGCAGTCTGGATGGGTTACTAGTAATTGTGCATTTATCTACCAGTGCCTGCTGAGATGACAAGAAGGTGGTGGATCCACATCTCCAGGAACAGGACACTGGTGTTATAACCACAGCAGGAAGTGGTCTTGCTTCAGTACATGCTGTTGTTGCATGAAGGGTGGCTGTGTTCTGTGGACAGAGCCAGTGGCTGAGTAGCACTCTGTTTTCATAAAAATTACTGTGAAAAAGTGAGGGCAGCGAACATTAATGACGTTTACCAACCAGAACAGACATCCTGGGCTGCAAAGTCACCATCTTGCTTTCAAATGTATACAAGAAGAGAAATCCTTCAAGAGACTACTCTAAGAAGGAAATGAAATTTTATTTACTTATTTGTTCAATTTACAGTATATAACACACATCTAGCCTGGGGCCACTCTGGGTGGTGAACAAGAATAAGATGCATGAAACATAGTGCAATCCAATAAAAATAATATCAAAATAATAAAAAGATAACAAAAAATAAGTAACATCAGTAATCATTCAATAACCTTTATTGGCATCAAATCATCAGTAATAAACCAAGACAAAATCAAAACCGAAAGGTAAGCCAATAAGGACAATAAAAAGTGAAAGTACATTGTTAATAAAAAATTAATTGTGAGGAAAGTTGTAATAGACATGCTAATAACAATAAGGACTATGAAAGCATGAAAAGCAAGGTCAGTGTGTTTGTATTCCAAACATTTTTCTTCCTCTACATTAATTTTCCAAATGAACGAACAAAGTGAGACACTGAAGCATTACTAAAGGCAGCAAGAAACACAGTGTCTCTTACTGGCAGATGTTTTTCATTTTAAAAAAAAGTCTCAATCTAGATCTCACCTTCCATTTGGACATCTTTTTGAAACACCTACACAGATGTTATAGCTGCTATATCACACTGTGAGGGAGCTGAACAATAAACAGCATAAGCCTGCTGCGGAAGATCAGGCCTATATTTTATTACAGCCCAATGAAAGGAAAAGGGTTTTTAAACACTCTAATCCTAACATTGTTCCCAAATTCCCTCTTAAGGGATGTCAAAGGTTTGACAATGGATGTCAAACCAGAGGTTTCAATAAGAACGAAGCCTTGCCAGTGTTAAACACACTTTATACTTTGGTCCAAATTAGATCATTTTCTTCAGCGCTTTCTCACCCTTACCAGCCTTGGCTAGCATGAATTAACTCTGGGGCTTTCTAAGGATTTGATTAGAAAGGGTCAGTAAGACCTTTTCTCCCATGATACTGTGCATCTTGATTAGCTGCCTGCCTGACAGATCTAAATATTGGGGGGGGGGCATTTTTAGACCATGAGATTCAGTGAGCTCGAAGGGCTCTATGGGATAGAGATGTATCTAATTCACTCTTGTTGGGACGTGCAACTGGATTCAGGCCTTTGTACCAATCATATTACATTTCTATCGTATCTATGGAGTACAACAGTTATACCTTTTGATTAACTAGAAAAACATGCTTGAAACACTGTTTCAGGTGACTACTCTTTGGGCATTTCAGCTACAAAGGGCTCCAAATCGAGCTTCACACTAGATGAACCTCTTTCTCAGTACATTATACAGAGCACACAGTCTAGTTGTAAATTTTCAGAGTAGCCTCTGCCATTAAGTTCACCCAGGAGGTACCTCAGTACTATTGCTAACAGATCTCACAGATGAAGAAAAACCGAGTTTCAAAGACGGTAGTATTTAATCCCAAAGCCCTCAAGTTATTGGCAAAATCATTCCGAATGCAAGCAGAGATGCTATTTTTGTGCATCTTATTTGGAAGGAAAAGCTACTGATGTTTTCCAAATTGCTCTTTGCATAAATTATTAAACCAACTCAGCACACATACATATTAGATCACTGGTGTATCTACACTACAGAGTCATGTCAATGTAATATCATGTTCCACCTCTGCAGTGGAAGCTGTCCGGACTCTCGACCAGTGCCTGGATGCGGTCCTGACATGGACCAGGGCCAACAGGCACAGGCTCAACCCCGAGAAGACTGAGGTGATGTTCTTTGGGAGTTCCCCATCTGGGTATGGAGGCCCTCTCCCCAGTTTGGACGGGCTTTCCTTCCAGCTGGTGGATAGGGCTCAGAACCTGGGTGTGGTTCTGGACCCGGCGCTCACCTTGGAAGCCCAGGTGGCCACTGTGGCCAGATCCACCTTTTACCATCTCCATCAAATCGCCCAGATCCGCCCAGATCTAGATGGCGACTCCCTAAGAACAGTGGTGCAGGCACTGGTGACCTCGAGGTTGGACTACTGTAATGCTCTCTACCAGGGTTGCCCTTGACTCTCCTCCGGCATTTGTAGCGGGTACAAAATGCAGCAGCCAGGCTGGTGGCAGGTGTGTGTCGTCATGACCACATCACCCCGGTCCTGGCTCACCTGCACTGGTTGCCTGTTGCATCCCGGATCAGATTCAAGGTCCTGGTTTTAGTTTATAAAACCCTCCATGGCCTGGGCCCGGACTACCTGTCAGAACATATCGTCCAGCGATCAACCTCAGCCCGTCCAGTCCAGTAGTCGCGAGCGCACTTGCTGCGGGTCACCACCCCTAGAGAGGCCTGAAAATCCATCACCCACAACCGGGCATTCTCAGTGGCTGGCCCCTCTCTTTGGAACAGCTTACCAAGCGAAGTGCACTCTGCAGAGTCCATGTTAGCCTTTCGCCGAGCATTAAAAACTCTGCTCTTTAGCAAGGCCTTTGGCAGTTCAGTTTAGGGGTTTTTGTTTGTTTGTTTGTTTTTTGTTTGTTTGCTCGCCACCCACATGCTCTGGTGTTGTCGCTGAGCTGGTGATTACTATGCCAAGACGTTATGATGCCCAATTTTACTATGTTGTTTTTATACTGTTGTTGTTGTTCCCTATCTATTGTTTCTAATTTGTTTTGCTGCCCTTATTGTATTGTTCGCTGACCTGCTCAGCTTTGTAAGCCGCCAAGAGTTCCGTTTCGGAAGATGGGCGGGTATAAATCCAATAAATAAATAAATAAATAAATAAATAAATAAATAAATAAATAAATAAATAAATAAATGTTAGATGTTATGGTTTCTTTTTGTGGAGTGATCTTGGGATTTGTAGTTTGGTGAGGGCTTTAGAATTTTATGTTCAAGTTTGGAGGACTGCACGAGCAAAGAATCTGAACTACACAACCTGCAGTTGCCAGGATTCTATAGGAGGAAGCCATGACAGATTTGAGTCCTTCTCTTTGATAGTTTGGTCAATTCAGGAATTTATTTAGATGTAAGAATGTGACTCTCCGTGCCTGAAATGGTGTACAAAGTCTCCACTGTGAGTGTCCTGAATGCATAAGCAAGCCCTTTTAAGATAAGTGCCAAAAGCTATAAAAAAACATGCACCTAAAGGAAATCCACAGAACAAGCTTGTGCACTGAAGAGACGTCTGCATTCTGAATATGTGGTTGATTGGGTAAAGTGGTGTTTCAGGATACGAAAAACGGACCCTGCATCTGTGAGAAAATTCTACAAATAAGACAGAACCAGGTTGTGATGATTTCCCATTACTATACCTACAAAACCATCTGTAAGACTGAAACACCTCAACATGGGGTACCATTAGAAAAGGCATTTGCTGTGGAACTGAGGAAATGGGAAATAATGTGATATGTGGGATTCTTATTGCTTATTTCTTTGCAGCTAGAGGCAAGGAGGCAAGATAATCAGCCCTGAATTTAGCAGCAGTAGTCCCTGATGTAACATTTACCCGCACTGCCCCTTCATCAGCTTTGTTGACTTCTGCGTTTTTAAAAATTAGCTTTACCTGTTTGGTGACTAGTTATTGAAGCACAAACACAGGCTGCATTGGAAAAAGCTCTAAGACAACTTCATCACTGAGGGAGAAATGTGCTGCCGACTTCTAAAACAGCCAATTGTGTACATTGGCCCTAGAAAGTAACTGCTCAACCCAAGAAATGCATTCTCAACAAAGCTTCCGCTTTTTTTGAGGATCCTCTCTGGCCAAAGAAGGCAAGTGACACTTTGCACCCTCGCACATTTTAATGCTAGGGCAGAAAAAGATTCTCCTCAAAAATATAAAACAAATAAACCTTTCACCAACCTCCAATTCTATGAATAATGGCACCCGCTGTTCAGATGGACCAGGATCCTGCTTTGCAGAGGACAGTTCTCTATTTGAAAATATCTCTCCATTTGATCATAGAATCACAGAGTAGTGAAACTGAAAGGCGCCCATAAGGCTATCAAGTACAACCCCCTGCTCTATGCAATAATACAAATCAAAAGGGTATCTGTCAGGTGGTTGTCCAAATGTCTCTTGAAGGCCTCCAGTACTAGAGCACTCACCGCCTCTCGAGGTAACTCGTGATGGACTGCCCGATTCAAAAATAACTTTAATAAATGGAATGAAAAGCTAGAAACTATGGCCTTGAAATGGTTCATCATTGGATAGCACCGGGAGAACACATTTAGCTGGCACATGGATTTCTTCACCTCCTCATTGTGTGTGTGTGTGTGTGGGTGGGTGGGTGGGTGGGTGGGTGCGCGCGCACGCACGCACGCACACACACACACAGAGAAAGAGAGAGAGAGAGAGAGAGAGAGAGAGAGAGAGTAGGTATTGTATATGATTGGGATAAATTCTAGATTTAAACTTGTACATATAAACTACACAAATTGCATCCGTATCTATTTTATGTGATCTGGTGCCCTCTCACATTCCATTCCCTTTTATCTTATTGTGCTTTAATTTATTTGTTATTTTCATTATAAGCAGCTATCCTACTGATGTACTACATTGTACTATGCAATCTGCAGGCGCTTCACTGAAAATTTACTCAGGACAAATTCAGATTAAAACCCTATATGCCAATGCACACATACCTAATGTATAAAAAGTTTTACTATTGAAGTAGCCTTATGGCCCAGGAGAGCTCATTTGAGCTAGGTATTTCTTCTTTTAACTGGTTTCCTGCCATGCTTTGATTATACGCTTTTGCACTGCCAAGGTAGCACTAGTTGCCTTTCACTTTGCTCACCAACACTCAGTGTTCTCTTCCAAGAGTATAGTTTGATACTTCAGATTGCTTTGGCATATATGATCCTGGGCTTTCATTATATATGATTTAAAAAAAGACTTCAGAAAGTATACACTCTGCAAATAAAATCTACAGAGGCCAGAATAAATATCATAAACTCTGATCCAAAGAGAAAAGCCAATATACGTTTTTCACACCCACCACCTCAGGCCACCTATACTGAAAGGTGATTTAAGAGTAGACTTTCTCTTTAATTGGCCCCTCTGCAAATGACATTAACCAATTAATTCAATGAACAATGAAATCCCAGCCTGAATTGTTAAGCAAGCCTCAAGTAATCCTTTACGCCAATACTTTTCCAGGCCATAAATCCCAATTCCTATTTAAAATGCTATGCATTGGCTTAAAACTGTTCTTCTAATCTTGATGATGCCGAAGGGAACTGGGGATTTAGGAGCATATGGATAGCATGGAAATTGCTTGCAATTGAAGTGACAAAAGCCTAAGGAAAGGGCTTTGGTCCAAAGCAACAGAGAATATGGTCAGGCCTTCTGGCTCAGCAAGCCCCTTCAAGTGTTCTTTTTTAAGCACAGGAAGGTGACAACTTCACAGGATGGAGCAACATGTTACATAGGCTGAAGCAGATGTCCTTAACCCTTTTCTGTTCACAGCATCTTAGAACATCCAACTCCTCAAAGCGAAAGGAAAGTGTGCTACTTATATACTGTCCCACAGAACTTAAAGTACTGGGCGGTTTACAAGTAATTATGCAAGCTACATATTGCTTCCTCCCTTCCCCTGCCCAGCAAGCTGGGTACTCATTTTGCCAACTTCAGAAGCCTAAGTGAACCTTGAGCCTGTTACTTGGAATTGAATTCAAAGTTGTGAGTACAGTTATGGCTGCAGTACATTAGTTTAACAACTGTGCTACTCAGAGCTCAGGAAAAAGTGTTTGCATGTAGGTGTGGGTGGGTGTTTGGGAGGGAAATTGATGGTGTGAAGGAAAGCAGTGTTTTTGCCCTTTCATTCTACAGGTGAAACTCAAAAAATTAGAACATCGTGTAAATGTTTATTTATTTCAGTAAGTCGTCTCCATTGATTTTATTTTATTTTATTTTATTTTTATTTTTTTACACCTGCGCACGCGCAATGATGGGCTGGCCAACATGGACCATGCAATTTTTGGAGCCATTCCACCAAAAGGCCAGGTTTTGCTGAGACTGGATGTGCCAGAGATGGCCCACCAACCATGCTCTGGGAAGTCAAGTGTTCGCGGCGGTCAAAGGTGGAACTAATACATTATATGAGCATGCAAAGCAAGATATGTAAAGCCTTACTTTGGTATAATTGTGATGATTATGGCATACACCTTATGAAAACCCCAAATTCACAGTCTCAGAAAATTAGAATATTACATGACATCAATAACACAAGGATTGGAAATAGAACAATATTGGAACTCTGAAAAGTATAAGCATGCATATGTACTCAGTACTTGGTTTGGTCAATTACTTCCTCAATGTGGTGTAGCATGGACACTATCAGCCTGTGGCACTGCTGAGTTGTTATGGAAGCCCAAGAGACTTTAAAGGCTCAGGAACCCTTTGCAGGTGTTATGGATTCATTAGCTGATTCGAGTGGGAACTCTGAGCCTAGAATATCGAACCTTTTTCACACTATTCTAATTTTCTGAGATTGTAATTTGGGGTTTTCATAAACTGTACACCATAATCATCACAATTATACCAAAGTAAGGCTTGACATATCTTGCTTTGCATGCAATGTATCTATCTCATATAATGTTTTAGTTCCACCTTTTGAGGTGACTTACTGAAATAAATGAACATTTGCACAATATTTTAATTTTTCGAGTTTCACTTGTATACAAGCACCTTCATTTTTGCCTTCGTGTTAGTTTGGAAAGCTACATTTTGGACTGGCTGTGCTCAGCTGGCTAGGGGGGATCTGGGAATTTGTAGTCAAAATAGGGAGGATATTGGTCTGGGTTTTGGCAAGACCACCCTCCTGTTTCAGCCATGTCCTACTTTTGAGCCCATGTCATGCAGTGGAGTGTTAGACCAGGACACAGAAGAACTTGGTTCACATCTCTGGTAAGCCATGAAAATTCATGGTACTGTAGCAGGTTAGCAAAGGGAAACCACTACTTAAACATCTCTCATATCTCAAAAACCCTATTAGAGTTACTATATGTCAGAAGCCACTTGACAACATTACAAGAACCCACTGTTGGCCCTGACTCCCAAGAGAGTGTAGTGAGATGGGTTTTTCTTTCCTTCCCTGAAAGTTGCCTTGCACAAGGCGCTTTGCTGGCTGCTCTGGCTGCCAGAAGATTACAGTGTTGCTCAGATCCTGTCTACATAAGAGCTTTGAAGAAGGTTTTGCTGGCGGGTAGGTGGCTACCGTGGACTCAGTATGATCCCTTCTTCTGTTTGGTCACTTCGCTTTCTGGAGGTGAAACAGCCCACTCTTGCTAATATCCATGGGCTAGTAGCCCATCTTCTTAGCCTGGAGGGCACAGGGTCCATCATGAGGGCACTTAATTATATATTATGGCTATATTTTCATATCTTGATTTAAACTAGGATATGCACATTGAATACAGAAGTCCAGTATTTGTCCTTTATGATGTTCTTTTCAGTGAGGCATCAATGGCTACCCTAAAAGCACCAAACTTTGATAGTAAACATGGATACCAAGTAATATATAACTCATATATAACAAAGTATTGGCATATGTATATTTACATACAAACACACATGTGTTGCTACTTAAATCTCCAGAGCTGCCAGGTTCAACACGTTTCTAAAACCACCAAGCTTGTAATTAAATAATAATATACCATATATGCATAAATAGCATGGATGAAATACAGCAAGCACACCAATTCTGGAGCAATCATAACATATGGTTGGTTGGTGCCCAATGACTCTTCCACTCTCAATTACATTATGGAGGCTACAATATATTTCTGACATTTCCATAATTTAAATAAAAACAAATTACCCAGGAAGGCTGCTGAAGCCAAAGTATGCTGAGAAAACAGGCACTAGATTACTCATTTTAAACGGTATATCCTCTGACTCCTCCGATGAGTCATTGGACTGCTGGGCAAAGAGTTATTTCATTTTTATCTTTTATGAAATGCACAAGTTTGGTAATGCTGCATTATGGGAAAAGATCTGATGTTTGATGTTCAAAGGCATTACAGCTGACGTGGCTAGCTGCCAGATCTGAGAAGTATAGTAACACTTAGGAACTCTTGAAGGGTAATTCTGGATGCTCTGTAACTCTGGGTATGGTAATGAAAATTCTTCCCAGTCCAGGAAAATTAATAAATCCAGAAGGGAAGAAATGTATTTGCCTTTTCAAGGATCTGATACAGAGTCCATTGATTAAAGCAAATGTAATCAGGCTATGATTTACAGTCTATTCAGAAGTCCTTCCCCACTCCCTTTGCCCCTTAATATTGAAGGCCTCTTCAAAATTAACTTATTTTTAGATGCCCACTTAAAAATGTGAATACAATACCAATGAACTCATTTGAAAATTGTTTATTATACAACTGCAGTTTGTGTGGCTCCTTTCATAGTAGTAGTTTGTGGCAACCCCTGGTTTGCCCTGGACAGCATCGTCCCTGTAATAATAATTATTATTATCCAATAATTAATAACAATAACCAAGCAAACAAATTAATTATTAATTGTAAATCAAATAACAATTATTATCCAATTAAAATAATTACATGCCACCAAGTTGCTTCCAACTTTCAGTGACCCTTTCCAGAGTTCCCAGGGTAGAGAGTATTCATTTGTTTGGGGGCACACTCTGGAACTATGTAGTCTGGATCTTCTCCTAGTAGCCAGTGTGGAGAATCTTACTCTCAACACTTGGCACCTGATTTATTGAACTATCCAGCCAGCTATTTATCCAGCCAGCTCTTTATTGTGAAGCATCATCTCTGCTAAGGAAAATATTTAAATAGGAATGCCATCTTTTATTTGTACAAAATGTGCAGGGTGCACCATGATCTCCCTTAGTGAAAGTACACTAAGTTCAAAAGATGGTTCAAAAGATGCAGATGAGAGATTGAATAATTTACTTTTTTTATATAATTGTTCCCAAAATGCTCCAGGCAGCATGCAGTTCAAAAAAATGTAACATTACTTTGCTGTTCTGTTGACATCATTAATATGGTACCCAATAGACAATTTTCATGATGCTAATGGGAAATCTTCCCTGTCTAGGAAAATTAATGATCATGAATCATTTTGCTTGAAAAGGCAAATCGTTTGGTTTCTTCTGTGATATGGTTACGCTTCGTGGCATTTTATACGGCTCTTACAATTATCCGGAAACGTTGACGTATATTCTTTTTAGGAAAGTGGGAATGATAACTAACTGCTGAAACATCCTATCTAAACTCCAAAATTAGAGACACCAAACAATTTAACCTACCAATGGTCTAGGACAGAGTTTGGAAATTTTACTCCTGGGGCTACAATTTCTGTATCTCTCCAGCTATCTGTTGCCCCCCCACACACACACATTAACCCCCCCCCCAACTTTTCCACAATATCAATGTTATATAATTTTCTACGGATAAAAAGTTAGCAAGTTCTGCCATCCATGGCAACTCTTGTAGCAGATCTACAGTTGGAAACAGAGTACACAGATCAAGTAGAGATAATTTTTGTGTGTACAGCCACCCCCGCCATTTTGCGGTTCAGGTCCCGCGGTCCCGCTACATACCGGGATTGCAGTGCCTGCACCACTGGGGGGGGGGCGATCAGGTCGCTCCCCGCCACCCCCTCTCCCCCTCTGAGAAGCCTCGGAGCCGCCCAGGAGGGTGACGGGGATCGCAGTGCCTGCACCACTGGGGGGGGGGGGGGGGCGATCAGGTCGCTCCCGGCCAGCCCACGACCCCTCTGAGGCTTGTCAGAGACGCCCAGGAGCGTGGTGGGCGGCCATCACATGGCTCCCCGCTAACCCCCCGACCCCTCAGAGGCTTGTCGGAGATGCCCGGGAGGGTGGCAGCGAGCCATCGCATGGCTCCCCGCCGTCCCCCCGACCCCCTCTGATCGCTTACCCCAGGACTGGAGCTGCCCTGAACAGGCCTGTGAGGGCCTTCCTGGGCCTTCTGGAGGCCCCAAAAGGGCCTCCCTGCGAACCGGAAATGACTTCCGGATCGCTGAAAATCCTTTCTGAGGCCTCCAAGTGCCTTTCTAGGCCTGCCGGAGGCCTCAGAAATGATTTCTGGTTTACTGGAAGTCACTTCCAGTTCGCAGGGAGGCCCTTTTGGGGGCTTTCAGAGGCCCCAGAAGGCTCTCACAGACCCGTTCAGGGTAGAGTCAGGCTGGGGGTAAGTACAAGAGCCCCCAGCTAGGGCCCCCCCCAGGCCTCACTTGACATGCATCCGCATATCGTGGATTTTCAATTATCGCGGGTCAGGTCAGATCCCTAACCCCAGCGATAGGTGGGGGATCACTGTATAAGTAAATAGCTAATATATTCAGCAGGGTGGTAAAAAAAAAAGCTAATGTGCAAAATAAACTTAGACTTGCCAGAGAGATTAAAGATAGTAAAAAGATTTTTTTTTACTATCATGCAGCAAAATGAAAAATAAGGAATTCATAGGCTCTCTGTGTGGCAAAGATAACCATTTACTAACAGGAGACAGGGGCAAGGCAGAACTACTCAACACTACTCAGAACTACTCAATTTTCTCCAAAAAAGGAAAAAAGAGTTCCGTTAGGACAAAGAGTAGATGAGGTAGGATGGGAACTGCAACATAGAACATGAACACTTGGAAACATTAAATGAATTTAAGTCTCCTGGGCCAGATGAATCACACCCAAGGATATTAAAAGAACTGGAAGAAGTAATTTCAGAACCATTAGCAATAATCTTTGAGAAGTCCTGGAGAAGAGGGGAAGTCCCCATAGATTGAAGGAGGGCAAATGTCATCCCCATCTTCAAAAGGGGAAAAAAAGAGTACCCAAATAATTACCGCCCAGTCAGCTTGACTTCAATTCCTGGAAAGATCCTAGAGCAGATTATTAAGCAGTCTGTAATTATTTAACAAGCAATGCTGTCATTATGAGAAGTTGCCAGGACCCTGCCTGTCACAGAACCTGACTCTGAGGGGTTAAATGGTGAATAGCTGCTGGAGGAGCCTTGCAGCTCAAATCAGCAGGCAGCTGGGTCTGATGATTCAGCTGAAAACATATCTTCTCCTCCTAGAAGGGCCATGAGCAGGATTCTGCAAAGACGTGCTACCAGAAGAGCTAGGGAAAGGGTCTTTGATGCTAGACGGGGAATCAGGTCGGGAAGCCCTGAGTACTAGCAGAAGCCTTTCCAGAAGTAAGGGTGTGTTCCCTGTTTTGGGATAAAGCTGGTAAGCTCACCTTGAGCTCTCTGTGGGAGCAACGCGTCATTTGAACTTGCAACCACGTTCCTGTCTGTGACCTTGGCTCTGTTTCCTGACTTTGGACTGGCTTCCTGGACAACGGCTTGATCTGTTCCCTTGGGTTTGGCATATGGTTTCTGTGAGATATTCTGGTTTTGACTTGGACTGTTAATTGCTGGGAGTTGGATTCTGTTATTTATCTGGCACTTGATTGTTGGCAAAGGACTTGAACTTGCCTGGCTTTCCACTAAAGATCTTGGCAAAGAACTGAACCCTGTTTGTGTGTGTGCTCTGTGTGCAGGGCTTGACAGAAGTCAACACGGGTTTCTTAAAAACAGGTCATGCCAGGCTAATTTGATATCATTCTTTGATAGAAGTACATGCCTGGTGGATGAAGGGAACGCTGTGGATATTGCTTATCTAGATTTCAGTAAGGTCTCCGATGAGGTTCCCTATGGTATACTTGCAAAGAAGTTAGTAGAATGTGGGATAGATAGTGCTACTGTTAGGTGTATTTGTACTGATCGCACCCAAAGGGAGATCATAAATAGCTTCTCTTTAGCTTGGAGAGATGTGACCAGTGGGATGCCCCAGGGTTCTGTTCTGGGTCCGGTGATATTCAATATGTTTATTAATGACTTGGAGGAAGGAATAGAGAGTAGGCTGATTAAATTTGCAGATATCAAATTGGGACTGGTTGCTAATTCCCTAGAGGATAGGATGAAAATCTAAAATGACCTTGACAAATTAGAGTGCTGAGCCAAAGCTAACTGAATGGGTTTTTAAAAAGAGAAATGTAGGGTGCTGCATCTAGGTAAATAAAATGAATTGCACAGATATAGGATGGGAGACACCTGGCTGGACAATAGTACATGTGAAAGAGATCTGGGAGTGTGGGTGGACCACAAACTGAACACGAGTCAGCAGTGTGATGCGGTGGCCAAGAATGATTCTTGGGGCCTTTTCACACGACCCCTAAGATCCTTTGGTCCCTTAAATTCGGACCAGAGATCTTGGGGGTTCGTTTCTGTTCCTCCGTCCCCACCCCTCAGCACTTCCTGCTCCTGTCGGCGTGAGGGGGGGGAGGGGAAAAAAGGACAAAAGAAGCCTTTACTAACCTGCCGGTGATGGTCGAACTTGCCACGAGCCCCGTTACTTTCTGGTTCCGGCTCAAGGAGCTCTTAAAGGGGTGGGAGGCAAAAAAACAACAGACAAGCCAGGAGAGCCCGGCACTCTTATCCGCACCAAATTTTTTTCACCTGCAGAGAGCAGGTACATGAAAAATGTGCTGGGTCGTGCTAAAGTGGGCGGGGTCACACTTAATTGTCTCCAAACTCCGGAGCTGGTGGGAAAACATTTCTAAGCTCCGGAGCTGGGAGCCATTTGCAGCGCAGCTTAGGGGTCGTGTATAAATGCCCTTGGTTGCATCAACAGAAGCATAGTGCCTAGATCAAGGGAAGTGATAGTACCACTCTATTCTGGTCTGGTCAGACCCCACCTGGAGTACTGTGTCCAGTTCTGTGCACCTCAATTTTAAATGGATGTTGACAATCTTGAACAGGTCCAAAGGAGAGTGACCAAGATGGTTAAAGGTCTGGAACATAAGTCTTACAAGGAGCAGCTTAGGCAGCTGGGAATGTTTAGCCTTCCAAAAAGAAGGCTGAGATGGCATATGATAGCAATGTTTAAATATCTGAAAGGATGTCATATTGAAGAGGGAACAGGTTTGTTTTCTATGGCTTCAGAGACTAGGAGTTGGGGCAATGCTTTCAAACTACAGGAAAAGAGATTCAATTTAAACATTAGGAAGAACTTCCTGATGGTTAGAACTGTTCGTCAGTGGAATATGCTGCCATGGAGGGAGGGAAAGTCTCCTTCTTTGGAAGTTTTTAAGCAGAGGCTGGATGACCATCTTTTGGGAGTACTGTGATGGGGGTTCCTGCACGGCAGGGGATTGAACTGGATGGCCCTTGAGGTCTCTTCCAATTCTATGATTCTATGAATTTGGGTTTGGGACTTGGCCCTTGGCATCAAAGACTCAGACTCAGACTTAGGATGTGGCATCAAAAACTCTGACTTGGAACGCAGACACAAAGAATTGCCAACATCCTGACAACAAGGGACCTGCCACTGGGGTGAGGTGGATCATGCAATATAGACAAACAGTCAGGTGAGCCCAGATACCCCCTTTGTTTGTCCTTCAAAAATCCACATGTAGATTGCTCTTCCTATATTCACGTCTTCCCTCCTCCTGAATCTAAGATCATTTTCTATTTGCTCTCTTTGTTACCAACAGGCAGACAGCTCTAGTTGGAAAATAAGGAAAATGCTTTCTATGTTCCACTTTCAATTAATGGATCAATGAATACAGTAAAGGATAAGCCAATGACTCTTTTACCTAGTTTTTATAGACACTCTGGTCTCCAGACAACATGTAATAGATTGCAGTATTTATATTTCACAATCACATTATGAACACTAGGCCAGTACTGCCAGTAAATACCAAATAATACTAACCGCACCTACACCTGACACCTTGGTCACTTTTAGCATGTGCACTGCAAGTTGTAGGGCCTACATTCTACACAACTGAACCATCAGCGCTGGAGCTGTTTTAGCATTAATCCTACCATATGTAGCTATGGTTTCCTCCAATATGCTGAAAGGGCATTGTTCCTACTGGGAGCACTACTATCCATGCAGACACAGAAAACATAAAGGGAGAGCATAAGGTAAGGAAGGATTAGTGGGTAGCAGACAGTGTGCAAGAGATTAGACTATGATGGTTCCGGAAAGGGTTCACTTTAGTAAATACCTCTTCTTCTTCTTCCCTCCCACACCACCTTCACTTCTGCTTTCTTAAGGCTCCTACCATCTCACATGCTCCTCTGGGTACTCTTCCTAGGCTGTGGCTTGGATGGAAAAGGTTGTACAAGCGTTTCAAAGTGAACTATTTAAATGCTCACGTTAAATGATGAGGAGTCACAGGGCAGAGGCATTCACGCCAATCCTTGATGGCTGCTTTATGGCATATCTTATCTGTAGCCCACTGGCTGGATCATTCTGTGGTTTAGATATCTGGCTATGGAGCCAGAGTTGGGAGTTCAATTGCCCACTGCACCTTCCTGCAAAAACAAACAAACAAGCAAACAAACAAACAAGCAAAATGCCTGTGTGGCTGTGGACCTGCTGCACAGTCCCAGGGCACCTCCAGAAGAAGAGAGTAGTAAACCACTTCTGAATATTCTCTATCTGGAAAACCCTGGAAAGGGCATCACATAACTCAGAATTGAATTGGTAGCACATGGCTATTATTTTTATCTGAAGCCTGGCAAACCGTTGCCAAGTTGTACTGATTATTGCAAAACCGGAATGCCAATCAGGCTACTTGCAGCGAAATAACAAACAAGAATCCTATGTGGCCCTAGCTTTTGTGGATTTTAGCCCATTTTTTTCTGATGCAAAGACTAGACAGAGAGCAAATACACAAACCTAAGTAGAATTCAGGAAAAGAGCAAGGGATCAACAAGCAAAAAAATGTCTTTTTTTGTATCAGCCAGATTTTTTTTAAAAAAGTGATCAGACAATTGCTGAGTTATTCCCTGCAATAGGTATTGATGGTCTTGTCAGAGTTTACAGTGTAGGCCAGGAATCATTCCTATCTAGAGATGGGCACGACTAGGTAAAATGACGTTTTCGAGTTGTCGTGTGTCGGAGGCAGTCCGTTTTGGCTCGTTTCCATTTTTCGCGAAATTTCACAAAAATTAGTCGGTTTGTTTTTTCATTTTTTCATTTTCGTTAGTACTGGTTGGGGGGGTAGCGGGCTCCTGGAGGGAGCTGCAGGAGTCAGCCAGAGCCACAAGTGACGGACTGGCAGACTCTTTGCACCCGCTGTGTCTCACGTACTTGCATGTAGTGCAATGCAAGTAGATCTGGCTTAGGGTTAAGACGGGTTAGCGCAAGGGCTAGGGTTAGGCTAGTTACGGGTGGGGTTAGGGTGAGTATTGGGGTGCACCTCTGGGTGCCTCTCTGACCCACTTAGGACAGTGTACTGGCGTATGGGTTAGGCTTAGGCTTAGGGTTCGGGTTTGGGCTACGATTAGTGGGCTGTTTATGCCCGATTGGCACATCCCAGAAGTCTCTGTGGTCAACCTGGCCAAGTGGCCATGCGATTGGTGGAAAATTTGCATGGTCCACTCCCATGGGCGAGCCCATCATTGCAAATGTGCAGGTGTAAAAAAATAAAATAAAATAAAATAAAATCAACGGAGACTCTTTTTTTGCAAGAAAAACCCACTGTTGCTACTGTAAAAATTCAAGCATTTAAAATAGCTAATTTTCGCATGTTTCTGTGGTGCTTTGGTGGGGTTTTGGGCAACGATTTCAAAAAAAATATTGCGGTCGCCATTTTGGATCCCCCGCACTGCATGGCAAATGGATGCGCCCTCCCAGCCTGGTACCAGCAGCGCAGCAGTAGCAATAGCCAAGGAGAGGGGGGCGGGGAAACCCCCCCAAATAAAACACCCTTCTGGCCTGGTAGTTGCCCTCAGACAGTTTTCGCCTACTTTTAGGGCCGGGAATCGGGTTTTTTTTTAACTTTTAAAAACTTTTTTTCTGTGCCGCTTGGCATTGCGCGATCGCCGCGATGCAAGTAACGAGCATGACAAATCAGACCAAATTGTTCGTTCGTCGGTTCGAGCTTGAATTCTGGCGGAGTAATTCCCGTTTCCGTTTCCGTAGAGTAACGGATACGAGTAACAAAAACGGAAACGGGAATACCGCTAAGTCGTGCCCATCTCTATTCCTATCTATCAGCTGTACTCTCTAGAGAACCACCTGCCCTCACAACAAACTAATGGAGGTTCACTCTCTCCTGTCCTACTTAAACAGACTTCTCAGATACTCAGGGTTCATGTAAAATAAGGAGGCATTGTCCCCAGCTTCCAGTAATTGCTACTATTCACCACAGTGAGCTGCAAGGATGTTTTACAAACCATATAAATATTCTGCAGACAGCCCTGCTGTAAATTATGAGCACACATACTCATGAGGGTGACTCAGCTAATAATGGGTCCAAAAATGGCTACTGCAGACTTTCTGTCACCTGATCCGAGAACAAGTGGGTAATGCTGAGTTATCCCTTATGAATGACTATATTCTAGGCTCACACATCTTCCTACCACTAAGCTCCCTTATTACAGCTCGCTGTTAAAATTCCCTTGAGTAGCCAGCTTGGGCAGTGATTTATCACTGACGCAGTCCTGCCAGCTGCTAGCAGCCATACTGGAAATCAATACAGTAAGCTATATCTTTTGTGGATTAATCAAAACAAGCAGAGGGGCAAGTGTTTCTCTGAATGCCCCCCCTCAAAGAAAAACAGAGAAGCACAACAACTGTAACTACAGTGGCCTGTGGAGGTAATGAGGCATTGATTTATAGATAAACAATTTTAACGTTCTTTATTTATTTTGCCAATAAATGAATGTACAGTAAGTAAAACCTATATGTTAAATTTTACTCCCCGCTACTCCATGACACAGAAGGTGCCAAACTGAAAGGAGGTGGAAGGGTGTCAAGCAACAGCTTGGGATATGTTTGAAGGAGCCCCTGTTGGTATATATACCTTGCCTGATTGCTAGCTAAGGTCTGTTGGAGAAGCCTGCCTCCATTTCCCACCACTGAGAGTAGCTCATTACATGGAGACATGACAGTGGACGTCCTTGGCTGTAGCAACCTAACTGGGGAATGCCCTCCCCTTGGCACCGGCATTGGCATTATTTTGGCATCAAATCATAACATACTTATTTATTGGGTACTGCGGGGATTGAGGGTCATAGTCTATGCAGATTATACAGTGGTTTTAATTTTGCAAGTGGTTTGATTTTTAATTTTAAAAAAATATTATGTTTTAAATTTATATGGCTTTGAAACCTACCCTGTGATCCTGTGATATAGGGTGGGCTATAAAGGCTATGAACAAGCAACCATGCAAGCAAGCAGGGATGGTTTCCACTATCCCCTGAAATAGCAATGTTGAAACATTCCTTTCTTGCTTCTCGCTGGTGGCATAGAGCAGTGCGCAAGCATTTCCCCTTGGCCAACTGGGGCAAGATGTCTAGATGGCCAAAGAGATTGGCTTGTTTCTCATCAATCATGCACAAGCTTCCTGGTTGAGAGTCTGAACAATTCTGAGCAAGCTTTCACCCCTCCGTGACTCACCAGAGAATCTGACTGGACCTCTGAGGCAAAACAACACATGGATTGGGCTGCCTCACTCCTGACCTAATTATGACATCTAGATACTTTCTCTACTTCCTTTCTTCTTAGGGGAAGGAAGTACCTGTAGCTGAAGAATGTGAACAGCTTTTCTCCAAACATATGGAAACTAGTACAAAGAACATTAGAAGAGCCATGCTGGATCAGGCCAAAGGCACATCTAGTCCAGCTTCCTGTATCTCACAGTGGCCCCACCAGATGTGTCTGGGAGCACACGAGACTAGATATCTGTCTCTTAATACAACTCCCCTGCATCTGGCCTTTAAAGTATGTTTTGTAGCCTGTGATGAACTTTTCCTCCAAGAATCTGTCCAATCCCCTTCTGAAGGCATCCAGGCCAGATGCCATCACCACCTCCTGTGGCTGGGAGTTCCATAGACTAACAGCACACTGGGTAAAGAAGTATTGTCTTTTGTCTTTTCTCACTCTCCCAAGCCTCAATTTGTCTGTTCTCACTCTCTGAAGCTCAATTTGATGTCCCTTAGTTCTAGTATTTTGTGAGAGGGAGAAGAGCATCTCTCTATCTAGTCTGTGAAGATTCTCAGTCATCCAGGTGAGTTTATCTGGAAGTTGAGTCATGGCAACTGGACTTCTTTTCCTAACAGATTGAAATGTTTTGCTGCTCATCCAAACAGCTTCATCAGTCTGAGGAAAGCTAGTTGGTAGGCCTTCATTTTATAGTTCACTTTGACCTCATGTCACCCTTGTCTGAAATAGGCCATTGTTCATCTTATGAGCCTATTCCAGACCAGGGTGACAAGACGTCAAATTAAACTATAAAATGGAGGACTCGCAACTTTCCTCAGACTGACAACACTGTTTGAATAAGCAGTGAAACATTTCAGTCTCTCAAGAAAAGAAGTCCCATTGCCATCACTCAACTTCCAGATCTCTCCATCCACTTGACTCATGCCCTGCATAATTTTGTATGCCTCAATCTCATCCCACTCAGGCACCTTTCTTTCCAGACAAAAGAGGCCCAAATGCTGCAGCCTTTCCTCATAAGGGAGGTGCCCCAGTCCAGTAATCATTTTAGTTTCTCTTTTCTGCACTTCCACAGAGGAGAGTGGTGTGTGTGTGTGTGTGTGTGTGTGTGTGTGTGTGTGTGTGTGTGTGTGTGTGTGTGTGTGTGTGTGTGTGTGAGAGAGAGAGAGAGAGAGAGAGAGAGAGAGAGAGAGAGAACAAAGTGTTAGAATAGAGGTAGCTCTACAGCAGATCACATGTTTTGCATGCTAAGGATCCCAGGTTAAATTGCCAGCACCTCCAAGGCAGGATTGCAATGCCTCGGGATTACAGAAACCTGCTATCAAGCAAAGGAGATAATTTTACTAGAGAGCTCAATTGTCTGACTCAGTATAAGACAGTTACTGTACTTGTATCCTCATGTCGAGTTAACTGAAGAGAATGAAAAGATGTGTGATTATTTTCAGACTGCATTTCTTTCCCAGCTGGGGTTATCCTAGTTTTCCTTGGATGAAATCTAGGGAGGAGGTGAGAGACAGGCAGGCTCTGGGAGGTCATCCAGTAAAGGGTAAAGTGAAGACGAATTTCAGCCAGCAAGTTTTCAGTCTAGGGCAGTGGTTCTTAACCTGTGGGTCCCCAGATGTCCCTAGACTGCAACTCCCAGAAGTCTTCATCATTAGCTGAGCTGGCCAGGATTTTGGGGAGTTGCAGTCCAGGAACATCTAGGGACCCACAGGTTGAGAACCACTGGTCTAGGGCCAGCTCAGTCTTTAGGACGAAAGTACATTTCTTTCTCTTACACAGTGTTACATTATTCCTCAACGTAAGCAAACTTTTCAGAGTGAAGAGCTAACAAAACAAAACATGAGGGTAAAGCTATGTTACCCCTCCAAGGTCAATTACAAAAACAAAAACCCAGTCTGCTTTGCCGAATGTGGACTGAAGCAAATTCATGTTAAAATAAACAATCTTTTCTCTTAAGGGACACTTGCTTCTAATGGCATGTTAACTGTACTGTCTAGTTGAGCTACATCAATTCCAGCATTCAAACCATTTTACTTTCCCAAAGGAAGGGCTGAGGGTGGAAGTTAACAAAGAAGGGAGAGGGTGTGGGGGGGTGGGGGAGATGGCAAGGCAGATTTTGAACTGGGACGGTAATGAATGGGGGTCAAGTGAAGGAAAGCTGGCTGCACAGCCAGAGATAAAGAGTTTGATTCTCCACAGTGCCTCCTGGGAGAAGAGCTAGCCAGTGTAGCCTTGGTCAAGCTGTACAGTCCCAGGGCACCCCCAGAAGAAAGGAACAGTAAAGAACTTCTGTGTATTCTCTACCTGGAAAGTCCCAGAACAGGTTACCATATGTCAGAATGGACTTGATCATACATGATTATTTTTATTAATGTGAAGGAAAGGAATACAAAGAAGCAAGTGCGTTTTCTTTTGTTTTTAAGCCTTTTTTGCTTCTCATTTTTTGTTTTTAAGCCTTTTTGCTTCTCCAGAGCTTAAAAATCGGAGTTTTTGCTTTGCACTTTTCTTTACCTGCTCTTGGGAGGTGAAAAAAAGGAACTCCTCACTTCTTTTTGTTTTTGTTTTTGCCTCCCGCCCCTTTAAGAGGAACCAGGAAGTTGTTTGCCCAACACAATTCCAACTACTGTACATGACTTAGTGGAACCCGGAAATTGAGTCATGGCAGTTGCCATGACTCAGCTGCCAAATAAGCTCACCTGGATGACTGAGAATCTTCACAGACATGACTAGTGGGAGAAAACAGCACCACTAGATCATGCTGGTATAGTGTACTATGGCTTGATTTGCATGCTATCTTCAATAAATATGTGACCAAATTGTTATCACATAGTTCCTTAAGCTGGTCAGAGTATTCCACAAAATGAGAGCAAACCAGGATGCCTGTTTGCATGATATCTGTACATGGTGTTACAGGAGCCAATGCAAATTTTAACATATTCAGTATAATTAAAAAAAAAACAATACATCTTGGTGGTGTCACAAAGGCTATGACGAGCCTTGCTGTTTTCCTGCTCAGTTCTCTCCACAAGCAGCAGCAGCAGGAGCACAGGGCCTGGAAAAGACATGTGTTGTAGGTGAGACAAGCCCTGGAGGGAATGGCAGCAACAGCTACAGCTCTTAGAAGCATTTTTCCATCTGGCTGGCTACTGAGAGATTACGTTTTCTCCTGGTTCTGGGTTGCCACATTGCCTAGTTAGCTGTTTTTACACAGATCTTAGACCTATCTACCTGGCCTATTTAGCAGTTTCCACACAGCTGATTCTGGAATCATTTCAGATCTTCCCAAAGCTTCTTTGCTCTACATCTGGGACATCACCGGGACAAACACCTTACACCAGTCCTAAGTGTTGATCTTGAAATATAAAGGAATTGGATGCTACTGACCTGGCAACCGTACATCTAAAAAGGAGCTGGGAGAGTGGAGGTGTGTCTGTGTCTGTCCGAAGGGGAACAGTTCATGCAGTGAGGTGTTGGGTGCCTTCTACCATACCCTAAAAGCACTCATGCAGCCAAGAATTGCACAAGTGTTGCGCTACTACTGGATCCTCACTTTTATCTTTAAATTGAGCTTGGCTTAGACATCTGTAAAGTAGGAAACAAAGACACCATAGTTAATTTCGTGCCATAAAGCCAATGTTGCAAGCAGATGTCTCATAAGAGCAGCTTCACAACTAACAATGAAACGGTGTGCGTGAGATTTACTATTACAAGTTCACAGCATTTTTGCCACATGTTTTACAATGGATTTCACCCATACTTCAACACATTTTCTTTCAATTTGTTTTCCTAGCCAGAAAAAGCAAATTACCTGCAGAATCTTAGTAGTAATATACAAAATGATCTTGCAAATAGAAAAATGACTCCAGTTGCAGTAATTATAAAATTCCTAACATTATTATTTCGGTTTTTCAAAAAGAAAGGACATGAAAAAGTAACAATTCTGCAGATGAACTAGCAACTCAGAACAGGCTTTCAAAATAGGCTCACACACACTAGAAAATTCAAACATATTTAAAATTTGTTCAGATGGATTCAAATAGAGGCTTAGGTGAGAATATTACACTTTTATTACAGTATCTGTAAAATACCTGTAAGATATCTAATGTTCTGAAGGAATGTGCACCAGAATATGCCTGAACACAGATTGTTGTTGTTGTTTGGTCTTCAACCGTAAATAAATTTACTACTACCACTACAAATTAATCAGCTATTATACCATTAAGACAAAGACACCAATGAATGAGATGGAAAGGGGCACAATTTGACAGGACGAATGGGGCACACATATTGGCAGCTAAAACCTGTGTTGAAGGAAGAATCCCATATTTTCCCTATGAGATGTGCAGGGAAATTGGCCCTGCTGATTCCTTGTTACTAACTCCGAGTAGATGGTAACAGATCAAACCAAGATTCAGGACTAGAGTTGTACTCCATGAATCTGGTAGATTTCCATGGATCAGTATATTCTCTGTAAACAATTAACTGTCCCTCCTTTTCCATGGTAGTTCTACTCACATCATCTCCCCCCCACTCACACACAGAGAGATCCAGGCCCCACCATTCACCTATTTTATCATTATTTTTATTTTGCTAATTTCCTTCTTGTGCATTATGTACTGTATGTGATGAGCTGTAAATAAAAGAAAAGTCTGTTGAGCATGAACTAATCTCCTTCCTGCATTGAAGCAAATAAACTGCCAGCCAGCCAAAATGAGTCTGTCAGTCCTCTATTCCTGCCATGCCTTCCTTGTCTACTCCATTGAACTGCTTCCTGATTTACTGACCTGTATCCTAATGACAGTCTGTCTTAATTCAGATTTTTCAGAAAATCTGCTTGATAGACAAGTAAGACATCTGTCTTGGAGCAGAAGAAGGCTTACAACCCAGTGTCTGTAGCCTTGGGTTATAGGTGAAGAGACACATCAAAGACCCTGATGGATGGCTATGCATGTCAAGTCAGCCTCCTGCTGCCCTGATTTGTAGCCTAGGGAAGAATATTGATTTCTTTTTCCTCCTCACATGGAGAGCATAACATCTCTGAGTTAAAGAGGAGATGTAAAAGAAGAAGAAGCAAAACAAAGCTCCTGGTTTGCTATGCATGGTCATATATTGTTTGGATTTCCATCTAATTTCTTCAAAAATATGGTTCATGATCTTTGCAGAGGAGGGCAACCAGAATGATTAGGGGACTAGAACACCTTCCTTACCATCTGAGGCTGGAATGGCTGGGCCTTTTCACTCTTGAACGACGGTGCCTAAGAGTTGACCTGATTAAAGTTTATACGATCATAGGCGGCATGGACAAAGTATAAGGAAAAACTGTTTCCCCTATCGCACAACACTAGAACTAGGGGGCACTCCATGAAACTTTTGGGTGCTAGATCTCAAACAAATAAGAGAAAGTACTTTTTTACCCAGAGGATTGTTGGTAAGTGGAACTGCCTGCCAGAAGAAGTGGTGACAGCTGTCAGCATTGACAGCTTTAAGAAAGGATTAGACAAGTTCATGGGGAACAAGGGTTTCAATGGCTATCATTATGGATGCCTGTGGACAACCTCCAGGTTGGAGAGATAGTCAGGATATCTCTCAATATCATTGGCAGGGAATTGTAAGCAATTGAAGACATCTGTTTGGGAATACCCTGAAGCAAATGTGTGAAACAGAATGCTGGACCAGATGGGCTGTGGCCTGTTCCAGCAAGGCTGTTCTTATTTTCTTTTGTTCTATTCCATCTATCCCATTTTCTAGTCCATGACCTCCATATTCTGTATCCACTAAGCATGATTGGTTCCCATTGGATGGGTGGGTGGGTGGGGAGTCCCAACTTCAGATTTATCCTAGAAGAAGGAGGTGGTGGTAGTGATTAAGTAGGACACGAGGTTCTGATGTTCTGTCGTGCATGGATGATGCCTGTTTGGCAATACATGGACCAAAAAGTTGAACCACTCATCTTCTTAAAGAGCTGAAAGACTTCAGTGTTTCTGAAGCGTTAAACTGTTCCTGTTTTACACCAGATTAAGGAAGCTAATGAAAATTATTATGTGGCTATAATAAGATCAAAGCCAAATGCTGGGCTTCAGCTCCCACATCCTTCACCACTGGCCATGCAAGGTGAGCCAGCTGGACTTTATAGGTCAGAATATATGGAGCGCTAAAGATCCCTCATCCCTCATATGTAAGAAGCTAGGAGAAAATAGGTGATATAAGCTGCATGACTTCCCAGTCTTAAATCTCACAACAATCTCTATGTTGGGAGTTCATTGTGTCAGATGTGGGGCCAGGCACTAGTTTAAACGAGTTTGAAAATTTATGTATTTATTTGCCGAAGTTTGGACATGCCTGATTTAGAGTATTTTTACCCCGCCTTTCTCCTTGGGAAAGGAGCCAAGGTGGCTTACAGTAAAGAGGGACAATATACAGTCCATTACACTTAAGACATATTCAAGTTTGAGAACAGGGGACATCTTACAGCATAAAAAGACAACATTAAAGCTACAAGAGAAAGCAAGCAGTTAAAGAAAGAGTAAAAATTCCATGTAATCATGCATGGTAGACCAACCAAAAGTTATGGGGGATGGAGACTAACATTGAAAACATAGTGTCAATGCAATCACACAAGGGAGATATAAACACAGAGTTATAAGTGGTTATAAACACAATGTCTATGTAATAATGTATCATAGATTCATATAAAGGCCCATAATAGGTAGTCCATCATTCAGAGAAAGCTTGTCTGCTGTTTTCAGAAAGACAGTACAGATGGGGCATTATTTTAGGTAAATAGAACTGTTCTTTGGGAGTTGGTTTCATATACTGTACATATTTTTAACACTATAAGCTTCAATAAATTGGTTACTTCAACTGCAGATTCAGAGATCAGGATCTTGATTGCCCCTTGTGCCTCCAGGCACATAGCCTTGTTCAAGCTATACAGTCCCCCAAAAGTGGGAATATGATAAACTACTTCTCCTTGTGTGTGTATGTTGTGTCGTTATAGTTGTGACCAACACTTTGTGACCCCATGTCCATGGAGTTTTCTTGGCAGAAATACTGCCCTGGTGGTCGCCCATCCAAGTACTAACCAGGGCCGACCCTGCTTAGTTTCAAAAACCAGGCGAGATTGGATGTGCTTTTCCTTATCTTTAGCCAAAATACTCTGGAAAGAGTCACAAGGAGTTGGACTCAACTAGATAGCATAGTGTTGTTGTTGTTGTTGTTGTTGTTGTTGTTGTTGTTGTTGTTGTTGTTGTAGTTGTTGTAACAGTTTAAAGAGTCCGTGGATTTTAAACAAATTCAACCCTCCGCAATTGCCCCCGCTGCTGCTGCTGCTACTCCTCCGGCGGTGGTGGCGGGAGGAGGAGGAGGAGGAACCGGAGCAGGAGGCGGCGGCAGCGGCGGCTCATTGGTGCCGCGAGGGCGCTTCCCGGCACGGCCGGGTGGTATCTCCCCGGCGGCGGAGGAGGTCCATGGTAACTCACCTTTCCCCGCGGAGGAGGAGGAGGCGGGGTCTGCCTGCCCAGGGTTTTCTAGCTGCAATCCTTCCCTCCCATCCTTTGAAAACCCCTTTTGAGGGTTAAAACATCGGGCCACAGAAAAATTTTAGTGGGGATAAAAAGGTTGGGGAGCACAGTTTTAAACAAATTCATGGCATTTCCCTAGTGGTACCTTATAACTCACCTCCAGGGCTTTCTAGCTACAATGTTCTATACAGAAAAGAGGGTTAAAATTTTAATCAGTACATGATAGATCTGAGGAATATTTCCCAACTTCAAATGCAAATGTATCACTTACCAATATTAAATAAATAAAAATAAGAAATAACATCAGAGGGAAAGTGGCTGCTCAAAAGCCTAGAGACCAGGCTGAAAAAATATCAAAGCTGTAAGAAGTCTGCTTTTAGACAGAATTTAAACATAATGTGGAATAAATAAACATGTACTTCTACTGAGGTCCAGCTATCCCTTGAGTGGAGCTATATGTTATACATATATGCACAATTATTAAAGATCAGCACCTGCCTTGTGTAGGGAAAGCGCCTTCAGGAGGTCCATGGGGAACAGAGAAATGGGAGGGAAATGTGATGCTTAACCCTTTCCTGTCATTCACTGCGTTCTGCTTAACCCTGCCTGTTTAGAAATATGGCTTCTAAACCTGTAAGGTTTCGTTTCCATGTTTGCGTTCACAAACAGGGCAGAAAACTAGCCAAGGAAGCAAGTTGGGCCTGTTCTTCCTCTCACCTCCTCCAGCATGCCTCTTCCTGAAGCTGTTTCTCATTACAAAGCTATGCTGTGTGCATCCTTCGCTTTCAGCATCTTGAAGTGTTCTATGGGAGGAATACCAAATTTTCAACTGTAAGAAATCATTGAACTGAAATTGCTTGTTGACAACCACTTTAGCCACAGGGCCTTGGGAGTGGGAGCAGGTATCTGGCAGTAATGATGGGATTCAAAAGGAGGAGGTGGTGCGCGCAACCAACGACTGATGCCACTTGCTCAGCAGCCTGCCTGCGTGTTTCTTCGAGCTCGCTAATTCACACACTAAGCAGTCTTGATCCTGTTTGGCTTGCAAGATCTGACAGGAACAAAGCACTTGTTATGGCTGCGGGCTTATTTGAACTGGGCTCATTAAAAATTGAAAACTTTCCATTCTGTAGGTATGTGTGTCTGTGGGTTCATCTTGACTTTTAACCTGTAGCACTGCTTTGTAGCACTGAGCTATTCCCTGAAAGTCCTCCCAGACTGGGGTCCAGACCAGAACACTTCATGTTTTATAAAAGAGGAAGGGGCGTGCAGCTTGCCTCCTGTCTAGAAATAATGATCGCCTATAATGTTTGACTGAGCTGCCTTGGGACAGGTAGACAGTAGGTGGAAGCATACACCAGGCTGACGTTCCCAATAGAGATGGGCACAAATCCAAAAAATGGTGTTTCGTTTGTCGTTTGTCATTTAGGGGGTCCGTTTCGGTTCGTTTCCGTTTTTTGCGAAATTTTGCAAAACATTCATTTTCGTTTTCGTTCATTTTGTTACCGTTTCGTTACCATTTATTTCAATTTTTGTGATTTTTTTTAGCATTTAAAGCAGTTCAATGTATTGCCGTAATGAAAATGAAACGGACGACAAAGTTTCTGGTGTTTCTGTTCATTTCGTTTCATTTTAGAGACAAAATTCATTTGTCATTTCGTTACATAATGAAATAAAAAATGAAAACGGAAACGAAAAATTGTTCATTTCGTGCCTATCTCTAGTTCCCATGTATGGTCAAGTGGAAAGCATCCTCAGAACTCATTAAGAATATTTTGAAATCAGTGTCAACATTAGAAGGGTAAAGGAAGAAGAAGAAAAATTGAATGTTGATTATTATTCTCCTCTGATTAAGGAAAATAAAGGAAGCATTCAGATGTTTGTGTTTTTAGGGGGGAGTTGGTGGGTGGGGGAGTGTTTGGGGATTTTTAAAATGTGTGTGTTGAGGGGACTTTTTAATGTGTGTGAGAGTGTTTGGGGATTTGTGTGTGTGTGTGTGTGTGTGTGTTGAATCTGGTCTCTGGGTGTCTGAATTTCGTTGTATGTGTATACTATGTATATGCACACAATGACAATAAATTATTTTTATTATTAAGCATCCCAATCTGTTTTGGCTATAGAAGCCCAAGAACAAAATATGAACTACATTCAGGGTAAGTCTTTCCTGCTAAGAGCACTTCTTGGCAATTCCCCATAATCTCAGTCACTTTGGTATAGTGCAGGCCTACATCTATCTTCAGAAAACTTGTGCCCACCCACTCCCAAGCTGTACCAATGCAGGGCAGAAGAAGATGCTTCTCGCAGCCATACCAAAGGATCTAACATAAAAGCTAGCTGGAGGGTATACCAATAACAGTACACACGGACAATGCAGAGAAGTAAACTTTACCATAATTACACCAGTGTCTTCAATGGATGTAAAAATGCAAGTGCTGTACAGTAAATAAATAGGTAGCACTTGGGTGGGAAGGGGAGGCCATTCTGTGCATTTGCATATTTAGTCATGGCCAGCCACATGGCCATGGAAGTATGTCTACAGACAAAGTCCAGCTTTTCAGCTTATAAACAGCAAGGAGCACTGGCCCATAGAGTCAGAAATGACTGGTCTTAAATGTCAGATTAAATACGCAGCAGAGATCAAATCAGCATGCAAGACAAGGAACACTTTCAAGAGAGGACAGAGAATGTGCCGATGTTCCACTGTTCCCTGAGCCATGGAGTTGTGAGGGTCATAGGGAGTGCCTGCCTTTCCTGCAGTCCTCCCTCGTTGCTCAAGAAATGACTGAAAAACCGCAAAGAGGGAGCAATTTGGTGAAGAGTCCCACCTCAGTGTGCAGCAAGCACCTTGGGATGGTTGCCACAGAGAAATGCCAGCTTTTTTTTTTTGCCTTTCCGGTTGGGAGAAGTGATGGAAGCACCCGGGAGCTATTTCCTCAAAGCTATCCAGACATTTTGAAACCTTCCCCTCTCTTTCAACTATGCTGAGGGCCAGAGCTTTGCAGAACAGGCTATGCCCAAGGTCTTGATAGGGAGTGTTTGGGTTCTAGTATGCTAGATCTAGAATGCACAGGCAATTCTTCCATTACTAGTCTAGCACATTAGATAATAGGCACCAGCTCTCTGGTTGCCTTGTCATATACCCATGTAATTATCTAAACACCTCTTCATGAAGTGCAGGCCACCATGATATCCGTGAGAGCTGAAGAACTAGTACCCAACTAATACAAGTTCTTCTCTTCTCACCTCTGCATGTACCATACCATATCCAAGACATATTTCCACAGCTGCAGAAAATCACAGTAGTCTCAAGAAATTAGTTTCATTTGCTTTACACAATCCCAATCCTTCCTATTGCACAAAGATAGCCATCTGGAAGAAAGGAGGCATCTGAAAATTTCTTAGTAAGGGGCATAGTGATTAAATTAAGCATCAGCAATAACAGCTGGATTGCTCAGTGGTTTAGGTATCTGCTTGTGTAGCCAGAGGTTGGGGGGTCCAATTCCACATTGAGCCTCCTTGACATCGGCTGGGCTCAATGGCCCACAGTGTCTCTTTTAGCTCATCCATCCTATGACAATGATAATATTTATCTCTATCAAAAGCTAGCTTCAACCCACATATTTTGAGAAATTACAGAAATTAGGTTTACTTCAACTTCTGTTACAGATAGACTGGGGCAGAAATACTTAAGTGCTTCCAAATAATTCTTTATTGCACATCCAATGGATTTTGCTCACATTTTCTTTTACCAATAATACTTTATTATCCTAATTACTGAGAGTTTATTCCCTTCTGAACTACTCACAACAGAGGCTTTGCTTATGGCGTACATACTGCAGCTGAATTTTCTAAATGACAGCAGTGAAGAAGATGTACTTAAAACCAAGAAGCAAAGCTGGAAAACAGAACCGTAGATTCTTATGATTCTTATGTGCAGGCAGAGTCATAATTTATGCAGCTGCACTGACAAATAACCGCTATAACACAGAGGGATCAATATCAAATTTTATAGTTAATCTTTTAAAGATTATTTTGTAAAATGCATATGTTGGGGAAAAACCATGCATTTTTAAAAAAGTATGTACTTGTCAAGGGAAATGTAAATAGATTACAAATAATTTTCAAGGGAAATCTCTACCACACAAGGTGAGTTGATATTGTAACATCCCTTGGGGGAAAATGTAGAATAGAAATGTTTTAAATAAATAATCCAGTGAATTTAGTGAGGGCAAGAAAGATCTGTATGCTACGCATTTCAAACACATGCTGATGCTAGCCGTAACAATTTCAGAATGCTGTTTCGTACAGCAACTGCATCATTCCAGTACAATCTAATGCATATCAATCAGAGGTAGGTTCTGCTTATTCCAGTCTGGTTTCCTTTCAGGTAAGTGAGAACTGAACTGTTGTATTATATTGACCCCTATACCATGGAGGGCTAACAGACCTCATTGCTAGCCACCGATAAGGAAGTTTGCCAGAAATTCTGCAAATTCTGCTCTACAGTACACAAATGTCACACAGAAAAGCTACTACTGTATATAAAAAAAATCTATTTTGTCTTTGGGAGATGTTCTTCTTCCTTCAGTAATGGAAATATTGAAACTGGGCAAGAAGGAGGAACAAGAAGGTTTACAAGAGACTCAACAAGTTCTTTGCATTTGTGTCAGCCCAGTTGACTCTTTCTGGTGCCATCCATGTGCAAAACTGACCATACACAAAAAAATGCAGGTTAGTTACCTGTAACTTAAGTTCTTCGAGTGGACCTCTGTGAATCCACACAATGGGTCTTCGCCCCTGCACGCTTGAGTTCCCGGTCGTTCCAAGCTTAAGGCATATAAGCCCCTCCCCTCCGTGCGCATGCTCACCCATCTCCTGCCTTGCTGACTCAGTTCCCCTCTGGTCCGCCGCTGACCCTTAGAGAGTACAACGAGCCATGACGGAGATTGGGGAGGCGGGTGGGTGGTGTGGATTCACAGAGGTCCACTCGAAGAACTTAAGTTACAGGTAAGTAACCTGCATTTCTTCTTAGTGGACTCTGTGAATCCACACAATGAGTGACTGGCAAGCTGACTTACCGGTGAAGGGTAGTCATGGTAGCACAGTTGTCAAAACTGCCAAATGCAGCTAATGTCTATGACCTGACGTCTAGTTTTTAGTGCTTCAGGAACGTAGACGGTCGAGACCAGGTTGCCGCTTTACACATGTCTTCCAAGGGCACTCCTTTTATGAAAGCAGTGGATGAGGCTACTGCTCTTGTAGAGTGTGCCCAAGGCATGACAGGTAGGGAGACATGCGCAGTGCTGTAAGCCATTTTGATGGTTGTGGCAATCCATCTGGAGATGGATTGAGGGGATACTTGATGACCTCGAGATGGTGCCGAGGTTCTGATAAAGAGCCTATGGGTTTTTCTTACAGGAGCTGTCCTGGAAGTGTAAAAGAGGAGTGCTCTCTTGACATCAAGGGAGTGGAGCGTCCTCTCCAGGTGAATCGTTGGGTTCGGGAAGAAGGTTGGGAGAATAAGTGGCTGAGACACGTGGAACGAAGACACTATCTTTGGTAAGAAAGAGATGTCTGGACGGAGTTCCACCCTGTCGTGATGAAATTTCAGGAACGGCGGGTCCGCTCTGAGCGCAGCAAGTTCTAAAGCTCTTCTGGCAGATGTGATTGCCACTAGAAAGGCTGTTTTCAGGGTAAGTAGGTACAGAGATGTGGTAGCCATGGGTTCAAATGGTGGCTTAGTTAGGCAGTTAAGCACCAAGGAGAGAGACCACTGTGGTGTCAGGGCTCTGTGTTGTGGACGGAGGGTGGCAATGCCTCTTAGGAACCTCTTTAGCTTAGGATGTGTAAGCAGAGCTGCAGCCTCAGACTCAGGTGGCTGATGTGCTACTATGGCTGCAGTATAGACTCTCAAGGTAGATAGGGAGAGTCCCCTGTTGAAGAGTAAGAGAAGGAATTCCAGTAGGACCTGGATGTTGGTTGGACTCGAGGGTTGAGAGTTGGCTCGAATGAAGTGTAGGAAGAATGCCCACTTATGTGCATACAAGGTATTTGTAGACTTCTTCCTGGAGTTTGTGAGGACCTCAGCGATTGTTAGCGGAGGTACCATGCCGTTAGGTGGAGAGTCAGGACATCTGACTTGTCCCTGGTGTTGCATCAGGGGATCGGGTGTTGACGGCAACCTGACGGTGTCGGTCGCCATTGTTTGTAGAACTTGAAACCATGGCTGCCGTGGCCACCACGGTGCCAGCACAATGACGTGGGCTCCGTGATGTTTGATCTTCATCAGGGTTCTCTGAATGAGAGGTATTGGTGGGAATGCATAAAGGAGACCCTGTAGCCAATTGGTGGCAAAGGCATCTCCCTGTGAGTGTTTGCCGATTCCCGCTCTGGAACAGTACAAGCTGCACTTGGTGTTTGCTTGAGATGCAAACATGTCCATGGTCGGGGTTCCCCCTCTGGTACAGAGGATGCGGAACACTGCCTCTGAGAGGCTCCACTCGTGATTGTCGTGAGTGAGGTGACTCAGTTTGTGTGCCACCACGTTGTTGCATGATGCAATGTGCATGACTATCGGGTGAATGTCCTTGGTTATGCACCATTGCCAAAGTTTGAGGGTGAGGTGCAGTAGAGAATTTGAGTGAGTGCCTCCTTGCTTGTTCAAGTAATAGAGCGCCGTGGTGTTGTCGGTCGTTACTTGGACCATTCTGTGGGCAAGGAGGAGTTCAAATGCTTTGAGGGCTTTGAAAATGGCGAGGAGTTCCAGGTAATTGATATGCTGGATTCGCTCCTTGGGTGTCCACCTGTGATGGATAGAGAGGTGGTTGCAGGTGGCGCCCCATCCCGTGGTACTGGCGTCTGTCATTACCTGAATGGACGGGTAACACTGTTTGAAGGGCCTTCCCACTCTAAGATTGCGGGAGGACTTCCACCACTTTAGGGTGGTGAGGAGAGAGGAGGTAATTCTGAGCCGTTTGGATGGTCGCAGTGAGGTCAAAACCTGGCTAGAAGCCATGTCTGCAGCGGTCTCATGCGGAGTCTGGCATGCGGTATGATAGCTGTAGTGGAGGCCATCAGGCCTAGTAAGCGTTGGACCTGTTGAGGAGATACCCTGTTGGGGCTCTGAAATGGGTGTAGAGCCTGTTTGATTCTTATTGGGCGACCTGGCGCTAAGTATGCCCTTGCTTTTTGAGCGTCCAGAAGTGCTCCTATGTACAGCACTGACTGGCAGGGTATGAGATTGGACTTCTTTTCATTGAGACGAAGTCCCGGGGATGTTAAGAGTCGGATGGTGAGGTCTCGATCCTTCTCTGCCCTTGTTTTGTAGGTGCTACCCGGAGCCAAACGTCTAAATATGGGAAGATGTGGACTCCCTGGAGCCTTAGTAAGGCCGGCATCGGTGCCATGCACTTTGTAAACACCCGCGGGGCAGAGGAGAGACCAAAGGGCATGGCTTTGAACTGGTAAGTTGAGCCTCCTATCCGGAAGCGGAGGTATTTCCGGTCTTGAGGGGCTATGGAGACGTGAAAATAGGTGTCCTGTAGATCCAGGATGATGAACCAGTCTCCTTGTTGTGTATAAAATTTTGCAACCTTACGCATCTTCTGGATGTTGTCCAGTGACGCATCAGTGGACGTCACAAAGAGTCCTTCCCCATCAAATGGGGAGTCTTCTATACGGTTTCTGGCATCATCTGTAATATTGGATGTCCTGAGCTAGGCATGACGACGGAGATGTATAGCAGTCGTCAGTTGCTTAGAAGCTGTATTCGTTATGTGCATGGAGGTTATCATCTGGTAGTCGATCAGAGACAAAACTTCCATGTATGAGGCCTGTGCTTTGCCCTTTGTTGTTCCGGAATGTGGTTTATGAAGTCCGGAAAAGTGAGTAGGAGGCGACGGGTATACGCCTCCATTGCACACAGATAGTTCAGTGCTCTCAAGGAGAATGAGGCAAGGGCGTAATGACGCCTGCCGATGAGGTCTAGCTTCCGAGCTTCCTTGTTGCTCGGGGTGGTGTTGGAATGGGACTTCCCTCTGTTTTGCGTGGCATCCACTATCACCAAATTCGGTATGGGGTGCTTCATAAGGAAGTCTGTGACCTCCCTATGTGTCTTGTAGAGGCTATCAATTCTCCTTGGAATCAGAGGATTTGGCCCAGGCCTCCCTGGCCTTTCCCAACATAGAGGGAATAAATCCCATTCGCAAAGGAGGTGGCCTGGACTTGTGCAAGTGGCCAAAGAATTTGTACGAGTCACATGCGGCTGGGAGTTGCACTTGAAGTCCCATGACTTGTGCAATTTTGTGTATCATCTGTGAATAATGTTTAAAGTCTTCCATTGGGGTGGAAGATTGTTTATCTGGCATATCGGTCTCGAAGTGTCTAGGTATTGAGAGGGTGGACCGATGCGAGTTCTGAGAGGCTGCTCCCATGTCGGAATCATCCGTTAACGGGGATGCATGGCGGCTGGCGAATCCGGCAGCTGCGCCTGCTGATCCACTGCATGCGGTGTGGTGTCAGTGGGGCTTTGCAGGGCATGGCTCTGAAAAGGCTAGACCAGCAATGGTGTCAGTGTTGGACACCAGAGTGCGCTGGGCTGGTGGCTTAGGTTTACTTCTTCGCTGCCTCTTATGTTGTGAGGAGGCAGATGAAGAAGTGGTAGAAGAATCAGTGTCTGCGGAGCTAGACACCATGCGGGCATGACGTCGTCTCTTTTTAGAACGGCGTTTGCTTTTATGACGTCGTGCGGGGGAGGACGAGGAGGAAGATCCATGACGTCGGTGCCCCTTGCCCTGCCTGCGTCTAGATTTTTGACGCCTAGGAGAGGATGAGGGGGATGACGTGGAATCATGAGAGTCTACCCTCACCCTCTTTCTGCCCCGACTCGGGGAGACAAGTGGGCGTTGATCTTTTGCAGGACACCCGACATCAGAGACTCCTCTCTCTTGAATGTCTGATCACATAGCGCCCAAGCGCTTGGGGGCATCTAGACCCTGCTCCTCCGCGTCAGAATGCTGGAGAGCTGAGATCATGGAGGCAGCCTGTAGATTCTGTAGGTGCGACAACGGGTTGTAGCTGACTGTGGCCATGTCCGTGTCATGGACAAGCTGGCCCGGCGGTAACCCCGATAGAATCATAGGCCTATGAGGGGGTTCACGGGTACCCGTTGCCTGATTTTCAAAGGCATGGGACCAAGGCTCGTCTCGTGTGGCATCAGGAGACTGGGCGCCGACCTGCGCTGAAGTGTGAACCCCCTCTACGCCGCACGGCTCGGTTAGTACGAGCGGGGGTGGTTTCGCCGTCGCCGTCGTTGATCGCACATCAGAGGCCATTTCCTTTGATCTTTTCATGGACAAGCTGGCCCGGCGGTAAGCCCGATAGAATCATAGGGCTATGAGGGGGTTCACAGGTACCCGTTGCCTGATTTTCAAAGGCATGGGACCAAGGCTCGTCTCATGTGGCACCAGGAGACTGGGCGCTGACCTGCGCTGAACTGTGAACCCTCTCTACGCCACGCGACTCGGTTAAGACGAGTGCGGGTGGTTTCGGCATCGCCGTCATTGATCGCACATCAGAGGCCATTTCCTTTGATCTTTTCTCCGGAATCGGAGCAGGCTGGAGATGTTTTTTGTTGTTGTTGTTGTTTGTCTTTCTCCATCGTTTTGCCTTTGGTTGAAGATTTGGATTTTGAGGAAGTAGAATGCATGGAAGCCTCGGAGTGGGTTTCCATGGTTTGGAGGGATTTTTCCCACAAGTAAGCCCTTAACCGCTCCAGGCAATGTTTAAGGGCCAGCTTCGTTAGCTTTTTGCAATGCGGGTAGAGTTCAGGTTGATAAGCCTCACCCAGGCAACAAAGGCACAAACTGTGTCCGTCAGCTAACGGAATTCTATTACGGCAGGATTCACACTGCTTAAACAGTGCTGCCGCGGCCATAAATGGCCTTCGCGCCCGCCAGTACGGGGGGGAGGGGGGTATACAACCCCTCCGTCCTAAGGGTGGGTGCTGGAAATAAACAATAACTATATAAACTTGGAGGGGGGGAACTGGGAGGAAAGGAAATAAAAGAAATTAAATATTTGAATGAAGTTTTCACTTTCCTTTTTGCTTGCAGGAGCTCGTGGAAAGACGACCACACTCAGCGGTGGCAAAAAGGAACTGAGTCAGCAAGGTGGGAGATGGGTGAGCATGCGCACGGAGGGGAGGGGCTTGTAAGCCTTAAGCTTGGAACGACCAGGAACTCATGCGCGCAGGCGCGAAGACCCATTGTGTGGATTCACAGAGTCCACGAAGAAGAAGTGGAACATCAAAATGAAATATGCCGCATCACACGACTGACTTTTTTTTTGGGGGGGGGTAAGAAACCCATAATTTTTTGGTCTTTTACATAAGACAATGGTAAGGGTGGGTGGTATTTATTAGACCATTAGAGAAACAGGAACAAAAGCTAGTTTTCAGACCTACACAAGTCTTCATCAAGCCTCTGGCCATACAGATAATCTGTACCACTCCAATTTTGTGGTGCCCAGCCTGGTGTATATCTATGAAGTGTGAAAAGGAAGCTTATGTCAGTGTCTTTTTAGTGGTCTAATTACATATAATCCGCTGTTAGCTCCTGTTTAGCTTGTGCCTGTTAAGATTCCTAAACCCTTTCCCACTTTTCCAACCCATTGAGTGTAAATGCCTAATTCATCTGTTGTCGCTATCTACGGAGGTTGGGCGGAGTGTTATATTATTTTATTCTTAGGGTGTGTTTTTATTATTTGGGGCTGAATGTCGTGTTACATGTTATCAGTGGCCTGCCAGTCAATCAATTCATTCAATCAACCAATCAGTCATAGGTTCATAGAATCATAGAACCATGAAGTTGGAAGAAAGAGCCTATAAGGCCATCGAGTGCAACCCCCTGCTCCATGCAGGAATACAAATCAAAGGATATCTGCCAGGTGGTTGTCCAAATTTCTCTTGAATGCCTCCAGGGTTGGAGCACTCACCACCTCTTGTGGTAATTGGTTTTGCTGCCATACCACTCTAACAGTTAGGAAGTTCTCCCAACCAATTCTCCAAAGTGCTACTCATCCTCTGTTTTTTTTTCATCTGGTTTTTCCCAGCATAACTATAGAACCATTGTTTTCTCTTGTTGAATCTCTTTTCATTTATCTCAGCCCAGGTCTTTAATCTGTTAAGGTCACATTAAATCCTGATTCTGTCTTGTAAAAACTCTCTCTCCCAGATTTGTGTCATTTGCAAATATGATAGGCACTGACTTGATGCCTTCACCCATGTTGTACATAAAGATATTGAGAAACACTGGGGCCAGGACATAACGCTGGTGTATGGGCTTGGTAAATTAAGCAAGAGCATCACCCAGCCCAAATATTAACAACTTCAGGAATTTCATGGAAAACTTTGTTTAAAACCTTTCTGAAATGTACTCTACATTCACAGCATTCCACTCTTCTCCCAAGCTCATCATTCCATTAAAAGAAAAAGATGGGATTAGTCTGATATGACTTGCTTTTGAAAAGTCCATGCTGGCTCTTGGTAATCACAATGTTCTTTTCTAAGTCCTCACAGACTGACCATCTAACAATCCATTTCTGAATCTTTCCTGGCGTTGATGAAAACTGATCCAGTGTTGGTATTATGTCTTACATCTTTATAGCAGAATATTACACAATTGCCAACCATCGTTGTTGGTTGGCAATTTATTTTCATTTTAAAAATTCAAGTTTTTTTTTAATTTGACTTGAATAGAAAGGTCTGCTGTTAAAGAGAATTCCAAAATTTAAGTGGTTCTGTCATGTAGCTGAACCAATTCTACTTTATCCATATGCAAAGAACCAACTTCACCCTGGATCTTAAGGAGTGGGCAGTGTGTTTCTACATAGCCTAAGTCTCTACTCTAAATATTTTGATTTAGGATACATAGAAACACACTGTCCACACTGCCCAATCAAAATCATTAGAGTATTGGCTTATTTTAGGATAAATTACAATCAACCATAGACTCCATATTCTAAAGAGTATATTACTGATGTAATGTATTTACTTTAATATGAATTAAAACACCAAACTAAAGTGTTTATTTCAAGGATCAAGACTGATGCCACATCTTTAGTTGTTTAATCTTGCTGAATATAATTTTACACTATTTCTGGAATTTTTAATTATACAAATTCTGTCTTTCTCATGTCTCAAACATGTATCTACACATTAGCTAACTTTGCTGAAAGAGCAGCCATGGCTTTCATCCAGTGCAAGTCAGTCACACTAAGGATGCATTGATTTTAGTGTATGTGAAAACTATAGTATCCTCTCAATTCACTGCTTTCCCAAAAATATTTGAAATATTTATTTGAAACCATAGGTGCACTCTAGAAAAGATAAGGCACATCGTAGGTCCACTGAAAAGGGCTTAAGCCTCAAAAGAAGAACATAAGCTTAATTTATTTTCTTTGGGTTGAATGAATTCAATATTCTGTTTGCTATTACTGCCTCAGGTCCAAACCACAGCTAGCAGAACTGGGGTGTGTAAAGAAATATCAACTCCAGTCTGGATCCAGTCCCAATCTGGATCAGACCTGTGCAAGTACAGCTTCCACAGCCAATCCTCCTCCTTCCATGTTGAGATTCTAATTTCAGATCAGTTTTTTCTTTATCCTTTTGAATATGCAAGAAAACAAATCTCGAGCAGCATCTTTAAAGCAATGTTTAGGATAATCTTCAAGGCATGCACATTATTTATTAAGAAGATGTAATACAGTTAAAATCGGGTAACTTTTACAGAGGTGAATTTACATTAACAATGAATCAGAAAAATGTCATTAGACTTACATTTTCCAGTTAAATCACTATATGCCTGTTCATCTTAACAATGAATATTCAGACTGGCTGAGGGCGCATTGTAGGATGATATGTAATACAGAGTGTCTCAATTCAAAGCAGTTTTTAGACAACAAAGGACAAGGGTACCCCTTACTCTTCTTCCTCTCCTGAGACAGAACACTGGTTATATTTAAGAAAAGGAGACCCAACCATAGTTAGCCATTTAGCTACAATGTTTGCCACTTTTCTCTCAAACCTGCTTTATGGGGTTGTCTTGAGAATTCAAGAACGACATTGGGGTGGTGTTTGTGGCTGTCTATGACTGTCATCCTAAACTCCATGTATTTGTATGGCAAGCCAGGCTGGATTTTTAGAGTTGCTCTTATTTAGTCATACAGCCCCCGCACATCCTGTGGAATTAGAAAAAACCTTCCCACAGCAAATGACAGTGATTCCCCACCCCCTGCAAAACTGTCATGAATAGCCAGACTGGTTTAAAGGTAAGCCCCCAAGTTCCAGACACTGTGATCTTTAGTGCATGAATACAGAAATATCCGCTCTGAATGATGAACTAAAACTGACAGTCAGTCGGCTCCTCCTGAATTCAGCGGCTCGAGCCTTCCGATTCAATACTACTTCAGAAGAAGAAATGTAACTGCAGGGCTACTCATTTTCTTTGAGGAAAAGGAGAACTTCTGCATACACTTTTTTGCTTCAAGGTCTGCTCTGTAGTGTTTGTTACAGTGCCATTCACAGCCTTGCCAGCTTAATCCTGAAATCTGTTAGGAATGCCTAGGACCAATCCCCCCTATTGTCTTATATATCACTTGTCAAGCATAGACATATGCAAAACAACAACACACTTTTGTTTCCTCTGTGTAGGATGAATATTAATTACCACTTTGTTATTCCCTTGGAGAGAGCTGTGTTTGATAGATAAGGGAGGTTTGTACCTCAGAGCCATCTTGGATGAAAGGTGAATGGGCAGCTCAGTGTTATGAACATGAATGTAATGCCTTCTAGTTCTAATGTTCCTTTAAAAAAACAGAAACTCTTCTTTCTTTGGGGAGCATCACATTCTGCTTTTTCATTTTCTTTATGGGGGCTTGTCCCCATGCTTTACTACAGAGTCTGTAGCAGATATGTGACTTGTAATCTAAATGCTGATATTTGTCTCTGGCACATCATGAGATGATGCCTACCTTTGACCAATATTATAAGAGAAAGAGTTCAAGAAACGAAAGAGCACTCAGATCTGTTGCTTAGTTGTTTGCCCAAGAGCATGGTATCGAAAGAGGAAAGAATGATGTCTCTGCTGTGATTCCTCCCATCCCCCATATTAAAAAAAAGAGAGACTATTCTTAGGTAAAAGGTGATACAAGCTAACATGCACAGAGATAAGAGGTTTAATTGGAAAATTTGTAATGACTCTTTGAATAAGCAACCTTGCAGAGACACCAATGACATAAATCCTGCTGCTAGGAGACAAGCGCTATTTGCTGTATATGTATGAGTGCATAAGGAGGTGGAAAGGAGGAACCTCTCTTCATCAAAAGCAGCCCTCTCAAGAACTATAGAGAGTAAGCAAGGGATGATTAATAATTATCCCACAAAGGGAGAACAAGAATGGTATATTTTCATATGTGACTATTAACAAATGACACAATGACTATGTTATTCGCCTACAAAAAGGACTGTGACTCCTTTTACAAAATGTAATTGCTGTTTGTTTTTTAAATAAATAAATATTAATACATTAAAATGTGTTGTTTCCTTCGGGGTCAGCTTTGCAATGTGTACACTAAAATAGGTTCTTTTTCCTGTGTTGCTATGGAGATTACTATATGCAAACTTTGTAATTTGCTATCCATTTATACGAATTAATTTTCAGTTTACTGCAACCAACATCCACCAAGTTCCCTACACAATTGTTTTTACATTTTTGTTAGACCTGTAGGCTGAGAATACAATCCAGCAAAGAGGATGGCAACAAGACGGATGATTTCTCTAAGCCACGATTGTATGGAAAGCAGTATCACACCTTTGAGAAACCCAAACTATCTTATATTTAGTCAATACCATGTAGATTAACAACTATGGTTAACTGCAAATACTTACATACTTAATTCCACTGCATGCAGCAGACTGTCTAGTGATCCAATTTTTTTCCATTTAATAGTGTCAGTTATACCAATTAAAATAATAGAATAATAGAGTTGGAAGGGGTCTATAAGGTCATTGAATCTAACCCATCCCACCCACCCTGCTCCAGGCAGGAATCCGAATCAAAACAGATCTGACAGATCATGGTCCAATTTTCTCTTGAACACCTCCATCAGCAGAGAGTTCCCAAGGTCATTGGTTCCATTGTCATACTGCTCTGACAATTAAAGAGTCCCCCTCCCAGATATTCAGACTAAATCTGACTTCCTGCAACTTGAGCCCATTATTACACATCCTGCACTCTGAGATGATCAAGAACAGATCCTGCCCTTCCTCTGTATGGCTATCATTCAAGCAGTTGAAAAATGCTATCATAGCTCCCTCCAGTCTTCCTTTTATCAAGACTAAACATGCCCAGTTCTTACAGTCTTTCCTCAATAGCCTCAATACTAGTAGCCAGTGGAGAGAGTCAGGGACTAGGACTCTGGAGTCTAGGGTTCATATCCCTGCTTAGCCATGGGAGGGGGTATGGAAATGGTGGAACCACTCCTTAAATACTTCACTTACATTGAAAACTCCTATTAGGGTTGCTATAAGTGACAACACATGACTAACTAAAGAAAAATCGGAGAAGTATTGTATGATATGATATTTTTGCTGAATGATACAACCATAAAATATACAGTAACCTCCCACCTATCACGTGATGACTGAAAATCTGTGATATGCGGAAGCAGGTCAAGTGGGGGGGGGCATGCCTCCCCTGCTTCCAGGCTGCTGGAAGACTTTTTAAAAAGCCTTACAGCAGCTCATGCAAGGGCGATGGATGATCTGATCCATTGCGTTTGCAGCAGGGCCATTCCTCCCCCAGCCAGGGCCAATCAGCTGCTTGGCTTTGGCTTGGGGCCAGCACTACCCCACAATCTCCATTGTAATGCATTGATGGCGGGGGGCGGGGGCGTGGTGGCAGGGGGGCAGCAGGGGGTGGCGGATGACCGGGGACAGCGACGGGCACGGAGGATGGACGGTGATGGGCGTGCGGGGCGGCAGGGGGACAGTGGCGGGTGGCATGGGGGGACGGATGGTGGTGGCCATCGGTGGGGGATGACGGGGGCAGCAGGCTGGCCAGTGCCCCCTCTCCATTTTGGCGCCCTAGGCAACTGCTAGTTCGCCTTAATGGACACGCTGGCCCTGTGCACAAGCCCTCTGATTCAGTTAGCAGCGAGGAAATTCTTCAGATGAATACAGTATCATACATTTTGGCTGTCAATGAGTCTAAGTAAAATATCACTTTTTTATTACATTTTGCTGTGTGTCAAAATTTCAAGGAAGGTTGTGTTGAATTTTTTACTATGGTTTTTTTTTTTTGAATAAAAAAGATTTGGTGGACACAAGTTGCCTTTGTTTCTCTTCTCCAGGGCTGGCTGTACTAACAGATTACAGTTTGGTGTCTTGTGTCTTAAACTTCATGCCCATTTTGAAAAATATATCTTTCCTTTGAGGCAGTATTTGCCAACCAAGGAGGATGTGAGTGATCTGATGGCAGCAAGTATCCATCTTATACAGATTTGGCTAGAAGGTAAAGGTAAAGGTTCCCCCCGCAGATGTGTGCTAGTTGTGTCCGACTCTAATGGTGGTGCTCATCTCCATATTCAAGCCGAAGAGCCAGTGTTGTGCAAGTCCATCGCCACGTGACTGGCATGGCTGCAAGAAAACACTGTTTTACCTTCCCGCTTTTTACGGTGGTACCTATTTATCTACTTGCATTTACATGCTTTCAAACTGCTAGATTGGCAGGAGCTGGGATTATCAGCGAAAGTTTGCTCCACTGCGTGGCACCCGGGATTCAAACCACCGAAATGCTTACTTTTGCAGCTGACGGTTTTCAGAGCCTTAGGGCGATATCACACGTTCTTTAAAATGCTGATTAAATGTCAAGATAAAGTGTTTCCAAAACTCTTGTCCCCACGTCCACCAGGTTTATTAAAAAAAAAAAAAAACCGGTTATGCGCCCTTTAGCGAGTTTTCCAAGACCTATCGGAGAAGTTGGGATTTTTTTTTTTTGCTCTGGTAAAAAATGTGAGCCAGAAGTCCTTGGGAGCTCGCATATGATCCAGTTTTCTGCTTCTTTTCACCTAGCCTCAACCAGCTTGTCCTGGGGCTCGTTGGAGCTTTTAAATTTTTTTAAATTTCCCCTCCCCCCCCCAGCCCTGATCAGCTGGCCTTCGGGCTGTCAGTGCTATTTTTAAATTTTTTAAATTTTTTCTAGTGCCACCTGATGGCCCTGGAGCTGGTCTGCACTTTTTTCTAAAAAAATCCTTGTACGTGGGAGAGGAGATCCCACATCTTCAGTCACGTGACCAAGAAAGAAGAAAATATTCACAAAATTCAGATCTTCCCCTGGGTGAGATAGCGGCTATAGTCTGCTGAGCCACCATGCCACAGATTTGGCTATATGATAAGGTCAAATCAGAGTTTTGACAGTGCTTCCTCCACTCACCCTGAGTGGAACAACATATGCAACCTCATCCGCCAATCACTGCAATAAGATGGCTATGGATATAGAAAAAGGCTAATGCAACTTTTCAGTCCATGAGTTTCAACAGCAGGGGCAACTCAAAACACTCCAGGCACTGCTTAATTATAAAATGCATCATCCCTAAGCAACCGACCTAATTGAGAGCAATGATGAAATGTGCAAATCCAGCAACATCAGGAGGGCCTGTCCCCTAGGTTATATAAATGATGTTGTATCCATTGTAGTTTTTTTCAAGCTGGCCATGATTAAACTATTGCACTTAATAGTCTATCAATATGTTTCACAGTTTAAATGCATGTGTAATTTCTTAGCAGCTATAACATCTTCATTTTCAGACCTAAAGTTCCAAGCTCTGCAAAACTACACATCATTAATCAAGAAGCCATCTTTGGGGTCTCATGACAAAAATACAATCAAATAAACAAAAGCAAAAACAACACCCAGCCCCCAATTCTTCTAGGATGCAACAATGGCCTAGCGCAAAAATTGCTTAATAGTTAAAAGTGCTAATTTACCAGCTTATTTTTTTATATCTCTGAACCCAATTCCCTGCCTGAAAATGTTCCAGTTAGCTGAGACTGACACTTTTTATTTTACAAGATCTATAAGAGTTTTTACTTCTCCCCAAATCTAACACCATAAAATATCTAAGCTAAATCCTGACTCAAGAATGTCTTCAAAAGAATGATTTACTTTGTCCTCCATTGCTATAAAACAAAAACTTCCTGGAGCTAATAAATTCCCTTAGCAACTGGTGTTTTATTATATTGTAGTTGTTTCCAAGGCAACATTTTGTCAAATGTTAAGTTCCTGATCTGATGTAGCACTCAAGGGCTTGTGTCCCCTCCAATTCCCTCCATGCTACCCTCAAACCTTCTGGAGAAGTTTCCCAGCCCTCTAGACCAGGTCTAAGATATGGGGCCAGGGTGGGGTCAACAGGAGCAGTCAGATCAAGTAGAACTGCTGTGTTGGATTTGTTTCAAAACCCATGATCTTTGAAAAAAGGATAATAAATGCTTAACTGTTCCTTTCTGCAGAAAGAACCAAATGTAAACAATATCCTTTATTACAGCATGTTTTTTTAAAAAGTTTAATTTGCTACTTGCATGGAACTGTTATGGTATTAACCAAACCAACTATAGCCACCTTGGTTCTTTAACTGCTGTCTGTTTACCAAAGTGAAAGTTGAGGTAAAAATCTGTGTTAAACACATATATTTACTTCGTCTCTTTACTCTGTTTTGTTGATTTGATGTTTATAAGTATCATATAGGAATAAAAATAAAAGAAATAACCTCTTGAGATCGATGATGATGTTGATGATTATGATGATGGCAACAACAATGACAACTCCCCTAAGAGCCAGTAGTAAAATTAAAATACCCACCCAAATAAAGTACTAAAATAAACAAACTAAAGCTAATGGACAAATTTTTCTCTGCAGCATGGTATATTTGAAATACTGTACCTGGATTTTAAATATTACGCCATTATAAAAGTGTAATAAGTATTGCTTATAATAAGTGTAATAAGTATTACACTTATGTCTGACTGATTGTTCTCTGGGCCTTCAAAAGAACCACTGTTCCTCCTTTGTAGTGGCATTATCACAACATCAGAATGACAGCTTTTAAAGAAAGACATCCTTGATATTGTAGAAACCACATCATGAGGCTGCAATAATGGCCCTATTAATTCCCTGGGCCAGAAAGATTGTCCTTTTTTTAAAAAAAAAGTCACTACAGTGGTGGATTACCATCCTGAAGGAATACCAGCCAGATAGAAGCCCAGAGGTTGAGATTTTTTTTGATCCTGAGAATCCAAAGCTTTCTCTGAGCCACCAGCCACTGATATTCTTTTCTTCTCTGAAACATCAAGTGCACGAGGCACAGATGGGAACTTATGGGGATCCAAGACTGGATTAATCTCCGAGAACAGAGATCTCTCCCCCATTTCAGAGGTGATTTCAGGTATTGTCATTAGGATACAATTTCAGGGATCACATTGTTACACCTTTAAGTACACTTACGTCATAATCGTATTCTTTTCATTCACCAAGCCCCATGTAGAATAACTACACATAATTCACTAAATTCAAACACATTTTCAGCACTTGAGCTTAGTTTTGATCCATTCACATCCTATGTAACAGAAAAGTATAAAGCACAAAACAGATAATAGTCTTAGGCCCTTTGTACACGACCCCTAAACTCCGCCGCAAATGGCTTTAAGCTCCGGAGCTTAAAAATGTTTCCCCACCAGCTCCGGAGTTTACAGGAAATTAAGTGCGACCACGCCTACTTTAGCGCGTCCCAGCGCACCTTTCAAGTACCTGCTCTCTGGAGGTGAAAATTCTTTGATGCGGTGTAATGATAGTGAGTGCGGGGCTCTCCTCGCTTCTGTTTGTTGCTTTTTGGCTCCCACCCCTTTAAGAGCTACTTAAGAGACTGGAATGTTGCCGCGGCAAGAGCGAGAGGCAGAACGGAGGTGAGCCACGTCTCTTTTCTTCCTGTTTTTTCTCCCTCCCCTCACTCAGCCAGCAGCCAGGAATGCCGAGGGGGTGGGAACGCAGGAACAGCGACAAACCCCTAAGATCTCTGGTCCGAATTTAGGTGGCCAGCGGATCTTAGGGGTCGTGTGAAAAGGCCCCTAATGGCAAGTTTCACGCTTAGTATTCTTTAACCTCCAGCACTGGTTTTTAATGGACCTGTTTTTGCATTACTTGAGTTTCTTTTTAAATCCTCCCTTCTTGGCAGAATTATATATATGGCAATTCAGCCCACCTTGCCTCTTCTGGGATACCACTTCTGGGGCCTCCAACAGGCCCAGGAAGCCCATCACAGGCCTGTTCATGGCAGTACCCAGCCTCAGGTAAGTGTAGGAGGCCCCAGAGAGGCCCCCAAGTCCCAACCCAATCCAGCATCCTCATATCGCGGATTTTCCATTATTGTGGGTCGGGTCATGTCCCTAACCCCTGCAATAGTTGGGGTATTATTGCAGTAACATTTGGACATTCTGGGACAAGAGATAGTCCACAAAATCATAAAATTCCTATCAGTAACCATGTACTACATACTAATGTTTTCTGTCAATGGCAAGTTAACAGTAGAGGAAAATGTCACGATAGTTCTCTCATGTTACTGCAACATGAAATGAACTGATATGTAATCAAGCCCATGTTTTTACATATGCTTCATTGCTCTTTGTTCTCCAGAAACAATTATCTTTAATGTCTGTAAGATTCTCAGTCATCCATGTGACGTTATACGGACGTTGAGTCATGGCAAGTGGACTTCCATTCTTGTGAGATTGAAATGTTTCACTACTCATCCAAGCAGCTTCTACAGTCTGAGGAAGGTTGGTAGGAGACCTCCAATTTATGCTTCACTTCACTGGCCTGAACAGGCTTGTCAGATTAACAATAGCCAGAGGTGTGTGAAAGTCACACCCCTGTAGCCCTTCCCAATGCCCATTGAATATGGGTAGTTAGCAGTGGCCTTCCTAGTGGTGATGTGAACTAATCCTGATTTTTCTGATGATAGATGAAATGGCAGCATGATAAATAGGAGACAGAATGTTACTAAATCCAAATCATGTTGAGAGAGGGATTTTGTATATACACATGAATGGCCTCACTAACCACTCTCCTGAACCACTTATCTTCTCTGTCTAAGATGTGCACATCTTCGACACTGAATTAGTGTCTTTGTCCTTCAAATGAAGTTACACACTGGTGATTCTGGTCCTGAACTGTTGCCCCTTCTGTGATGGGCCATCTATCTGTTATTCATCTTTAATATTTAGATGATGATATCCATGTTCTAGAAGGAGGAAAAGTAGTGATGGTGGTGGTAGTATATACCATAATCTCTATAGGGTTTACCCAAGAGCTCAGGAGACCAATAGCATTAATTATCTTCTTACTTTGAATAGCATTTCAGTAAATAAAGGACTCTAAATTATTTGTCATGATGGCACATGTACAGCTGCTTTTGAAGATCACAAGGCTAAATCCCACTCAAGAAACAGAATGAGCCATGTAGTCCTTTGAATTCCAAATACTGTAGAAGGCCTCTTGGTTGCTTTCAATAGTATTGCTACAAGAATACTTCTGGCTGTCAGAGGGAAGAATGGGGACAGAGAGATTTATTGATTGATTTAAAGCACTGTTCCTCCTACCAGGACTCCCAAAATAAGATGCAGTACAACAGATTTCAACACTTAGAAAAAGGCAATCTTCCAGGTATCTGGGTCCCAAGCTGTTTGGGGAACAGTAGATGAAAGTACATTACAGTACTCTGAACTGAGCTCAGAAACCAATTAAGAACTAGTGACATATCCAGTTTCACCAACTGGGAGAAGTGGTGAAACTGTAGGGTGGGGGAAATCACTTGTTTTGGGTCTAGAAGTGCCTTATAGCATTTACCAAAATTAAGTACCAGCAACGCACCATTCCCAGTAAACACTTAAAACTTCTATCATTTCCCCTGGCTTTTCATGAAAGGAGAAAATCTATTAAAATATATCAATGATTGAATTTATGTAAAACACAGAACATTGTAGTCCTTCGGGTGGGAGCTCCCGCTGTCAGGGGATTGGGAAACTTATTCAGTTTTGGGGTGTGTGACTCCACCCAGTTGAAGGTGCACAGTTTCGGTGTCCTTCAGGACCAGGCCTAACGCTCACCATGGAGGCCCAGGTGGAGTCAGTTGTCCGGTCCGCTCATCTCCCAACTGCAGTGGATTGTATAGCTGTGCACCTTCCTTGATCCAGGAGCTCTCACCACACTGATCCATGCACTCGTAGTCTCAAGATTAGGCTACTGTAGCACCTTCTGTGTGGGGCTGCCCTTGAAATTAATGCAGAGGCTCCAGCAAATGCAGAACAGAGCAGCTAGACTAAAAACGGGTATTAAAAAAATAAACATATTACCCCAGTGTTGGCTGCACTACACTGGGTTCCGATTCCACACTGATGTCAAGGTTCTTATGATGACACAAAGCCCTAAATGGTTTAGAGCTTCATTATCTGTCAAAATGTCTCCTTGCACAGAGTACTGCCCATAACACCCATTCTTCTCAGGTGGACCATTTGAGGGTGCAGACCCCAAAGGAAGCCCAGAAGACTACTACCAGGAATTGGGTTTTCTCAGTGGGAGCACCATGCCTATGGAACCAGCTGTCCTCTGAGATTGGTTTTACCATGCACACTTTTAAAAAGAGCTTAAAACCTGGCTGTATAGACTTGTTCTCCCTGATTATTGTTCATCTTCTCGCTCATTAGAACATAAGAACATAAGAAGAGCCATGCTGGATCAGGCCAAAGGCCCATCTAATCCAGCTTCCTGTATCTCACAGTAGCCCTGCCAAATGTGTCTGGGAGCGCACAAGACTAGATATCCTGATATCACTCCCCTTCATCTGGTCCTTGAAGTACCCTGGTTTTAAGCATGGAGATTACACATCACCATCATGGTTTGTGAACTGTAATAGACTTTCATCTCGCTGATCTGGCTTCTTATACTTGAATCTGCTTCTGTCTGGTTTTTGTACATATTTTATTGCTTGCTGTTAGATATAAGTATTGTTGATTTGTTTATTTGCATTTGGCTATATACTGTATATCAGTGATGGCGAACCTTTTAGAGACCGAGTGCCCAAACTGCAATTCAAAGCCCACTAATTTTTCGCAAAGTGCCAATACAGCAATTTAACCTGAATACAGGTGGCTGTGAAAGGCCGATATCGGGTGCCCACAGAAAGGGCTCCGAGTGCCACCTTTGGCACCCATGCCATAGGTTCGCCAACACTGCCCTATACCAAACCCTAGCTCAGTGATGGCGAACCTTTTAGAGACCAGCCCAAACTGTGATTCAAAACCCACCAATTATTCACAAAGTGCCAATACAGCAATTTAACCTGAGTACAGGTGGCTGTGAAAGGACAATGTCAGGTGCCCAAAGAAAGGGTTTCGAGTGCCACCTTTGGCACCCATGCCATAGGTTCGCCAACACTGCTGTATATTTTTTAATTTTAGTATTTATTGTACTGTTTATGTTCAAATGCTTATAAACTGTCCAGAGTGACCTTTGGTCAGATGGTGCTGAATATAAATCAAATAAACAACAGCAACAACAACAATAAATAAATAAACTGTACAATGCAAAAACTTGCTATACTCCATAAAATACTTTTCTTCTAGGATTCATTAGACAAACTGAATCAGCTCAACACACCTGAACAATTCAGAAGGCCATCCAAGGTGTTCGAACTGAAAGAGTCTGAAACCATCAAAGGGGCATAGTTAGTCATCTACCAGGGTGACCAATTTGCATTCCAAATCCAGGCCAACAGTCAGTGTGCTGAGGATCTAGATAATCACTTTCACTCAGGAGCCCCTAGTTCTGTCTGTGGTTAGCTCTATAAACCCTAGGCAAAAGAATGGGGTTGAATGCCAAGTTATTTAAAACTACAGACCATTATTTTGTGTTGCCGTTGCTTCTCTCATGTGGGTGTTCTGACATCCTTAGCCTTTTCTGTATTCCACATCCTTGCCAAACTAGAGGGGGAAAGTTTTTCATAATTAATCTTTTGCTTTTTCAAATCAAACACAGATTGCAGCCTTGTGACTCCCTACAATGCTTTTGTTCACATGAACAGTTTTCAAGATGTGAATATTAATTTATGCATCAAAATCCAAATTCCTTGGAAGGGGGATTATGAGTGAAGCCTTTCATTTCTAGTGAATGATATTCAAAAGTGCAATTATATTGGTCTACAAATCTACAATTCCCCTAACCAAAAATAATGATTTTATGTACAATTACTTGAAGTACTTTTTGGTTACACGCATATAAAAGGCCAGGACAAAATTATGCATAATAGGGACATATTTCAAATACGTAGAAAACCAGGACTCAGAAGAACTCAACGTTTGTTTAATCCAGCCAGACATTCCTCTACAGCATTTGTATTGTAAGACATCCTTTACCATGAACAAAGTACTGGGATTCTTACCTAGAAGTTGCACTGGAACCAGACTGCTAATCGGTGCTGGTCCTAAGGATCACACACACACACACACCCCTGCTCCACCACTGCCTGTTGCAGTCATTCCACCAGCTGCAGATCTGCTTCCAGGCACAAACCAAAGTGCTAGTCAATCTATAAAGCTCTAAATTGCATTAACATCTGTAATGATGAAATGCTTTGAAAGACTGGTCCTCCAACACCTTAGGACATGCTTTCCACCAGACTTTGATAAACATCACCTACGGGAGGAAGAGGTCAACAGATGATGCTACAGCTACCACATTTCATCTTGCAGCTAGTCACCTGGTGAAACCTGATAACTATGTCAGGATGCTGTTTATTGACTATAGCTCGGCTTTTAATACCATTCTTCTGAGCATCCTTATTAAAAAGCTGACTGACTTGGACCTTTCTCCTACCATCTGTGACTACATTAAAGACTTTGTGCAGGACTGGTCGCAAAGAGTTAGGATTGGGCCTGTTACCTCTACCTCACTGGCTCCCCACAGTGCATGCTTTTATTCTGGTTTTATTCTGAACTGATATAGGAATGTATTTTGTCTGGTCCGCAACTGAAATAGATTTATTATATATACCTATCTGGCTGCAAAGCCAGAGGGTGGGAGTTCAGCATCTCACTGTGCATCCCAGGAGAGCCAGCCTATGTGGCCTTAAGCAAACAGAATGGGATGATAAACCATTTCTGAGCACTCTCCAGCTAGAAACCCCTGAAAAGGGATCATGACAGCACACAATGATTATCATTTACTAGCTATGCAGATCACTTACTAGTACTTACTCTGGCATAGGCCACACTTTATTATTCCTTTCTGGAAACATGAGATGCATATAGAAACAAGCTGATTACAATCTTATCTGGACTCATATCCCCCCTTTGTATTTGTTGTATGGCTTGCATACAAGCAAAAAGTTACATCTATTAAAATATGTTAGCTTCTTGACATATTCGATATGCTAGCTATCTTAGCAAAATCATCAGTCCCGCAAAGATTTAAGAATTGGCAAGACAGACTAATAGTAAAAACAGTCATAAAACTGCGAGTAGAACAGGAGAGCAATCTTAGTTGCAAGGAATAATCTTTGCCGTCCCAACACAAAAAACCAGAAAAAGATTCATAGCAGATTTAAAGGAAACATTTCCTGACCGAACCAGGGAGTTAACAGGGATGTGTCCAGGAAGATTTTATATGGGATTACTCCGTTTTCAATGCATTCCTATGGGAAATTTGTATAAAGGAAAATTTGCTTAAGATAATTTCATTTGGAATGAATTAACTCCTTTATACAAGGTACCACTGTAATATGTACATAAGAGAAAGGGTTACAAAGGAGCAGCTTTCTGACATGTTTTTGTTTATTTATTTAGTATTTTAATGTCATCTAGTATCTGTTTATTTAGTACTTTTAAAAACAAATTTTAAGATCATAGTCCTCCCAAAGTCGCTTACACAGTATATAAAACAAATGTTCTGAATCTGCAGAGGACCCTGCAGCAGACTGCTGAAATGCATGGTACCTCTGATGAACAAAGATTCCCTATGGTCCATGTGCCCAAATGTGGTTTTATTTTTATTTTTTGTAAGCTAGCCTGACAGGGCCCATTGGTTTAAGTATCTGGCTGCAAACCCAGAACTTGGGAGTTCTACTCCCCGGAATGCCTCCTGGGAGAGCAGCCAGCCTGTGTAGCCTTGGGCAAGCTGCACAGTTACAGGGTGCTCCCAGAAGGAGGGAATGGTAAACCACTTCTGACCATTCTCGATGTAGAAAACCCTGAAAAGGACTGCCATGTCAGAATTGTGACAGTACACAGTTATTATTATAGTAGTAAAGAATGGGTTGTGATACTTGAAAGAGAGTATCATTTTCAATTCCAAGTACTGTACAGTAAGACATGGGTTAGTTTAAGTTCTACAGGTTAGAATCTGTGCCTCTTCTCTTCAATTTCTTATCCCCTGTAAATAATGCCCAAATGCATAGCCACATCTGTGCAGCTCCCTTCACCCCATCTTTACTTTTCTCCTCCCCCCGCATTTTAATAGTAATAACTTTAGTCACCACAATGAGTCCCAGAATGTGACTATGGGATGTAGTATCAGAGTTCAATGAAAAGTGAATGAATGAAATCACAGCAGACATGTCATTCCCACCACAGGGATACTGTAGAAAGCAAATGCCACCACAAATCTGCACAGGGAATAAGAGCATTCATCTTCCATTAATTACTTGTTTGGGCATGCATTTCAAAAACTGCATGGGACCTCATATAAGTAAATCATCCTGAGTTACTGTATGGGAATCTCACGACTGATGTCAGGTGTTCTGAATGCTGTTCTTATCGATAATTTTCAGTGGGTGGCATGTGCCCCCTGCTCAAAGTCAAAGTTACCAGTGGGGATTGCTGCAATGCAGAAGCACAGTACTTGTAATAAATACACAGTTTGCAAAATGTGATTTTTTTTTCTAAAGCAGAGCATTTCCATTAGAACTTGTGAATATGAATGGGATAGGGGAGAGAAACATATACAAAATAAGTTTGATTGTTGGCTTTAGATTTACCAGCTGTCTTTCATTAGAATGGTATGAAGTTTCTAAACTGTTTTGGAGAAAAATGTGAATTGCAATTTGAAGATGCACCAGTAGATTTGGTGGAAACAGGTCTGGAAAGTGATTTCTCTCCACCAGCATAACATTTGATTAGCAAGCAGACTGTTTCATTTGTCCAGATCCTTCAGGCGCATTTTGCTACTCCACTGGGTGCTCACAAAATGGCTCCAGCTTGCATGACTTAACAGAGTCATCCTGTACTTATGGAAAAGGGTTGTGTGTGTTTGCGTGTGAATGGAGTTATCTTAAAGTTGCCCTCCGTCAGTCTGGCACACACAAATGAACAGGGCCCACAACAGGGAAAATGCAGGTGGGCTCATGTCTTAATGTGTCCTTTGTCCTAAGAGGGTGACTTGGGGGAATTACAGCTTTCATAATATCCAGGCAACATGGTCATGGTGGTTGTGCTACTACTGATTTTAGACATCTTTCTCCAACTCAGAACCCCCCCCCCCAAAAGCCATGTAGCCCTTGAATACAACCAGAAAACCACTGATTTACATAGACCACTAATTTCTTAGAAGCCAAAATCAACATTTGAGTCCTTCTGAAACCTTCATCAGCCTGGGCTCTACAGGCTTCCCAAAGATTGCAAAGGACAATTAAATCTACATAATCACCAGTGAAAGCTGAAACTGTCATCCTGAGCTGAGTCTGCAGACCATTAGGAAGTTACTTTCAACAAGAAAAGTTTGGTCCCTACACCGGGCTAGGGTTTTGGGACCTTTTTCTGTTTCTTCTGTACTCTCCAAGCTTTGTAATGCTCACCCTGACATAGGGTCTTGTATGACTTGAAAATGAACTACAGTAGGACCCCCATATCCACTAATTCATTAATCACTGATTCAGTTATCCACGGTTGGCAGAGGAAAAAATTAAGTAATCAATTCAGCGGCCATTGTAATGCATTCAAATGAAAGGTTTTGCTGAAGACTCTCCCAACTTTCGTTATAGATTCTTTATCTTCAGGCATGTAAGCAAAATGTGTGGAAACAAGCATGTGCACTCTAATTGGCTTTGGAATACCATGTGACCATTTTTCCCAGGCCACGGACTATCTGAGTTATGATGAGGAGAGAAGGAAGAGAGAGCTCCATTCTTCATGGCTAGCTAATTCCTTTGCTTGGACTTTTCAAAATGTGATATTACAAATAGGCAGAGGCTTCTTTTTGCCTCTTACGTTTAGTATAGCAATATGTAAACAGAATAGGGTTTCATTTAATTGTTTTCAAGTTAGATATATTACTGCAAAAATCTCTGTAACAGAATAAAGCTTTTTATAAGCTATGATTCCTTAAGGTAAGAATGTTTATACTTCACAAGCAAGGCTGGGAGTCTTGAATGAAAAGGACCTGAAAAGTGTAAGTTCAGAGCAGGGATTTTAACATCTCCAGGAGTTGGTATTAACTCTCAGCTGCAGTCAGGAGTTTACTGAACTAACTGGGTAGAGACGATCCTCCTTCTCTGGCTGCTTTTCATTACAGCCATAAAGCAAGCTACTGTCACAAACAGCAGCCGTAAACCAAGCTACCATCACAAAACAGTAGTTTTTTTTGGGGGGGGGGGTTGAGGCATTCTCTCTTATCCACAGTTTTGAGTATCCACAGGAAGGCCTGGAACCAATCCCCAGCAGATACCAAGGTTCTACTGTACTGTTTTTGAGATTTTAGTGGTCTAATAAAGGTATCACACACCCTTGTTTTTGAACTCGATCCTGGAGTTTTTTAGCTAACACACAGTCCACTACATTGTACCTTACATACCTGGTTGATGCAACTTTGTTTAATGATATCTTCCACACACAAACTCAGGAGGACATAAGTAAGTAAATAAGCCAGCAATTTGGTTTTCTTAGAAAGATGGCATAAGGGATTATATGATGGTACAGCACATAAATTATATTCATTTGTATATTTAAAATAGGAGTAGTTTGAGTTTGCATGGCTATAATATACAGTACACTTAAGTGACTGGTATAGTGAGTTTTGAGATACAAAAATATTGATAAATCTACCTGTAATATAAAACAGAATAACTACTAAATGTGTTTGCAGGCTAATGTTTGTTGGCTGTTTCAGTTTTTTCAGTAAAACAATTTTTTAAGAGAGAGAGAGAGAGAGAGAGAGAGAGAGAGAGAGAGAGAGAATATCGGGGAAAGTAGTAATTTTTGAACTTTAGCCTTGAGGAGGAATTTGAAGAATGAAATCATGTGGAAGATTCACATCACAAAGGGCAGATATGGGAAGAAATGACAAATAGGAAAAAGAAATTCATTAAATCAGATAGCCCATGAACATTCAAACAAGACTGCTGTAAGAAATCAGGCCAAAGGAAGGAAGGAAGGAAGGAAGAAAGAAAGAAAGAAAGAAAGAAAGAAAGAAAGAAAGAAAGAAAGAAAGAAAGAAAGAAAGAAAGAAAGAAAGAAAGAATCCTACTCAAGGGTAGATGAATTATCTTCTGTCAAGACATAGGTCTACAGCTGAGAATTGGGGCCAATGTTTCATTTCAAAAAGAACACATGTAGAAATATAGCTGTTTCCCTCAGCTACTTATTTCATTATTCAGCGTAGAGATGGATGTCTATCAGACACTGCCAATGCTATACACACCCAAGTTCCACATAGCCCTGGTGATTAGGCATGAAGGGCTGGGAGAAAACAGGCACAGATTTCATTGGGACATTTCTTTGGCTCAAATCTTGCATAGTTACACTGGCATCACATGGACAGTGTAAATTTTGGAGTTGAATTACTGACTAAAGTTAAGAATGCACTCCAGACATTATATGTTGTGTGCCAAGTTACATAGCATGCAAAAGGTAATGTCTATGGAGATCTCTTAAACTGAGGCAATTCACCTCCAAAAGTTACAGCGTAATTACAGAAAAGGATTTTGGCTCTTTTGTGAGTCACAAATTTGTATAGTATTTGGTGCTGGTTGATTCACTTCAGGATGTCATCAAATAAATAAATAAATAAATAAATAAATAAATAAATAAATAAATCCCACAAGCCTATGGTGTCCCCTTATAAAACGTAAGAGTGTATTATCATCAGGTTCCAAACAGCAATGATAAAATAGTGCTGGGATGCAGTTTGGACATTTAGGTGGTTTTCACCCAAAGCCTTTATAGCACCAAAAGTTCTGGCAATAAAATATTACAAAGTTCCTGCAACTATTGAATTGCCCAAATGCAGAACACTGGTGACCTAGTTTCTTTCCCTTGAAAAGAATTATCCATCAACCCAGACAATTAGCCCCCAGCATCATTTCAGGTCCACAGTTACCTCAGCAACAACAGTACAATTTAGGCTACAGATTGTGTCAACTTAATATGCAAGATGCACAACTGGACTTCATGGCTTTGTTGAGTTCATGGAGCTGCCTTTGTCCTAAATGCCCTCTATATTCTCTGCCAGTCTGCCCCTCCCATAATGAACACTTCTGAACAAAATTGAATAATAAAAGGATATAACAAAATAGCTTGTGAAGAACAAATATGATCCTTAGGAATGAATCCAACTGGTACTCCCAACTAGAGTGGACCTATTGAGTAAAAGGGTTGCATAATTCTTGAATAGTGATGGGCACAAATTAATTCGGCCCACTTTGTATGAAGCTCATCACATGTCCCCTCCCCCACCTCACCCCTATCTGGATGCCCCACTCACCACCATGCGTTGTGCACTGCCAAGGTCATCCCTCTCTGGCAGTGCTCCAGTCCAGGCAGGTTCTTGGGATGCCCTTTCCTGCCTCCTTCCACAGCCAACCACTGGGCTGTGCACAGAGAATTCACCTCCTCGTGGTCCGCTGCAGAAAGAGATGGGAAAGGGCAGCCCACTAGACACACATCAAAAGGTGAGTGGGGCAGTCAAGCAGGGGTCCGTGGAAGGAACTTGCAGCATGTGAGGTGCCACAGCGTGAGCTTCAAAAGAAGCAGGCCAAATTAATTCATGCCTATCTCTGTTCTTGACTCACGGTTCTCCAGTCCAGCAACAGAGCAGATGATAGATTATTATTATATCACTGAAAATATCTAAAGATGGATTATTATTATTATTATATCCCTGTGTTACAAAATTGACTTTTGGATTCTTGTACCAATGCCCCAGAGTGAATTTAGGCATAGCTGTCAAGCATAAAAGTACAACCACCTTCTCTCGTTTACTGTCATACAGATGTTCTAGAGTGCAATTCCCAACAATCATGGTCTTGGGCCATGCTGGATGTGCCTGATGAGAACTGAAATTCCAAACATCTGGGAGGCACCTTATTGAGAAACTTTAAATTCCAATGCTAATTAATCTACATTTTATAAAGTACTCCTGCCTACAAACATCTTTAAGGTTCCATAAAACACTTTGTTCCTACTTTTTGCTAACCTACATAATGTGCACGCTTATTTATTGCTCTTAATGAATATTGGGCCTTTCAGTCTTTCAGTCTAACAATTGCAATATAAAAAGCATTATGACTAATAAACAATAAAAATTGGAGAAAGCAATAGGCAAAGCAATGAAACCTATAAAACTGGGAACAATAAAATATGGGGTAATAAATCAACAACTCTAATATACATAACAAGCCTAGGCAGTGAAAGTGGTGCCATTCTTTACAGGTAGAAATACATTTATCTTGAAGGGCAGAATGTGGCATATTTTAGACCCAACAACCTGAAAAATAATAATAATTTATCCAAGGGGGAGTGTGCTGTGGTCAGTGTTGGATGACAGTACGAGAAACCAGGGCTCAAATTCTTGTCCAGTCATAAAACTGAATTCTCGAGCATGTCACTCTCTCCAGGATTATTCTACCTCATTGGCAGATTTTGAGACTAAAATAGGATAAACCTGAGCACCATGGAGGAAGGGAAGGAGCACCAATAAGATTAACAGACAAGTAAAATCACCCATTCTCTATTTAATTTGCTTCAGATATTTGCCCTTAGAAGTCAAAGCTACCATGCCATCATTCTCTTTCACTTTCATAAGACAATTGTTTACATATTTACTGTGGCAGAATGTTAATTTCAATTATTTCTCTCTGCATTTACAGATTCCCCATAAATAAGTACACACAGTTATAACAAAATAAAATGAGTATACAGCCAACCCTTCATTCCACACAAAACAATGACAAAGAAATTGTGTGTGTGTGTGTGTGTGTGTGTGTGTGTGTGTGTGTGTGTGTGTGTGTGTGTGTGTGTGTGTGTGTGTGTGTGTGAGAGAGAGAGAGAGAGAGAGAGAGAGAGAGAGAGAGAGAGATTGTTTTTTTTGGGGGGGTTGTGTTGTTTTTTGCAGGAGGCTGTTAGTATTTCTTTGTATATGGATATAGCAAAGATGAGAAACATTTTGTCACACTGTTGCATATTGAAATATTCCATCTAATTAAAAGTCTTTCGGCACATATGGGATGCTGTCTTTTGGGTGACTGTACCGAGGGTATATTCCAAAACGCGGGCACAGCAGAGTATAGAGAACACAATAGTAGCTTTAATTAAACATGTTTTATTTTCCTTTCAGTCTAAATATTTGGCAGTGGAAGCCATTTTGCTGCAGGTTGAATTGTTCAGACTGGTGCCAAACTGGGTAATTACTTTCTGGTGAATGCCATTTGGACTGCCTGCATAATGCTGAGGCAAAGAAGAACAAGGAAAACTAGAACACTTTAATTTAATTATTTTATTTGTTGTGTCCATCCTCGGAAGTACTTAAAATTATCTTCTGCAACTCAACTCTCTTGAAGCTGTAGTAAATCTATAATATTTGCTGAATGCTTAGGATGGGGTGGCAAACATTTGGCACTCCAGCTGTTTTAGCCTACAACTCTCATAACTCCCAGTCCTTATTACCAATGATAAAGGACTGTGGGAGCCGTAGTCCAAAATATTTTGAGTGACAAAGGCTTCCTACCCTGAGTTAAACAAACCCCAAAATTAGCATTGGGGAAAGAGAATGCATATTAATTCCTCTCTTCTTCTTAAGCCTTTTCAGTATAAATCCTGCTCTGAACACACTGATCTCAATTGAATTTAGAAGCCAAACAGTCTTCATTACTACCTGGATGGAGATTACCAGGAAACACCTGAGATTCCCAGATTAGCCAAGGAATACCTTATTACCTTAATAAGTACAAATCTCAACGGCCAGATGAACTGTATCCAAGAGTGTTGAGGGGACTGGCGGAAGAACTCTAAGAGCCATAGCACATTATTTTCTTGAAATCATGGGAAATTGGTGAGGTACACATGATTGGAGGAGGGCTAATGTTGCTCCTGTCATCAAAAAGAGTAAAAATGAAGTGCTGGGTAACTACAGTCCAGTGGTTACTATTCATGTTAGACATATAGAAGATGGCAGTCAAATATTGCAAAAATATGGGCAAGAATCTTGAAGAAAACAAAAAACTAATAATCACTCTATTATTTTATCAGATATATTATGCTTTTTCAAAATATTTTTATTCTGATGCACTTTACCTCTGTGTTATCTATTTTCTATATTTGTATTGATCATTTGGATTTTTATTGCATTTCATGGTTTTCTCTAATTGTATCTTAAAGCACCAAACCTAAGGGAGCTATATAAACAGAATAGCAGGATATACACTTCTACATAAGCCAAAAAAGTAATCATATAAATGCTGTTCCTTGGCAGTAGAAGAGTTGTTGAAAATACCAGATGACTTTAAAGGAAATTCTGATACAGAACTGTTCATGTGTACAGAATCAATGAATTAATTTGTGATTCATATCCAAAGCAAGAAATCTGTTCACTGCTAGGTAAAAACATTTGAGTCAGCATTGCTCTTATTTAAAATAAGCAATACAAATCTTTAAATCAAGCTGTCAATCTGTAAGGTTTTAGATGTAGCCTTTCCTTCTGCTCATTCCCTTCCCTTAATATGGAAAGCTTACAATTAGTATTACACTGTTACAAAATTAAAAAGGTAAAAGTTCCCCCTGCACATGTGTGCTAGTCATGTCCAACTCTAGGGGCAGTGCTTATCTCTGTATTCAAGCCGAAGAGCCAGTGTTGTGCAAGTCCATGGCCATGTGGCCAGCATGGCTGCAAGGAAACACTGTTTTACATTCCTGCTTTTTACGGCGGAACCCATTTATCTACTTGCATTTACATGCTTTCGAACTGCTAGGTTGGCAGGAGCTAGGGTTATCAGTGGGAGCTTGCTCCACTATGTGGCACCCAGGATTCGAACCGCCAAGCTGCCAATTTTGCAGCTGACAGTTTTCAGAGCCTTAGGTGGTTACTTCATGTCCTTCCTTGTTCCGCGACTAGTTTTGTACCTTGAGAGCACTGGTCACGATCATGTAGTTTTGTCCCTGTTTAGTCCCTGTTTCCATTTTCTCACAGTCGTGATAACGTGTCTCGTGACAACTGTTATTTCATGGTCTTGTTCTGTGACAAATTCTGTATTTGTTTTGCTTTCTTAACCCTTTTTAAAAATATCGTAAATAAAACTTTTTCAATATTTCAATTTACTGGTCTTCCTGGATTTACACGTCAATGCTACAGAATTTTCAGTACTTTCTTTAATAAACATTTGCTCTGCATGGTGTTTCCCATAGGAAATCTAATGTCGAATGCTGCTTCAGCAGCTGACCACTAGGTGGACACTCGTTGTTGCGTGACAGTTGTAACCACACGGTCCCTTGTCTCGGAACAGGAACCGGGAACAAACTGTGACAAGAGACTACCCCAACCCAGCACCAGGTACAGTATTGTCACACTCTGATCCTGCTCCGGGGGCATGGTCAAGACAAATTTCAGCTGTTGTGCGACGGATTTTTTTTTTGTACCAGTCCAAAGCGCAACATTTACAGAGACAAAACTGATGTGAAGTAACCGCCTTAGTCCGCTGAGTCACCACGGTTTTAATGAGCACTAAAATAATTTTAACCACTCTCTTAACTATTACAAAAATACTCACATCAATCCAAATACATTTTTAAAAATACCTTCTGGAAAGTAAAATAAAAATCAACCTTTTGAACAAGATAACTTATGCACATGTAAAAGAAGAAACATATAACTAGGCTTTCCATATGGACAAGAATCAGTACTCTGTTTACATAAATTACCCATTACTGGAACCTTTCAGAGGTGGATGTTGTGAGTGTAAAACCTAGACAAGAACTTCAGCAAATACTTTATCTCCAAAGAATCTGCTCCCCTCAAAAAAAAGTCATGATCTACTGTACCAATTAAACAGGAAACAATCTCATTAAGAGATTAGGCAGAGAGTATCCAGACGGCATCATAAACCTGATGAAACCATTCATGTTGATCCAGTCAAAAGTGCAAGCCAACAATGGAAGGGCCCATATCACACAGACATTTCAAACCTGTTGCAAACATTTTGAATTATTTCAGTGGTTCACTTCAGTTTCCTCAAGAACCTGGAGATAGGCATGGCTTTCTTTTTGTACCTCAGAAGAAGGTAAACCAGCTAAAAAGCTAATCCACGGAACAAGCATCAACACCTAATAGCAGCTTTCTTCAGTCTGGTGCACTACACACAGACACACACACACACACACACACACACACACACACACACACACACACACAGAGAGAGAGAGAGAGAATGCCTTAGAAAAGACTTGTAAATGCTTCCACTGTGTATTGCTTGTAAAACTTCACAGCCTGGAAAGGCGCCCTGGATGCGATGTCATTCTGTGTACTGCCAGAGATGGAAGGGAAGAGGAGAGGCTAATAAAATCACTATTAACAGAGGAGCACAAGGCAAGGGACAGATTCTCTGCGAGAAGACCTCACTTTTTGGAGCTAGGAGTAAAGAGAGCACAGCTTGCAAATCTGAATGCCATGTTGGAGGGGGGGGATGGGCAGTGGGGGAGAGGAGGAGGGAGGGGGAACCAGCAACTTTCCAACCCATATTCCTGGGACTAGTGAAACTGTTTTACAGCCACTGTTGACACTGAGCCAGAAGCAGTGGGCAGTAACAGACCCCCTACTTTGGCCAATACTGAACGCTCAGCCTGTTCTTTGGGGTGATGCATGAGCTGGCAGGAGGAGGCATTCTCAGTTATTCATTTTTGGGAGTGGGGTGGAATCACAGACTATCACTCTGTTATGTGGTGTGGTGTGTGCAATCCAACTTTTTGTTTAACATTTCAACATTTTATTTGAAGCATTTATAGGCTGCCCTTTCCAGAGAGGTGCACCAGCAAATACAGCAAAGCACCATGCAACCTCAATACCAAATTAGTGAAGTAACAGCCAAGAACCAGTACAATCAGCAAAATCAACAAAACCCATGCAAGCCACAAGAAACAGCTGGACTACAAAATGAGCTCTGACGCTCCGGCAAATGCCAAGTCTTCAGATGAGCTTCCCTTGGGGATGTCATGTCATTACACAGGACACAGTGGACAACTAAGCCATGGGCCATGGTGCAGTACTGCAAATGGTGCAGCTGAGCCAGGATCCCCAAAAAGGGTCCTCCACATTAAATGAAAAATTACATACAGATATATACAATAGTAACAAGAGCACTCAGAGAGTGCAAACCTCCACCAAGGGTTATGAAATTGCCTCCAGAGTCTGTTCAGGCATGATTTGATCATCTGAACAAGGCAGGCTGGATGCAATGGAACAAGGCAGGCTGGATGCCTTGTCTCTATTCAGCATAGAAGCAGATGTGTTATATGAGATTAGTTTTGAGGATCTGATCAAAGACTTTGCCATTTTAAATTGTAATTTTAAAAAGTAGGAGAAAGCTTTTCAATTATAAATAAAGCGGAAGTATACAAAATAAACATTATTTTCCATCTGACTAAGTTTTGTTTTAATTTTGATAAATAAAATTTTAACAGATGGTTTATTATTTATATTTTGAATTACATATACGGGGGGGGGCACCAAAATCTTTTAAGTGCTTATGGCCTCTTAATCCAGCCCTGATTGTACTCCAGCAACAGTCTCCTGACTCGCCTCTACCTCCAACTACATGTTCTTTTCCTGTTTCTTTAATTTTATATGTTTCTCGTGTCCCATCCAAAAGGTGACGCCTACTGCCCAGTCCTTTCCCAGGCCCTTTTAGCTTCAGGCTCGGCCCTTCCATGTCCTCGCCTAGTGGAATCAGACCAGCTCCTTGACTCCACTGGGCTCTCTGGATGGCACACCTTGCCCAGATCCAGTGGCAGGTCCTTCTAGGTTACAAACACCGACAAGCCTCTGGTCAGCTGCAACCCAAGAACACCTGGGTTACCCAAGGTTGGGAATGGGAACCACTGCTGTAGGCCAGGCATGTCCAAACTTCGGCCCTCCAGATGTTTTGGACAGCAACTCCCACAGTCCTTTGCCATTGGAAATACAGGCTTGGAATTCTGGCAGTTGTGGTCCAAAACATCAGGATGGCCAAAGTTTGGACATGCCTGCTGTAGGCTATCTTGACTGCTGACATTAATGCTGTCAACGTTCAGACTGCCGTTTCTATGTCAGGATGTGCAGCAATATCAACTCATTTCCTGTTATTTTGAACTGTTCATAGAGAAACACAATATCACACAAACCAGAGGGTTTTTAAAGAACTGAAATTAGGTATATATGTGGGTTTTCATTTGTCTGTAGATTTTGAGCCCTTTCTCTAGATTTAGGCATATCTAGAGACAGAGTTCAAAATTTACTTGTCTTTGCATTTTGGCACAAGTTATAAACTCAGAAAGGAATCATAAATATTTATCTCTGCATTTGAGCAAGTATCATCTCATTATCATCTCTGAACATAGTAAATGCAAATAATATTGATTTATATGTTGTGCAGCATACAAGACTATGCTGAAGGAGCTTACTATTTATTTACTTTTATTCAAACTACTGTGTTACTTTTGCTTTGCAAACTCCTGAAACAGATAAATTTGATATTGGCCTCTAAAACAAAAGCAAAAAATCAAAGTGTTCTGCTTATATGCCACCCAGAAGCGCGTCAAGCATTCTCTGAGTGGTTTACAATTTAATTATGCAGCCTATACATTGGCCCCCAAGCAGTTGGTAAAATGAGGCAACTCATTTTATCAATCTTGGAAGGATAGAAGACTGAGTCAACCATGAGCCAGCTACCTGGGATTGAACCCCAGGTTGTGAGTACAGTTTTAGCAGCAGTACAGGCATTTGACCACTGCGCCACAAGGATCTTTTAAAAGACTATGCAGTAGAGTTAGGTTTCCAACTATTGTACCACAACAAGGAGGGGAATCCTAGTTAATGCCAAACAGGAATGATCCAAACCGCTTACAAACCAAAAATAAGCCATAAGGTGTGCCTTGGGGGGACCTTGGAATGCCCATCATTTCCTCTCCTGCTTTGATTTGAAGCAACCTGTTTCACTTTCTTCTTGGTAATATCTTTATTCTTGTCAAACCACAGTTATAGCTCTCCAAGGAAACACAATGTGTTTCCTCTTAAAATACCATGTGGCCTCCTTGAAGATACTGTGTCAGTTTAAATAAAGTTGAGCTCCCTTTCCTAGAGACAAAACTTCCCATACATGGAAGACTTATATTTTCCCTAAACTGAATGGTTGCAAAGAGCAGAGAAATGCAGAGAGTGGAAGAGGCAGCTTCCTGGACCATAGGTTGTAGAATTCCATAGCCTGTGTGGTCATGGCTGTGGGATTCTGGGATCTGTGAGGAAAGATTAGGGATATTAGGCTAAAAATGAAATTACTATTGTTATATCAGTTCATAAAGAGGAACTACAGCCAAATAAGGCAATGTGCTAGAAATCAGCTGGTCACTAATACTAACAGAATAAACCTAAAACAAAGCTAACAAGAGTAAGAGCTGGACATCCTGGTGGGAGAAGTGACACTGAATACATTGTGGATAGACATTTGAGTTTTTTTCTACACGGGATGAAGGAATTGAGGTGTCTGGAAGTTGAGTCATGGCAACTGGACTTCTTTTCTTGAAAGACTGAAACATTTCACTGCTCATCCAAACAGCTTCATCAGTCTGAGGAAAGCTAGATGTGAGTCCTCTATTTCAGGGCTGTTCAACTTTGAACAGGCCAATGTCTACTTTTTCCGGCCCAAAGTGCCTGAGGGCTACAACACTAAAACCTCTACTTACTAATTTTATCTGTTCCGAGCACATGCTCATAAGTAAAAACTTTTTAAGTAGAGCAGCGGTTTCCCATAGGAATGCATTGAAAACCAATTAATCTGTTCTGGAGGGAACAGATTTCAATGCGCCATAGCCCTTGAACTGCCCCGCTCGGCTGAGACAGTGGGCTGGCAGACTCAGAACTTTGCTGGGTCAGTGGTAGTCCTTGGGATGGGGCAGGGAGGGGTGGAGAAGTTATCCCCTCCCTTTTTTAATTGATGGCCAGCAGGCTACTTTTGAACCCTTCACGGGCTACCAGTAGCCTGCGGTCTACCTGTTGGGTAGGCCTGCTCTGTTTTATAGTCCACTTTGACCTCATGTCATCCTGGTCTGAAATAGGCTGATGAACAATGGCCTTGAATAGGCTTGTTAGGTGAACAATAGTCTCAATTAGGTGGACAATGGCCTAAGGTGCTGAAACCCAGAAAGTATGGGACCTTAGCTATGAGGTGGCAAATTAAGATGAGCTTACTACAGGAGGTTGCCAGCAGAGGGAGTTCCCTGCAGCTGGAAAACCGATAGGCAGTAGTTATCAATGGAAGAACTGACATTATGGATAGTATTATCAGGCCTATTCCAAACTTTTAGAAGAACATGACTGCTGGTCCTCATACTTAGGAAGTCATATGGCAAAGTCTAGAGTTTCTAAGGTGCCTTTTTGACAAGATGCACAAAACAACAGTGGCTAATCAGTTCCTGATGCTTTGGGATGAAAGCTGTTATTTAAATCACTCCTGTTTCAGGCCTAATACAAAGTACAATACTACCTTGGTCACTGCAGTTGATGAGTTTGGCCAAATGAGACATTGGAATGCATCTCTGTTGATTCTCCTCAGCAGTTTTTTATATTATCAACAGGATTATACAGAATTGCCTTTCACAATAGGAGGCTAGGGCATCATTATGTGACATTTCTACCCAGATCCTAGGAAACTGTTGTCCCTTCAAATGTGAGTTATCCAATGAGGGTCTTTCAGATTCAGTACAATCTCCCACACAAATCGTAAAATTGCTGTGTGAACGCAAAGCGGGCTGACATCAGTATGCTGATGGCCCCAGCAGAAGAATAAGATTTTGTTGTTGTCAACTTCTCCTTTTTACAAATATATAATTCATTCTTGTAGCCTGTAGGTGGACAGGATGAGAGTAAATAAATTAAACACACTTCAGAAAGACAGCAACAACAATAATGGGAGAGTCAGAGAATTTTTATTCAACAGCCTGATCTGTGTGACATCATACTATCTTTTAAGGAAATAGCAAGTCTTGGATGGTTTAGGTTGCTGAAGGCTGAACTTGCAACTGTCTCCGAGACCTATTCACCTCCAAATCACTGAAGACCTAACTTCAGTATTACAATTGTATTTTTGTAGGCAGCCCAATTATTCCATAACTAATCTTGCATGACACCTGTCTTCACAATTCACATCAAATCCAGCTGTACAGTGCAAAACAGGAGTGAGAGAATTTAGCCTTTGACTGCTCTAGTGGCTGTGTCTGTCAATTTTGTATCTCATTTTCTTGACCAAAGGGTGGTAAAGCAGCACTGAAACATCATGCTAACAATAATATTTAGCTTCTGCAAAATACAATATATAAAGTATAGCACTTTCTGAAATCTGGATGAGATGGCTGTAGATGAAATAGGCTCCACCATTGGAGAGGAAGGTCCTTCTGAAAATCTCATCACCCAACCCTGCTCCACTCCCTACAGAGGACTGATCTTTGTGACATCAGGAATTATAACACCCCAGGACCCACTAGGGGCTGATCCCCACAAAGGGGGGGGGAAATTAAACCAGGCACTGATTACAGTTCACTGTCAAGTTTACAAAAACTTGTTTTAATTTTAGAAGCAAACCTTGTTTAAAAGCAGAATGACTTCTATTCCTTTCCCATCCACCATTTTTCTTCCAGAGCCAAAAAGTCACCAAAAACAGCCTTAGAGGCCACATATGATCTCCCCAGGAGGCATAATTCCAGCTCCTGTATGAAAGAGACCAGCATCTTGGAAAATAAATAAATAACCCACATTTCTGACTGTTTAATTTGATTGTAATTGTGCACTATGTAATTAGAATCAGTTTCATGCATTCATTTATGCTTCCCCCCCACAACATAAAGATACCTCCTTGTCAAGCGTGTGGTATGAATGTAGCTACAATTTTTCACCACGCACGTCTTCCACTGTATCACAACATCATCAGCTCCACTGAGAGTATGAAAAAGCAGCTGGCAGCATTTTAATAAAAACGAAGCCTTTAATCAACAAAATGTTCTGAAGCAGGCATGCTAGTAAAGCATTAAAGCAAAATGTTATCTCACATGGCACTGTTCGTTCTGAATTTCAAAAATAAGCTTTATAGTATACTGGGAGGTGGGGCTGTGTATCTGACTACAGGGTGCTATGTAGTCCTATTCTTAAAATCACAATAAACTGTACTGCTAGAGGAAAATGAAATGAAATAAAATAATATTCTTCATGATCAGCAACATCTGGCAAAACTCATTTTCATCTGAGAGAGAGGGAAGGCTAGCAAATGCCAGAGTCTAGTTGAAATGAACACAGCCAATTTATATGTGTGGCATCTTGTACAGCATTACATTTTTTCAAGCCAGAAATGTAAACACTCCATCTCCTTCTTGAAGCCCCCTGAACTTGTGGTATGGGTGGCCCAGAAGGTTCAAAATCTAGTTCTCAAAAATGAAAATGAAATAGGAGTGGGTAGTGGAATGAACCACAGAATATGAGAACATGATGTTCTCTCAGCAGACTCTCTAGAATAAAAGATTAATGGTTTTTCCTTTAGGAAGTTTGAGGGCATCAGGGCACCGAAAGAGAGATGTAGAATGGAACCATCATTGGGAGAAAAAGAATGCATCACATCATTATATGTACAGCCTTATCTTAGAACCAGCTTAATGCAAATTCCCAATAGCACAGTGCAGTGAGGTTACCTTTCGAAGATATCTTGACCATTTAGACAACTCAAAGAGCTTTAACGAAAGATGTAAAATGCAGAGTTCCATACCATTTGTTTTCTTTCTTTGATGCAAGGTTTGTAGCCAGAAACAAATAGACTTTTTATTCATCAGCCCTCATATCCTTAAATATGAATTAAGTCTCCTTTTCAGTTATCTCCAGATCTTTTTGCACTTCCATTTTGCTTGGATAAATCAGTACATGGTTAAAGCTATGCTCATTTGAAATCCAATTAAATTTCCACGCATACATATCACTTGCTAGGTTTTGGGAGGTGAAATTAAAAACAGAACCTGCATTCAGATGAACATGTTTTCTTTTATCGGTGCATTGGTTTCAATGAGGGGTACACATCTGAATGTGAATGCTAAGAAAATATCTGAGTGCACAGGGGCAGCTTTCCTCAACTCACATGAGTTGCAAGTTAGCTCATTTTGTTTTGTGATTGACTTTTATGACTTAAGATTGCCTCAACCACATCTCTCTTTCAGTTCCAATCACAGGCTACATATAATGTATGTTTCTACCCAAAGCCATTAAAAGGGTTGATCTTATGGGGGGCAATATAAATCACCAGTGTTCTAATCCACACTGACACTTGAAGTAGGAGAGGAAAGGGGCGAAACCATCCACAGTCCCTCACATGAAGGTGCCAGTCTCACTCAGCCCCCTGTGCTTATTAAGAACATAAGAACAGCCTTGCTGGAACAGCCCACAATCCAACCAGCCCAGCATTCTGTCTCATACAGTGTCTCACCATTTGCTTCAGAGTATTCCCAAGCAGATGTCTTCACCTGCTTATGATTTCCTGCAAATGGCATTGAGAGATATCCTGCCTATCTCTCCAACCTGGAGGTTGTCCTTAGGCATCCAAAATGATAGCCATTAATGCCCTTGCTCTCCATGAACTTGTCTAATCCTTTCTTAAAGCCGTCAAGGCTGACAGCTGTCACCACTTCTTATGGCAGGGAGTTCCACAGACCAGTGATCCTCTGGGTGAAAAAGTATTTTCTCTTATTGTTTGAGATCTAGCACCCAAAATTTCATGGAGTGCCCCCTAGTTCTAGTGTTGTGAGATAGGGAAAACAGTTTTTCCCTTATCTACTTTGTCCACACCATAAATGATTTCATAAACTTCAATCAGGTCACCTCTTAGACGCAGTCGTTCAAGAGTAAAGAGGCCCAGCTGTTGCAGCCTCAGATGGCAAGGAAGGTGTTCCACTCCCCTAATCATTCTGGTTGCCCTCCTCTGAACTTTTTCCATTTCCATAATAGCCTTTTGGAGGTATGGTGACCAGAACTGTACACTGTACTCCAGATGGGGGCTCACCATAGATTTATAAAGAGAGAAAATGACACTTGATGACTTATTTTCTATACCCTTCCTAATGATGCCTAGCATTGAGTTTGCTTTTTTCACTGCTGCGGCACACTGGGTTGACACCTTCATTGAGCTGTCCACCACAACACCAAGTTCTCTTTCCTGGTTTGTTTTAGAGAGTTCAGACCCTATCAGTTTATAAACGTAATTGGGATTTTTTTTGCCCCAACATGCAACGCTCTGCACTTATTAATGTTGAAGCTCATTTGCCACTGGTTTGCCCACTCCCCCAGTGTCAAGAGATTCTAGATGGCATGCATTCCAGTTCCCACACTTTGTGCCCTCTAGACGCAAGGTGGATTTCATGCTGGAAGCATCCAGCATGAAATGTCATCCATGAAAACTCACAAGGAAAGAGAGAAAAAGTTAGAGTTTCAAGGATACATATTGTGCCTTTCTTTTTCTTTTTTCTTTCTTCTTGCCAGACTGACATGGCTACTTCTTTGGAAATACAGTGGCACCCCGACTTAAGAGCAGCTTGACTTAAGAGCAATTCGACTTAAGAGCAGAAAACTGTTGCCATTTCAACTGCGTCTTTACAAATTTTAGATATGACCTGCTAGACTTACATTTTTTTTATTTTTCTGATTTTTTAAGTTTTTTTTTTCAATTTTTTAGATAGGTACCCCAACTTAGGAGTAGTTTGACTTAAGAGCATGCATTTGTAATGGATTAAATTCGTAAGTCAAGGTACCACTGTACAGTAATTCCACAGCGAAAGCCGCACGTCATGTTGCTGAGCAGTTGTATATGCCCCAGTGCCTCCACAGAATGAGTGTTAATGTTAACCTGGTAGCCCCACCATCTTCCCACTTTTTTTCAATTCCTTGAACAGCATTTTGTAGCTATTTTTAATTTCCCCTAATTGCACCATATTAGCATGGTTACCGCATGGCATTTCAGGATATTCAAAGATGATTGAGCTCTGACTTCCAGCACTGCTTGCAGCACTGACCACTTCAGCTCCGGAAGCCCACCAGGCCTCCTTGACACCACTATCTTTCATCAGAGGTTGCTGTGCTCTGCCTCGCCTCAGGCCTGGAGCTGGCTTTGTTTACTCAGGTAAATTGTCTTAATTGCTCCCCATGCTTAGTTACATTATTTACTGGAGTGTAATATTCAGAATCAGATCTCAGTGGAGCATTTTGGAATTTGGAGTCCAAAATGAAATGTTTCTAAGTTCTTGCTGTTTTTATCCGTCGTGTTTGCTTCTAAGGGAAAGGGAAAGGGAAAGGTTCCCTCCGCACATACGGGCAAGTCGTGTCCGTCTCTAGGGGCGGTGCTCATCTCTGTATTGAAGCCGAAGAGCCAGTGTTGTGCAGGTCCATGGCCACTTGGCCGTCATGGCTGCAAGGAAACACTGTTTTACCTTCCCACTTTTTACCGCAGTACCTATTTATCTACTTGCATTTTAAATGCTTTCGAACTGCTAGGTTGGCAGGAGCTGGGGTTAACAGTGGGAGCTCACTCCACTGTGTGGCACCCGGGATTCGAACTGCTGAGCTGCCAACTTTGCAGCTGACTGTTTTGGCACCTTAGTATAAGAGTTCATAAAAATGAAGTTTAGAATGAAAGGAACAGAATTTAAGTAATTTAACAAAAAATAATAGTTGGGTCTGTAAATGCCATTTGAACATATGATCAAGATTATATTCTTTTCATGCAAAGCTAATCTACTGATTTAAAACAATTTTAAAAGGTGCAAAATTATTTTCTAACTTTTTTAAAAAAAAGCAGTACAAATTTAGACTGTACTTATCTGAAAATCTATGATTATGGAGGCTGCAATCGTTTTTCAATATCTGGTTGCCTTTCAATGTGTGCTTCATTCTATTGTTCCTTGTGTGCTACATACTTATTGAAGCCTCAACCAACCCTAGCAATAATTGCTGCTTAGGAGAGGAAGACAGTGGGAAACAATAGAGATGAGGGAGTAAAAACCTCCAATATACCAGCCCTATTGAATGCACTTTACCATGCTATTTTTAACAGTAGAGATTACTGTAGTTTGCTGAGTGGCACATGCTTTTTGCTGATGTTTTCATCAACTGTGTAAGCTTATCCTGCTGTCCTTGATAGTGTGCAAAAGGGTTGGTGCATTCAGAGTGAGGGAAGGATTAATGATTGCCACTCTAAATTGGCTTTGTGACATCAGATTGACTATGCAAAAATATAATATTCATCATCCTGGCTATGTTGGTCATGAGCTGCCAATGAGTGTGGCATTCTGTTTGCACAGTGAATAACAAAATACATATGGGAAGGAAGGCCAGAAGTAGGAAATATTCTGGGTCGGGTTTCTCAGCAACTGGTTTGAACATAAGAACATAAGAAGAGCCATGCTGGATCAGGCCAAATGCCCATCTAGTCCAGCTTTCTGTATCTCACAGTGGCCCCACCAGATGCGTTTGGGTGCGCATGAGACTAGATATCTGTCTCCTGATACCACTCCCCTGCATCTGGCCCTTAAAGTACCCTGGTTTTAAGCCTGGAGATTACACATCTCCATCATGGTTTGTAACCTGTGATGGACTTTTCCTCCAGGAATCTGTCCAATCACCTTTTAAAGGCATCCAGGCCAGATGCCATCACCACATCCTGTGGCAGGGAGTTCCACAGACTAACAACGCGCTGGGTGAAAAAATATTTTCTTTTGTCTGTTCTTACTCTCCCAGCCCTCAATTTGAGTGTATGTCCCCTAGTTCTGGTATTTTGTGAGAGGGAGAAGAGCTTCCCTCTATCCACTTTACTCATGCCCTGCATTATTTTGTACGTCTCAATCATATCCCCCTCAGGCGCCTTTTTCCAGACTAAAGAGCCCCAAATGTTTTAGCCTTTCCTCATAAGGGAGGTGCCCCAGCCCAGTAATCATTTTAGTCGCTCTCTTCTGCACCTTTTCCAGTTCCACTATGTCTTTCTTGAGATGCAGTGACCAGAATTGTACACAATACTCCAGGTGCGGCCTTACTATTGTTTTGTATAATGGCATTATAATGTTGGCTGTTTTATTTTCAATCCCCTTTTTGATAATTCCTAGCATGGAATTGGCCTTCTTCACCGCTGCCACACATTGGGGAGACACCTTCATGGAGCTGTCCACCAACACACCAAGATCTCTTTCCTGATCTGTCACGGATAACTCAGAGCCCATGAGTTGATAGATAAAGTTTTGATTTTTTTGCCCCAATATGCATTACTTTACATTTGGCTACATTAAAACGCATTTGCCATTTCGTAGCCCATTCCCCCAGTTTGGAGAGATCCTTCTGGAGCTCTTCACAATCTTCTCTGATTTTTACCACACGGAAAAGTTTTGTGTCATCTGCAAACTTGGCCACCTCACTGCTTATCCCTGTCGCCAGGTTGCAACAGAGTAGTGGTTCTCAAGCTTGAGTAATCCAGGTTGGGAACAGTGCTATAGATTATCTCCCCTTTGCACTAATACATAGTTACATTTCCTATTATGGTTACATACAGGCATGCTTCAGCTGCCTAGATGCCCTAAGCACATCTGATCTCACCTGATTTCGGAAGCTAAGCAGGGTCGGCTCTGGTTAGTACTTGGATGGGCGACCACCAGGGAATACCAGGTGCTGTAGGCACCTGGAGTAGGAAATGGCAAACCACTCCAGTATTCCTGCCAAGAAAACTCCATGGATATGGGGTCATGAAGAGTCAGTCACGACTGTAATGACACCACACACAGAGAGAGACATGCTTCAAGTTACCAAGCAGACAACAAACAAGCCCAAACCTGTTTCTCTTGGAGCATCTAATAGCTTGCTCACTCACTCCTCCATACCACTGTTCCTGATATACTGTATATACTTGAATATAAGCCTAGTTTTTCAGCCCTAATTTTGGGCTGAAAAAAGGGGCCCTCGACTTATATGCAGGTCAATACTTTTAGCCACTGAGGCAAGTGCTTGGGTTGGTGGCTAAAAGTCATTTTAAACATTGCATGCCGCTTGTCATGACCCCCCCCCTCTGCATCACAGGGGAGTCTAGGGTGGGAAATGCAGCAGGGGCTGGCAAGTGCTTGGGTCAGTGGCTAAAAGTCATTTTAAACATCACACACCACTCCCCCAGCTCACAAAGGAGGAGCTGCCAGGCCCTGCTGCATTTCCCACCCTAGACTTATACTCGAGTCAATACATTTCCCCAGTTTTGGGGGGTTAAATTAGGGGCCTCGACTTATACTCGGGTCGACTTATACTTGAGTATATACGGGTAAGTACTCTGCACAGAGGAGTTAGGGAAGTAACCAGATTGTGTTTGCTCAATCAGACTCATCCACTGGCTCCAGTTTCCATTCCAAACACCCCTGTTAGTTACTGTGCTGAATTGTTTCCAGCTGTAAAATCAATTAACTAAAATCAGGTATCTGCTACTAATGGCTCTCCAGATACTGCTGGCTCCAACATTGGTCAGGCCCAACCAGGATGGTTGCTCTTCACCATCTTTATGATCTAGCAACATTTAAAGGGCCACAAATTCCACTTTCAATCACTTCCCACTTGAAGGAATTCTGGCCCTTTGAGTCACTGTTATAAATGTCTTGAATATAAGCCCTTCCAGATGGAATCTTTTATTTTTGTCCTGTTAACCAAAGAAAGGCATTCTCATTAAATACCATTTGTGCAATGAACCCAGGGTTTCGTTCTCAGGACAAACTGCACTGCAGTAAGTACAGCTCAAGTTAAAAGCAGGAAACCATGCCAGGTGCTTGGCATCTGCTCAGCAGAGGTGAGCCTACCAGTTACATCAGGAGCGGCAACACAGAACTTCTGAAAGGTAGATAACCCAAGTTAAACAAAAGACCCAATTATTGTTTGTATCCCTTTAACAAACAAATGGATCAGATGTTGTGGTGGCAGCTGTATCCTCCCAAGGTTAAGTACAAAACCCAATATTGTTTTTGTACAGTAGAAGCTTAATTAATGATGATAAACCCTGGCATGCTTAACAGCTGTTGACATTTGCACTGGTTAATGATCTTCAATTGATAATCCAAGTATCATGGTAAACACACTAAGCTGTTCCAGGCAAATAATACTGTCTCAATGGCTGGAGCCTTGTCATGTGAGGAAGTGAGAAAAGTTCAAATCTAAATTTGTTTCTTTTGGTCTTCTCACGCCCATTCTCAGCCAAGATCAAATTGCAAAGGGCAGGTCTAGGAAAGCACTAACCTTACTGTTGCCACCACTGTCCTTTTCTCAGAGAAATTTATCTGATACATGTATAAATGAATGAATAGTGAATATGATGGGCAGGAATTACATGACCAATGAGTAATCAAAGAAAGATGGCAGGAATATACAGAGAAACTTTATACAAATAGAAACCAAAACCAACGCACATGAAAAGAAGGCCAGAGCTGGAACCAGATACAGTATTTTGGAGGAGAAAGTTGAATGGGCAATGTTAAAAGCTCTGGAGTTGACGGGATACCAGCAGAACTACTGAGACCACTGCCAACAAAAGCACTGACAACACTATGTTGAACTGTATGGAAGCCTTGTCCGTGGTAAAAAAAAAAAAAAGAGTGAAAAAGCTCAGTATTTATTCCAATACCAAAGAAAGGTGACATGAAAGACTGTTCAAAACTACCACACCATCACCTTAATACCGCATGTTCCATTCAACAATGAATGAACAAAACCATTGCAAGAGAGTTATCCAATGTACAAGTTGATTTCCGAAAAGAAAGAGGAAAGAAGGATGATATAACCTTTGATGGATGATAGAAAAGGCAAGAGAATACCAAAATAAATCTACATGTACTTCATTGACTACACAAAAACTTTTTGACTGTGTTGATTATGACAAGCTCTAGAACGACCTGAAATATATGGGAATTTCATCACATCTCATCTAACTGATACCATCTCTGTACTCTGACCAAGAAGAAACAGTAAGGACAGCTTTTGGAGACACAGAATGGTGCAGAATTAGAAAAGGCACTTGTTAGGTTTGTATTCTATCACCTTCCTTATTTAACAAGTACACGGTTATGAGAAAGGCACATCTGGAAGAACCTGCCTTTGGGGTAAAAATTGGCAGATGATAGAACACTGCTGGCAGAAAGTAGGAAAGATCTGGAATGGCTAATCCTAATAGTCAATTATGAAACTGAAAGCTTAGATTACACCAAGAAAACATAAATAACAACAGCAACAGAGAACATGGAAGTCAATGGTAATATCTCAAGTGGGGCATTTGAGGATGACAACACTGACAGAGGCCTAAAAACATCAACAAGAAATTGGGCCTTGTCAGTAGTTGCACCTCTTATATGGAAAAAACTGCCCCCAGAAATATGCTTGCCCTACAAACTTAAAACTTTCAAAAGCCAGTTTGAAGCTTTCCTAGAATAGCTGTTGTGAGTTTTTTGGGCTGTTTGGCCATGTTCTGGAAGTTTTTCTTCCTGACATTTCTCCAGACTCTGTGGCTGGCATCTTCAGAGGGCAAGGAGCTCAGGGAACTAGGAGTCAGACAGACCCGGAGATTGGAAACACTCTGAGGAAAAAGAGCACACCTACCATGTTCCTTAACATTCCTACTATGCTGCAGGGACTCAAACACCATACCAGCCTTCCTCAAGACAAAAAGGACCTTTGTCTCCCCACAAGCTACCCATATCTATGACTGTCTTCAACATGCCCTCCTACAGGAAAGAAACATACAACTTGCAAAAAAATGGACACCACAGAGAATTATTATTCCTACATATTACTATCAATCAAAAATGAGAAGCCAGGATTGCTGTAAGGGCTAAACATATTTTAAATAAATAAAATAAAGTTAGACAGTCATCTTTCAGATAAACTTTAACTTACATTCCTGCATCAAGTGGGGGTTGGACTCGAAGGGCTGAGAAGCCCAATTCCATGATTCTATCATACTATCTTTACTCCTCTCCATCTAGCTCAAAGTGGCACCCACAACTTCTTCCAAATTTATCCACAAAACCATCTTGCCAAGGGGGTTAGGTTGAGAGTAGGTCAAAGACCACCTAATTAGTTCCACAGCTACATCTGCAATAGAATGGGGTCATTCCAACCCTGGGTAAAACAGTTTAGTCACCATTTTGTTTCTAATTCCAGTTCAAAATTCTGGTTTCAGCCTTGAAAGATAGATATAAATATACAGCATTGGGAGGAACCAGAAATGTCAATGGAAACCTGGAGGTCACAAGAACTGCCTTGGAGGACCACCTTTTCTTTAGCTGGCACTACACAGCCCAATAACAGCAAGCTGCTGAGAGTGGCATTTCTTTTTCAGTCAGCTTTTGTAATTCCACATTCTCTGCCTTACCTACAATAAACTTCAAACAGCTGATTAAGAGAGTTAATTAAACATCCCTTCTTCTAAGAAGGATGCTCCAAATAAAATGCATTTCACAATTTTAAAAAAAATGCTTAACTGAGTTATGTGTTTTCATCTGGAATCTTTTCTGCTATTAAAAATTGGCAAACAGCAACATAATTATACCCAGCGATGTATTTTTAAGAGTGTTCACTTCATCAGAATACACTGAATGTGTTTCATTTTATTTCATCTTAAGCAAGAAAACCGGCTGTAAAACTTCTGGAGTTCAAAGAAGATGACAACAGCTTTATAAAATGGGAACCCATTGTAAAAATTGAGGCAAATTACCATCTTACAGAACAGTCCTTGGTAGGTATACCACAGAATGAAGCCCCACAAAGAGCAAGGAGCAGTGTCACTAGCAAAAGGGGTGAGGTTTGTACCCCAACAATGTTTGTATGTTCTTTGTTGTTATAATTTGGCCAGAATCATATGTTCTTCCTGCAAAGAAGCCCAGGTTTGCCCCTCTGTATTTCCAGGTAGGGTTGAAAGAACTCCAGCCTAAACCACTGGAGATCCAATCAATAATGTGATAGTATTGAGATTGATGAATCTAATCAAGGTGTATAGACAATGATAGAAAGAGAAAATTCCCTTCAGGGAAATGTCCAATGTTTTCCATTCCCCAGCTGACAGTAGTTCCCAGGGATGTAGCTGGGGCTTTTTGGCCCCTTGACATATCGGCCTTCTATACCTGATGCCACCACACTCCATTATCTGCAACTCTGGGGTGGTTAGCTGTTCTCAAACCAGGCTGTAATACTCAGATCTGAGCCCAAGACTTTTCAGTACCAGTTTGTTTTCAAGCAGGCAACTACATATATTGGGGCTGAAAATTTATGAAAAAATGACTTATCATCTGTTTAGTTTCACTGTAAGACAGAGGGAAATTCACCCTGGAGATATTTACCCTGTTGGTGGAAATTACATTCTGACCAGCTCCCTGTTTCTTGTATCATATACTGTATATCAGAACCTTTGATGATACTGAGACCATAATAGCAGAAATTACCACTCTTAGTAATTTGGTATGAGGATATATGGAACCCTTTTAGAGACAAGCAAATACCAAAGACAATAGCTTCCTGCATGGCAGATGCTACAGCTTATTGTTTAAAAGCAGTTCTTCTAAGCTGCATGAATGCTGACATTATTAACACTAAGCCTAAAATTAGATGAATGGTTGTATAGAGAGCTGGAGGAACTGACAACAAAGGCTCAGTATGAAAAATGTTTCCCCTGAATCTCCTGCATTTTGCTATATAGTATGCATTATAATACAATGAAAGTGCTGAATATTTCCAAGAATATTAGGGGTGATGTGCTTTGCTTAAAAAAAAATCCTCTAATAAATAAACCAAACCAGCAGGGTGCTGAAATGTTGTTTCTTGCTGTCATAAACTGAATGATGCAAAGATTTATTTAGGAGACTGATAATCTTTCAAAAATTATTGGCATATCTGAACAATGAACTGCATCCTGGGCTATTCAGTGCAAATACGGAGAAAGGCAGGGATTGAAATCCTTTGGCTAGTGGCTTGAGAAGAGTGATATAGAGTAGCAAGTGCACCAGTCTGGTGGACTCGCTGTATAATCTGTTTATATCTGCACTGGCTCCATGCGTTCAATCCTATGGAGGAGAAAACACCTGCTCCCGTTGCTAAATGACCATTTCATGGTTTCAATGTGGAATTTAATTTGTTCATAAGCTTACATCAGCACAGTCTGTTTTAATAGAGTTAGAGCCCCCATGATCACTACCAAACATTTATTGGAAAGAAATTCAATCAAAGAGGACATGTGTATGCATGACGTATGCTTCCTGTTTCATTCAACAGTCAAACAACTGCTCAGTTAGGAGCAAGCATGTGAGATGACTTTCCGGCACAAGCGACTACAGTATGATTCCCAACCAGCTGGAATTACTACTTGAAAGAGTGGAAGCAATACATTTTGTGCAACAAACAATTTTCTGAGTTTGTCTTTGCTCTTATTTTCAAATGCTTAATTTATTGACACAAATTCAGGCTTCCAGGGGGAAAGTTTTGGGAGATCGAAGGTTGAAATCAAGACAGCAACCATGACAGTGGAACGCTGCATCCCTGCAAGTCTTCTTCCTCAATGTCTGTTTTTTCAAAAGAACTACAGTATTTGACCTGTGTTTTTTTAAACAGCATTGTGTATATGCAAACAGTGAGGTCAAAATCTGTACTCACTTCCCAAAGAGTATGGTCTTTTCAACTCAATGGGACTTAATTCTGAGTAGATGCAAGACTGCAGTACAAGTTAGCTGTCCATTTGGCACAGGGATGAGCAACATGTAGTTCTTCAAATGTTTTTATAAGCCCCTCCCGGCATTTCAAACCACTGCCCGTGAAGGCTGATGGAAACGGCATCCTAACAATTCTGGAGGACTGGAATTTGAACACCTAATTTAGCCTAGAAGCCTTTCACAAAACCTTGGACTAATACTTGTCTTGTAATAGGCTGTGAGATGATTAAGACACAAAATCCACAGTATAAAAATGTTATAAAACTGGAGCTAAGAACAGTGACGGTTCCATTCTTAACACGTTCATTGCTTCACTGAATACTAAGAAAGCTACATCCTCTCAAATATAATCTATATATCACCTAGTGATAAATTCACACGAAAATTGACTTCCATGAGTTCAGAACTCTAATCATGATGGTAATGTAACAAAGGACCCCAACCACATCAAAGCCAGTTTTTGACAGTCAGCAAACCCATCACTGCAGTGATGGATGAATCAGGTTGAAAACAACACCTGAATCATGTGATTAATGCAAATTTGGTGAGAGTAGGCATACATGTTGAGGTGGTGGCCTATAGAGGGTTCCTTAAATAGCCTATGAATATGAAAAACATAGTTTTATGTCCATTCCTTCCCTTCACCCCAATGTTTTGTAGTATAGGATGCTGTCTCCTTCCACCACCCTATGAAAGGTTGTCTGTTTTCAAAAACTAGGGAGCCTGACTATTTTCAATTCTTCAATTATTTTTAGTATCTATTCCTCTGCTTAAACTGCTTATACTCCTGGCTGCTATGTTCACATTTCTAGCCAGAAATCTTAGTATAGCATGTGTGCATATCAATTATTTCCAAGCACTGGTGCCTTCTGGAGATTGGATGCCCAATTCATTTCCTCACATGGGTTTCTTTGGAGGGGGGGGGAGAAATTGTGGGTGTTTGCTCTCTCCCTAGCCTAAATATATTTATAATTTTAAGAGGCATAGGCAGACATTACATTGGAGTGGTATGTGCTATGCATGAGTTATGCTAACATACTACTATCCAATTTAACTCCTCATTCCCAGATTTAAAAAACCACCTGCTGATACTCTTGAGCGCTCAGATAGCTTCTTGGCTTCTGTAAATCTTATCAGCAGCACTGACTCCTACTATTGTAGGGAGTTGGGACCACAGATTTCTGGTTATGGTGCTTGCTGCCTTTTCTGCTACACCACCTTGATGGTAATTACAGTGAACCCTTGTATAACAAACGGTTTGTATAACATAAAATTTGTACAATATAAAAAATTCCCAAGATAGGGGAAATTTGCTTAACAGAATCGCCTATGGGGCGAGTCCATACAACATAAAAATGGGATCACTCTGTTTTCAATGCATTCCTATGAGAAATTTGTATAAAGGAAAATTTGCTTCACATAACTTCATTTGGAATGAATTAATTCCTTTATACAAGGTCCCTCTGTATTTACTTATTTATATTATTTGCATGCTGCCTATTTTTCTCCATAGGTGACCGCAAGTGGCACATAACAATTAAAATGTGCAAAAGCAATAGGTCTAAATTACTATAGGAAACTATACTTTTAAAAAATATTAAAGACTAATCAAGAGTATTAAAACAATTTTAAAACATTAAAAATATATTTTTACAATATCTAAATTTCATACATTTACATGCAGGCTTATTATTTAAAAGCCTGCATGTAAAGGTAGGTCCTTGTCTGATGATGGAAGGACAAGAGGTAAGGGGTCAGACTGGCCTCTTGGGACAGTGTATCCCAAAGCCTAGGAGCTTTAGCACACTCCTGTGGCAATTAAGAACTCATGGCCAGAATCCTGGTGGCCATTAAGTTGCTTTCTTACATACATGTACAATGATGCAGCTTGACATACGTACCAAAATGCAAGCAGAACTTCTCAAATTAGTGGCAATTTGCTGAACTGGTTTACAGAATGTTTACCTAGTGGCAGGTGAGCATAAACATTCAGACTAGCCCCTGGGACTTGCAGTATATGAGAGAACATATCAAAGAGATTTGGTGACATGTCTCTCTCAAACCGCAAAAATCACAGTGGGAAGGGGGCAATGCTCTCACATGCACATGGACTTAAATATCAACTCAGTAAAACAGTGGTTCCCAATCTTGGTTGCCCAGATATTCTTGGATTAAAGCTCCCAGAAGCCTTCAACACTAGCTACAATGGCCAGAATATCATGGCAATTGTAGTCCAATAACATCTGGTTGCAAAGCACTGCAGTAAACAATCACAATTCTTGTTGATAGGTGAAAACTGTTAAAATATAAGTTTAAGAAGAAAAGGTGAAACCTAGAGGATAGAGGATAGAAAACATATTCTGGGTGCAATTGTACCAGAAATTGACTAGAGACACAACAGATGGATTAAGGGAGAAATTCTCTATTGTGCAATTCCTATTAATTTCCTAAATCTGATTGCATGCAATCTCAGCCTTCTTTGTCACATGTCGAAGAACTAATTTCCTATACCAAACTGAAGCTGGACAGCTGACCCTTAATATGCAAAGAATGAGTTATAGAACTGCCTGTGTGACAAATCTTATGGAAATTCTTTGTTAAGGATGATCATCACCATTCCTCTGTCCCCAGTACATTCTCCCTCAGCCCCTATGCAACATTACAGATGGAAATAACAATTCAGTGCTGGCAGATATGGTATTTTGCACAAAACAGCATACAAATAACATTTAGTTGCACGCTAACTTGAAATGTAGAATATGCTTAAGAAAGACCACAAACATTTTTGCAACATACAGAGGAACTGGAAATTAAACACTACAGACCACCATCTGCAATTATTTTCAAACTAATATAAAACAAATTGAAACTTACAGTTATCAGAAACCTTTCTTCAGGCAACAGTTAAAAATGAAGCTGGAAACAGTCCCATATTTAGCTTGCAAGCAGAACTGACTGTTTCTTTCATATCTAGGACTCTAATGTCTGAGATTATACAGGGCTTCTTTATAGTTCTCCACCAGATATTTGTCATGTTTGAGATTTCTGTTTAAGTCACTCATACATTATGCAAGACATTCTTGCAATAAAACTATAGTACAGGAGCCATGCAGAACTGCTTCCACATTTACAATTTTCATTCGAACAGAACAAATTTCCATGTAACTTGTAGTTGTACAATTAATTTTTCAATGATTAAGACCACACATCACAGTTTCTTAGAAAGCATCAGTCCAGCCTGAGTCACATTTTTTTGCACAAGTCAGAAGCACGACAGTAACAAATATACAGTGGACCCTCATATAACAAACGGTTTGTGTAACAAAAAATCTGTACAACTGAACAAATTCCAGAGATAGGGAAAATTTTCTTAACAGAATCGTCTATGGGGCAAATCCATACAACATAAAAATGGTCGTGATTAGGGATTACTCTGTCTTCAATGCATTCCTATGGGAAATTTGTATAAAAGAAAATTTGCTTAACATAATTTCATTTGGAACGAATTAATTCCTTTCCTTTATACAAGGTACCACTGTATTAGAAAATGTCTGCCCAATAACAGGCAATGTTGGATTAGCATTTGGAACAGCTAACATCAAGTCTTCTAAAGTAGGTATGTAGTTGCCTGTTCTCTGAACTCGCAAAGGACTTTGTTGGTGTGAAAAAACTCTTTTTCTTATGTTCATTTTGTTCCACCAACTCCAGCCCATAGGCTACTAAATGATTTCCGGGTAACCCAGTTCTCCACATAGACTTTCTTGGGTTTCCATCTATTTCTACATTAAAGCCCTGAGATTCTCCCCCATGCACATTTGATGTAGCTGTTTTTCAGTCTTTCCCTAGTAGCTGTTCCCACTCTTTCTACATCAGTGGTTGAAATGTCTGCTAGGTAACTGCATTTATCAATAAGGATGGGCTACAGGCATCCAATAATGATTCTAGTTTCACTGAGCCTCAGTCATAATTAGAGAAGATCTAATGAAATCAGTGGTATTTCAATTTGTTATGACTACTGTAGCAACCTACGATTTGGATTAATCTCCCCTAAGTATATTTAGAGCTGTTCTTGCATAGGTGCAGCAACCTAGGTATATACTTTTCTTTCAGGGGTACAGTGTAGAATTAAGTCTAGCTGATGGAATTATAAAATGTATAAGAAACAGGCTCTGCACACAACATATTACAGTTTGAAGGATGATACTGAAACCATTCAAAGTTGGTTTTAAGGAGAAAAATATAGTGGCAGAAATCCTGTGATGAGCATATGCCAAATTGTAATCTTATGTCTATTACTCCCCAGTAAACTTACCATCCCTGTGACAATTCTTGCAATATGCTGGCTTGGTTCATATTACAGTAACCCCCTGCCGATCGCGGGGATTAGGGACCCACCCCACCGTGATGCACGAAAATCCGTGATATGCAGAAGCGGGTGGGGTGGGGTGGGGGCGATTGAGTGGCGGGCCACGGCGGCAGGGGGATCTTACCTCCCGCCGCCACCTGCCCACCCGCGCGACCCCGAGGCTTCTCCGGGGTGCATGGGAGGGCCGTGTGGAGCGACCGGATCGCTCCCCACCACCCCACACGCGGCTCCAAGGCCTCCCAGAAGGGGCGGGGGCCGCGGAGAGCGATCGGATCACTCCCAGTGGCCCCCTGCCTGGCTCAGAGGCCTCCCAGAAGGGGGGGGGGGCCGCAGAGAGCGATCGGATCGCTCCTGATGGTCCCCCGCCCGGCTCGGAGGCCTCCCAGAAGGGGCGGGGCCTCCAGGAGCGATCCGATCGCTCCTGGTGCCCCCCCCACCCGGCTCTGAGGCCTCCCAGAGGGGCCTGGGGGGCAGCGGAGAGCGATCGCCCCGAGGCTTCTCTGGGGTGCATTGGAGGGCCGTGTTGAGCAACCGGATCTCCCGCCATCGCCGTCCCACACACCCTGGAAGCTTCTCGGACCTGGCCGCCGCCCCCGTCCCACACACCCTGGAAGCTTCTCAAACCTGGCCGCCTCCCCCCACGGTTCCGGTACAGCGGTCCCGCGATGTAGTGGGACCGCAATACCAGAACAGCTAAATGGCAGGGGGTCACTGTATACACATTTCAAGAATTGCAGTGGGGATGCTTTTACCAGGAAGGACCAGACTAAAATATATGATTTTGCTTATGCTAGGCCACAGGATTTCAGCCCCTCCCTTTAGCCACAGGCATTAAAGCTGAAATGGAAATTAAACAGATAAAATGAGTGGAGATGGTTTGGTGATGGTGAATCCTTACAACTAGCCAGCCCAATGACTGGTATACCTTTTGCCTCTCCAGTGCTCGGGGACAGTCAACCAGAAAGCTGGGTTAATTGTAAGAGCAACATATTGTAGCTAACATGAATGCAGCCTGTGGTAAAACTGAAGGGGACACAACAATGCATGGCCAGGATAACACACAAACATATATACAGGTAGACTAATCAGTGGACAGCAGACGGAAGACCATGAGGACTTGCTTTGTTGGTTAGTCTATGTCATTTTCCCAATGAAGCATATATATAATCACAGAGTAAGTGTTAATATGAACATTTAAAGAAAATAAGCAATGGGATCAAGACAACGACAACAAACATTTTGGTCCAAATCCTGTTGCTCAGTGTGTAATATCAGCACTAAGCAGCATGCTGAAAATACTAGAGTATACTCATTGCATCAATGGGGGTTTAATGAGTAAATTTGTTTGCAACTTTGATTGATTCTAATGGGCCTATTCTAACTGCAACTTCCTACACTACTGTACATCACAGTTAGATTAGGTCAATGTGAACCAATGGAACTTACAGAGGAGTTCATTCACAAAATTCCCATTGATACAATGGGCCTACTCTAGTGTTACTACTCTAAGCAACAGGATTTGGGCTCTGATCTTATTCAGCATGAGCTTTTTATACATTACAACCCACTTCTTCAGACATGGAAGATTTCTTTAAAGAGATGAGCATTACTATTTTCTAAAGTAGATAACTTGTTTCATTCAACCCATCCTAAGCCTAATTTCTATCACTTTTAACACTACCCTCTAACAACATCAAGCAGCAACAAAGAGTAACAAGAAATTACTGATAGCTAGTTACTATGAGCTGCACTACTAAATATTGAAAAACATTTGAGTAGAATGTGATGGGACTACTAAAAACATTATTTCAAAAAGTTTAAGTGTAAAAAATTATTTCCTCCTAAATGTACAACTGCTTTAAACTCTGCGGGTAAAAAGGAAAAATATCTTCAATTGCTTGTTTCTGGGTCTGTTAGACAGGCAACCAGTCAAATAAAAACTCTAAATAAGGAGATTACATTTTATAGCAGTATCAAAAATGTACCTCTCAATAAGGGCTATCAGAAACTCTTCATCTCAAATTTATATTGTCGTAAATTTATATTGTCCTTCCTATATTGAAATGCACTCTTAGCTGTGTGAATTTAATTTAATATCTTAACTCAGTGAATACCTAAAGCTCCCATTACAAAACTTACTTTTTAAAACTTGTCTGCTTCAAATGAAATCTTTGTAGGAACACAATTAACCATATGATACTCCCCCAGTGATTAGGACCAGCTCAAATAATAGCACTGGAGTTATTTATACCCAAGTTCTCCTTGAAGCTTTCAGGGAACAATAAACTTTTCTGCATGCATTGACCATGGAAAAAAGCAGACTTTTCCCATTCACTTCCTTGGGGGGTGCTACTGATGAATCCTGCCACAACTATTCTTGAAGCTATCAATAGGAATTCAACTCCAGATTTTGGGCATAATTAACAATCCTCTTTCCTCTTCCTATGAAGCTGAAATCAATAGAGTGCAAGACCTTATAACAGGATGTGTCACGTTCACATACAAACCGTGAATCCTTCAAATCATTACTCTTCAGCGTACCATACATATAGTTGCTCCTTACTCTCTAACTCACTTCAAGAAAATGTTCGGAGAGTGCCCTTTAAAAACCAGCAATCATCCTATTTAACACAAAAGTCACTCTCTGTTAATTATACTTCATATTGTAATGCACCTTGGCCCAATGAGCCAGTTGTATAGACATGGGTATCAATCCACTGTACTGTGTGATAAGAATGTGAATGTCATTGCAAGTCAAGTTCTATACACTGATTATATAATCTGAGTAAAATACCTGGGGCACATCATGAGAAGACAAGACTCAGTGGAAAAAAACAATAATGCTAGGGAGTGTGGAATGCAATGGGAAGAGCTCAATGTTAAGCCAGTCCCCCATTCTGATTGTCTTGCCCACTGCCACTTACCAGAGATCCTTTCTGTCCATGCTTCCGACCTGTCCTGTTTGCTGGTCCATGCCAGGTCAGTTCACAATAAGATCCCTGTCATCCATGATCTGATCATGGACTAGTAGGCCAACCTGTTTTTTTTTCACTGAGACCTGGATGGGGGCAGGGGGGGTTCCCTCTCCCAGCTGTGTCCCCCCCCCAGGTTTCGTGTCCAGCACCAGGGCAGGTCAGAGGGTCGGGTGGGTAGGTGGCCATTGCCTAGAGAATCTCATGTCAGCAAATCCACGGCATTGGTGTGTCCTGGGTTGGAATGCTTGCACCTATTGGTGGGTCAGAGGGATAGGTTTGGGATAGTGCTCATGTACCATGCTCCCCATGACTCCACACTGTCCCCTCCAGAGCTCTCTGAGTTCATCTCGGTGACAGTGTTGGGGTCCCCCACCTTTTGGTGGTTGGGGACTTCAACGTGCATGCCAGGCATGGTCTGTTGGGAGTGCCTTTGGAATTCATGGAGTCCGTGGCTTCCATGCACCTATCCCAACTTGTCATTGGCCCCACCCATAGGGCTGGGCACACCCTGGACCTGGTATTTTCCTCCATGTCTACAGACTTGATTGTGAGGGTTGGGAAAATATATTCCCGTCCTGTGGCATGGTCAGATCATCATTTGCTGACCTTTCCCCTATCAATTGCCGCTCCGCCCCATAGGAAGCCTGGCCCTGCCACCTGGGCCCTCCCCTGAAGGCCCCTGCACCCTGCTCAGTTTTGGGGGGCCTTTGGGGGCTTTCCAGATGGTCTGGCTAATGACCCAGTTGACGCCCTGGTGAACAAATGGTATTGGGATGCTGCGGGGGCTGTTGACCGGATTGCCCCCAAGCACCTCATCTGTTGCCGAACCCGGACCTCGCTGCTGATCCAGCCCACCAGAGTATTGCTAGCCCTCTTGCACCAGGTGGCCACCCATATGGAGGCCTGTAAGGCCTCCACCTATAATTTTTGGTGGCCGGTCCAGCTATATGGAACAAACCGCCAAGAGAAATACACCAAGTTGAGCCCCTAACATCCTTCAAAAAAGCACTGAAAACTTGGCTTTTTAAAGAATCACACGGCGATCACTAATGATTGTGATGTTGCCCCCTGTACCTTGACTGTTTTCCGCTACCCTTTAGTTTTTAACCCTCTTGCCGGGCCCAACTGTGTTGTTACCGGCTATATTATTAACTTGTCTATGTGCTTTTAATTGTTGTACTTTGCTTACTTTCATGTACACTGCCCAGAGTTCCTTTGGGAAAGTCGGTACGGTCTAGAAATGCAAAAATAAATCAATAAATAGGATTGACACAATAAAGCAAGTCACAGCCATCAGTTTGCCACATCTCAACAGGGTTGTTAATATAGGACCTTATTGAGGCCAGTCGCTCACACAATTGCTGTAAGGTGGACGTAACCTGACAGCAAAATAAAGCTTGAAGTTTCCTCCCTACCCCAATAATTTACTAGCATGATTAGGATGAACTGTAGGGTGAAACTGACAGCAGTGTTTCAACCATGGCCCTGCAAGATTTTAAACATGGGCACCTAAGGCGCCAACTTTGCAGCCACAAAGCAGCTGCTGAAAGAGGGTGGACCAAAGCAATCACACCCATGATCTGAACAGAAGAAGAGGAAGAGGAGGAAGAAGACTGAGTACTGACATAAATAGAAACACCACTGGCAGATCTTAGTGCTCTGCATCATCATGTGACATCAAATATCACAAACCAGAAAGCATAGCTATAAGGATAAGCATGGTGGGAAACTTATGCCACAATTCTGGCTTTCCTCAAGTAAGCCCTATACAACTCAGCAGAACTGTGTCAGCAAGGACAAGATCGCACTGGTAAAGGTTTATACCAGCCCTTCAGGTGGGCCTATTCCTCAGAAACCATACCAAACAACCCAGGCTGAAAGTTGCAGAAATTTTGTTTCTTAACCTGGGACACTATTCTTGCTATTATAGTTGACTGCCAGAACTCCGTCCTTGCACCATCACTCTTTAATATATTTATGTCTTAAGCAGCGGTGAAGAAATTTTGCCCCTTTTCTCCCAGGCTTTGGACTTGGGCTATCAAAGCCCCACCAACACAGCCACTGAGAAGGGATTGTGGGAGCTACTGCTTATAATCCTTCCATTGGCTGTCGCTTGAATTATTAATGTTTTCAAGTGTTTTTAAATGTTTTAATTGCCATATTTTTCCAGTTCTCTCAACGGCTCATTTTTGTGTATGACTCCAAATTTTTAGTCTAACAGTTTTAGTTTAAAAATTGTAAAACATATTGTACTCAAGAAGTGCAATACTGTCACAGGTCTTTGTTAGCAAAACATTTGCAAATTCTCTATACTGAGCAGAGGCAATTATGCAAAAAGGACAGAGGGCAAGAGAAAGTCCTTATAAAGAAAGTGGGTTTGGTTATTACATAGGAAATAGTACATTGCAAGGTTGGGCCAATTACACTAGAAGGGCTTTTGTTATGAGCCACAAAATCTAAACTCACATAGGATGCAGAGTTTAGAGTTCAGTAGGTCTTCATGCCAAAATCAGTGAAGATTTTCTTAGACAAAATCCTGTTCTGGACACAGTCTCTGTACAGCACTTCATATGTAACCTTTTTCATAGTCTACAAAATGATCATTAGATACAATAATATAGGAACACTGGTTCACATTTAGAGCAGTGTAAACATTTTTATCCTTCTAACAGACAGTTTCATTTTTAATTAACTTCACTATTAACCGCACAGTCAGCTTAACAAAATTAATTCCAGTTTGCCTTTTAATTATGATGTAAGAGCTAATTAAACCAAGGGGGGAAATACTTAAATGTTAATACCACAAATTAAGCCCCATAAAACTCACTGTGCTAAATATCATGTGTCATTTTTATGTATCCCTAAGGCATCAACCCCAAACAATCCTGATTTACTAGTTTATAAAGTGAGCCTCCATTTTCCTATTTATAAAACTGGCATTTCATTTATAATTATGTCAAGACTGCATAAAAGATCAAAAAAATGAAAGTTAGGAGACCAATTTGATTGATTTGTCTAATTTTTAAAAATGTTCCCTTTTAATCACTCTGTACCCTAGTAACAAACAGAATCTTCTCTGTGAACTGTTTTCACACAAACAGTGGACAAACTCCTTATTCTGCTGTTTTTAACATGACCAAGTATGACAGCCAGATCTCTTCTGGGGAAAAGAATCTTACTAATGGACAGAGAAATGTGCCATGCTTGCTCTTTCAAATGTGTAAAATGAAGATGTTGGTCCTCTAAGACAGGCAGAAACCATTTTAAAGAACAATTCCCCAGATGAGTTTGTAAACTCTTTTAAAAACACCACTGGGATATGCAAGATCTGTAGCAAAACATATTTAGCAAGATGAAATGACAGCGAAGGTCATCTTTCGTCCTTTTTGAAAAAGGTTGTGCTCTTTTGGAATAAACTCCACGGCCAAGATTTAAAGCCATACATAGAATGGCTTCCCCAGTTCTGGAAGAGGCTTTGGAAGTTTGTTTTTTCCATAGCGACCACTCCACCCGTCCTTATGTCCGACAGTGTAAATAGCATGTTAACAATTAGGCCAGGGGGAATGGGGGAGGTTTCAAAAGGTTAGTGGTCCAAATTATACTGGAGGAAATCTGTAGCCTTTCATTTTTAGTTTTCAGCCTATTGAAGCTTCACTTACATTTCAAAAAAGGTGTCTTCAAGACGGTGGACACAGAAAATGAGAGAGATTTCTTTGACTGACTGGCTGATAACGTGGGGCTTTAATTGACTGTGGCGCCTCATTACTTTGAGTGTGTTTTTGGTGTTGCTTATGTTTTGTGTATGGTAACATAAAAGATGTATGTCTGTATACTCACTGTTATTAAAGCTTATATTGTCGTTTACTGACGTAAGCCTCTTTCGGGCCTGTTAAGGAAAAAGGGAGGGTAAACATATTTGAACTAACTGACTAAAATTAGAGAGCAGATTTAAAATGTGTTTCAGAGGCAGCAAATTGCTACCTACCTACTTTCTTGTTGCATTGCTTTTGTTGCAGAGTTTTGAATTTCTGGTTAAGTTCCTCTACCTGCTCTGCAGAATCACAGGGATTCACAGAGCAGAATAGTGGCACGTTCCCCAGGGCAGACCACCTGTTTTCTCATAAACTGGCATTTACAGTCTCAATAACTCTTAGACATTAGCAGGAGAAAGAATAAAGCACATTTCTTTACTTACTGTTGAACAGATAGGCAGCAAAAGTAACGAACATGACTGATTGCTTTCAGCAACAGACTCTAATCGACAACAGACTGGCAACAGATTCAAGAGAGGTGGGGAAAGTCTCAAATGAAAAGAGGAAACACTCTATTTTAAATCAAAACAGAGAAGGAATGATTGATTAGTGTTTGATAGATTGGCAGTTACCTCAGCATAGGAAGGTCCTCATAACCACTCCTAACAGAGGTAGCATGCAAGGTTGCAAACAACTTTTACTCCCAACAATCAGGAGAGGGCATTTGTGCTTCATGTAACATACCTGTCTTTGATATTATGTCTTTAAAATTAGGCAAGAGGGCACTGTTTGATGTGCAGCCTTGGCAGCCAATTGTCCTGGGCTGGCCTTGCTGGTGGTAGAGATGTGGGCTGAAATCAAAATATCTCAATAACACATGATTCCTTTCCGATCAACCCTCTATTGTTCCGTCACTAGTTTCTAAAGGCAGTTGTGTTCAAAAGCAGTCCTGAAGTTAAACCATCCTTCCTCAACCTGGTAGAGCTTCCAGTTACTTCAGTTCTCATGATGGGTAGCTTAGAAAGGTCTAGAATATTTGCCCCAGGCATATGTTTTAGTGATGCATAATGTTAGCAGGAAATGTAGAAGCAGACCTTGTTGAATGTGGAACAGTCTGCTACGGAAGGCTAAATTGGCCAAGCACTGACTCCATTTCATTGCCCAATGAAAACACAGCTGCACAGCAAAGCCCTTGGAGTCAAGGATCTTGGCCTTCCTATAATATATAATTTACATTATTTTATAATTTAAAACTGCTTAACCTATTTTATGTGTTTTAGTTTGTCAAACTGTTTTGAGCAACATTAAAGTGTCGAATACAGAACACTACCATTATCTGTATTTCTGGTTTTATATTGCTGTTTTTTTGTGCTGGGAGCTGCATTGAGCACATGGCATGAAGAAGGAGCTTATTAGTTAAATTTGATAATGATGATAGTAATGATACCCAGCCAGCAGAGCTACTGCATCCCATTAATTGCAGCTACACTGAAAAGTAAGAGACAGACATTACTTCTGTCAGTCAGTGTCCACGCTCTCTAGAGATGACAGGAGCTGCAGTGCAGCGGTGGGCACCAAGGTAAGGAACTATGTCTTACGTCACTACTGGAAGTTTCAGAATAAAAATGCCAAGAAGTAACAGCACAGCCAGATCCCCATTTTCTATGCGAATCAATTAACTAAAACAATATTTGGGGTACAACTTGTGGTCCTACTTCCAAACTTTTGCAGTAACCTCTCCATCCCCCCCAAGCGATGACATTGCTTGATCTGTAGGTTACCATCTAAATGCCTATTGCTAGCCGGAGAAAAGTTTCCCATGTATAGAGGTATGCCGAATGCACACTCAGCTAAGGAAAGAGTGGCAAGAAATTACTAGTGAGGCCCTAGACCAGACAGACCAGCCTGTGTCGAAGCTCTGTTTTTTAAAACAGCAAAAGCAATGGGCCCTATATTTTGAAACTTCTGAAGGAATGCAATGGGTTATAAGAAACAAAACCTCAAAGGGGCATCTCTCCTAATACAAGTCAGTTGAATCTTTGTTTCACTTAAGCTATGCTTGCTTACATAAGAGAAAGATCAATAGAAAGAGACAGAGACTTGACCCCTGCCCACCTGCTGAGATTTTCTGAATAGCACATTATACTAGGAAGAGGGGCCCCTCTCAATAGCAGTATTCATCCTGCCACTGTTATCTGTCACTAAGTGCCAATTATAATAGAGGCATATTTTGTAAAACATGATCCATCAAAGCCTCAACTGTGCTATAATAGAAAATGTCAGGACAGCATTAAGGCATGTGTATTTAACACATTAATACATTCCAAATCAAGGCATTCCAGTAGGCAAGAAAACATGAAGAGGACCTGGCAGTAAACTGTATTTACCAAGTATTAATTGAACATCACTGGTGTCACTAGTCATCATCCTTTTTCATAAATAAAAAAGGAGATAGGTATCAATTGTGGGAAGATTTTAAACAAGATCAACTTTAAATCAGCCTCAACTGGCTCCCTATGTTTTTCAAGCAATTTTACTTGGCTAATAAGACACCACCGCACTCCACATTGCACATGCCACAGTGGTAACAGAAGGGAAGCACAACTCCATAATTCTATTATTCCAAGTATAATGATGTCATCTGCTCTGCACCAAGTCAACTGACTTGCTCTCTGTGCCCCCTTGGCAGGAGGTGGACTTGATCCTCACAGACTTAGTCCCAGCTCTGTATTTCTAAGATATAAAGCTTCCAATTCCATCCCCACCCCATGGGTGTGACAGATTAACAAATACCAAATCAAGGGAAAGGCTTATTTCCTTGTATATGACACCCCTTAAATTTTTGTGTCATTATTTTGGGAGGAAATAGCATCATATACATGGGAGGGGGGGAGGAATTGTAGATGTTATGTATGTTATGTTCTTTCCCAGACTTGGAGAAAGAGAATGAAGGCAGATTACAAAGGAAAGAACACAAGGGTCCGGAAGCCTCTATTTATGCTCTGAAAAAGCAGCTTTGCAAGATAAAGTATCACTCCATCCATCAGAAAACCACAGAGGTGAGTGTAGTTAGGAGCCCAAAGGGACATGAGAAAGGTTTCCACCTCATTGGGAGAACCTCAAGGCTTGAAGAAAGGTGGGTTTTTTTTTTTAATGCCATGAGTAAAAAATGCCAAAACAGCATCATGGGACCAATGCAGACCAATCCTCCTTAAGTTTTGGGATGGGGAACATGAACAAATAGCAAATCAGGGAAAGGCATTTGTTGCAGGGACCCCATAGATCCCAGCCTTGTCATTATTTTGGGAGAAAACATCAACAAAAAAAAACATTTAGAAGCCAAAAAACAAACAATGGTTTCCTTGATGTTTTTGGGAACTTGGAGAAAGAGAATGAACCCAGATTCAAAAGTTGCCCAACTTGATCTATTTATGCTCTGCCAGGAGCTGTGCAAGATTTTATATAATCCATTCCCAGCAACCACAGAGGAAGTGTAGTTAGGAGGACTTTTTCCACGGAAAGGAGCATCCTTGGAAAAAGGCATAGTTGTCTAGTAGTTGTGTTGCAAAGCACGGATATACTTAAAAGGTTTTGTTGTATCCCTTCAGTTCTGAGTGCTGAATACTTGATACTGTGAATTCCGCACATAATCTAATTTAAATTAAAAAGCAAATACCTTGCCAGGTCATTAGTAAGCTATTGATTATGAGCAGAAGTTGGGGCGGGGAGCTCATCTTACTCTTCCTTAGGGGTCCACATTCGGAAACAAATTAAATGCAAGGGATCAGCACTACTTTTGTATTTAAAGCCAGCTGCATGAAAAATGCTTAGAAGACACGCAAGGAACATCTGGTCAAGAAAACAAAATAAAATAGCACAAAATTCAGTACATGAGTAGATGCCTAGAAATTGCAGCAAGGACTTAGGACAGAAAGCTGAAAGTGTAATAAATCTAGCTCCCTTGTAGTAATCAAAGCTAATTTCAAGAAAATAATTAAATTAAAAATAGATAGGCATGCTCCTTTGGGAAAAGATAATATGCATTCTTTTAAATCCACAATTTGCTGTTAAAATTTAATTTATTAAGCTAATATTTAAAAATCAGCAATGAGGATAATCATGGATTTTAAATCTGTCTTTCTAAACAGGACCAGTAGATTAAGAATCTCAGGGATATGGAGGCAGTAACTCAGAAAAGTCATTCCCATTACAACTAATAGGAGTTAAACTTGTAATTTATTCTCAGTTAAAAGCTACAAGAGAAAGCTGCCTTGCTGAAATGTTGCTGAAACAGGCTTGTGAAGAAATCAATATTTTCTCTTTTCTAAACTAATTTTAGGGACTTGGATGTGCAGATAGTTGCCAGGGAAACCTCAAGCACTTTCAAGGTTCTTTCTTTAGAATCATCCAGGAGCCTTGAGCCAGGTTAAAAACTAAACCCAGTTGTCAGTAGAGTAGACCCAGTTGTCAGTAGAGTAGACCCACTAAGCCTGTTAAAACAACACTAGACCCCATTTATTCAGTGAGTCTGCTCTAGTTGTAATTAGAATCTAGATTTATCCCCTAACAGATTTACTGCAGTGTAAGCTTTGTTGCACTAGAGCAGTGAAGACGAACCTTTTAGAGACCAAGTGCACAAAGTGCGGTTCAGAACCCACTACTTTTTCGCAAAGTGCCAATACCGCAATTTAACCTGAGTATAGGTGGCTGTGAAGGGGTAATGTTGGGTGCCCACAAAAAGGGCTCCGAATGCCACCTTTAGCACCTGTGCCATAGGTTCGCCAACACTGCACTAGAGTCAATTTCATCAAGATACTGGTGTGCTATAAAAAGCTTTCGTTAACAACCTGTAGACCAGTGGTTCTCAACTTGTGAGTCCCCAGATGTTCCTGGACTGCAAATCCCAGCAACTCATTCCAGCACAGCGAGTGGTGGAGGCTTCTGGGAGTTGCCGTCCAGGAACATCCGGGGATCCACAGTTTGAGAACCACTGCTGTAGACAATAGGCAATGAGAGAGGAGTGAACATTTCTGAAAGCTGGAATGACTTCTAGTGAAAGTGAAAGAAGAAGGTGCAGCAGGAATGCAGCTGATTATTAAGCAAAATACTAACAATGAAAAAATTGAAACTTTTAAAAATGTTGTATGCCATGCTTCAACCATCAATTCAAATGAAGAGTGCAGCCAAGAAATCAGAAGAAGACTGAGACTTTAAAGGGCAGCAATCAAGGGACGGTGATGTGACACTGGCAACCGAAGCTAAGATCAGCCACAGGTTTATTCCTTAATACTATGTACAGACTTTGAAAGCTAGACAGGAAAGAAAGCTGAGCTTTAATAAATGATTGATTTGAAATATGGAAGAGAGCCTTGCATATATTCCATACTGCTCAAAAACAAACAAGTAGGTCCTACAGCAAATTGAATTTCTCTTGGAGGAGGAGAACCCAGGGAGGGAGGAGAGGCCCCAGTCCAAGGATAGTGCATCCACAAATATAGACTCTTCCCATGGGGTGGGGGTGGGGGCTTGCAGAGACCCAGGGGATGAAAGACAACCCTGGGAGTCAAGTAAGTTTGCTTGCCCCAGAGTCTGGACATAGAGATGGGCACCAAAATGAACTTTTGGTCCGTTTCATTATTCGTTATTTGTTTCATTACCTAACAAAACAACAAACTGCTCCCTCTAAGAAAAATGAAAGGAAAGGAAATTTCTATTTCGTTTCGGGAGGTTTTCGTACCACCGGTGTCTCCTACCTGGTGGTGGACTGGTCCGGTCCTCCTCGCTAGGCTCCAGAATTTTAAAAAAAAAAAAAGCCGACAGACCCGCACTACAGCTGGTAGGTGGGCCATATGGTCTGCGCAAAAATATAAAATAAAAAAATTAAAAACCAATCTGGCGCACAGGCCCTAGTACCAGCCTGTGAGCACTGGACCTGGCCGGTGAGTTGCCGAACCAGCCCACGGGCTGGCTAAAGTAAAAAAAAAAAAAAAGTTGACTGGCCCATGCTACAACTGGTAGGCAGGCCACGTGGTCGGCACAAAAAAAAAAAAAGAAAAGAAAAAGAAAAAGAAAAAGAAAAAGAAAAAAGAAAAATAACCGATTTGGTGCGCGGGCCCCAGTACTGGCCCACGAGCACTGGACCCGACCCGCGGGTCGCCAGGGGGAAAGCTGACTGGCCCATGCTACAGCTGGTAGCCAGTCCACATGGGTGGCACAAAAAATAAAATAAACAAAATAAAAATAAAATTAAAATAACTCGATCTGGCCCGTGGGCTGCCGAACTGACCTGTGGGCTGGCAGGATTTAATAATAATAATAATAATTAATAATAATTAATTATTAATTATGAAGAAGAAGAAGAAGAAGAAGAAGAAGAAGAAGAAGAAGAAGAAGAAGAAGTAATCCCTACCAGTGGCTGGGGGTTCCAAAAAATGAACCAGAACTAAAACGAATTATGAAATGAATTTTTAAATAAAAATTCATTTCATAATTAACAAAACAAAACAGGGTGGGGGAACAAATTATGAAACAAAACACCATTTTGGCATTCTGTGCCCATCCCTACTGGACAATATAAAAACCACCTTGCCATGCACAGAGCCAGAACACCAAAATCTAGCAGAAGATGGGCTGCCGGGCTGAGAAGGCAGGAGAAATTATTTCCAGCTCTCAGTCTCTAGCCAGGGAGGAGGAAGATTTTGAGGAAGGCAACTGGGGCATTGCTAAGGAGTAATGTCTGAGGAGTCCCTGGAGGAGGAGGAGGAGCTCCTAAATGAATGGGACCACATTTTTAAAGGAAGACCCTTGGAGAGAGGTCTCCAAACATTTACAGGTCCCTAAAGGAGGAGAAAAGCACCAAAATTCCTAGCTGCCATACTGACCATCCTACTGTGGAGAAAGTATCTTTCACCTGGAAAAGCAGAGAAGGATGGAGAGTAAACCCAAGGAGCCAACAGCCACCCAGATCTAAGGGTGGCAGAGAATATGCCAATAGACATGAGAGCGCCAGAATGAGAGGTGCTATTGGGCTGGTGGAATTGAAGACCTCTGAAGAGAGGCCTCTTACCTGCCTTTGTTACAGGCAAGCTAGCACTCACTCCTAGGTACAGCTCAGTACTGGCAGAGTCCCAGGGTCGGCCTATGGACTGACAAGCAACCAGCTCCTTTGGTGACGAGGAGAACATGGAACCCCTGGTGAAGGGAACTGGGAGGCTAGGAACTCAAGAGCCTTAACAGGCCTGTGGACTTTACTTGGTCAGAAGACCTGGTGTTACAGATCCACACTGAACTTTTTCCTTCTCCCAATTTCAATAAAACCTTTTGCGATTGAATTTTCATGGTCTGGAGTTTATGGAGAAGGGATTTTATGTATTTTATTTTATTTATTGAGCGTATACCCTGCCAATCTACTGCCAAGGCACTATTCTGGACAGCTCACAGCATTTCGAAACAAAACCACAGCTACCCATTCCAGCTGAACAGGCCAGGCTTGTGGGGATTACCATTATCCATATTTCTCATTAACGATTCCAGCAAGGAAGAACACGTTTTCCATTTTAAAAAAATGCACGTTTCCAAGTAGCTGCCATTACTGTGAGTAGTCACACAACAGAATATCAGCAAACAGTATTCAGTCACTGTGCTTTAGTTGGACAAGTTACAATCACGCCTGCTTCCACTTTCATGCCTGATACGTGTGCTTCTTCCAGTTTCCCCTCTGGAGTATGCAAAATTGACTGATTCATATTCAGCTTTTTAATTGCATTGCCATCCATTTTCCTACCCAAGGCTTCCCTCCACTTTCCCTTGCCTGCCCCACAAGCCCTTTTGGCAGGAGTCATTCTCATGATAAAATAACAGTTAGTAACTCTGGGGGTGGGGTGGGGGTGGGGAGAGGAGAGGAGAGAAAAAGCTCATTTTCCAAGGTCCCCAGGCACCCCAGGAAGAATTACTCTACCATCTTGTGTCCTAAAAGTTCTGAACAGCTCAGTGGTTGAGAGTTTGATCCCCCCATGCCTCCTTCATAGGGGCTGAACCCTTGGTCATGTGCTCACATACCCATAGGGTCCTGTCCAGATTTGCAGTTCCAAGAGCACAAGGAGGAGAAGGCCAATGTTGTTTGGGGGAGAGAGAGGGGTGAAAAGAACACTGCCTTGCTGTTGCTCTTGACCCAGCTAAAGGGCAAAGCAGCCCTGCTCTTCCTGGGCTTACGGATGACTGCCTCTCCTCCCTCACATCACCCGCCCCCCACCACCACCTATGCATCTCATCTCTCCTGTGCCACTTTGTGCCTTCCCGTTCCTAGCAGCAATATGCTTCCAGCGGCAATGCCGGAGAAACTATTTACTGGAGGAAATAACTGTGATAAGAGCCTAAAAATAGCTCCATGGAGGGGCAAGGGGGTCATTTGTTGAAAGGTACACTGAAACAAAAGGAAATGAAGCTGTTAACAAGCAGCACGCAGAGAGAGGAAAAATAAATGTTTGGATATAGCAAAATATCTGGCAAAAAATAAAGTAAGGCTTTGTAAGGTGGGCTGTTTTTCCTCACCCCCTACCTTCCCCTTTGACAAATATTTTGGTTCAGTTATCTGGTACAGCTACGAAGCACGCCCGCTGACCTTAACAGAGAAGGGTCACTATTCACTAAGTGATTTCACTTCTTCGCCATGCTAGCAAAGCACTCCTGAGAAAAGGATATTGAGATGCACCATCAACACAGTTTAATCGGTGTCCCAAGGCTGTTACCTTCCATCCTGCTCTCCTGCAGGGGGGGGAAGAGTTGACTTGGAGATAAATGCTACAGGATTCACAGCATCCTGTAGCCTTTTTGTGTGACCACATGCTACCCTTTGTTTCTTAGTGCTCTTCAAGCTGGAGGATTATGGAAGCAGTCATATCACAAAGTCCCCCTTCTCTCTCTCTCTCTCTCTCTCTCTCTCTCTCTTTCACTTCAGAAAAAAAGGTTTGCCATGCATCACATGGTAATGTTAGACAGAAATGCACCTCTGTAGTCCTGCTGGATGCACAAATCGAGTTGTTGAATGCATTGGATTTATGCTCATTTCTGGTAATCTAAGCAGCACTTGTGTGTGTGTGTGTGCGTGCGTGCGTGCGTGCGTGCATGTGTGTGTGCATGCGTGCTTACAAGGAACTCAAAGAAAAGCACTGTTCAGGTGACAAAAACCCATGTGCGTCTGGGATGAATACACATTCGTCTTTATGGCACCAGAAGACTGTTGTTTTTCTGCAGCAGACAAACACATCGACCCCTCCCCCTAAAAAGGCACACCCACTAAACAAAATGGTGCACGCTCGCTTTAAGCATCCATGTACCCTAATGTATGGAGGACAGTACTCTGTTTGAAAGTTTGTCCAACAGAATTTAAAGATAAAGGCCTGTATCCTGTTTACCCCCAGGCAAAATATGAGGTCCTGATCACTGAGCTCCTGTGATCTCTGGCTTGCTTTGTGATAACTTCCCCTGGGGTTTGCACAGCTGGGCGGAGGGCACATGGCAGAAAAGCCAGCTGGACGGGAACTGGAGATAAGGGACAACTGCGCTGTGCAGAAAGTGAGCAGCACTGGTCTTCATTACTCTTCCCCTTTTCCTGTAGGTTACAGCAGCCAGCATCAAGCTCCAAGGTGGTTTGAATTTGATGTTTTTGAAAGCACCTGGTAAACACCGGGTTTAATCTTGCAAAAGGAGCTACTGGATGCCCCACCCTCCAGCATGAACAAAACAGCATTGCAGTGACAATAAGGGACAACAGGATTCTGGCCAAACAACCGTAAGAAAGGAAGTTGTCAGCCATGAGCTGCCACTTAAAAAATGAACGGAGCAAGCATATGGGCCAACAGCACATTTTTTTTTCTCAGTGTAGTAAAATTCACTTGTACATTTGTAAGTCCCCTTCTCCTTTGAGGAAAGGCAAACAGCATGTCTGCCTATTTTCTCTGTCAGCATTCTAGGCTCTGGATCACAGAAAGTACCTCATCTCTGTTGTAGCTTTCTCTCTAGATTTCTTTACTGGTGTGCACTTAATCAGTGTCGAAATTAATCTTTAGTAAACAATTCTGCTATGCTAAATCAGCATCTGCAAAGAAATTCTCTTGTTGGCACGGCTGCAAGAAAGAAAGCAGAGGCAATTAACCTCTGCCACTTCCAGAAAATTAAATATTAAGCTGACATCACACCAATGATAGATACAGCACGCGTAAAGCAATACACACTGAAAGCTGCTATTTGGACCATCATTCAACTAGAGGTACTTAAAAATGCCTTATAAATAGAAAGCTGACCACACCAACATGATAGATACAGCAAGTGTAAAGCAATACACACTGAAAGCTGCTATTTGGGCCATCATTCAACTAGAGGTACTTAAAAATGCCTTATAACCACATTTCAGAGTTAAAAAATAATAATGAAGACCAACAGAAAAAAACAGTTTCTTGGCTTCTCTTAAACTGGACATTTATTTCCTGCTGTAGATCCCATTATTCTGATACTAGGCTGGGTCCTGCAGATGAATATGCAGAGAGGCCAAATGTTAACACCAAATCCTATAGGGATAGAAGATTCCCTTGAATCCCTTGCTTTGAAATGGCATACAAAACGGATATTCTTTTCTTGTCGTCATGTATAAAAAAAGAATATTATGAACTGTACTTGATGTCACTCACAGTATTGGTGCAATACTGACAGAGGTTCAATTATCTCTCTCTTTCTCTCTCTCTCTCTCTCACACACACACACACACACACACACACACACACACACCATTTAGCTAGCTGGATAGCTCAATGAGTTAGATATGGGAGTTCATTTCCCCACTGTACCTCCTGAGAGCACAGCCAGCCTGTGTGGCCTTGGGCAAGCTGCACAGTCCCAGGGCACTCCCAGAAGAAGGAAATGAAAGAGAGGGTCAATGTAAGACAGAACTTACTTGAAGTTACATTGTAATGATGATCTCCTGTTTATCCCTATGGGCTTCTTTCATTATATCTTTTCTCACAACTGATATGTAGACCAGTGCTCATCTTTATAACAATGACTGAGCACTAAACTAGTTTTAAGTGCTCCCCAGTAAATCACATTACTTCCTTTGTGTCGTTCCTGAACTATCATTTCTCTTGCAACTGGATTCCGAGTGCCCATTAGTTGCACTCATAGAGTAATTAAAATATACACAAGGTGCATATTCAAGTGGAACAGAGAAGTCATATGCAGAAGTCCAGAATCATGCCACTGCAATTTAGGCAGTTGCATCTTACTTCAAAGGCTGTGAGAATACATGGATCAAACCTACCCGCTATCCTCAAATACAGATGTAGCAGTGTACCCTTTTGTAGCAGACAAATGTAATTAGCAAAAAACAATCTCAAACCATGCAATAATCCATTTTCTGTGAAACTTTCCCCCCCTTCTCCCCCCCCCCCCGCCTTGTACTGGTTGATGTAAACACCAGTCTGGCTGGATGCCGAACTTCATGATTCTTGCTCATAACAGTCACAGCCGAGTTGTTAAGAATTATTTTCTTTTACAGCAATTTCTGTCTACTAATTAAATGTGATCCTGCCCCTGCCAGGCCTTTGGAATGAAGAATTCACAATAAAGTGCAATAATCTAAGATATAAACAAAGCAGCTAGCATCTTCTTCCAATAAGGTTTTAATGTCTCAGTTCTGAACAGAGAATCTTTGGCGGAGCAAAGGAGACTTTCTGCCGCTCAACAGTGGTGAAACTAGGGAGGGGCGAAAAGGTGCATTTGCCCCCAGGCGCAGTGATCTGTGGGTGCCTGGAGGGGGAGGAAGAGGATGATGAAGAAGCGGAATTGAGAGGGAGGGAGAGGAAGAAAAAGACTCATTGGTGTTATGTCTCTCTGAATGGCTCACCTCCTTCCAGTGCCTCAGACCATAAAGATGGGAGGAGGGGGGGGCTCTTCTAATTTCTGGTTCATGCTGGAGGGGCACTGAGACAACGTGTCCACAAAAACTTACATTAAAATAAAATATAATAGTCTTTCAGGTGCCACATCTTTTTGTCTTTTGATTTGTTTCTTTGATTTTTGTCTGGAATTCTTGCACAGACTAACACTTCTTCCAAAAAGGAAGCTAATCTCTCTACATCAGGGCTGTCCAACTTTGAACAGGCCATGGGCTCCTTTTGCCCACCACACATCCCTGTGGGCTCCTTTCCAATGTGTGTGCATGTGTGCACTCCTCACAGCTGCTTTGCCCGCGCCCCCATGTCCCCCATGTTGGCAGAGGCAGCAGCAGAGCCTCACCCGCCCATCCACCCACCCATCCACCAAGGTCACCGGCGCTGCTCCTGAGTAGGAGTAGGACAGTGGAGTCTCCTACAGAGGAGACAAACAAGGAGATATGGCACGGCAACAGCAGGGAGGGCAGGTGAGCAAAAAAAAAAAATCCCCCAAACTCACTGCCGCTGGTCGGGAGATGGGCGGAGACCTGGCAGGCGACTTCTGAGAGCCCCACGGACTACCAGTCGCCCGCTACATCTTCCCTAGCTCTAGATTGTCCCCCTTTGGCCAACCCAATCAAGGGGTCCTTCAATTAAGATGGAGGGGAAGAATAATTAAGCCCCAATGAAGAATCCCCTCTCCCTCCACGGTTTCCCTCTGTGATCTCTTGTCCCCCGCTTTTAGGGCCTCTGGAGGAAGGGAACAGTAGAGCTAGGAAAGCATAGAGGTACAAGAAGAGGCGTGCCCTGAGCAGATGGTCCGAATCGGAGCCTCCCAGCAGGTGGAAAGGAACTGGGACTTTGCTACCCTCTCAGGGGCACCCGGCAAGCCTCCATCCCAGCTCTGGATCTGCCCACAGAGCAGCCCCGGTCGCACTCCAGCAGGAGGCAGGCGGCTATGGTGCTGAGACCATGTCGCATGCTGCCAGCCCAGAAGCAGCCATGGGGGCTGAAGGCACTGGAGGGATCCTGAGTGATCCCTGCAAGAGGGAATGGGTGAGGGTGGCTGGCCACTGGGGGTGACCAAGGTGGGTGAAAGGTACCTCTATCCTGCTCCCCCTTATCTCCTGCCTTGGTTTCTCCCTACACCCCCTCCCTCTTTTGGGCTCAGGTGTCCCCATGGCTCCCCTCTGATCCTCACAACAGCCCTGAAGGGTGGGCTGGGGCTCCTGAGTCCCCCAGGGAGGTCCCATCAGGGCGCTCCATCCACCTCTTGCTCTGCCGCTCCTATCACTGTCTCCATTGGTATTCTCCAGAATGTGTGTGGGTGGGGGGGGTGCTGAGTGAGGCATTGAACCCTTTTGCTGCCTTCTTGTCCCAGATATGGAAGCAGGGAAGAGGCATGGGACAGCACCATGCTCTGTGCATGCACAGAGGCATGGCGCTCTCCTGGTTTCACGTTTGGCAACCTTGGCTACAGAGAAATAAGTTCTGGGACCCATGCCTGGAGCTACTGAAAGGGGGCCAGGAGGGGGCATGAAAGCTGTCTTCATCCCCGGGTGCTAAAAACCCTAGCTATGCCTCTGCCGTTCAACAAGGCATTTCTCATCATATGTTTTTTTTTTTTAATTCCTTTGCTAAAATAAAGAGCATGTGAGACAGAGAAGTTCCCCTCAAAGCTCTTGAATATGCCATTAGATTGACAGGTGTTGCATACCATTTGAGAAAATAGGTAAAGATTTCCTGTCTGTTGGCCAGTACATCACCTCTGACATGTTGTGATCATAACAGAATCTACAATGTATGTAAGATGTCCAAAGCGTGGATTACCAGTGGCACCCTTCAGGGAGTTTCCTCAGCTGAGCAGGAACTGGAACACAGCTCTCCTGGGTCCTAGTCTGACATTCTACCCTCTGCTCCACACCGGCCCTCCCTTTAGTCTCAAATATCATCTCAAGGAGCCTATATCATTTTTTCGCTCTTGGGTCATTTGCCCAGTGAGAACATGCAGCGCATGTGTGATCTCATTGGTGACCTTCTAGGGAAGGACATATCTTTGGTCAGACTAGTTATCTGGCTGATAAGAACTCTTATACAGAGATCCCACAGGAAACATCGCCTTTGACTGCAGATATCACCAAAGTACAAGGAATTGAGCATATGTGCAAGCGAGGAATTTTTTGCTGCCACCATGTCTTTGTTTTTCTCTTTCTCTTTTCTCCCTCTTGGAGGCCTATACTAGCAAGTGTTACTGTGACCCACTTCTTGCAGACGGCAACACAGCGCTACAGTACTCCCAGAGTTGTCAAATGCTAATAATGCTTAGCATTTGCACAGCACTTGAAAGTGTTCAAAGCACCTCACATGCATTACCTAGTCCTAGATGTAGTCTTTGTTCCAGCTTTATAAGGTAAGTCAGCAATTATTTTATCCCGCGTGCTAAATGCAATGGAGGGTGGGGGTGGGGGATGGGGGGGTGAGGCTGACAAAAACAACCTGGTGAGTTCATGGCAGAAGCAAGATTCACAAAAGGGAACTCCTGCTTCATAGCTCAGCTTCTCAGATGCTGCACAGTGCTGCAATCTGAACAAGCAGGAACAACAAAGTACTAAATAGAAGGTACTGCATTGGGATTGTTCAACCTATGATGTTCTGCACAAAATAGGCATTTATTCATCATGTCCTTTTCTAAATAGGTCATGTGCAAGGCTGACTGTGAGAAGGCTGAACCCAGAGTCAACTGACAGTGCTTGTCTCTAACTTTGGTACAGGTGAATGAACAATGAAGAAGGAACTACCTCTGTGGAGAGGCTGGCAGTTCGTTCTTCTACATTAATAAGCTTGCCTAATGCAACTCCTTTTGAAATGGAAAGCTATGTGAATATCTCTCTCTCTGTGCTGAATGATGGCCCCCTTGCAGGCAGACCACCCATCTCATGTACAGAGGAATCCTCTCTTAGGAGCTGGGTGACTAGGGCTCCCATAAGAGCCTGTGCTTTTCATTGGCAGTTGAGGTGTGCCTTGCTTTCTAATGATTTCTTGAAATATAATTCTCAGTCTTTTTTAACCCTCAAAGTGTCAAAGAAGCATTTGCTGCTTTGATATGAGCTTGCTTCAGGCTCCCAAACATCACTCTGGATAAATGAATAAATGAATGAGTGAATAACCCCATTTCACTTCAAAATATGAATAAATTCCGAAGCTGAAACACATCTAACACATCTCTAACTCAAAGGAGCTTTACAGAAATCCACGAAATCCACTGTAGACTCATTCCATAGTAGTAGTAGTAGTAGTAGTAGTAGTAGTAGTAGTAGTAGTAGTAGTAGTAGTAGTAGTAGTAGTAGTAGTAGTAGTAGTAGTAGTCGTCGTCGTCGTCGTCATCATCATCGTGATCAGTTGCTTTGTATAATATTTATCACAATATTTCCTGACACTGATATGAGTATTTTGTAGAAAATTATGCTCACTATCCAATTGAGATGAACATACTGACAACATTAAGTGGAACTGTACTGCAAGCCCAAGCACTGCTGTTGCACAGGCAGTGACACTAACTGAAAAACAGAATGGTTGTAGATGGAAATAAGAGATCTTCTCTCTGGTCTTAATACAGTGTTGCACTAACAGCCACCCAGGATCCTTCCCCACTCTTCCCTCTGAAGTCCCCTACACCACCTGAAAGTCTGTCTTGGAGGGTATGAATGTGTGTATTTTTTTTAATGAAAATATGCCCTATGGCTTTGATGTGCATAATTCAGCATAAATCCATCTGCTTCTCCCTGATCTAACTGGCATATTTAAGCAGTATATATTAGAAACTGACCACTGGCACTTGATAGAAAATATTGCCATGTGAACACTGCTCCAGCCTACTTCAGCTGGTTACACCTCTCCCAGGAGACTATTCTATTGGCCTTGGCCGATTTCCCATAACCCCTTTTTGTAGAGTCACTGTAACTTCTAATGCCTGTTTAAATACAAAGTGTGGCACTGAAAGGAAGACAAGGAGCATTGGTTCAAGAATGGGTTTGGGTGGCACTTTGTGCTGCTGTTTCATGGGTGCTGAGGAAGTGGACAGGAAGGGAGTGGGTTGTATACAGCAGGCTAGCAGCTTTTTAGTACTAAATTATTTTATAACCAACCAACCACTTTTGGGACATCAAAACTCTAACATCAACAGATTAATTACTTGTTTTAAAGTGTCTTTCCAAACTCAACTTATATGCAAGAAACACAGACTAATTGAGTTGGAAGGGGTCTATAACCAGGGCCGGCGTGTCCATTAAGGCGAACTAGGCAGTTGCCTAGGGCGCCAAAATGGAGAGGGGGCGCTGGCCAGCCTGCTGCCCCCGCCCCTCGCCTAGGGCGCAAAAAAAACCTAGCGCCGGGCCTGTCTATAACGCCATTGAGTGTTTGCCGCCCAGAGTGGCTGTTGGCCAGATGGGTGGGATATAAACAAATATACAAGCAAGCAAGCAAGCAAATCCTCGGCTCAATTCATATTTATACATTCCCAGCCAAAGACATAATACCACTTTCCCCTCATCAGTTATCCCCCTGCATTCCAGAAATCCAACACAATCTCCCTAGAATCCCAGCTGCCATTTTCCACCTACAAGTGTGGGGTTCATCTCATTCATGCATATATGCTGTGGTATCACTAGTAATAGGATTCATGTTGTGATTAATAAACACAGGTCAAACTAAAGATAGGCAATCCTTTAAGAAGAAGAAGAAGAAGAAGAAGAAGAAGAAGAAGAAGAAGAAGAAGAAGAAGAAGAAGAAGAAGAAGAAGAAGAAGAAGAAGACCATGGACCTACCCCCAGAATGGCAAACTGTTCCCCTGGAGAGTTGGTATTAATGTAGTAAATGTTCTCATTGGAGAAATTTAATGCATCAGCCTGCCCTAACTAGATTTTGAACCAGGTATTAAAAACACCCTCACTAACCAACACTGTCCTGCTGCATATCTGGTGATCACACTTTTAGCCAACATATTTTGACGTCACTAGGTCGGGGGAAAGCAGATTGATATTTGTCATAGAATCATAGAATCATTGTAGATTTGGAAGGGAACTTGGAGGTCTTCTAGCCCAACCCCCTGCCCATGGCAGGAGATCTCATACCATTCCAGACTGATGGCTGTCCAATCTCTTCTTGAAAACCTCCAGTGATGGGATACCCACGACATCAGGAGGCAAGCTGTTCCACCGTTTAATTACTCTTGCTGTAAGGAAATTTCTCTTTATTTCCAGGTTGGTTCTCCCTCTGATGAGTTTCCACCCATTGGTTCTTGTCATACCCTCAAGTGCAAGCGAGAATCAATCAATGCCTCTTCCCTGTGGCAACCCTTCAGGTATTGGGAGACTGCTATCATTTCTCCCCTCGGTCTTCTCTTCAGCAGGCTAAACATGCCTAGTTCTTTTAGTCGTTCTTCATACGATTTGGTCTCCAGTCCCCTTATCATCTTAGTTGCTCTTCTGTGCAGTTTTTCTAGGGCCTCTGTGTCTTGTTTGTATTTTGGTGACCAGAACTGGACCCTGTATTCCAAATGTGGCCTCACCAGGGCAATATAAAGTGGTTCTATCACTTCCCGTGGTCTTGACACTATCCCCCTCTTGATACAGCCTTTGTGCATGGATTGTACATTAGCTGTATCATAATAATACTGTATATATAGCACATGATAACATTGAAGGTTATCATGCATATATAACATAGCAGATAACATTGAAGATTGTCCCTGATGTATATGAACTTTTATATACTGCACAGTGGCACTTATATTGGTACTGTTGCTCACACAGAAGTGTTTACCTCTCATAGGAAGACTTCCACGTTCCCACACATCACACAGTCCCTTTTCTACTTTGGCTAGACCTTCAGTCTTCTCTGCAATTATCACCGGCCTCTCACCCACCCCTGTCTTCTCAAAGGCAATGTACATCGCTTACACACAAACACTTTGAGGCAGAAGATGTATGCATAAGCAAAGGCATCTCAGCTTTTCTCTGTGATCTTGTGTGATGAAAAAAGATGACTGTGTTAAGCTCATGCTTGGAATGAATAAACATTTCCATATAAAGTATGTATTTGTTCAATTGCGTATGCTATAGGTGGTTTCACCTTACAAGTAGAGTGAAAATGTGCTATGCTGGAAGTTGTTAGCTTTTCAGTAAAATGAAACAGTGGTAACTGTGACCAGGAAGATTTTGAAGCAGAGTTTAAACAATCACTAAAAAAGATTCAGATTTGGCACTGATTACTCCTGGCACTGGCACTTCAAAATCTGTGACTGGAGCTATCTCTTGAAGACAGCTCCAAGCCTGAATCACAGAAACACATTCCCAAAGGTGTTTCAGAGCCTCAACTGACTTTCTATGGCCTTTCTGATCCGTTCCTTTATAAACTGTTAGATCTGGGTAGATCTGAACAACCGTTCCCTCCATTAATTTTTCTTCTACTATCTGAGCTCAGAAGGGGGTGGAATGGAAACCAAAGACAGCATTTAAAGCTAACTTTGTCAGGGTATCATAGATGCTTTCTTTGGGAGGGGTATAACAAGCAGATAAATACTGTAGTTTAGTACTTTTAAGAACCATGGACACATTTCAACTTCTCTTGTGCATAATAGCCAAGCACCTTATATAAAGCATGGCTCAGCTCACTTAGAACCAGCAGGCAATGAGAGAAAGGGAGGATTTAATGATGTCCCAGGAGGGAATCCTTTTGGCACTGCCTGCGGAGAAAGGAGATATATCCATGGGAGTGATGACTGCCATCCTTGAAGTCCTTAATATATTTATTATTTTAACATACATAGGTAACTGTGTTGTAGTTTATTGTATACCATTATGCAGCTTGCTATCCCAATACACGCACACACTCCAATTCCTATGGACCTTCTTGGCCACACTATATTGGTTTATGAGATTATTCAAAACAATTCAATAAACAGAAAACACAATAAAAATATCATTTGATACAGGAATGTTCTTCACTGAATTTAACTTCAGTGGAACTCCCAGAGTTCCTTGGGAAGATGGTGCGGTATAGAAGTGTAACAAATAAATAAATAAATAAATAAATAACTTGGACTGCCACCAGTGTTATACCTATTCCACTGAACACAAGTAGGGAGGTAACAACTGGGCAACTCTCTCATCCAGGTGATTCTTACTCCAACACAGTAAGCAATCGCTACTAACTTCTTTGGTATACAGTACACCCATTCCTCCCCACAAAAGGCATTCTCATTTTCAGTTGCATATTTTGGACATTTGGCATCACAAGCTGGCACACAGAGATCATATAACAGTACTTACTTTAAATAAGAGATCATACATATGGACTTTTTTAATGCAATGGTATGTTACAAGCTTGTTCGCATACAAGGGACAGCAATGGATTCAGATGCCTTCTTTCAAGCTTGTTATAGGGAATTGTGTATTTTCTCAGCACATATCTCTTTAATACTGGGGCCTACATAAGACAGGATCTAAATAACTCTACAGTTAGTTCCACAAGCCTCTTGATAGCAGCATAGAGGTACATTTTCATATACACTTGAAGATTTATATAGCCATCCCCCTCTGAGAAAATCTCCAAATGCAGGGAGGTGTGTTCATCCATACTAGAAGTTTATCTCCTCAAGGAGGAAGCCAGGCAGATTTCCACTGGAAGATTATTCCATAGCCATGGAGCTATTGCTGAGAGGGCCAGGATTTGGGTCTTATCCTTTCAGACCTCCCTTGTTGTTAAAGCCCTCAGATGCCTACCCTGGGAAGAATGGGTATCATGGGAGGTTTTCATTGGGCAGAGACATTTTGTTAAGTAGTGGGGTCCCAAACCACTACTCATCGTCAACACCTTGAAGTCAAAGAGAAATGCACCAGCAGCTAGTGCAGGGAAGCTAGAGTGGGGGATATGTGTAGATGTTTCCTCAACCCCATCAACAGTCTAACATCTGGAGTCTCCATATCAGCCTCAAGGGCAGCCCCATGTAGAGAACATTGAAGAAGTCCAGTCTTGGGACTACCATTGCATGAACCAGCATAGTGAGGGCCAGATACAGACACAGCTGTGTGATCCGCCAAAGGCAGAAGTGGGAAGAGCTGACTATCGACACCAGTTGAGCTTCCATGGATAGAGTCAGGTCCAACAAAATGATCAAATCGTGAACCTCATTCTCCATGAGAAGAGTTACTCCTCTGAAAGTGAGTGACCTTCTCAACCCACAGACATTGGGTACCCCCTCACACAGGCTTTCTATCTTGTCTGGGTCCAACCTCTGTCTATTTGCCTCCATTCATCCCAACACATCCATGTCAAGGCAGCCCTAAGGGATGGGACAGCATCCACTGCAGATGGTGAGAAGGAGAGAAAGAGCTGCATGTCATCTGCATATTGATGACACGAAGCTCCAAAACACCTGATGACCCCTCCCAGTGGTCTCATACAGATAATAAATCACATTGGAGAGATGATTAACCACTGTGGAACCTCGCATTTGAGGGTTCAAGGGGCAGATTGCATTGCACCAATTTTCACTCTCTGGGGATGGTTCCCAGAGAAGGAGCAGTGCCACACCAAATCAAGGAGAGCCTCCCCAGGAGAAAACCGTGGTCAACAGTATTCCAAAATACTTTGGATAACAAAGGGGAAAGTCACAATTACAGTACTGTGTTGTGGAGAAATCATTTCCTCTGTTCTTCTGAATATTATACACAATGTTGTATACAAAGGAGTGTAGCTGAGCTCAATGGGAAAATAGGCAACCTGGCATTTCATAATAATTAAACAGTGCTTCAGCTCTGTAATTTCTTGATCCACTTCACCAATGCCCCTAGCAAGGTAGAATGGTGGTTCATGTTCTTAACCAACAGTCTAAGGATATAATGAATATTTACAATTTATCTCGTTAGTAACAAAAGAATGGCCCAAATCCTGTAGAATAGCTACGCTGCCACAGTAGGAATTATGTTGCTACTAGTAACACATTGCTGCTAATTAGCATGTCCCTGTTTCAATTTGGGTTTGTACACAGCTCACAATCAAGTCATACAAAACTCAATATCAAAGCAGGGATTTGGAAATTAATGGCATTTTCTCACTGGTAATAACATAACACCCAATATGCTTCCATAGCCTATGCAACAGGATACTAGCCAAAGGCTTGGCACATCAAGACACCCTATCAAAAAAAAATGTCATTCCTGCATTGCAATTCTGTCCGGGGTAGGTGGGTGGAATTTGATACAGCAAAGCCTTGTATGTTCCCTCAAACCCCTTCCATTTCACCCAAACCTCCTCCCCTTTGCATAAAGATCACTTTCGCAATTTTTCAGAAAAAGTCTCCAAATGTGAAAAATGTGCATTCTTGTCATCTCAACCAGCAGGAACAAAACATTTCAAATTTTTATTCACACCTATGGGAACAAGACAAATGGGGTTTACCTTTCTATGCCAGATGCTTTTGCCACACAACTGGATAACTTTTCTAGAACAGTTTGTAGTATGCCACCAATAGCAGTCGTTTGAAAGGAACATGCCACTGGACGTGCCCAAGCCCTTGCTGGAATCTGATTTAGTCATAAAAATCCTCATCTATATATTTCAGCAATCTGTCTGATAAGCACAAGGCTTGTCATAATAATTATATGGGGATGCAGCTATCCTGAGTTTTTAAAAGCCTGTTTTATCTTTGGTCTCAGTACAAGAGATCAGACGGGCCAGTCCCTTTGCTTGCTTAATATCAAAATCCACAAATCAGAAAAGGTATGCATCAAAGCAACAGAACCCTTTCGTGCTCCTTTCATGGGTAAGCAACGCTTGCTCCTTTTTTATTTTCTAAGTATGGTTAGGCGCCTCAAGCATGCTTGTTAGGATGGAAAAAGCGTGCAAATCCCAGACCGAAGGCCCTGCCAAAAGTCTCTTTAGACAGGCAAGGCAGCCAAAAGTATGCTGAGAGCATGCCAGAGCCATACTGGGTGGCTAAAATTAAATAAACAGTTAATAAAAGGATTTCAAGCCGACCCAGTTGAATACAAACTTTGCAATCGCTCTGCTTTGCAAAAAGAAGAGATTTGCAATAGCCATTGAGAGCCATTCTCACTTAACAGGGTTGCACCCTGACCCCAAATTCAAGCCTTAATGTGGTCAGGATTCCCCTTTCACATGCTAGAGGAGGAGAAGCAGAGACGCAGGCAAAGCGATTGAGGCCGGAGGCAGCAGTAAGCTCTTCCCCTTGAAAACCTAAACACAGTCTGCCCCCTGTTGTCAGCCATTGGCAAATTATTTATATTCCACAGCCCACCAGCCACAGGCAAGACGTGAGCAGCAATACCAATATTCCAATTAAAACAAAAGATGGCCACACCACAGGAGGGCATTTCATTATGCCTGTCTTGGTGTGGTGGTTGAGAGTAGAGAGGAGACTTCTTTGCAATATAAAACAGGCTCACTTCATAGCAAAAATAGATGAAAGGCACAGCGCAATGACATCTGTGCATGTGCATCAATGATACTCATTTTTAACCACTGTCAGCAATGTAGAGGTTCAAGATTTAACTTGTCTTGGGATTGAAGACTGCCTCCTGAATACCAAAGGCCATACTGTTTCAGATAGATGTTTACTGAATTTTCGGGTGCTCATGATAAAATGCTAGTACACAACTGTAGTCAACAGGTCACCCTCAAAGAAAATATAAAGTCCTCAGCCAGCTATGATTTATTTGTGTTCAAGAAATAAAAGTAGGTGGAAGTGAAAGCACATGTTGCTTATGAAATAAAATCCCCTTACATGTTAGAAAATCATCATACAGCTGTGCATTGCTGTCTTTTGGTTAACATCTCTCTGATTTGCTTTTTGTGCAATTCAACTTAGCACAAAGAAAGGAAAGGGGGGAAAGGAGAAAATTTGATTCCAGTCCCTAGGCCAAAAAACTCTCCTATGTTAAAAGCGACAGCAATTTCAGAGTGGCAATAAAATTATTTCTGCCATAAAATCCTTCCGTTTTGAAAACATTCACAATTTTTATTCTAGTTCAGTTGTTGTTATTGTTTCTGCCACCCACACCAATGAAAGCAATGCTTCTAATTTTCAAGCAAGCACACACATACCTGCCATTTTAAAGCAAAACCTATGCCCACTGGGTTTGGCAGAAGGTCCAGCACAATAGTAGAATTTTAGACATGCTGACACTATGGCTTCTACAGTGACAAGACAATCCAGTAGCAAATGGAAGGAATTGGGTATAGGTATGGGTGAAATAGAGGAGAATCACACTTGCAGTAAATTGACAGTGTGACTTTGCATCAGTTCTGGAACAGGCATGGGGAATATTTTCCCCATTCCATTCCCCCATTCAAAGGTATATAGTTCAAAGAGAAATGGCCTCATCCACCCAACCAGGACGGAACCCCAATAACGTTGTAACAGGGTAATAGCAACACAAAATGTGCTGGTTGACAAAAGTCTCTTCTGGTTGCTGAAATCCACTTTCATCAGCAGAAATGCTTCTGTGCTGGCACTCAATGAAACCACTCATAAAACCAATCAGCCAACCAACAAGTTCCTCAAGATAAGAGAAACAGGTATGATAGATTTTTTTAAAACTTCATGTAAAAGCCTGCCTACACCAGCGAGGTAAAACAGGATGTTCCTCAATAACTAGTTCAAAGCCAGGCAAGGTTCAGGTGCAATGAGAGAGTAAACTGTGTTTGTGGTCAGTTCTTACCGTGCTTTTGATTCAAGTGAGTTGCAAAGAAGGCCTCTTCCCATAAATGGCAGGCAGTAGAAAGAATGGAATGGGAAGGTTAGTTTTTTTATTCTTTATTAAAGGGTTAAAAGGTAAGCAGAGGGATACTGTTCAAAGGCAGGTGTTCCTGTACTGAGGAGTGTCACAAGGATGTCAGCATGAAATAGCAGAAAACATGGCTGATGCACCTGTGTATACCTGGTTCAGTTAAATTTCTGTTTGCAACACGCTGTGCACAGCTTTAAATTCAAGTGCAATATTCTCATCTAAATTATTTTATTTATTTATTTATTTTAACACTTTTATACCACCCGTCTTCCAGAGGAACTCTGGGAGGTTTACAAGATAAAACAATAACAGAGTAGCAAATTAAATAAAAAAAACCCACAACATAAGAAATCAATGGCAGGACGGCAGGGCAAAAAAAAAATCAATAGCAGGACGGCAGGGCAGAAAAAAAATTAAATTAACAGTCGCCAAACACCTCACAAAAAAGCCAGGCCTTTAAGGCCTTTTAGAAGGCTGGCAGGGACTGTGCAAGGCGCAGCTGACTTGGGAGATGGTTCCATAGTACAGGGTCAGCCACAGAGAAGGCTCGGTTGCAGATCACCATTTTCCAAGCGTCCCTGGGCGTGGCCATCCGAAGCGAGTGCGCCTGTGACATTCTGGTTGGACGGGCCTCAGTTGACCTTTGAGAGATTCGCTTTGCCAGGTATTCAGGCCCCAAGCCGTGGAGGGTTTTATAAATTAAAACCAAGACCCTGAATCTTATCCAGGACGCAATGGGTAGCCAATGCAAGCAGGCCAGTACTGGGGTGATGTGGTCATGATGACGCACACCCGCCACCAGTCTGGCCACCACATTCTGCACCCGCTGAAGTCGCCGAACAAGATTCAAGGGCTACCCCACGTAGAGAGCACTGCAAAAGTCTATTCTCGAGATCACCAGCGCTTGCACAACAGTTCTCAGGGAGTCCTCATCCAGATACAGGTGAATCTGGGCAATTTGTCGAAGATGGAAGAAGGCAGTCCTGGACACGGCCGCCACCTGGTCCTCCTAGAAAGAGTCGGGTCCAGGACCATGCCCAGATTCCGGAAACTGTCCGCTAGCTGGAGGGAAACACCCTCCAGACTAGGGAAAGGGCCTCCGTATCTGGAAGAGGAAGCCCCAAAGAACATGTCCTTGGTCTTCTCTGGGTAGAGTTTGAGTCTGTTGGTCCTGGTCCATTCCATGACCGCATCCAGGCACATGTCGAGGTCTGTATAGCCTCAACTGCAGAGGTGGAAAAGGAGAGATAGAGCTGTGTGTCATCAAAGTACTGATGACAGCAGACTACAAATCTCCTAATGAGGTCTCAGCCAGAGACCTCATATAGATGATGAACAGCATGGGGGAGAGGGCCGACAACTGATTTGATTTGTGATTTCTTGGCTTTGGGTTTTAAGACTTCCTGTACGAAGTCAAGAGGTACTTTCAAGTCTGTATGTGAAGAACTCAAGTCATAACTTTTTCATCGAAAGGTCTCATCTGCCTGTCACGAATAAAAGTGTTCTGCTTATATACCGCCCCATACCACTTCAAGTACCCTCTGGGCGGTTTACAGTTTTAATTACAGTATGCAGGCTACACATTGCCCCCCCCAGCAAGCTGGGTACTCATTTTACCAAGTGTGAGGAAACCTAATGAGCCTTTTCTGCATAACACTGAGGCCTTCCATTAATTTTCTCTTGGTCCAGAAAGATTCTTCTCTCTCTCTCTCCCATGCCAGGAAATTGCTAACAAGCTGCTATTTCACACACCCTGTTCTCAAGAAATGCAAGTCCCAGTTCCTCAATTTACATTTGACCTCCCAACTGCCTTAGCATCTCCATCACTCTTCCCAAAAGAAGAAAAAATGGCTTTGAGGCATCTAGGGAGTAACATCTGACAGGTGGCTGCACCCTGTTAGCATTCTGAATATAATTAATAGCAACCATTATGGATCTCTGCAATTTAAAAAGGGCATTAAAATGTAGAGTAACTGCATTCTCAAAGGCAAGTGACAAACAAAATAACCAAAGGAATAGTGAGGAGGGGGAGCAAAGCCTTGTCATCTAAGAAGACCCCATGGGCTGGGGGAACAAACACATGCATATGTACACATCCCGTCAATATGAATAGAATAGAATCCCTTTACTGGCCAAAGGTGATTGGACACACCAGGAATTTGTCTTTGGTAAATACGCTCCCAATATGCAGATGACACCCAGTTCTGTATCTCCTTTCTATCTTCTGCACTGGATGCTGTTCCGTCCTTTGAGCACTGCTTGTCGTCCATCTTGCATTGGATGGAGGCTAATAGGCTGAGGTTGAACCCGGCAAGATGGAGATGCTGTGTGTGGGGCCCCCTGGGGTTTGCGGGTTGGGGAAGTCCCTCCCTTTTGGGAGGGTGACTTTCTCTACAAAGGAGAGGGTCCACAGTTTGGGTGTCCTTTTGGACCCGGCGCTTAGCATGGAAACCCAGGTGGTGTCAATGTCCCATTCTGCTCATTACCAACTGTGGAGGATTGCCCAGCTGCGGGCCCTCCTTGATGTCAAGGCATTAACTGTACTGGCTTGTAATCTCAAGAACAGACTACTGTAGTGCTCTCTACGTGGGGCTGCCCTTGAGGTTAATATTACCCCCGTGCTGGCAGCTCTGCACTGGTTGTTGGTACTTCAAGGTTTTGATGTCAACATACAATGCCCTAAACGGTTTGGGACCTCAGTGTCTGACAGTGCAGCTCCTCCCAAGAAGAACTGCCTGGATCACCCGTGCTAGCCAGGCAGGTAACCTGGGAGTTCCAACCCTGAGGGAGGCCCAGAAAGTTGCAACAAGGAGTAGGACCTTCTCCTTAGTTGCTCCCCAGTTATGGAACCCTCTATCTCCAGAAATTTGCCTGGCACCCTAGCTTCAAACGGGCTGGATTTTATTTGCTGCTTATGTTTCTCTGTTTGGATTTTTTTTCCCCCTTTGCACTTTGGAGGCTAATAGGCTGAGGTTGAACCCGGCAAGATGGAGATGCTGTGTGGGGGCTTGCTACTCTGTGTGGGGCTTGCAAGTAGGCTTGCTACTTTCATTTTCTCTGTGTTTGCAAGCTTTCTCCATTGCTCTGAAGGCAAAAACGGGCTGGATTTTACCTGCAGCTTCTGTTTCTGTTTGGATTTTGTTTTCCTTTGCACTTTGGGAAGTAAAAGGCTTGTCTAGGCTTGCTGGTTTCATTTCTCCATGTTTGCATAGCACTCTGTGTGTGTGTGTGTGTGTGTGTGTGTGTGTGTGTGTGTGTGTGTGTGTGTGTGTGTGTGTGTGTGTGTGTGTGTGTGTGTGTGTGTTCTGGGGGAGGGGGTGGTTCCAGCACTGCATGTCTTTAAATTACACTTTATAAAGAAGTCTGGAAAAAAATCCCAACTTTTTTTGCCTTTTTTAGGACCTCTGGAATGGATTAATCGGTTTCCCATTCATTTCAACAAGAAACCACATTTCAGATAACAATTTTTTGCAGATAACGCATTGCCTCAGGGAACAAGTTAAATTCTTTATCCAAGGTACCATGGTACTTAAAAGCTTAAAGGACTCCACTGTTGAAGCATAATTATTTGATATTGTAAGAGGTGGTTGTATAGAGCAAGTCCTCCTAAAACCCACCACCATTTAAACAGTTTAACATGTATTTCGTTCAAGATTGTTTTGATTACACCACAAAGCTAATTGCTCAATCTCTCATCTATATGTAGATTCATCATTGTCCCGGATGAGACCAATCACTGTAGTCTCATCTGCAAATTTCACTATTTTAACAAAAGGATCCTTTGAGATACAGTCATTGGTATATATAAAAAAAGAGAAATGGAGAAAGCACACAACCCTGAGGGGCTCCTGTGCTGATTTTGCTGATATCTGATATAATTTTGCTTAATTTCACCTGCTGCTTCCTGTCTGTTAGGGATAAGGCATGAGGGATAAGAAGATTGAAACAGAGCCCCGGAAAGTTTTTAGGGGAAACTACATCTCCTAGCATCCTCTAGGTCGGAGGACTGCAGCAGGACCAATTATGTCCAGCCAACTAAGAACTGAAACAGACATTATTGAGAATCCATCATTAAAACTGGTGGATTTTTATGTTTGAGAAATCAGATTTCAAAGAACAAAACAAAAAAACCTGTTTAAGTCCTGAAGACCCAACTGCAAACCTAAATAAGCGAATCTCAGAATTCTAGAAAGACGATAGATGTTTCTGTTTTAACACAATCAACCCTTGTTAAAAGGGCAGGTTACCGATTAAGTACCTGTCTACCTACCTGTTTCTGCCCTAAGTATTTTCTTTTCTAACATGCTTCGTGGGGAGTACATTATAAAATGAGATCTGGTCACTGCTGCTGCTGCTAATTTCTCATGATGTGAATAACTGCTTCAGAGTACAGTATTTCTTAATTAACCGTCTTCATGAGCATTGCTTTCATTGGCAGTGTCTTATGCAGCACTGTCTGACGCATGTTAATTCTGAAATAAGCCTTGTTGTGTTCAGTTCACTTCCCAGTTAGCATTTTTAGGGTCACCATCAAACAGCTACTTTCACCACTCCAAGTATTCCAGTATCAAGAAGAGATATATGGGTTTGAAAGATGTATGGGATGCAACAATGAATCCCAATACCAGATCTGTCCAGGTGTTGCATGTCTGTTTTCAGAACTACAGAAAGAGTGGCTCTTGGCTAAGCTTTAACATGGGCTGCACAATGAGAATCCAACTCAGGCCAAGCAAACAGGTACAATTAAAAACAAGGAAAGAGGCAGGCTGTGAAGGAACCAGACCAGGGAGGTGAGCACTTTTTCATGGATACTTTGATGAGACAAATGGCTCATCAAATTATGCCTCCGACACGCCATCGTTCCTTCTCCCTGGTGCTGCCCAATCAGACAGGGAGTTGGAATGATGTATGTCCTTTTACAGCTCCTGATTTGGCAGCACCAGGGAGAAGGAACGAAGATGCGTTGGAGGCTTCTTCCTGGTTGGAGTTGCACCCCATGTGAGGTAAGGCAAAGTAAGTCAATGGGTGATTTCTTTTCTAAGGGTGGGTCCATGATTCATTTCAGAACCAGACCCATTCAGAAATGAAAGGCCCATGCCTAGTGCTGAAGATTCACAGAGATTGGGGCAAAGAATGAAGATAGGTACAAGAGCCAGCCACTGAAAGACCTGGTGGGTTTTGAGAAAGCTCTCAAACCTTATCCTCTTGCTCCCATGTTCATTTTGTACTCCTAAGTGTATTTTAAAGATGGCAGTAAAGTGACCCAGTTAGTAGCAAATTAGGTAACAAGTTACTTTTTAATGGTGATTTAAAGCAATGTGTTCTGCTTATATACCACCCGATACCACTTCAAGTGGTCTCTGGGCGGTTTACAGTTTAATTACAGTATGCAGGCTACATATTGCCCACCCCCCACCCCACCCTAGCAAGCTGGGTATTCATTTTACCGATCTCAGAAGGATGGAAGGCTAATTCAACCATGAGCCTGCTACCTGGGATTGAAAACCCAGGTTGTGAGCACAGTTTTAGCTGCAATGCAGGCATTTAACCACTGGCACAGTGGTTGACTCAGTGTTCCATCCTTCCGAGGCTGGTAAAATGAGTACCCAGCTGGCGGGCGGGCGGCAATGTGTAGCCTGCATAATTAAAATTGTAAACCGCCCAGAGAGTGCTTGAAGTGCTATAAGGCAGTATATAAAGCAGAACACTTTGCTTTAATGGTGATTGTTGTTTTGTCTCCTGTACACACACTCTCCAAATCTTATGTGACTTGATGTCATTAATTTATTTGGGAGAAAGGAAAGAATACTGTTGCAATGAAGGATAATCTTGGCCTGGATGCTTCTATTCAATTGTGTCTGCATCCCATTCACTTTCAATGAGAATAACAAGCCCTCTGTGCATAGATTATGTTTCATGCCCCACTCCCTTAGTTCTGTTTCTTGGTACGAAGCCAGAATATGGTTCAATTGCTTTTTTATATACATCATTTTATGATGTATTTGGAACTCAAAATGAAGCGTGCATACACACAAAAGGAAATATCTTTCTCTTAGTCTAAGCCTTGTGTCTGTTGACTTGGGGGGCTGAATTAAACCAGCACAAGCTCACAGGCTGATCTGTCCCCAGCTGTAACCTCTTACAGCTATGTTGAACCTGACATGGAAACCAGTTTTCATGTCCTTGAAGTGGGTGCACACTGCTGTAGCTTTCATGTTAAGCGCTATCAGCATTAACCTTATATTAAGCAGCAGACCTTTTCCTTTTATTAAACCCAGCTCTAAAACAGAGCTATAAGGTTTTAAAAAGGCTGTGGGGTGGGGGGATGAAAGCAATTATAAAAGCAAATCAAAAACAGGAAGTTCAGTGGGGAATAGAATGTAAATGTCAGAAAGAAGTAGTACCAATAATTCAGCCAGAATAATTCAGTCACATGAATAAATGCCTTCTGGGGAAGAAAGAAGCTTCTAAGAGACAATGGTAAGCCCTCATGGCTCCAAACATAGGACTTGGCAGGGTTGATTCCAAGCATTGCACCCAGTTGATTGTTTCCATTTCATATGCCTTCTAGGTGGATGAGACATTTAGGTCAAGTAGGAATCCATTTAGCTGTAGTACAATTCTAGGCATGTTTACTCCCAGTAAATACCATTCTGTCCAAAGAGCTCACTTATAGGTACATGTGCATATGCTTGTAGTCATAGGTGAGCCATCAGGTAGACATGACATAGAAGACAGGAGGATGTCACTTGATTAGATTTTGAAATGTTTAATCAGTTAACCCTGTGAATTTTAAATTGTAATCTTTTGATCCAACGGGATGCCATTGGACTAATCAGAAATCACCATTCAAAGGTCTAAAGACAACTCTGCAAGACAACCAATTACCTTGGAGATGGTCTGTGCTCCAATGCTGGAAGCATTTGAAACAGGACTCCATTTATCAGACCGGCTTTTAATTCGATTCATGCATTGAACAGGGGTTAGATAACTGTATAGCCCCCTTCCAACTCCAATATTGTATGATTCTAAGAGGAGGAAATGGATTCTCAAAGTGAGCCTCAGGTCTCCATCCTTGTAGAGGGGTGAAAAAGATGAATTCTCTTCTATTGCTTGAACTGGGAGGGGGGTTATTTTGTTTAAAAAAATCATTATTTTGGGGATGCGGGAGGAAATCCGCCTTCCTCACATTTTCATCCCACTGGCAAGAGTCCAATTGGGGCTTCTGGATAGACTGGAGACACTACCACCAGGCTTTCCAGCGAACAGATTCCTTATTCACAAAGGTCTTCATTGGGTAATCAGTCAATTTGGTTTCTGAGGTTGGGGAGCAAAATGTTACTTTACTTTTGACAATGAAGGCAGATTCTGCACAGACATCATTTGAGAAGACAGTCCTTGATGGGAGAAGAAGTCAAGCTCCTCTTTTAAAACCTTGCTTCTTCTATCTAATTTTTAGCATTTCTGTTGAGCTGAATATTTTAAGGCCTGACTAATTAACCAAGGTACTTTTTTAGTCAATTAAACATTTTAAATCCATTACTTTCATCTATTCATCAATGAACTATTTCAGTCCTAGTAAAAAGTAGCTTTTCATAAATTTTTGAGTTAGGAGAAAAGGAATAAATAGAATGATAATATACCCCACCAATTTCTCCCTCTCCTATTAGAACAGAGCCTTTTATTATTGCACAGAGAACATACAGAGAGTAAAACCAACACAAAAAAGGTCATTACTATACTTTTTGTCTTGTTCTTCCAATGTTTTTTTCACCTTCCACTCAAGAAAATTGCACTCTCCCATATTAATGACAGAGGGCAGCATGGAAAGGAATGAAGAATGTGTCATATATACCAGGCAAAAATCAAAGAAAAGCAAAATAAAACACAAGACAAAAAACATGTGGCACCATAAAGACTAGCTTTCATATTTTAAGGTAACATTTCGTGGACACGTCCACTTCTTCAGACATACAGCAACAGAATGAGGTGTGCAATATAGTATGTAATGTAATATACATTTCATACAAAATATTCCTTGGCTGTTGTATGTAGGTGTATTTGCATGGAAGCCCTGTTGTAAATTCCTATAGAGACAGGGCTGGGTGAGGGTGGGGAGGGGAGGGGGAAGAGGAAGAGGGGGGTTGGTTCTTTTTAGAGATGATGAGAAGAAAGGGAGCTGCAGGCTGTTTTTGTCTAGGGTCTTATAGTGGAAGTTAAGTTTGTTGATATGGTTGGTGGGTGACAGAGATGACTGTAACTGTTTATACACAGAATGGTCACTTTCACCTGAGGTCAAAGTAGAAGAGTTATTCAACCTTAATTGAAAGAGGTGCACTTTTGCATTTATTTATTTGTTTGTTTGTTTGTTTGTTTGTTTACCAGATTTTTTAGCCGCCCCACTACCAAGAGGTAAAAAATATCCACTTGTCATAGTACATGATCTTCTCTTCTATAAGCACAGTGTTAATTTGTTTACCAGTTGCATGCCTCTTTGAGGAAGGCCAATTGTGAGAGAAAAACGGATTAATTGTAGGGAAAAGTTTCAATTATTTAAAAGTTTATTGTAGGGAAAAGTTTCAATTATTAAAAGTTTCAATTGTAGGGATGAGTTTCAATTATTAAGACCTGAGGATGTGGACAGGGTGCTTGGATCTGTCCGTGCTACCACTACACCGCTCGACCCTTGCCCTTCTTGGCTAATTGAAAGATCTGCCAAAATGGGTCCAGGAGGTTGTTAACGCCTCCTTAAGAGAGGGAGTGGTCCCCACCACCTTGAAAGAGGTGCTGATTAGACCACTCCTAAAAAAACCAAACCTGGATCCAGGGCTGGTGGTTAACTACCGACCAGTAGCGAACCTCCCTTATTTGGGCAAGGTGTTGGAGCGGGTGGTGGCCGGACAACTCCAGGCACTGCTGGATGAAACTGATTTTCTGGATCCATTTCAATCTGGCTTCAGGCCGGGTTTTACGGAGACCGCCTTGGTCGCCCTGTATGATGACCTTTGCCGGGAGAGAGACAGGGGAGTGCGACCCTTGATACTCCTGGACCTCTCAGCGGCTTTCGACACCATCGACCATGGTGTCCTTCTGGATAGGCTGGCCGGGTTGGGGGTTGGAGGCACTGCTCTGCAGTGGTTCCAATCCTTCCTGGCTGACCGTGTCCAGAAAGTAGTGCTGGGGGACAGTTGCTCTGCCCCGTGGCGTTTACGCCACGGGGGAACTGTCTCCCATGCTGTTCAACATCTACATGGAACCGCTGGGAGAGGTCATCAGGAGGTTTGGGCTGAGGAGTCAATAATATGCCGACGATACTCAGCTCTACCTCTCGTTTTCCACCAATCCAGGTGAGGCGATTTCTGTGCTGAACTTGTGTCTGGGCCAGATAATGGACTGGATGAGGGTTAATAAATTGAAACTCAATCCAGACAAGATGGAAGTACTGTTAATGGGTGCTTTGCCGGACAGGTTAGAGGGCCATCTTCCTGTCTTGGATGGGGTTGCACTCCCCCTAAGGGACAGGGTCCGCAGCTTGGGGGTGCTTCTGGACCCCGGTCTAACTCTGGAAGCCCAGGTGGATTCGGTGGCCAGGGGTGCCTTCCTTCAGCTGCGGAAAATATACCAGCTTCGCCCCTACCTAGATGAGCACAGCCTCATGACAGTTACACATGCACTGGTAACATCCTGTATTGATTACTGCAATGCGGTTTACGTGGGGCTGCCTTTGAAGACGGTCCGGCGATTGCAACTGGTTCAGAATCGTGCGGCACGGCTGTTAAGTGGTGGGGCTGCCAGGGATCACATCACGCCGATTCTGTGTAACCTTCATTGGTTACCAGTTGCTGCCCGAGCTGAATTCAAAGTGCTTGTTCTGACATACAAAGCCCTAAACGACTTAGGACCTAGATACCTGAAGGATCGCCTCCTTCCATATGAACCTACCCGGCAATTAAGATCTAGCCAGGGGGCCCTCCTGAAAGAGCCATCTCTCAAGGAGGTGAGAGGGATGGCCTGTAGACACAGGGCCTTCTCGGCATCTGCTCCCAAGCTATGGAATGCCCTCCCGATCGAGATCCGCCTGGCGCCAACACTGATTACATTCCGGCGCCAGGTAAAAACCTTCCTGTTCCAGAAGGCTTTTAATTGATATAATATAGATTGTGGGTCCGCTGATGACAATTTTAGAATAACGATTTTAGCGTAAGGTTTTTATTGATGATTTATTGATATTTTACTCTTAACTATTCTAAATTGTTTTATTCTTTGGATTGTAAGCCGCCCAGAGACCTTTGGGTAGTGGGCGGCATATAAGTTAAATAAATAAATAAATAAATAAATGAAATGAAATTTCTTTAATGCCTGCTTTCTCTCTCTCTCTCTCTCTCTCTCTCTCTCTCTCTCTCTCACACACACACACACACACACACACACACACACACACACACACACACACACACACACACACACACACACACACACACACACAGACCTTTTTAGCAAGGCCAGGGACTACTTTTTTTAAAAAAAATCATGGTTTTATAATGAGCAGAACAAGTTAGTTATGCAAGTTAAGTCCATAAAACCATTTTGGTACAGTACTTTTACAAAATGTGTTCTTCATTAAGTGTTTGCTAACATCTTCTCCTAGCTACTTTGATGCAAACCATATCCCATTTATCTGTTTCCACATTGTAAAATAGAACAACAATTTATAAAGTATCAGAGCTCTAGAGAGATTTGCGAGGGAGACAAGACAAAGAACTTAAGACAGAACTCAGTGAAGAAGGCCATGACTCAATAAAAGTGTAGCCCTACACTCACTCTACCTGGGGAAAAAGTCTGAAATTTTATATAAGCAGAGTTTTAAAATACTGTAATTAAGAAAGTGTAAAAAAGGTAGCCTTCAGAACAAAAATATTTTAAAAGTGAAGCTATTATTTTACTAAAGTCATTGCAAAACAATTAGCTGAATCACCAGCTAAGCAGGGTCATTGTACCATAACATTCTTGACAATTGAATATGTTTTACAAATGATAACACAGTGCAAACAAAACAGAGTATTCAAAGTGAACTCTACAATATAGGACTCTGGTTTTCCAGTACTGTACTGTACCAATACCTCAGTAGACGAGATCTCTTATGTTACAGACTATTATTTCTCTAGGCTTTGCTGATAAACATGTTTATTATCATAACTACACTTTGCCAGATACTGAATTACAAGCCATTAGATGTACAGTACATGCAACAACAATAGAGATTCCTATTTAAAAATTTTCCTTGGTGCATCAGACGAAGGAAGCTTGCAGGTCCTGGAAAAGAGATCATTTACAGTATTAAGGGAAAGGGAAAGAACTCAAATAATTATAAACACAGGGAGGCAACACACATACATCCAACATATCACATTTCAGATTGTATGCCACAAACACAACATACCAACAATCATGCAGCAGATGATCAACATAGATTTTCCTCCAGTAATACAAACTGGCACAAGGCTGGCTTGGCAGGGGTAGAATATTATTTAATAATTTTGTATGTGTGCCCAATAAAAAGCTAAAAGGCTAAAGACTATCTAAAGCTATTTGTTTTATAGATTCATTCTCTGTCTCATTTTTCATCAATGTGCCTTTTTAGACTATTGTTAGAATACAAATGAAACATTTTTCCTTAGAGGTTTATAAAGTTCTGTAGGATTCTTATGAAAATGGCCAGATATCTTACTCCCTTACCAGACAGTTCCTGGGGAAATGTGCATAAAGGCAGAGGCCTTCATAACTATGATTTGAAAATTGTTATGAAACTTTTAAAAGCTCCAGTCCTTTCAGGACAAGTTCCCTTGATCTTGTATTAAAGTTTAATTGCTATAACTATGAATTCTTCATATTTTTTGCTTTAAATCCCTATTTATAACAAGTCATCTTCTATGCCACTGCTACACTTAAAATATGAAGACTTGATTACTTCATAAGGTACACGGAGTTTATTACTGTCACATACAATGTAGGATAAGTTCTTGAATGATCAAGAAGGGCAGAACATAAGAACCAATGATGCACATTTCAGATTTCAGCTAACATAGAACAATGTGCGGGGTGGGGAATCAAATACTGTACATGACAGTAGCACGGGCTACAGCACTAGGCCTGCTCCAATTACTGCAACAGCAATGCCATTTCAACAAGGTTTCAGTGATCTCTTATATACCCTGAGCACAACTCAATGAATACCAGAGTCAAACCCCAAGATAAAGATCAGAGCCAGGCCAAGACATTTTGCTGTCAGAGCCTGAGAGGTAAATGGCACCCCACCTAAATCAAGATGCAAACATCCATCTTTTTATAGGTACATGAGATAATATATCTCATGTGTATTCTCCCCAAACTCAGCAATAAAATTACAATGATCATGTATTTTGGAAAACTATAATTTGTGAAGGACCAAGAAATGGGAGATTGCCCAATACCCATCATAAGGGTGTTGTCATTATAATAGAACTGCCAGACATCTGCAGGATCAACGCTTGTGGTTTCAAATATCCACTGCTAGTAAATGTTAATTTAAGACACACACACACACTAGAAATATATGTTTCCAAGGTGTTTTATCAGAACTGCCCACTAAAAGTAGCCAGAAACTATGTTACATATAGGATTTGCATATCCAGTTTTTCACCATCCACTGTGGGTTGGAACCAATCCCCCAGATATACCTCACTCCTACTGTATAGATAGGCTTGCTAAGGGGGAAGGAGCAGGCACTGCTGTAGCAGTGTACTTGACAATTTCACTGAATGTATTTTATTTCAAAGTACATGCTGCTCTGCTTTTTTAAAGTTTTGCAGCACAAAACATAGGATAAATGCTGAAGGATTAGTCTAGATCTCTAGTCCATTAGCATTGAGACTGACTCCCATCAAAGGTTTCTCAAGCCTCTCTAGCCTGACTAGAGAACAATTCAAATGTCGTTTTCCCCCTTCCTTTTCCAAAGGGAGAAGTTTAAGAAAAAAGTAATGTGCACAAGAGAAAGACAGAATCCATTTTTCAAAGGCATTTGCCTAGTGGGTTTTAAGGTCCAGATTGAGAAGAGCCCAGACTGTAACATTTCAAGTGACAACAAGATCAATTAACTCCACAAAAGAAGAAACAGAAACAGTACAGAAAGTACCATTTCCAGATGGAAATGAATCAACTCCCAATTCGCTGATCATTTGGGGAGAAATGAGGGGCCCCATTAAGATCAAATTCAGTGTCATGATCTTGCCAGAACCTTCCTTGGCACTTCTACATACGTATGTTTGCTGCCTTAAACTCTCTCCCTCAACAAGCATAAGTGCAAACACAAAACAAACAGCTTGTTAATATTTTCAGGCTGACAGGAAAGGCCAGGCAATGTTTCTTGCATTTTGTTGTACCATTTCAGTAAGGCAGACAATGTTGCCCTACACAGCCAAGTTTGAACAGCAGAGAATAATAGTACTGTCTGTGTAAAACATGGATTTGCCAAAAAGGGGTAGAGAGGGGAGGAAAAACAAGGACATAAAGCCATCTCTTTTGATTTCCATTACACAGTGCATTCATTATCTCAGCTTGCACATACATCATAAGAATATAAGAAGAGCCATGCTGGATCAGGCCAAAGGCCCATCTAGTCCAGCTTCCTGTATCTCACTGTGGCCCCACCAAATGCCTCTGGGAGCGCACGAGACTAGATATCTGTCTCCTGATACCACTCCCCTGCATCAGGCCCTTGAAGTACCCTGGTTTTAAGCCTGGAGATCACACATCTCCCCCATGGTTTGTAACCTGTGATGGACTTTTCCTCCAGGAATCTGTCTAATCTCCTTTTGAAGGCATCCAGGCCAGATGTCATCACTATATCCTGTTCCACAGGGTAACAACACGCTGGGTTAAAAAAAATTATTTTGTCTGTTCTCACTCTCCCAACCCTCAGTTTGAGTGGATGTCCCCTAGTTCTGGTATTTTGTGAGAGGGAGAAGAGCATCCCTCTGTCCACTTTACTCATGCCCTGCATTATTTTGTAGGTCCCAATCATATCCCCCCTCAGGCACCTTTCTTCCATACTAAAGAGCCCAAAATGTTTTAGCCTTTCCTCATAAGGGAAGTCCCCCAGCCCAGTAATCATTTTAGTCACTCTCTTTTGCACCCTTTCTGCAAGCTAAAAAGCTTCTTAAAGTGTCCCTGGAGGGTAGATGTACGGTGCAGTTACATTACTGCCCAGGAGTGATCTGGCCTGGGTCGGTTTGGGATGGTCAGCCTTGTTTAGAACCTGCATTGAACCAACGACAGAGCCTGTCTGGTTTTCTGCTCCAAAATTAGCTAGCAATGTGTGAATGCTAAAAATAATCAGATAGATTTTTAATTTTTGTAAATAAAAAAATCGAATGTAATCATGAACTCTAGATGCCCTAAGCACATCCGATCTCGCCTGATTTCAGAAGCTAAGCAGGGTTGGCCCTGGTTTGTACTTGGATGGGAGACCACCAAGGAATAGCAGGTGCTGTAGGCGCCTGGAGTAGGAACTGGCAAACCACTCCAGTATTCCTGTCAAGAAAACTCCATGGACATGGAGTCACGAACTGTAACAACACAATACACACACACGTGTGATAGAAAGCAGAGGCATCCAGTCGCCACAGATTTGTATAATCTCTTTTTAGAGCCACATGAATGACAGTCACAAGTTTAATTCTGCCATGCCTCTCCTTACTTGTCTTTTCGGTAAGGATGAGATTGAGATCACTGTTTCAGGTGACAACTTTCAGAATCCTCAACCCACAGAGATGCTTACTGTGTTTATTTAAGTTTTTTTTTTTTTTTTTGGGGGATATAGTCCAAAAAAATCAACTTATGCATACTCTGAGTTGGACACCCCCAAATGTGGTTGCCTTTCCTCATAGGGAAGCTATTTTAGACACTTAATCATACTGATCTTCGCTGTTTTATTGGATTTTTTTTCTCTTTCTTCCTTGATTTCTTGGTTTTTCTTAGTGTAGTTTTACATTTTGTTAGCCGCCCAGAGTTCCGCTCCGGAATATGGGCGGGATATAAGGAAAATAAATAAATAAATAAATAAATAAATAAATAAATATGTACTGCCCCTTTCTGCATTTTTTCCAGCCATCATCTTTGTTGAGGTGCAGCGATTAAAAAAATGAGCACAGTTCAATGCATACTAATGCACTGTTGGTCCCATGTTAGATTTTATTATTATGTCCAACATGGAAATTGCCTTTTAAAAAATGTTGGAGCATTACTCTCTCTCTCCATATAAGGAACTAATGGGACTGAAAGAGTGTCTATTGTTGGCTAAGACATAAAGAAGAGGGATGGAGCTGTCGTTGTGCAAAGGCAATCAACAGAATGGGGGAATGACCCACCGCAGGCCCATTCTGGGCATTGGTGGGCCCTTGAAAGTCCCGGAGGCCACTTCCGGTCTGCCAGAAGTCACATCGAGTCCACTAAAAGTCACATCCGGTTCATCCCGAAGCCTGGGAAGCCCACCACAGGCCCACCGCATGGCCTGGAAGCCTGTTCTGGGTAGTGCCAGACCTGGGGAGAGCTCCAGAGGCCCCACACAGGCCCACTGCACTGCCTAGAATAAGCTCTGGATTCCCGTTACAGGTAGCACAGGGCTGGCGCCGAGGTGAGTCTTGCTCACAAACCGGAACAAGGCTCGCAAACCTAGGCAAAAGCAAGTTACTTGCAATACAAGGTACTTGTGAACCGAGGCACCACTGTATTTATTCAGCATACACAAGGAGCAAAGAATCTTGCTTGTTTCCAAGTGTCATGGCCTCTATTTTATTGTGCAAGGTCTTCAAACTAGCATTACAACAAGAGAGACAGTTGGAGGAGCAGAAGGCTAACAGGCAACTGCCCAACAAGGCATTTTGAGACCCTATTCTCAGGCACCATTGAAGAATGCTTAAAAAAACACAGTATGTAACATGATAAAGAAATTTCCTGGAGCTCTGCTCAGATGTATCCCAAGGAACAGAACACTCAAAAGATGAAGACATTGCCTACAGCTCTGCATTGATGTATCCCCTGGGACTTGAACCAGGTTATCTTCACTCCGCTACCCAGGATAAACAAAGCAGGTATTTCCAGGTGCATCATTGTCTCAGGTTTCAAAGCATCGCAGTAGAGACATGTGGTTACACCGATTCCTTTCTCAGACACATGCAACCGATATTCCAATGATAAGTGTTATGTCCAGAACTTGTCACTGAGTTCTCATTACTGCTGCTCCATCCGGAACGAATTAAATGAGAGAGCTTTGAACTACTAACCTGAAAATATTTCCTTCTTGGGTTCCAATCAATTTAAATTCCAGAAGCACATATATGAAATTGGGGGGGGCATTAATGGAATGACTTAATGGAATGACTGAAATATATACTATTTTTCACAATGAATACTGTATTTTTTTTTACCCTGCAGTCTTAACAGTTGCTTCTGGAGCCCCTGGAGTCTCCACGTTGTAACCTAATTCTAGAGTGAATGTGATGTGCAGTTCATGATTACATTTGATTTTTTTAATTTACAAATCTGATTATTTTTAGTATTATATTGAAAGTTGCTTTAAACAGTGCTTAAAACCCCCAAAGAGAACAATATCATGTGTCTGGCTGGGAGGTCCTGGGGATATTGTGCTACTTCTGGTGTTGCATGAAAGTTTCATTTTGTCCTATATAAGTTGAAATCACCCCACTAGAAGAAAATAAGCATGCACAAAGAGACAGTGAATTCCTTCTTATGGAAGCTCAGAAACTATACTGGACAAGAAAAGGTAGCTGGAGCACTAGAAGATGAAATAGAGGGCAAGGAGTCTTCACCTACTGAGGTATTCTCATTGAAAATATGGTCAGTGATTTATTTATTTGTTTGTTTCACTTTTATACCGCCCATCTTCCAATATGGAACTCTGGGTGGTTAACAAGATTAAAAAAGCAATTCAGCGGTACAAAGCGATACAGCAAGGTGGGTCAATGGGCGGTAGACCACAACAGCAACAGAACAACAACAACAAAAGGGAAAGGGAACTAAATAAACTAAATGAAATGAAATGAAAAAAATTAAATTAAATTAAATTAAATTAAATTAGGTCACCATATGCCTCCCTGAAAAGCAAAGATTTTAATGCCTTTCTGAAGGCGAGCAGGGACGATGCAAGGTGCAGCTCACTCGGAAGGTGGTTCCATAGTGCGGGGACCACGACAGAGAAGGCGCGGTTGCGCATGGCTGACCTCCGCGCCTCCCTGGGAGTGGACACCCTGAGTGAGCGCACCTGCGACATCCGAGTGGGTCTGGCCTCAGATGACCTCTGGGAGATACACTCCAATGTAAGACATGTTGCTCAGGCATGAAAGCTAAAGGATCAGCAGCAGCATTATGAAAACAAAAAATATTGTGCTAAATGATGATGATGACGACGATGATGATGATGCAGTAAAAGCATTGTAATTTGCACAAAATGCAAAATTTTATTGTGGAAAACAACTACTTCTGCCAACTTTAGAGGTGTTTCTTGCCTATGACGACAAAATAAGCCAACATTTACATTGGTGGCTTGTCTCACTGCATAAGCCAACATGAAGGAGGCCTAAAAGGAGTTTTTCCCCTCCTTTGTCCCACTAGAGTGGCCCACATTTACTTTATTTAGTAGTTTGGGCAGTTTTTGTTTCTGATGAAAGCTGATTATAAACCCTAAAGCTCTAGCAATGCTAGCCATATAAGGTGGAATAGAGCATTTTCTTTGTAATAAAAATCTCTCAACCTCAATCATCAATATTATATATGACGTTATGAGAATGCCCTGAGGTCTTCTGGACTGCAGGAGATTATATACTGCCACCTGCAGGGGACTTTAGAGATTCATCTGTGAATAAGAGAAGAGCAGTGGGTTCAATGAAAATGAACAGGATTACAACAGGAAAGGCTTCTCCTCTCCTCTCCTCTCCTCTCCTCTCCTCTCCTCTCCCTTCCCCCACACTCCCAGAACAAACAGATTAGATTTACATGCCCAGCATTTTTATACTCTTCTCTGCTTCTTAAAATCCCCCCAAACAAAAGGTGAATCTAGGGAAGGAAAAGAACAGAAAATACACAAAGGCATCCTCCCAATAAGAATAGGCTATTCAGCAAAAAATCTCTGAAGATGCGGAAAGACAGCAGAACCATACAGTCCTCTTTTCACCTGCACTGCAATACTTTCATTATCCAGCACTACTGGAGTATGTACACACTCAGATTATTGTTGATATACGTAGGTTTATTGTGTATATATACAATTCTCTGACTGTGTTGTTACAGTCAAAACCAGGATGCTTTTGCCTTCTGGGTGCTTTACACCAGTGGCTGTCAAACTTGGGGTCCCCAAATGTTCTTGGACTGTAACTCCCAGAAGTCCTTACCTTCACAGTTAGTGGTGAAGGATTCTGGGAGCTGCAGTTCAAGAATATCTGGGGACCCCAAGTTGGAGAAAAAGGGGTTTAAACTCTAATTCCAAAAGACCCTTACTGTCTAGACCTACTTTTGGAAAGCCAAACTACTTGACAGCCAAAGATTTGCCATACCTGGCCTAAAATCTGAGAAGTGATGACAGACTAGATAATCCTGACAGATTTAACCCTTCATCTCATGGTTACACTTTAAACTATTTCTCCCACTCCTACCCACCTTCCTCTTGCAGTCACTGCATGACCACATATTTTTGCCACTGGCTGAAGTCATGTTGGAGTAGTAATGCCAGCAGAAGAGTGACCAGGAGGTCTGTTATGGAAGACTTCCTCCTCATGTTCTGTGGCTCTCCAAACAATGGATGGTATTATTTGTAAATCAGAAAAGCCATGGGACGAAAGAAGAAAGCCTTCATTACAATTATTTCATCACTCTTTATTTGTATATAAAGGGTGTGTCTATACTGATCAGCACAACACAAATAACACTGACAGGTGGATAGCATCGATTATATCACTACAATAGCACCTGTCAAGGAATGGGACATATTAGGCAACAAGTGAATCTTCAGTTCTTGAATTCCATATGTTGCAAGCAGGAAATATGGGCAAGCAAAAAGATTGGAGTGACTTTGACAAGGGCCAAATAGCAATGGCTTGATGACTAGATCAGCTGCCAAGATGCCTTGAGTACATCCGATCTTGCCTGATCTTGGAAGCTAAGCAGGGTCGGGCTTGATCTCACTAGGGAGCTGATTCCACCAGGAAGGGCCAACAACAGAAAATGCACGGTTCCTGGTGGTGGTCTTGTGGGCTTCCCTAGGAGTCACAATTCTGAGCATTTGGACCTGAAATGTTCTGGTGGGTCGGGCCGAGGTAAATCTTGGGATGATATGCTCCGTCAGATACTCTGGACCCAAGCCATGGAGGATTTTGTAAATCAAAACCAGTACCTTGAACCTTATTTGGAAGGCAACGGGTAACTATCTGGGATTCCAGGGACAACGCCAGGTCCAGGATCACACCCAGACTCTTCACTCTATTCACCAGTTGGAGGGAAATCCTATCCAAACTGGGAAGAGGGCCACCATATCCATTCAGTCCCCACCCCCTACCCCAGGATTAGTAGCTCGGTCTTCTCAGGGTTGAGTTTGAGCCCGTTCAAGGTGTTGCCTTGGCTTCCAAATTTCCCAGATCTCAGTTCAATTGAGCATCTATGAGATATTCTGGAGCATTAATTCAAATCCATGGAGGCCCTACTTTGCTATTTGCAGGACTTCAACCATCTATTGCTAATATGTTGGTGCCCCAGAACACGTTCAGAAGTCTTGTGGAATCCATGCCTTAACCACAGCCTTTTTGGCAGCACTGCCTCTATGATATTAGGCAGGTGGTTCTAATGTTGTGTCTGATCAATGTATGCTCAAGGAGATTCAAATGCTGCCTAGAAGCATGAAAAGCTACTGGAGAGCATTTAGGGAAGAACTTGAAGGAGACGAAAACAATAGTGACACCACTGGCATTGCTATTGACCTCCAAAGAAGACTGAAGACTAGGATAGTGCTTTTCCCACATCAGTTAGCCAAATGATCAAAATGAGCTAGATGTAATGGGAGATATCAACTATCCCTATACCTGTTGAAAAATATATTTTTTAAAGATGTAGGCATGGTCAGTATCACCAAATTGATGTAACAGTGTAATGTAGCTACATTCCGATCCAGGATAAACAGAAACAGTACTGAAAGTGGAATACTGTATATATGTCACTGCAGCATCCATCATATTACAAGCTGTATTTCAAATTTCATTTGTTAGGTTACTTCCCTCATGTTCAAAACATGGGAAAGAGTTTTGTTTTTCTAATGCTACAGCGAATTTTAAATACTCTTATTGCACGTAAGAAAAAGCTACATGCCAATGATATATGCACCTGTTAAAATGCCCTCCTCACCCTGACTCTATAATGTTTTTCTGGTACTCTGCACCTGTCTATTTTTACTCATTTTGAATCATAAATATGGATCAGATGGATCACACACACAAGAAAACTAAAACACCACTGGCTTTGCCTGAGCTGCTCAACAAAAACGACCTGCAAAGCACATTATGGTTTGGTTAGCGAATTTACCATTATTAAAATTTCCAATAGCACAGTGTCTGCATTTCTCATAAATACCAGAAGAGGGCAGGTTATGATCTTGTATACAATACCAGAGAAAATGAATAGTTAGGATGCACATCTGCTTTCATCTCATATATGAATTTATTGTTCAGAATGAAAATATTCCTGCCAAAGAGACCTGGGGAAAATTCATTGGGATTATAAGCAACATTATCTGCTAAGATGTGCTTTTTTAAAACAAAGAGAGTTTGCAAATCCATTTCAAGATGCGAATCCATTTCTCTCGGTAATTCCAAAACTTGCTGAAAATTTCCAGGTACACACCTAAAACATACACAACCATCGCATATTGGTCTTTATCACCAATACTTTACATCTGCAGATAGGGTTTGCAGAGAGGCATGCATATGCTCCAAATGAAATAAATAAAGGTAGTCTTTAAAATCACTCATGCTGTGTAGTTGACAGATCAAATACCAAAAGGAGCAGTAAGAAGTACAGTGGTACCTTGTATAAAGTAATTAATTCATTCCAAATGAAATTATGTTAAGCAAATTTTCATTTATACAAATTTTGCATAGGAATGCACTGAAAACGGAGTAATCCCTAATCGTACCATTTTTATGTTGTACGGATTCACCTCATAGGTGATTATGTTAAGCAAATTTCCCCCGTCTCTGTAATTTTATGTTATACAAACTGTTTGTTATATGAGGATCCACTGTACAGTACAAGCAGTGGGACAAAGTGCCCACCTCATCACACCCTGAATTGGTCTACGTCACACATTTAAACTGCTTATTGGATTAAATGGGGGCAGGCAGGAGGCGGGGAGCTGCTGAACATCTTTTTAGACAGAGACTACTTGTCTCATCTCCCAATGTTATGGTCCCTAGGAATTCAAATTTGGGAATCAAATTAAGCTTGGGGAGAATATTTTTTGCAAACTCTTATGTTTCCCTCTGGAATCCTCTGCCATAACTTGTTGGGGTAGCAATTACCCTTCCTTTATTTGTTTTGTCTAACACCTCTTCAAGCACAGCCAGGGCACTGCCACAGATAGTGCCACAAGCTCCCATTCCATTGGTGGCTGACGGGGATGCTGCCCATATGATCCCCGTTGGCTGCACTTGCTGCAATGAGGATGGCAGCAGTTCCACCAAGATCCCTGCCAGCTGAAGAACCCTACTTCTAGTTGGTGCCGGCTCTGCCAATTTTCTCAGATTCCCTGGAAGTGACTCTACAATGGAACACAGACAAGGGTGACTAGATTTTTTTTTAGTTAAGAAAAAGATGGCATTGTTTATACACAATAATTTTCCCATTGTCTGCAGAGGTGAGCAAGAATTTATTGGTGACAAATGAAATGGGTCTGCAAAAAACACTCTGCCATTGTTGATGGACTTGAATTCAAACATGCACAAGTGTGTGCGTGTCTACACACACATACTAGCCTGACTAACAATATTAGCTAATGTATAGCTAACAAGAGTGATACAGTACTAGAAATGTTCAAGAACCCAGCACTTCCTGATATGGTGAGGAGACACATACAGGCAGTAGAGCCTGTTGCCAGAACTGAAGAAATTTTCAGCTACAGTGGTACCTTGTATAAAGGAATTAATTCGTTCCAAATGAAATTATGTTAAGCAAATTTTCCTTTATACAAATTTCCCATAGGAATGCATTGAAAACAGAGTGATCCCATTTTTATGTTGTACAGATTCACTGCATAGGCGATTATGTTAAGCAAATTTCCCCTATCTCCGGAATTTTTTATGTAATACAGATTTTATATTATACAAGCCATTTGTTATACAAGGGTCCACTGTACTTAAAGAAAATAGAAAGCAAGCTCCTGACATCCTAAAAAGAGGACATATCCACTGAAAAGAGGGCCTCTAGCCCACAGGCATTATCAGGAGATGCCAGTTGTCAGACCGGTCAACATTAATGCATATTTTTTAAAGGGAAGAGCAGGAACACTCAGTGACATTTAGTATAAGTCCAAGAAGGCTTCTCCTGATTCACAGCAATATTAGCATTAGGTCAGAAACTTACAGAATTCTTCAAGCTGAAATGCAAAGCACTGACTTTGCTGGGGGATGAAAAAATGGCAGTAGTTCTCCTGGGATATGATCCCGTTGGCATCAAGCACTATAAAATATTTCACACCTGAGACTTAAGCCCCTGATCTGGCCCTTCCTAATTATACCATTGATCCTTCCCTCTGGTGCTATACATACAAATAAGCCAATAATTAGGGCTATAGTGTACCATATTAGAAGAGGCATGGAAAGAGGAAAGAACTCTCTTTTTAAAAGAATAAAACTTATTTATCCACGAATCTTGGCAAACTGCAGAAGGAATTAAGCTACTTAGTTTCTTTTTGTTTGTTTGGGAAATAAAAAACAGTTCCTCAAAACAGTTGGCAATATTAATGATTTCCCTGCAAAAAGAACATGTGATTTCTAAGTTTAAATAAAAAAAGGGGGGGCATGAGTTGTTAATTTTTGCTGCTGCTGTTTTTGATGTGCATAAAAACTTCCCGGAAGGGTTATGCTGCAAGTGAGCAAAATCAGGCCTTTGCCTGGAGGTTCCCAGTATCTCTCATGTATGGACAGAGACCCATCTTGGCTACGCCTCATGAATCCTAAAAAGAACATTAAACACCATTGTCATAAATAGCAACACTGAGAGAAGGCCACGTGCACATTAAGAGTGCAGTCATTTGTCTTGTTCATAGGAGTGTGTGTGTGTCTGTGTGCATTTGAGCAAGCGAGAGAGCTATTAATTACATAGACATTCTCACAATATTGTCTTGATTGGTTTTAAAGCAGCGGAAAAAAAAATCAAGCATAAATGTGAGTATTAAGAATAGCTCCAGAAGGGCAGCTGTCTTCTGCATCAGTACCACTGAGATTAAGAGGTATAAAATCCTGCATGACAATCTCTGATTATTCTTTCTGATACCATCTTTCAGTGGGATTGTACACAGGGGACTATTAGCACCCATGGGTTTCCAATTATCTTGTGACCTTGGCCATACACACTGATGTAATTTTTAAAGGCATGGAGGCAGCGGGCAGGCGGCAGGAGAAAGAATCAGAACACTATTGTCTTTTGTTGGCAGAATGTCTGGAGACAGAAAATTAAGTTCAGTAAACCCCTGGGTCCCTCTTCCTCTTAAACTGTGTATAGCCTCATACTATGAATCAACTGGAGATGGCTCCTCCGTGTTTTCCAACCCTGGCTGCCTGCATGGCTTCCATTTAGCAGCTTCCATTAATTATTGACCAGCAGGCAAATCTCTCCCCAGCACTCAACACACACACACAATGCCCACCCACAAACCGTGGCACTATTGCTCCTTTCCTTCTATTGTCAAACACAGAAAAATATCCAGTAGGACTGTATCAGCTTTTAAAAAGATTTTGCACATGCTATGAGAGGTGTAGTGCGGAGGAGGAGGAGGAGGAGGAGGAGGAGGAGGAGGAGGAGAGAGAGAGAGAGAGAGAGAGAGAGAGAGAGAGAGAGAGAGAGAGAGAGAGAGTACAGTGTCTGTTGATTCCAGGGAAGCCTGCAGGGTGAATCTGAGCTGTAAAAGTACAAATGGAGAATCAAATATATCGTTAAAATATTAGTCACAGATAAAAAGTGTTTAATTGCTATTATAGATCGGAGAACCCAGACTAGTAATCAAGCCTGTCAGACATATATTTGATCCTGTACAGCTTGTCACAGCTGTCAGTAAAAGCTGGATTTACAATAAGCATTTTGTGAAGCAAATTGCTATAATGTAATTTAGTGCTCTGAATGCCTTCAATGGCTAGAATTTTAAAATTCATGATATGTTCACACAGGCTGTTTCACTGCAATGTTGCTTGAACAGGACTGTCTGTTTCAAAGCAGTGAGTCCTTTCTAATTACTGGTTTTAGTGCCTTCTAATTGTTTTTTAAAAAGCCTATTTTCATCCTAAAAAACATGACCTTGAGGTTTACTGTTAAAATCACAAGGCAAAAGTGAAGTATTGGAATGAGGTTCTATTACACTTTCTCAGTGCTACTGGTCGGAACAAACTGGTAGTCTGTTCACATTTTTCAAGGGTGTCAGGATGAAAACTGTGTTATTTGTGGAGTTGTTATACATCTGTTGTTTATTATTAACTAGGGGTTCATCTGTCTGCTGAATCAGTAGTGAATTTCTGCTCTAAATGTGTTAACAAACTCCGCTTGCCTAGTGTAACACAAACAACATAAAGTTTGGAGCAAATTATCTCAAGTAGAAATACAACTTAGCATGCAACAGACAGTATCTATAGAGATGTCTTAACTTGAGACATGATGCCTCCAAAAGTTACACTTTTGCATAGCTGTGTAAGAGGATTTGGGCAAATTAAGAGGGACGAGTCAGCAGGGCTGTCAATAGTGTGTTGTTCTTCTGTCATCAGGCAACAACTTTCATTTTTAGAAAGACTTTTAAGCAATAAGTGTGTGTGCTTGGGGGTCTCATGAACATCTCTACCTAGAAAAAACTTTAAAAGGGTCACTATAAGTCAGAATGTACTTGATGGCACATAATGATGTTAACTTAACAAAAATGCAACAAGCAGCAAAAGAATAGCATAGTGAATTAGCATTTAAACATTGTAACAGTATCATGTCACCTTTAAAATACATTAACACCTCCTAAGATGAATGCCCCTTAAAAAAACAAAAAAAAAAACTCATAAGAAGAATGTAATTTACATTCATCTTACGAGGTAATGGGAGGCGTGCTTCCCTTCAAAGCTGCACAGGGTGGGTGGAGATCAATTTGGTGGGGGGGGGGAAGAGTCCTATTGATCTTTGCTCTCCCCGGGAGGCTTGGAAGGGAAGCTGCAGTGGTGATCTGCTCACTGTGGCGGGTGTGCAATTTTCAAAGGGCTCAAGGCCATGGCAGCTGGGCTCCAGCCCTTTGAAAATTGCCTGCCTGCCTGCCACAGACGCTTACCTCAGTCCTGAGAAAGAGGAGCTGGTGGAGATTTCTATCCTGTCTTAACGTCCCTGTAGCACACACGGATTGGATGCTACAGGGAAGTAAAGGCAGGATAAATCCGCTTTCTCCTACTCTTCTTCACCTGAGTCTCAGCACAGAGACCTGGGGGAAGAGGAGGTGGCTTCCCCCTCAATCACCAGCAGCCAAAGGCTGCTCTCTGCAACCCCATCCCCCGGAGAGCAGATTTTGACAGTTCTGACCTGTCAAAGTCAGCTGTCTGGCGGGGCTGCTCCTTGATTAAGGGGGGTTTGGGCAGCCTTCCCATAGGAATGCACTGAAAATGTATTAATCCATTCCCTCTGGAATGGAATAATAGGTTTTCAATGCATCCCTATGGGAAATTGTGTCTTGTAAGATGAATTTTTTGTAGGACAATTTGGCTCATAGAACAAATTAAATTCATCTTACAAGGTATCATTGTGCTATAATTTAAAAATTACTTTATGTTCTACAATCTGTTCTATGTTTTTGTTATATATTGTTTACTAGTCATTGTGTTTTTATTTATATATTTATGCATATCTGTTATATTGTATTTTACTATTTATGGTTTTGATTTCTGTTCAGTTTGTAAACCGCCTAAAGTAGCCGTGTAGCTAGATGGAGCAGCATATAAATTTAATAAATAAATAAATAAATAAAATAGAACTATTACTGTTGGGAAGACCTTGGCTTCTAAAGAAGATAGGGGCACAGGTCTAGCTGTAAGGAAGGTAGAGCATACAAAATCTCTTACACACACATAGTGGCCAATGTGTACACTGTTGAGGTACCTGTAGGTGTATGAATCAGAAGAATTAAAGACACATGTAAGACCAAAATGTAATTACAGTTTCAGCACTTACAATCAGGGCCGGTGCTAGGTTTTTTTGCGCCCTAGGCTAGGGGCGGCGGGGTGGGGCGGATGGCGGGTGGGTGGGTGGGGCAGGGGGCGGGGCAGGGAGTGGGGGTGGGCAGGGTGGTAGTGGGCGGGGGAGCAGGGTGGCAGGCAGGGTGGTGGTGGGTGGGGTGCGGGGGGCAGCGGATGGCAGGGGGTGGGCGGTTATGGGCGCGAGGGTGGGCGGGGGGCGGGCGGGGGGCAGATGGCAGGGGAGGGGGAGGGGCGACAGGCTGTCCAGCGCCCTCTCTCCATTTCGGTGCCCTAGGCAACTGCCTAGTTCGCCTTAATGGAAGCGCCGGCCCTGCTTACAAGCAAACTCTTTGGAAGCATAATGATGAGGATTTACAGCTTGCTCCTCTTAACTGGCTATGTTGGTTTGCTACTACCTCTATCCTGTTGGGAAATTTGCTCAGAGTATGATTTGCTACACATACGTTGCTTTTATTATTGCATACTGGCTTCCCTAATGAAAATGAAAATAAGAGAAAGAAAAGAAAAAAGGACCAGCAAAAAGAACGTCTCTAACCAAGTTGATTCAAGACAAAATGAAAGTGAGGCTTTCAAACCTGATCTCAACAGGTTCCAGAACAATCCAACTATTCCATTTGTGGAGCCTCACCCTAGGGTGAACCACGAAGGTTCTAGTTCTCACCTATACAAACAAAACATGCTGGTGGGACATGCAATCATCACAATTAATTATTTCAATGCATCCATATTGCTGGCATGGTAAGCAGCTTTTCTGTTCTTAAAGCTATGCACCTTTTTAAACTGAAGCTCATGCTTACGACATTCGAAGATAATGTACTTTTGAATAGTCTTCCTGATTTGTGATCCTCCAAATGGCTTGTCATTTTAAATCACTGGCAAAGAGTCTAGAGCTAGAGACTGGTATTGGATTTGGCACTTCAATTAGATTTGGTATTTCAATTATGTAAGGAATTATATGTAGAGTTGAATATTAATATGGACTCATTAATCCAAAAAGTGTCCACAAACTGGCAGCTTCATTTTTACCACCTTCTGAAAGACTGGTCAGAAATAAATGGAATGAAAAAGTTATACATTCCACCATAACAAGCCTTTTAAAATAAGCTACCCACACTCTGTACTGTGAATTTTTAAAATATGAGTACTGTATAGGGAAGCTGACCAAACTAAAGAAGACTAATGCTAAACCAAGAGAACATTAAAGCTGTTTCATTTCACAACAATGACAACAGTCATATACTAAGTCAAGCTTAATGTGTTTTTTAAAAAACAAATTATTCAGTGTGTTGTAACAAATACACTGGTATTATTAACTAAAGACAAGGAGAAAATTCAGGAAAGGAATAGAAATCAGAATTTCCAGCGGAAACTCAGATGGGATCTGCAAAGCAAATGCCATCCTTATGGACCCAAGACACCACCAGGAATATAAACTTTTTTTTACAGATCTTGCAACCATGGTAACATAACAAGACATGAATCTGGAGTTGGCTGCCTGGACTATTAATTAAGAACCAACTGTGAACACAATTCATACCCCTCTATGATGAAGTCTATAACACTCTACCTTCCTGTCCAAAGTGGAATTAAAGAAAATTGATTATGCCCAGATTCTTCAACTAGATTCTCTGGGGTGGCAATTCTTAGAAATGCAACAGCAGATAATGGGAGAAAAAGACTACTGAAGCAGGTAGATCTTTCCTTTCTACCATCTCTAAACTTGGTGAGTTGTTTGAGAGAAAAGAGAGCTCAAGAACATCTGGTAATACATTCTAATTGAGTTTTTCTCTTGGGTAGAGATGTGAAGGCCCGGGAAAAATGGAAAAATTCAGAAAAAAGTTTTTCCCGTTTTTTCCTGAAGCCTTTTGGGTTTTTTTCCTAAAAAAAACTGGAATAATTGAAAAAAAATTAAAAGTAATTATGGAATGTTTTATATTAACATGATGAATAAAATATTTTAAGACAGTGTGTTTAATATTTTCCATATCATTTCTTAAAAATATGCATAGTATAAGATTGTTCTAACTTCTGTGCACTGAGGACAAGCAAGCCCTCTCCAATGCAAGGACAAGATACATTTCTTCCTTTAGGAGGTGCTGCTATTGTCACAAGAAAAAGGTATCACTTTGCACGTGGGTGGGTGTCTTTGGTTCTGTTCTGTCCTCTTCACTAGGCCTCAAAGCACTGGAAGAAAATACAGAGCAACAAAAATGATTCTAAATAAATTTCATGCCCATTCATTGAAATTTATTTATTTTATTTTATTTTATTTTATTTTATTTAATTTATTTATTTATTTATTTATTTATTCAACTTATATGCCGCCCACTCTTACAATCAAAGAATTAAAACAATTTAAAATAGTTATAAATAAAATATCAATAAATCATCAAACAGTAATAAAACCTTCTTTAAAATCATCATCCTAAAATTGTCATCAGCGGACCCAAAATCTATATTGTATCAAAAAAAACCTTCTGGAACAGGAAGGTTTTTACATCATGCCAAAATGTAATCAGTGTTGGCGAGGCGGATCTCAATAGGGAGGGCATTCCATAACCTGGGAGCAGCTGCCGAGAAGGCCCTTTGTCTACAAGCCATCCCTCTCACCTCCTTGAGGGATGGCTCTTTTAAAAGGCCCCCTTTTTCGTATGGAATGAGGTTTTCAGGTATCTAGTCCCACGTCCTTCTACGCATTTCCCCCTCTTCAATTCTTTTTATGAGAATGAGGTTTTTAGTTTATATTTATTTAATATGGTGAAGAGGATATATGAATTGTTAATTCTGGATTTTTAAACATTGTTTTGTAGAGGTTTTTGTTCCACATTAACTAGTAAACAGTTCAGGAGATTGTTACTCCATTTGTTCCTTACAATTACTGTACATATAAATATTATTTTAAAAGTAAATTCTTCTTTTTAATAATTGGATACACTATATTTTAATATGTTAGTTGTGATAATTGTATGCCAAGTCAAATTGGCCATAGTCATATTTTATGTTAATAAAGTAACAGAATTACTTTCAAGCTGTAAAATGGGGCGGGGAGTGCTAATGTAGCATTTTTTCAAAAAAAAAAAAATTTGAACATTTCCATTTCCCCCCGGAAAAAAACCCAAAAAAACAAGGGGTTTTCCAAGCTTCAAACTTTACACCACTACTCTTGGGGTGCCAGACATAATATGTTCTATATTCTCCTTCCTATGCCAGTGTTGGAGCACTATCCCAGCCCACAGAATGTCTCATGGTGGCGCCATATATACCTAAAGATATCAATGCAAAAATCTCCATGCTCCACTGTGGAACATATTTGAATCATGCTGGGTTGCTAAGGGAATCAAAGATTTATTTATTATTTATTTATTTTAGGGTATTTTTACCTCACCTTTCTCCTTAAAAAGGAACCAAGGCAGCTTATAGTAATAGATAACACAGTCCAGTACAATTAAGATATATTCAAGTATTGAGAACTACAGCACCCTGCAGCATCAATAGACAACATTACATTAAAGCTACCAAAGAATGTGAGCGGTTAAAAAGAGAGTTAAATTATGTTAAATTATGAGATGGGAAGAGGATTAAAATATACAGTATGGGAAATATGTCTGTGAAGATTCTCAGTCATCCAGGTGAGTTTATCTGGAAGTTGAGTCATGGCTACTGGACTTCTTTTTTTGAGAGATAGAAACGTTTCGCTGCTCATTCAAACAGCTTCATCAGTCTGAATACAGCTAGCATGAGTCCTCCATCTTATAGTAAGTTTTGACCTCTTGTCACCCTGGTTTGAATTAGGCTCATAAGATGAACAATGGCCTGAATCGGCTAGTTTTAAGGAGACAGTAGTATCCATAGCCTTAAGGTGAACAATGGCCTAAGGTGCTGAAACCCATCAAGAATGGGTCGTTACAGCTATGGCCTTGGTGGTGAAGGCTTTTTGATTTGCCTGGGGACTTTGGAAAGCACACCCTGATGAGTAGCAGATAGACTATGCCTGAGCCCACCACCTCTGTTGAGGGAGGGGGTTTCAATGCTCACATGAATCGCTTCCCTTACTCCTCTCTCAAACCATCTATCTTCTTTGTCTAATATGTGTACATCCTCATCTTTGAAAGAATGCCCTTTGTCCTTCAAATGGAGGTGTATGGGAAATATTAGTTCAAAATAGGATTTCTTCCTTATTCCTGATTCATGTTTGGCAGCACAGATCACCTCAAGCTTGGGCAATTTAGACTAAGAGTTAACAAACTTAGTGTTGTGGTTAGATTGACAGAGGACACTACCCTGCCTTTTCTATGTTGTTCTACATAATAATATGCTACTATAAATTTCTAAGGACTAGTTAAGTTGGGTGTTTCATAATTTATTAGGAGCAGTCACTAGCAGCTGGGAGAGGGGAAAAGCAGTGACCCTTCGGATTTAAACATTTTCTGTCCCTGATTGTCGACTTCAACATGATCACAGGACAAATGTACACATGGAAAACACTGCAACTTCCTTTTTTTCTGCCATGGAACCAAAGGGCAGAAGGCCTATGAACCAGAGTCAACAGACCAGTCAGCAGTTGTGTCATTGTAGGATGAGTGCCACAGAAACCTTTATCTATGGGTTTTTGCTCAAAACTTATTTCACCAAAGGATGGAGCTATATAAACAAATCTAACATGTATCTGCCTTCTTCCTGAGTTTCTTAAAGAGGTGGTGAGCCAAGCCTTCCGTCTGTCTATACCAGTAGAGACATGACCCCTTCACAGCAACCTGTATTAAGGTTAAATTGCTGTATTGGCTCTTTGCAAACTATCAGTATATTCTGAATCGCAGTTTGGGCACTCAGTCTCTAAAGGTTTGCCATCACTGGTCTATACAAAGCGTTCTGTCTACACTCCCCCCTCACACACACACACACACACACACACACACACACACACACACACACACACAGACACACAGAGACAATAGAGTATATATACTGTATATATAGCCCCCTCACATAAATATTTAAACTCAAAGAACTGATACATCAGCTCCCTGCATATGTGTGTGTGTGCACAAGTACATTTTTGTGCAAGCACATGCATGTGTGCAGCAGAAAGAGTTAATGAACAGGTTGCAAGGAAATCAACTGTACTTGCCATTACCACGCTTTTCAAAATAAAAAAGGGACATGAATCTGGGGATCTTTCCCAGAACACTTATCTTGCTGATACAACACTACTTCCTGGGATTTCAAGGCGGCCTTGTTCCTTTCTGGGTGACATTAAGAATGCTACCTTTCCTGCTACTTTGCTAGCCTTGTCTGCTTCCTGTCCTGTTACTACTACCCACCTGACACTGAAGGACCAACAATGTCTTCATGCTGTCCAAGGCACCTGGACAATATCACTGTGCACGAGGTTACTAGGAGAGCCGGATATACAAATCTCTTCTCTTTATTTAAATGTTTTACATAAAATTTAAATTACACATAAATTTTAGATACTTTTATTCCTAGCTGGAAGCAGGTTTTGAAACAGTGTGGACTTTTAGGACAAGAACTGAAATAACAGAGGCAGAAACAAGGGAGGTTAAGAGATTCATGGGAAGTGGACAGAATTACTCTTTGTATGCACTATTCAGAAAGCAATGGATAAGGCACAGAACCCCCTAAGGAGCAATATCGGCATGAAAAAGAGAACTGTGTGTGCATCTGGATGTGTATTTCACCTACCCTCATCTTGGAAAAGCAATTCTTTTAGGACTGCCAATCTTAGAAGTTCCAGCCAATATGGTCAGTGGCTACATTGGCTACGGAATTCTGCATTTTGTAAAAGTAACCTTTCCAGATTTTGTTCACAACCTAACCTGAAATGTTTTATTCTTCCCACAAAAAGAAATAAAACCTGAACAGATCAAATTCAGATACTACAGATCAGATATATTATTGTAGAAATACTCACAATAACAAGGGAGGCAGAACAACAAATATAAAGCCAAATTTAACCAAAGGGATATGTGAGTCATCCCAAATGCTGTTCGTCTTCTTATTGTATGATTTCTTATTTGAATCTGTGTGTGCCGATCAGGCTCGATAAACGGTGATGCAGCTGGGACACCAGGTGGCCAATCAATACATGATGTCCAATTGCAGCAATATAAAATGACCCACTGGAAGAAATGTCTCCCGTGGGTACCACAAATCCCAAAGACAGCTCTCTTCTCCTTAGGATTGTTTCCAGAGCCACAGTCCTGTCATATGAGGTGTGCATTAAATAGATATTTTTTTCTGAGGTTAAAAAAAAAAGGCATGGACTGGATGAGTCTCTTCATTCCCTAGAAATAGCTGACTCACAAAATTATGTGGTCCATAGGTTATTTTCATATGAAAGGTGAGTTGTCCTAAGCAAACATCAAGAAGAGAAAGCAATGTACGTATATTCAAAACATCTGTATTTCAGCATATGTTTCTGAAAAAGGTATTTTTATATTCACTTTGAAAAGGAAAGGTAGAACTTTTTGAAACATACAAAGGCAATATGTAGAACCACAATTAGGATACAGTCAAGAGCATCTCGTTCCAGAAAATGAATACAGTAAGTAAGAGGAAGAATCTAAAGCAGTGATTCCCAGCCTTGGATAACCCAGGTATTCTTGGATCACAACTCTCAGAAACCACAGCTGATGGTGAAGAATTTGGGGGACTGCAGTCCCAAAATACCTGAAATACCAGGGATGATCAACCAACCAACCAACCAACCAACCAACCTACCTACCTACCTACCTACCTACCTACCTACCTATCTATCTATCTATCTATCTATCTATCTATCTATCTATCTATCTATCTATCTATCTATCACGATTCATGATTCATCAGAGCTTATGAATCGATAAATCAATGAATTTCCAGTGACAAATCAATGAACTGATTTATCTCCTCTTTACAATGCCATTAAAAGCCCCCCCCCCACAAAAACAATTCTAGAAGCCACAAATTACAGTGGAACCTTGACTTATGTCATTAATCCATTCCGGAGGTCTAGACATAAGTCAAACATGACTTAAGTCAAATGAACGTTTCCCATAGAAAGTAATGGGAAAGTGGATTAATCCATTCCAGATGATGAAAGAGACCCCCGAAAACAGCAATTTAACACAAATTTGACTGGGATAGGAGATTCCTTCAGGGGATGTAAATGAAATGTCTCTTCAAAGAGAGGAGGAGGCAGTGGAATTATAGTCCACAAGTTATACGCCTCCACTTTTTAATGTTCATAGCAACAAGGTCTAACATTTAAGTTTTACTGGTTTTTAACCTGACGTTCCAAGTTCTGAACAACTCTATGCTTACCATTAGAGTCCCACAACTGTACAGCTCCCCAACTAAAATGCTTCCATTGTGGACCAGAATTCTGCAGCCAGATTTTTTACAAGACTGAGCAGACTGTCTAACCAGCGAGTCCAGCCCCAAGCTCCCGGCCCTTCTTCTCCTCCGGCAGCAGCGGCGGCTTCGGCGAGGCCGAGGACCAGCTCCAGGTGCTCGCTGCCGGAGGAGAGGAAGAAGGCAGGAGCAGTTTGGAGGCGGCAGGCGCAATGCTGGGTCATAGCTGCCACCCGATTCCGGGGCCTTGCGCCGGGGCTCCGAGCTGTGAGTCAAAGCCTGTGGCGCAAATTAAACAGGCCCCTTCTTGCTGCAAGTCAAATATGCTGCAAGTCACTTGGTTTTGCCTTGATCAATGAGCACTTCTTTATATACAAGCACTGATACAGATTACATGATCACAAGTGAGCCAATTGTGGCTTTGTCTCTGTCTCTGTCTCTCCCACTGCTGGATTGTGGGTGATTGTCTGGAATGTGCTTCTCAGGCAGCCTCCAAAAGCAGAGAGAGGAGAGAGGAAAGGAGGTCTCCCTTGTACCAGCCAGGAACGTGCAGGTTAGGGTTTCATTTTTCTTTCTATTTATATATTTTTAATTTGTTTTCAACATTCTTATTTTTTCAAACCATTTCTAATCATGGGGCAACTGGTCAAGTGTGTATAGGCCTACAAATTCCACTTTATAATTATCACATTAAAAATACAGAGTAAAATCCAGTTGTTAGTCCCAATCGGAGCAGATTCCGCAGCCAGGTGTGTAAACTGTGGTGTGGACATGGACTTCTAGCCAACTAATTTTGTGAGTTTTGGCATTTTGTGTGTGAAGTATGTGGTCTATGGAACCCCAGAATGAATCATCTGAGTTTCTATTATTTCTTATGGGAAAATTTGCTTTGATATAAGAGTGTTTTGGTTTGCAAGCATGTTTCTGGAATGGATTATGCTGTTAAACCAAGGCAATACTGTATATAGGGAGTGAAAGGAAAGCTATGCCACAAAGGAAGAGTATTGGCAAGTAGTCAATAAAAGCAAAGATAGCTTTAGGAAGACAAAAGGTGGAGTTAGCAAGAGATGCTGAAAGTAACAAAAGGCATCTTCAGGTTGTGTGCTGAAAAAGACAAAGAAAAGAAACAGTGGAAAAGAAAACAGTGTCAAGAGAATGAGGTGACCATGGGTGTGGGAGAGACATAAGAGTTTTGTGGCTACTCCCAACTCTTCTGTACATTCTCTCTAAGGTTGCTGAAGACTGGGTTTCATACCAAGTGACTCTTATTACAAGGTATTACTGTGTCCTTTAATATCTTTCGAATTGCTGTATTCCAGTCATATGAATCATCACACCAAGTTTCAATTATCCAGTTTCGATCACCCCTATTAAGTCATTTTACCTCTCTTGAACTACAATTTCAACCTCATGTTTATAGTGGCACCTCTACTTATGAGCAGCTTGACTTAAGAGCAATTCAACTGAAGAGCGAAAAACCGTAGGCATTATAACTGCTGCCTTACAAATTTTAGATGCAGTCTGCTCTACTTACTATTTTTATTTATTTATTTATTTTAAAATTTATTTATTTTTTTATTTTTTAGATTTAGAGTTGTTAAGACTTGAGAGCATGCATTTGGGATAGATTAAACTTGTAAGTAGAAGTACCACTGTATTTCACTTGTATAGGATGCCTTTCTTCCAATAAGGTGAACCAAGGAATGTCACAATATGAAAGAGGAGAATTAAAAACACAGTAAGTTACACATTAAAAAACAAAATACAGTTGATTAATTAATAGCAAACAATTAGAGTTGGGCACAAAATGAAAATATAGTGTTTTGTTTTGTTTTGTTTCTTAGTAGTTTTGTTTTGTTTCATTACTAACAAATTTTTATTTTCAGAACAAAATGAAACCATTCGTTAATGGCTCCCCTGGATCCTAGAGGCACCAAAATCACAGGGTAGCTTCTCCAATCTCTTCCCTGTAACCCCCCAAAATTTGGAGAGGTTTGGGGTTTAGGGGGCTGAGGTATTTAATTCAAAAGGGTGTCCCCATGAAGAAAATCATTTCTAATTGAGTCGGGAAAGAACCGGTTGCTTACCTGTAATGGTGGTTCTTCGAGTGTCCTCCGTTAATCCACACCACAGGGTTCTCGGTCGCGACGCGAGCGATGGCACCGGAAGCACTTCTAAGCAAGGAAGCAGAATCATTAGTCTCCTCCCCCCATCCCATGCTCCCTTGCGCTCCCGCCTAAACGCCCCAGTTCCCTCTACACGCCGTCGTGAGGAAGCCCCAGAGAAAGGCTCCACAGGACAGACGTGACACGGGGAGGCGGGGCGGGTTGGTGTGGATTAACGGAGGACACTCGAAGAACCACCATTACAGGTAAGCAACCGGTTCTTCTTCATCGTGTCCTCCGTGAATCCACACCACAGGGTTGAGTACCAAGCTACCTGAATGGAGGTGGGAGTCACGGAAGAACGGTGGAAAGTACGGCCCTGCCAAAGGAAGCAGTCGATTTGGCCCGGGTGTCCAAACGGTAGTGTCGGATAAACGTGAGACGGCTGAGACCAAGTGGCAGCCCGACAAATCTCTTCAATTGGGACTCCTCTGAGAAAAGCTGTGGACGAAGCAACGGCTCTAGTGGAATGAGCTCGAACCCCCGAGGGGAGAGAACGATTAGACAACTGGTAGCAAATCTTAATGGTAGAAACAATCCATTTAGAAAAACGTTGAGAGGAAACAGGCGACCCATTGAACCTGGGGTCATAAGCAATAAACAGGCGAGGGGTCCTTCTTAAAGAGGCAGTCCTCGACACATAGAAGGCCAGAGCTCTTCGAACATCAAGAGAATGGAGATTCCTTTCAATAGCGGAGGACGGAGAGGGAAAAAAGACCGGAAGAATTAGGGGTTGGGAGAGGTGGAACTGTGAAACCACTTTGGGGAGGAAGGAGATATCTGGGTAGGCAACCACCTTATCTGGGAAAAACTGCAGAAAAGGTGGATCATGTCGGAGAGCGCAAAGTTCGCTAGCTCTCCGGGCTGATGTGACAGCAACCAAAAAGGCAACCTTGAGTGTCAGGAGGCGTAAGGGCGCCGTGGCCAAAGGTTCAAACGGGGTCTAGTTAATGCCTGCAGGACTAGGTGAAGGGACCACTGAGGGGTCAAGGACGCCTGTCCGGGAAGGTGTTCGGAGACCCTTCATAAAGAGCTTTAGGCGCGGGTGTCTGAAAAAGGCAGCAGCCGGGGATTCGGGAGGCTGATGGGCCACAATAGCGGAGAGGTACACTCGGAGTGAGGCCATGGACAGACCGGACTGTTTTAATTGCAGAAGGAAACGTAACACTACTGAAAGGGGGGGGGTTTAGGTCAGGGTAAGAGTGAAGGGCTGTGAAGGCTCGGAAACGGATCCATTTAGAGCGGTAATTTCTGCGGGTAGAAGGTTTTCTGGCCGCTTTGCAGATGTCGGAGATCAGGTCCAAATCCTCCATGCCGTGAGCTTCAGATGGCGGGGATCCGGGTGGAGTACCAGGCCGTCGTCCCGAGACAGGAGCGAGGCGAAGAGGGGCAGGGAGAAGTGGTCGTGAGCCATCCGAAGGAGAGTGGCAAACCAAGGCTGACGAGGCCACCAGGGGGTGATGAGGATGGCGTTGGACTCGTCGAGGCGAAGTTTCACCAGGGTTCTGTGAAGGAGGGGGATTGGAGGGAAGGCATAGAGGAGGTGCCTGGACCAACGGAACATGAAGGCATCCCCCAAGGAGTGAGCACCAACACCCGCCCTGGAGCAATAACGGTCGCACTTGGTGTTGGACTCCGTGGCGAAGAGGTCGATGGAGGGGCGGCCCCATCGCCGAACCAAGATCTGGAACACCGAGTGGTGAAGTTCCCATTCGTGAGATATCGATCCCCTGCGACTGAGGTCGTCTGCCAGATCGTTGTCCTCCCCCCGAGAGATGAATAGCCATTGGGAAGATACGGTGGAAAATGCACCAATCCCACAGGTCGATGGAGAGTTGTAGAAGTGCAGGGGAGTGAGTGCCCCCTTGCTTGTTCAGGTAATACATAGCTGTAGTGTTGTCCGTGGCTACTAAGACGACCTGATCTCGGATGAGGGGGAGGAACGCCTTCAAGGCCCTGAAAATTGCCAGCAACTCCAGCTCGTTGATATGCCGAGTAGCTTCTGAGGGGGACCAGAGGGCATGGATCTGATGGCTGCCGCAGTAGGCACCCCACCCTGAAAGGCTGGCATCCGATGTTATCTGCACTGTCGGCGAAGGGGCATGGAACCGGCGGCCCACCAGCAGATTGGCGGGATTGAGCCACCACCTGGTGCGCGACCACACTTGTTTGGAGACAAGGATCGGCTTGTGTTGAGAGTCCGTCTCCGGGTCGAATTGAGTGTGAGAAGACAGAGTTGAAGATGTCGCATGTGGAGGCGAGCATGGGGCACCACCGAGGTGGTGGAGGCCATCAGACCCAGAAGACGTTGGAGTGACAAAGCTGGAGTGAAGGTCGCAGGACGCAGGAGGCGCACGGAGGAGGTGATGTCTGCCACCCTGGAGGGCGGAGGAAAGGCTTTCAGGCGTCGGGAATCCAGGATGGCCCCAATATACTCGATCCTTTGGGTCGGGATGAGTTTGGATTTGTCGAGGTTGACCTCGAGACCCAGACGGCTGAGGAGTGTCAAGGTAGTACGCAGATGGTGAGACGCCTCGGCTAGGGAGGGGGAAACCAAAAGCCAATCGTCTATATAAGGGAAAATAACAATCCCCCTGGTGCGGAGAAAGGCGGCTACTGGGGCCATACATTTGGTAAATACTCTGGGAGCCGTGGCAAGGCCAAAAGGTAGTGACAGGAATTCGAAGGCGTGGCCCGCGACCATGAACCGCAGGTATCTGTGATGACGAGGATGGATAGAAATATGAAAATAGGCGTCTCGAAGGTCGATCACTGTGAACCAGCTGTCTCGTTGTAAAAGAGGAAGGATAGTTTCCAGGGTAACCATTTTGAATTTTTTTGGAGGGATAAACCAGTTTACCGATCTGAGGTCCAAGATGGGTCGGAGTCCGCCGCCTTTCTTCGGAACTGTGAAGTAGGGGGAAAAATGGCCAAAAGGAATGTCGTTTGGGGGGACAGGTCGAATGGCGTTTTTTTGTAAGAGGGTGATAATTTCGTCCCAAAGAGCTGGAGAAGGAGGGGTCGAGACAATGCGGCCCAAGGGGGGGAGGGAGGAGAACTCTATTTGGTATCCTGTAGTAATGATGGACAGCACCCATCTGTCGGTGGTGATGGAACGCCACGCAGGGAGGAAGGGTCGTAGTCTGGGAAAGTCAGAAGTCCTTGCGTCCTCTTCTATCCTGCTGGCGAGAGGAGGCTCGGAATTTGGCCTTTGGTTGCTTGTCTTTGCCGGCGAAGGTGGCAGATGAGTGGAGGGAGGACTGGTCCCGCTGCTGCTGTCTGTTGAAGGAGTGGGTGAAGGTTCTTCTCCAAGAGGGACGAAAGGGCCGACTTTGCTTGGAAGGCACGAGATTGAGGCGTTTTGCCGTATTCTGGCTTTTTTTTTTCATGACCTCGTCTGTCTTGTCATGAAAGAGGCCTTCACCCTCAAAAGGTAGACTGCAGATTTTGTTTTGGACTCTTCAGACAGGCCGGTGGATCTCAGCCAGGCATGACGGTGGCGATGGCAGACCCCATGGCCTTAGTAGCAGCGTCAGAGGCGTGCCGACCTGACCTCATCTGCTGAGCTGCAATGGACAGGGCCTCATCGAGGGCTGGAATAGCGGTAGCCTTGGCGGAGCCATCCGCGGAGTCCAGGGCAGCTTTGGCACGATTGAGGAGAGCTCGTTGGTAGGCTCCCATCACAGATTGATAGTTGGCTATCTTGAATGATAAGGCCGCAGTGGAGTAGAGCTGTCGCGCCATAGTATCAATCTTTCTCCCTTCCTTGGTAGGGGAATGGGAAACTGAGATGACTTTGACTGGAGCTGTGACGCGGACACAACCACTGAGTTGGGTGTCGGGTGTTTAATCAAAAAGGGTGCTCCTTCATCGAAGACTCTGTAGAAGCCCTCTAATTTCCTAGACTTAGAAGAAGAGGGGATTTTCTTGAAGGAGTCCTTAGCCATATCAAGGATGGAGGGCAGGATACCCAAATGGGCTGGAGAAGTAGAGTCCGAGGAGATTTGGTCAAAGACATGGTCGGAGTACTGAGGGGTAGGGTGGTGGACCGGAATGTTGAGGGTCGTAGCCATCTTAGAGATAAACTCCAGTAGTTGCCGATGGAGTCCGCTGAAGATGGGGGCTTTCCCGGCCACATTAGAGTCAGGTGTTGCAGCCCGTTCACGGTCGGAACCATCAGGTTCGTCCGAATCAGAAGGGCTGGTAGAGGGGGAGTCAGAGTCCGATGGAGACAGGGGGGCGGTACCGGCCTGATGTTGAGAGGGCGTTCTTCTGGATCGCTTGTGCCGACGAGACCTCGCGGGCTCGAGAGCCATGGAGCTCGGTTCCGAGGGTTCTTCTGGCTGATACCAGGGACCGGGAGGATGCCAGAAGGGTCCTGTTTGGTATGGTACGGTGGGAACCCCGGGAACATGGGGTATCCGGGAAATGGGTACGGTACCAAGAAGAGGGGCCAGAGGGCCACATGTTTGACATCGGTGGTACCGAGGGCCACGACGACGGTCCCGGCGGTCCGCCCCAAGAAGGCTGAGGTGGGGAAGTCGAAGGGCGGGACCTGGGTGGATTCGAAGCCCCGACCTCGGTATCATGGTAGGTCCTCTTCGGAGCCGGTGAGGAGATCGGTCCGGCTTTCCGCTTAGATGCATGCTTCCGGGGAGGAGACTCCGGTTGAGCAGCAGCTTCGGATACCGGGGGCAAGGCGGTACCGTGCCCTGCCATACCGGTCCCGGATAGCCCTGGCGGGGTGGAGGCGGAGGCGGCATGGCCAAAGACGGGTGGCTCAGTGTCCTAGACAGAGGAGCATCGGAGAAAAGGCTCGCAAGCTCCGGTCCACGATCCCGCTTTTCTGGTACCGAGGCAGCCACGGACTCCAAGTCAGAGGAGTCTAACGATACCGGCGACTCACTTCTTGGTTCGGAGACAGAGATAGGGGCGTCTTACGGGAGGAGACCTATCTCGGCGGGATTTCTTCGGTACCGACGCCTCCGAAGCGGCCTTTTTGACTTAGATTTTTTGGCCGATTTTTCCACAGAGCCTTTCTGTGCCTGGGAAGCGGACTCGGAATCCATCGCTGGACGCAGGGATTTCTCGAGAAGGTAGGTGTTGAGCCTATGCCTTCGGTTTCTGAGGGCCTGCGAGCTAAGGCTCTTACAATGCGGGCAGGAGCCCGGGAGTGAGCCCCCCAAGCAATAAAGGCAAAAGGAGTGACCGTCGGAAAAGGGGATTTTCCCCCCACAACGGACGCAGTTCTTGAAAAGAGAACGCTGGGCCATAAAAGGAGGAGAAGTGAAGAAAAAAACGGAGAGATATGGTAGCGAAACGTGCTTCCGAACCATCCAACGCGGCGGTTAGAGGGAACTGGGGCGTTTAGGCGGGAGCGCAAGGGAGCATGGGATGGGGGGAGGAGACTAATGATTCTGCTTCCTTGCTTAGAAGTGCTTCCGGTGCCATCGCTCGCGTCGCGACCGAGAACCCTGTGGTGTGGATTCACGGAGGACACGATGAAGAACAGCAGTTGTTTCCCCCCCTTCCAAGAGAAACCGCACTCCTCGCATACACAATATGGTTTCTCCTGTTCTTTTCTAAGTGGGTAAGGGGCACTCACTGTTGAATCCATCACCCACCATCAAGACAATTTAAAAGGTGCCAGGTGATACAACCAACTACTAACAATTACATTAAGTATAGACATAATTTGATATGTTGAATGCTTATGAACCACTATATAGTCAACATGGAACAATAATTAAAATGTTGTGCTAACAGTTAGAATAGCTGAGTTCACCTTGACTCAGCCATTTAGTTTGTGACTTCTGAACCTTCACCCTTTCTTTAGCCTAACCTCATGGGTTATCAAGAAGATCAATTGAAGAAAAAGACGCCCGCATCCAATGCCTTAAGAAGTGAAAGGAAGGAAATTTAGGATATAAAGATAGCCAAGAAAAGAATAAAAATTACAAACTCTTGTAAAAGAACATTCTCAAGCACAGAGATTTCTATTTCACCAGTAACAATATATTAGTTTTTGATTGCAGTGAAAATGCATTCTACCAGCAAATATGCCTGGATTCTCTGCAACAACTGAGTAGCAACTGCTCATTTACAGTGCAATAAACCCCCAATCATCTTGGAAAGGCTCTTAATGTGAAAACATCTACAGCAATTTGTTATGTCATTTTTCTGACAACAGATCCTCCCCATTATTGTCACTTTACACATGATTAGAAACTTACTATAAAATGTGCATTTAATGGAAATGCAACCTCCAAATGTTACTTTTGATTGCCTTCGCACAAATGCATACAATCATCTTGTGTCATTTGCTGCAGAAATAGCATCTGTCTTCAGTGCTTCACACAAAGAAATGAGCCTTTTGCAGTTGTCTAAGGATTTTGTTATCAAATATAGAGGCTTTCAAGAAAATGCAAACTAGATATTGTTCTTGGTCACTAAGTCAATATATGTTTCTTAGATTCAGGGCAGAAGGAATTGAATATTTATCAAGTGAAATGTAATGAAACCTGATTCTTTTACATTTGGGTCTTGACTCCATGCTTGCAGCAAAAAGAAATCGACAAAGTGCCTTAATTGTCATCGTAATGTATACTTCTCAGGCATCTTCCATCCTGGAGTTTTGCTTAAATATTAATGATAATCACACATAACAAATCTATGCGCTCGGAACATTTAGTATCATTATTCCTGCTCTGAATACAGAATATTCAGCTGAAGAGAATGAAACAGATACTGAGATTTCCAGTTCTCCCCTACATTTTGTTTAATAGTAAAAAACAAAAACAAATCCACGTTCCATTTCATGTCTTCTAGTGCAAAAATTATTGTTGCAATATTGTATATGAATCCATAGACTACCTTTGTAAAGAGTCTCACTTGCTTTGACTCATTCAAAGCTGGTGGGTGGAGATGTCAGAGGGCCCATTATTGAAATGCTGAAGAGTGATACTCCAGCTTACTCTGCTTTTGTACTTGCTGATGAGTGATACTTCAGCTTACTTTCCTCCCTACTTTATCTCATGAATTGCCCTGTTCTGTCAAGATACTACAGCTAGGTGATGAGACTGAAGTCAGCTATAAAGGAATACAAAACCTTGCAAGTCTTTCTAACCAAAATAGGAGGCTCCTATCATCAAATAGAGGGACTTGGTTCTCCTCTTGACCACGTGTTTCCTTTACATGTTTTGTACAACCTGTAGCCTATCAAGCTGAGCACAGACCACTTGCATTGTGTTTGCAAAGAATGTTGTCATGTCGTTCTAGACAACACTGGAAGGCTTCTGATCACTGCATTGACCAAAGTGACCCACAAAAAAACCCCAAAGAACATAAAGTGGGAAAGTGACTCTGGTATTACTGACAATGCCATAACAAGGTTAGGGTGACCAAGGCCTGACCCAGGACATAAAAAAATTACAGGACACAACATCTGCTGCTGGGATGGCACCAGCACACTCATTGGTATTGGTTCCTGGACTGAAACGGACTTGCCAGCCCCAAGAGGATATACTGCAGCACCTCCAGCCACTGTTTCCTGCAGTGAAGGAAATACAACTGGACTGGAATCAACATGGAAGGAATATGGCAGTTATCATGTGTTCAGGCCCAGGCAGTCTTCCACTTCCTCCCTCCCACACCAATCTCATTGGACACAAGCTTGGACAATAATTAGAGCAGCGATTCCAGTGGCACAGCACATGCTTTCCTTGCAGAAGATCCCAGAATTCAGGGTGTAATGAATTTTCATTAAAAAATCCCTGTGTTCTATTAACAAAATAATTGGTAAAAAAAATGGTCAACACCTGCAAGATTTTTACTCAATACTGAGAATGCTTAAAAGTGGCTTAACATTCCCTTCTTCTGCATGTGTCCCGGGACTGTGCAGCTTGCCCAAGGCCACCCAGGCTGGCTCTACTTTCAGGAGGCACAGTGAAAAATTGAACTTCCAATGTCGGGCTCTGCAGCCAAATACCTAAACCAATGAGCTTCTAACGATTGTACCTACCTTGGTGAAAATTTTGAATATTTCTATTCTCAACTATGAATTAAGCAAATACTTATATCCCTATCCAAGTACAGTCTCTAAGAGCTCCAACTTTAAAAAGATGGTTGCTGAGATGGGACTTCTCTGCTTACCACTCTGCTAGTCATTAGAAATCAAGAGAAAACAATAGTAGGCTGAAAGAACACCCAGCTCCTAGGGAAAGGTGCTTTTTCTTTTTGTGTGCTCTTTGTAGCTTTAATGTTAGCTTTTAAAGTTCTAAGATGTGTCTTCTAATTCCCTGTCCTTAACTTAAATTATGTCTTAAATGTTCTGGGCTGTATATTGCCCCTCATTATTGTAAGCCACCTTGGGTCCTTTTCCAAGGAGAAAGGTGGGGTAAAAATATTCTAAATAATTAATTAATTGTGGAAGCTTTAATCTAAAGGCATTTTAAAATTAAGCACGCTATTCCTGCCATTACTCCTCCACTGTCTCTCTAATCAAGCAAAAATTGAAAATAGATCCTGTTGTAACCATGGAGTCTTTATATAAGAGCCAGAGTATAGGGAAGTGTTGGTTCTGGGTCACATATGAAGCATGTGCAGAATTTTTAGATTTCATCTCACAGAAGCCCCAGCCAGGAGAGCCAGTGATAAAAGATCTAGAGAATCAAAAGTTCCCCACTCCCTGTCGAAGCATAAGTCATAGAGAAAGAAAATGGATGCCTATAAAATAAGTTCAGAAAACACTGTTAGTCTTTCATGGAATCTGTTTTCACATCAGACTCAACAGAATACACTTATCAATGAATACTGAAATGCGAGCCTCTTGCCCATTTTCATCAATCCTTTCCCTTTCTTGCTGCCACCATCTACTGTTCCAGCCAAATAAAAGCATCCGAATACTCACTGAAGCAACCTATTAAATCTATTCCTCACCCAAATGAAATAGGAGTGAAAAATTAAAGTCAATTTGCCAATATACTTGCCTATCAGGAGCAAAGTTCTGGAAAGGCTTGGCGAGTTCTCTTCTAAGACCATTAAGAAAAGCCCCGCAGAATCAGACCGGATTCCATTTTGATCCCACAAAGACCAGCCTATGGAAAGCCTACAAGCAGAACTGGCTGCTGATACTGAAGGCAGTGCATAGTGATCACAGGCAGTCACTACAGTCACCCTTCTCATCCATGGATTTTTAAAGTCCCCATCTGAAACAGTCCAAAGTGGTGGTCACCAGTGTATCTTGCAGGCTGTCCTCTCCCACAGACCAACACAATACTGTATAGGCCAGTGATGGCAAACTTTTTAGAGACCGAGTGCCCAAACTGAGATTCAAAACCCACCAATTTTTTGCAAAGTGCCAATACAGCAATTTAACCTGAATACAAGTGGCTATGAACGGGCGATGTCGGATGCCCACAGAAAAGGCTCCGAGTGCCACCTTTGGCACTCATGCCGTAGGTTTGCCAACACTGATATAGGTTCTCACACTAGATCACTTTACATTTTTGAAGCTTGAAAAACTAAATAAAGAAATGGGCATGAATTAATTCACACCACTCTGTACAAAGCACACTGCATGGTACCCACCCTACAGGGAGACAGCCCACTCACCTTTTGTTGAGAGCTGGTGGGGTCCTCCTCCTTCTCTGGCAGTGCTCCAGTCTGGGCAGAATCCTGGGCTGCTCTTCCATACCTCATCTGGTGGGGACCATTCAGACAAAGACACAGGAGGGGAATTCTCCCTGCACAGCTGTTGAGTGGTCGGCTGTTGAAGGGGTCCCGGAAGGGTAGCCCAAGATCCTGCCTGGACCAGAGTGCTGCAGGAACAGAAAGACCCTTGCTGCGAAAGATAAGTAGTCCAGCAGGCTGGGGGTGGGGGAAACAGATGCCTGGCACATCTGATGCCATGTGTTGTGTGCTTTATATCAAGCAACACAAATTAATTTTTTGCCCATTCTATAAAATATAATAAGCTGCCTAGATGCCCTAAGCACACCGATCTTGCCTGATTTCAGAAGCTAAGCAGGGTTAGCACTGGTTAGTACTTTGATGGGAGACCAGGGAATAACAGGTGCTGTAGGCACCTGGAGTAGGAACTGGCAAGCCACTCCAGTATTCCTGCCAAGAAAACTCCATGGATATGGGGTCATGAAGAGTCCGTCACGACTGTAATGACACAAACACACATGCATAAAATATAATGGCATTGAATTTTTGGAGTGCTCAAAAGCCTTCACTACCTTCCATTTATCCTTTTTAAAAGATTTTCTCTTTGTCATCCATTCTATCTCCCTTTATTCTTCTCCTCATTAAAGAAATATTTGCTGAACATGAGGCTTGCCACAGGCAAACTGTTCAAATGTTTATATCACTCTTTGTTTTGGCTTCTTTGGTTTGGAATCAATGGTGACAGAGGTTACAGAGAGCATATACACTTTCTTAGAACCCTTTCTTGAGATTAGGTCACAAGAGAGAGATGAACCAGTGACCTCACTTAATATGTTTCTTGTGTGGGTATGCAGACTCAAATGTAAGCAAAACAGAGGAATTCATTGCTGATTTACAATAAGTGAAAAATGCTAATTTTCCAGACTATGGTAAGCTGTGCTTGCTCGCATCACTGCATTTCAAATGTCAATGGGGAATGAAACCAAGTTTATGAATTAACAGACACTGTGATCAAAGGACTTGGCTGCAATAGCTGAAATGTGATTTATTAATAAGGAATAAAGAGAATGCAAATAAACTAATTATAAAGTGGGATTTGCAACAGGGAAATCCCCAAGTAAAAATTTTAAGTGATGTTCAGATGATCACAATGATAATTAAGAACACATAGACAACTAAAACTGGTGTGTTAACCATTTCCAACGTGTCTGTCATTTTCAGGCTAGATCCGCCTACATCCTTGACTTACCAGCCCCAGATGAGCCAGGTATTAAGAGCTAAACCTAAGAGTACAAGGCTTGGGTAACTGATTAGTTATTTCTGAAGGCAGAGGTTAAACTCAAGATAATGTATAAGGAATACTAATTGAGGCTTGGCTAATCTGAAAAGATTCACTTCTCTCCTGAATACGCTGTTTCTTTTCAAGCTTTTTCTTCCCCGACCAACACACAAAGTCTTTTGTCTGTGAATCAATTCCATTTCCCCCATGATCAGATTGCTGTGCACTGACTAGGGTGCGGGTGGAGTGGGGACAGACATGTTGGTTCCTCAACATGCTTAGGAACCAACACACATGCTTTTTGTCTGGAGACAAAAAAAAGTGGCTCTCACACACATCCCCCCCCCCAAATCCCTCTCAGTGAAATGCCAAGAGACAAGCAGCAGGAGGGGGACAAGGCAGAAGCTATCTTTCTATCATGTAACATTCGCAATTTTCCCAATTACAGTGACGAAGGATTTCCCTTCATTTTCTGTACAGAACTTCAGCCAAGGTTGGGAGTCCTAGGGAATGCCAGAATCGACCGTCACTGTCCATTTTTTTTTTTACTTTCCAGGTTTGTTAAGATTTAATAATTATATGTTATGAAGGAAGACAAAGATAAGCACCTAGCTGGATCCCAATATTGCTTTAATAATCATTGAAAGAGAAAGGATAATTCTTGTCTTCGAGTCTTGTTTTGATGCAGAATTCACATGGAACTACGTAGGCTTAAAGGAATCAACTCCATTGTTATGTGAAGACTTGAGCAATATACCCAGATTTGGTCTTCTAATTTTTTTGTTAAGGGAAAAATTGTTCCAACAAATCCTATGCATTCTGCCTTTGGGACACTTTTTTTTTGTGCTAATCATTGTAACATATCAGGATGAAAATCCTCTGCTTTTCTGGAGGGGTGGGAATGAGGCTGAGAAGCAGAAGAGGCATATTCTGATTGTCCTTAGGTAGGATTTATTGAGAGCACTGGAATTCATAGCAGATTAAGGAAATGTTATACCATCTAACCATAACTCCATCCTTAACTCCAATCCTTCTGCTAACCTCAGTACACTGGAATTCCAATAAGGTCAGAAAATACTCCAAAAGTCACTCAATGCATGTGTTTTTTCAACTGTCCTGATCATGCAATACAAATTTGAGATAATGCCACTCTTTAAATACATTGTGGTAAAATACATTAAAATAAATTTGTGGTACAATACATTTCACACGATGGAGTGAAGTTGCATAAAAAATTGTGGTTTACAGCTATTGTGATCAGAATGTGATCAGAATCAAGGCTAAATTCAATGGTAGTACTAGCTGGAGGAGATCTATAAAAAGGAGTGGTGTTTTATTTATTTATTTATTTATTTATTTATTTATTTATTTATTTATTTATTTATTTTAGGGCTTTTTTAGGGCTCTTCCAGAAAGGAACTCCAGGCGGTTTACAACAAAAACAATCACAATTAACAGGAGCAATTTATTTGATATTGGTGCACTCTAAGTAGGGCTGACATTGTTTAGCTCTGATAGTCAAACTTCAGCCAACAATACAGACTTTTATATAAATGTCTGTACTGTCACTGTCACCCCAAGGGGTACTTTGCCTGAGATCACATCTGTTCTTATATGACTCCTCCTCCAACCACTCAAGAAGATAAATATTTCATATTTATATTGTGTTTCCACAAAAACCATCTGGAGTGGGCAAAGGGCAACCTCATCCTCCCAAAATGTAGCAATGTTGTGCTTCTCTTTTTTTTTTTTTTTGGGGGGGATAATTTTCCTCTTTTTAAAATCCCCAGACTTAGCTCATCTGCAAGATGGACTTTTTGGCACCAAACCACTAGTGAATCATAAGAAGCTGAGGTGTTTCTGCCTTTAGACCTGTTGAAGTTACCCATATCTGACGTACATGGTTCCAAAGTGAGGCACAAAATAAATTTAAAAATTAGATACAGCTAAAAAATGTTGTTCAGTCGTTCAGGCATGTCTGACTCTTTGTGACCCCATGGACCAGAGCACGCCAGGTCCTCCTGTCTTCCACTGCCTCCCAGAATTTGGTAAAATCCATGTTGCTTGCATCGATGACATCATCCAACCATTTCATTCTCTGCTGTCCCCTTTTAATTTTGCCTTCAATCCTTCCCAACACCAGGGACTTTTCCAATGAGTCCTCTCTCCTCATGAGGTGGCCAAAGTACTTGAGCCTCAGCTTCAAAGCCCGTCCTTCCAGTGAACATACGGGGTAGATTATTACAGGATGGATAGGTTTGATCTCCTTGCAGTCCAGGGAACTTTCAAGAGTCTCCTCCAGCACCACAGCTCAAAAGTGTCAATTCTGCAGTGATCAACCTTTTTTATAGTCCAGCATTGTTGTTGTTCAGTCGTTCAGTCATGTCCGACTCTTCGTGACCCCATGGACCAGAGCTCGCCAGGCCTTCCTATCCTCCACTGCCTCCCGGAGTTTTGTCAAATTCATTTTGGTTGCATCGATGACACCGTCCAACCATAGTAAATTATAATATTAAAACTCAACTAAACAAAGCATATTTTGAACACTCTAATTCAAAGAATTTCTAAACAATTTTAGAACACTCTTGAAAGTGAAGTACAGTACCACTCATCAAAAGCTCATTCCTCAGCAGCTTATCAGTTGCCAAACACCTAACTAAATCTGCTAGCATTTCCTCATCGTTCTACTCTGTCTGCCATACCTTCTCTTTCTCACCTTCAGTTCTTCATTTGCATCATGAGAATAAAACCACTGGTCTATATCATTGTTTTCAATGTTCTTAAAGATCTTACAAAATCCATTCCATTCTATCTATCTATCTATCTATCTATCTATCTATCTATCTATCTATCTATCTATCTATCTATCTGGCCTAATTTTGAATTCTCTAAACTACTGCATAAGCCCTACATCTTATAATGAAGTGTAATCTGGTCCTCAGGCAGTTGGAAACCATACAGATTTATTACTCACAAAATGTGTGATTAATGCAACACGCATATTTAGTGCTCTTACTGGTAGGTATACTTGAAGAACTTTACATTTGTGCATTCTGATGCAAACTGATCTGATCCAAACCCCCTAGACTTACATGTAAAGAGTATCATAATTAGCTTTCAGATGTCACAGTTCTACACATTTCATTATGCAATTTTTGTCTAAAATACAAAAAGGCATTCAAAATACAGGTTTTGGGAACTGTATATTTAGCAAAGTGTATTTTGAAGGAACTGGCAAACCACTCCAGTATTCCTGCCAAGAAAACTCCATGGACACGGAGTCACGAAGAGTCGGTCATGACTGTAACAACGCAACACACTCATTTTGAAATAAAAGTACATTTATACTTGGATATTTTAAGAGTGAATTTGTTCACAAATTCTTAAATTAAAATGGGGTGTATGTGTTTTTGGTATAAACTTTTTTAAAAATTTAGATCATTGGAGAAACAGAACAAGATAGCATGGGCTTGTGAATGCAAAACCTATTATAAATACAAGAAATAGACCAGACCCACTGCCACTTGGTAGTTTTTAACCAGTCTGGCAGTTCTTCCATACAGGAGTATTTTCAAGTGAACCAGGAAGCCAATCAGTCAGAACTGAGTGGGACTTTGAAGGCCTACCTGAGCGAGACAGATTATCACCTCCATATGCCTACAAGGCTTGTTTTCTAAGTATGAAGGGCTGCAAGCAGATGTTAACCTCACTCCACATATTTTGGAAGAGTGACCCTCTTGCACAGTCAGAAGCAACCTACAGCAAGATCCTACCATTAGGCAGAGCAAGGATGCATCTCATCGGTAGTCTCTTTGTTAGTGTCCTACTTTCCCGGCCAGGCATGAAGGGAACTATTAACCTGGTTGGATTTGAGCACTAGGCACTGTGGCTTGGCTGAATGATGAATACTATTTCTTTCTCTGCCTCAGTTCACAAAATATTGCAGGCCACCTCAGAGGAAAGGAAGGAGAGAGAGAAGAGAAAGACTTTCCTCTGGAATTAGAAACTTAGCTGCTGAAATTTGCCCCTAGCTGGAAGAATGGAGAAGTGATACAGTTTTCTCAGCCAGAGGGGATGGCAGACACAGAGTAGAATGATGAGGGAAGAACCTCTTGGCAAAGTTCAGCACTTTACTTTGCTTCTCTGTCAGAATCTGCTTACTTAGCAAGCCTTCATCCTTTATCCAGAGGCTAATAGTTTCTGACGTTAGTAGCACCCTGCAGCTACAACCTGCCTACTTTGCCCCTCTGACTTAAGGGCAGCTTGACTTTTCTGAGTGTTGAGAAGAAGGTGATTAACCCCAGGCAAAAGGCACTGGTTCCTAGAACACATTTCCAATCAAATCCAGAAGGAGAAAAGTCTGTGGTGAAAGCTCCACTCAAATGCCAATGAAATGCAGATGCTGCTATCTATCTATCTATCTATCTATCTATCTATCTATCTATCTATCTATCTATCTATCTATCTATCTATCTATCTATCTATCTATCTATCTATCTGCCTGCCTGCCTGCCTGCCTGCCTGCCTGCCTGCCTGTCTGTCCACAGTCATAAAATGTACACATCCGAACTTTCTTATCAGTGAACAAGCTTCCTGTTCATTTCATGTTTTCATTCTGCTTGTCTCATATGGCTGGTTCTGTTATGTGGAGGTCCATTACCAAAATATTTCCTTTTCACTTTAATCAGTGATGTTCTATAGTAATGTGGCATTCTGCCTCCCTATTGGATGTATTTTAACTTTATTTCAAAATATGAAACTACACATTTAAAAACAAGAAAAGAAACATAAACCTGGAATGTGCAAAGTTTTAATCCAGGAAAAAAAGATGCAGTTAAGAAAGCAACCATCATGTTTTGAAATACAGTACAGGTATGTGTTTTTATAAAAAGATCTTTCATACTCAACAGACCATTTTGGAGGGATAGTTTGGGATTGTCCCTGAGTGACTTACCTGCAGGAATGTCAAAATCAGTTTGTGTCAATGGTGTTTCCAGCACTGGAATAGTTCTTCTTTTTTACCATTTGTCCCATGTGGTGGTGGGGTCCACTGTTCTGGATCAGAGATGCCATTTCTCTTGGTCGCCAGCTTGGTCCAGGCGTAGGCGAGTGGCCCTCATGTTATTGTGTAGGTGTATCAAGCTGACATTGCTTTTCACATTTCATTTGCCATCGACCTACCACTGAAGGCCCTTCTATGCTAGTGTGTTGGTGTCAGTGCACAGGACATGGCCATATCATTGTAACTGAGCTTCTCTCATCTTTTGAGCAATGCCACACCACTGCCTTATGTCATCACTGCAGTAATGGTAAAAGCAAGTGATATGAAAATAACAGTGCCACGTCTTTGTTTTCATGACACCAAGGCAATGCTCAGTTCCTTTTGTCACTGGTCAGCATTTGACACCGTAGAGTGCATAATATTTCTCTACTCATTTTGCTACTTACTTGGATAAGTAGCAAAATGCTTTGATTCCACAAGAAAATAAATCCAGTTGCCATGACTCAACTCCTGAACTCCCAAAGCAGCAAAAACTGTGCTCATGACCAAAGGTTCCATGGCTGACTCACCCTCTTTTCAGATCACGATAAACATGGGCATCAAAGGGAAATTGATCGTTTCTGTCCCTACTTCAGTATGGAACAATACTCCTTCTCTAATTCCAGAACATCAGTTGTCTTTTTCTTTTATCCTTCGCTCCAGTCTCCTGAAAGACAGTTCACCTCTTTATATATATATATATATAAACATATATATATATATATGTTTTCGTAGATTTTCAAGGGTATAGGTATGCATGTTAGGGTGGATTCGGGTTTCTTCCCGTGTAGAAATCTGGTTGTTTTGGCGACGTTTCGACGAGGTCTCACTCGTCATCTTCAGGCTGGTGTTCTGGCTTCTTTCTTCTTGAAGCAAAGTGTGGTCTCAGTTGAAGTCCTTCTATAAATACTGCTGGGGGGGTGTGGTTTGCTTGCTCTGTTGCTGATTGTAGGTTCCTTTGTTCCTTTGTTCTTTTGTGATCTGCTGTGTGGCTGAGACGATCGTTAAGGGATTAACTGCTGGTGGCTGTTTAGATGGCTGTTTAGATGCTGGTGGGTTAGATGGCTGGTAGGTTCTGGCAGTATCCTGGGCTTTGGTGGAGTGGGGTCCTGTGTCTTGTGAATTCATTTTGGTCTGGCTACGTGTCTGTGGTCTCCCAATATTTTTGGGGGGTGTGTGAGTGTGCTCCATGTGGTGACTGGAGTGGGGTGCCGCAGTAGATGGTGCAGTCGTGGTTTTGTTATTGGATGGTGGTTTCGTTTCATCTGTGGGAAGGGTCTGGGTTTGTGTTTGGTGTGGATGGAAGGTGGTGGCATCTTGTGTCCTTTTGGACCTGGTGTCAGTCTTTGTGACAGAGGCTCGTCTGTTGACCAGGGCTAGTTTCCAGATGTCAGGCAAGCGGGAGGTGTCATCACGTTTATTCATGTTGTTTGGGTGTTTCTCTATTTCAATGGCTTCCATGATTATTCGACTGTTGAAGTGTTCAGTTTTGGAGATGAGTTTGGTTCTTTCAAAGTCAATTTCATGACCTGTTGTTTTTATGTGCTGGAAGAGAGAGGAAGATTTTCTTCTTTTTTGACTGTGTTCTTGTGTTCTGCGATGCGTGCGCTTATTCTCCTGTTTGTCTGTCCGATGTATGTGGCTGGACAGACTTTGCATGGTATTTCGTAGACTCCTTGGTTTTCTAGCTCAATCTTGTCTTTGGGGTTTCTTAAAATGTTGGCTATTTTTTGGTCGGTGCAAAAGGCTGTCTTGATATTGTGTTTGTGGAGAATTTTGCTGATTTTGTCTGTGGTGCCTTTGATGTAAGGGAGGAGGGCAGTGCCGTTGTTCTCTTCTGTTTCTTGGTTCTTGGGGGTGTTTCCTTTTGGATTAGTTTGGTGATGGTGTTTTTTTGGAATCCGTTGCAATTAAAACATTTGAGAGAGTGTGTAATTCAGTTTTTAGGTGGTCTTTGTCAGCGAGGCGTTTGGTTCTGGAGATGAGGGTTTTGCTACGGAGTTGATCTGTGCAGGGTGGTGGTGTGATTGTGCATTTAAGTAGCGGTTTGTATGTGTTTTTTTCTGGTAGATGGTATGTCCTAAGGAGCCGTCGGGTTTTTGTAGATTAGGACGTCCAGGAAGGGAAGTTGGTTGTTGGCTTCTATTTCCATAGTGAATTGTATTTTGGGGTGTAGGCTGTTGAGATGTGTGAGGAAGTTGTTCAGTTTATCTTTCCCGTGTGGCCAGATAACAAATCAACATATCTGAGCCAGAGTTTGGGTTTATGTTCGGACTTCTGTAACGCGTTGGTTTCAAAGTGTTCCATATATAGGTTTGCGATGACCGGTGAGAGGGGTGATCCCATGGGTGCTCCTTCTATCTGTTTGTATCTTTGTCCATTGTGGATGAAGTATGTGTTGGTTAGGCAGTGGTTGGTCAGATCTAGGATGTGCTTGGGGGTTGTATTTGTTGTGGATAGCTGTCAAGGCTTCTTGAATGGGCACTTGTGTGAAGAGCGAAACAACATCGAAGCTCACGAGTAGGTCATTGGGTTGTAGGTCTTGTTTCTTTATAATTTCTATGAAGTGGAACGAGTTTTGTACGTATGAAGTGATGGATTCTGCATAGGGCTGGAGTTGTTTGGCAAGAAATTTGGCGAGGTTTTGTAGAGGTGAGCCTATGGAGCTGACTATGGGTCTGAGAGGTGTTCCTTCTTTGTGAATCTTGGGGAGGCCGTAGAGCTTGGGGCATCTGGATGATTTCTCTCTGGGGATGATGCTTGGCTTGATTTCTTCACTTAAGGGAGAGGCTTTTATTTTGGCTTTGGTGGTTTTTTCCAGGTAGGTGGTGGGGTCTGTGTTCAAAGGTATGTAAGCAGGGTCTTGTAGTAGGTTGGATAGTTTGGCTTGGTAGTCGGATGTGTTCATCACCACTGTGGCACAAGATGCCACCACCTTCCATCCACACCAAACACAAACCCAGACCCTTCCCACAGATGAAACGAAACCACCACCCAATAACAAAACCACGACTGCACCATCTACTGCGGCACCCCACTCCAGTCACCACATGGAGCACACTTACACACGCCAAAAAAACATTGGGAGACCACAGACACGTAGCCAGACCAAAATGAATTCACAAGACACAGGACCCCACTCCACCAAAGCCCAGGATGCTGCCAGAACGCCCACCACCAAGGTCGTTAAGAAACAAAAGGCTGATAGACACACATCCAGCACCTCACCCACACAGGATGTCTCTAAACAGCCATCTAAACCACCAGCAGTTAATCCCTTAACGATCGCCTCAGCCACACAGCAGATCACAAAAGAACAAAGGAACCTACAATCAGCAACAGAGCAAGCAAACCACACCCCCCCAGCAGTATTTATAGAAGGACTTCAACTGAGATCACGCTTTGCTTCAAGAAGAAAGAAGCCAGAACACCAGCCTGAAGAGGACGAGTGAGACCTCGTCGAAACGTCGCCAAAACAACCATGAACATAATTGATATATGAACACAATTGATTAAGCACTCGGTTAACCAATTGTGTTCCCCCCAATTCCCCCCCCCAATTGTGTTCATATATATATATATAATATGAACACAATTGGTTAAGCACTCGGTTACACACAGGGTGCTACCTGAGCATGGCAGGCCCTAGTTGTGTTTGGGCAGTGGGCTGTATTTTGCTACTCATATCCAGAAACTGAGTCATGGATAGAGATGTAAAATTTCTGGAAATTATGAAGCTCGGAAAACCCTCCTTTCCCCCAATTTCTTTATTTCTCTTTCTTTCTTTCTTTCTTTCTTTCTTTCTTTCTTTCTTTCTTTCTTTCTTTCTTTCTTTCTTTCTTTTTGAAAAAAAACCAGAAATTTTCTGAAAAATTGAAAAAACAAGCTACAATAAAACTCACCTCCTTTTACAGCTTGAAAGTCATTCTGTTACTTATGGAACATAAAATATGACTATGGACAATCTGACTTGGCATAAAAATATCACAACTAGCATATTAAAATATAGTATATCCAAACAATTATTACAAACAGAATTTATTTTTAAATAATATTTATTTATAATTGAAGTAGTAATTAACTTTACAGAAAGTTATTAAAGTTATAAATTAATTAAATTTACACAAAGATTATAAACTAATGTAGCTAAATGATTCAATTTTCTGGAATCAGATAAATGTAAATTCTTACCAAACATACCCACCCACATGCAAAAATAAAATGAAACCTTTTTTGTGTGACAATAGCAGCACCTCCTAAAGGAAGAAATGCATCTTGTTCTTGCATTGGAAAGTTCAGTTTGTAACCTACGACTTGCTTGTCCTCAGTGCACATAAATTAGAATAATCTGATACTATGCATATTTTTAAGAAATAAGGGGAAATATTTGAACACCCTGCCTTAAAATATTTTATTCATCATGTTAGAATAAAACATTCCATAATCATTTTTTCTTTTTCTTTTTTCCGTTTTTCCAGTTTTGGGGGGGGGGGGGACAAAAAGGCTTCAGTAAAAAAAATGGGGGAAAAATTGTCCCATCCCCCCATTTTTCCAGTTTTTTCCCAGGCATTCACATCTCTAGTCATGGCAGCTGGACGTCTTTTCTTTTGAGACTGAAACATTTCACTACTCATCCAAGTAGCTTTGTCAGTCTGAGGGAAGCTGGTGGAAAGCTTCCAATGTATAGTTCACCCTGGTTTCACACTACCCTAGCCTGAATAGGCTTGTTAGATGTACAATGGCCTGGTGTGTGTGAAAGTCACACCCATGCAACCCTTGCCAACACCCATTAAGTATGGGCCGCTAGCAGTGGCCTTCCTGGTGGAGGTGTGAAATGCTTCTAATTTGTCTGGGGATCAATGAAAGGGCAGCATGATGAGTGGTTGACAGATTATGCCTATGCCCACCCCTGTTGAGAGAGGAATTTTCTATACACATATTAAAGCCATCTCTGATCCCTCTCTCAAACCACCTATCTTGTCTGTCTAATACTGTATGTGTACATCCTCATCTTTGAATGACTGTCCTTTGCTCTTCAAATGAAGGTACGCCACTGATTCTGGTCCTGAGCTGTTGCCCCTCCTGTGCTGAGCCATCCTCCTGTTTAGAGGCTGTTTGGTTTCTCAAATGTAGAGTTCTGCACACTCCTCAGTGCACTGGACCACATATACTATATAGCTCCTATTGTGTTTTGCTGTCTGGTCTTCCATGTGAATGGGTCTCTGCCTTAGTGAGTTTATGGGTTCCAAATAAACAGGTATGTGGTGTTCACCAAAAATACTTTTAAATTTTTCAGACACTCCAACCTTGTAAGGAATGACCAGGTTCTTCTGTCCTCTCTGGGTCTAAGGCCGATCCATTGTTCTTCTGGGTTGGCATACTGCTTTGTTGAAGGCCCACTTCGGATATCCATAGGCTTTAAGACAGGTGCCTGTCTTCCTTCTTCTTGGCTTCTGTGGAGGCAGGGATGCTCACTGCTCTGTGGTTCAGAGTCCCGATGACTCCAAATTTGTGTCATGATGGCTGCTCTTAGTTTTCCAAATCTGATTCATTATATTGGAAGAAAGGAAGGGGAGATTCTTGTGGAGCTGCTTTAAGCAATTATTATACAAAGCTGGCAATAGGAAAAGAAAATGGAATAAAAAGGAGACAGACCGAGGTTACATTTGCAATAATATAAAGTATGCAGTTGTAAAGGCTGAGTAGTATTAACAGCTGCACCAACAACCACAGCTGTTATTCTATTTGTACCTAGGGACTTTCCTGACCAAAGGAACAATCCCTTACTTAAAATCCAATCATCATTAGTTTGCAGCATGTTTTCTTTAAATTACAGTTGGTAATGTTCTATTGAGATAACAATTTTATAAGAATCCGATCCCACAAGATGGCTCCAGACATCTGTCTGTCTCTGCATTTCCCAGGGCTGTAATTAGGGGGGTGCAACTTGGGCTTTGCTCCAGGACACCAAAACTAAGACAGCGTTGAAATCTATCACTGGATCAACTGGTGAATGTTAGGAAAATAAATGACAACACTTCATAATCTTATTTTCCTTTTGCTAAAAGCATAAATGTTCTCTTTCTTTGGGGGACAGACTCTCTTCCTTATTTTCTTGGTGGGGCCTACCTGATACCTACACCTTGGGGTGAAGTAGGTGGGAAACAATATATTCCACAGTTACACACCTGTACATTCACACATCGTAACTATCAGTGTACAGTGTCAATTTTACTAGCAAGACATTTTAGAAAGAGACTAAATTTGCTAAAGCAATGGTAGATCTTGGTACCCTTGTTTTTCATATGCAAGGAAGTGTCAGAACTTAGGGTAGCAAAGCACCTTTCTCCAGACATAAGGGGGAATAGTCCAGTGAAGTGGTGTTTACGTGCACTCGTAAAATGATCCCAACAACAACATATGCATAATTTATTTTCTGAAAATTGCTTTATATGCCGGTTTTTATGTTATGCTTTGAATGTTTAAAATGGGTTGAAGACAAGAACAAGAGGGCATGTTATCACTGCCACAAAACCAATCTTGAATAGCTTTTGAATAATTCCATCTTATTAGACATTCAAGCTGTCATCCTAAAGGTTATATGAAACATGCTTCAATCCTGCAAAAAACAAAAACAAAAGAAAGCAAATATCTATGTGCTATGGAAAGTAACACCTAGACAAAACATACATAGCAGCATGTCATAAAAGAAAGAGTTCTCTCCTGCCTCCCCCCTCATTCTATGGTACTGAAAGTTCCTTCCAGCACTAGAAGTTGAAATGGCATACAGAAGTAAATAAAACAGATTTCTCCTGTTGGTATAGTCAACAGTACAGCTTCCAAAGATAACCACCCTCAGCTCCTTTTCTTCTGATAGACAGAGAGTGGGAAAAACAGCCACTGCATGGAGTTTATAATTTTCTCCCATGCAATGTTGTTGGCAGGAGGGAAGGATTCTAGAAAGTGTTAGTTACAGAAGAAGGGACTGCTTGCATTTGCCTACCAACCCCAAAACATTTGCCTAAGTGTGAAATGTGAGGAAATGTGTCTACAAGTACTATGGATTACTTGAATGTTAAACACTTTTTTCTTGTACAGTAATTGGGGGTGGGGGTGGGTGAGAGAGAAAGAGATCACCTGAATGTCACAGGCTATCTTGTACGTCCAAGCACTATGTGTCTGGAGATACAAGATATGTATGTACAGCCACCACTGTAAGTGTCTGTCTGGTAGTCACATCACCAAACCAGTAGCTCCAGCTCTGTTCCGAGTCATACAGCTTAAAATTGTCAACTATAGCAGTCCTCCTAACCTGGTGCCGTTCAGATAGGGCATAATATGATTTGCATCACCCTTAGCTATCCTGCCAACTATGTTGGCAGAGGATTGATGGAAGTTATCCTCCAACAAATCTGGAAGGTACCAAGTAACAGAAGGCTGGCCTGAGGTAGGTAGTTAATCCAAAGTTAATTTGTATGAAGTGTGCAAAGAGAAATCAACCATTTTTTTCTTAGACAAGCTCACTTTAGCTTACAAAATAATCTTCAATTCAGCTCCGGTTAGAAACACTTTGCATGAGACATTTTTGCTCTGCTTTACATTTGTGTGTTGCCAAGGTTGCTGAGCCAACAGCACAATAACTATAATTACATCTAAACAAGCTTCTGCCATATGATCCTGAATTATTTCTTCTTGCTTAATCAAATAGGAAAAAAAGAAGAAGCTTTGTATGATTAAGTATCTGTCTGTTTTCCCATGGCACATGCGAATATAATCATTTGCTTATTAAAAGCATTTGCAAAGCTTGTCATGCATAATTTTAACATTGATTTTAGCTAATGTCTATCACCAGGAAATCAAGGCATTCTGCTGAGTACTGCCTGACGTTCCTCCAGCCCTCTGATATTTATGAAGCTCATGGCTACAATGCTGAACTTGCAGGACCCTAAAAACCTTGTTTGAACAATCATCCATGGCTTCTTTTCACTCCAGGAGTATCTCCCTATCCCGTTACTACTTAATCCCTTTATAATCCAATCAACCTCCATAGCATCATGTCAGCTCTTACTGTCAACATGGTAACCTTGTAATATTTCATTCTTGCCAAAGAAGAATCCCAGCCTCCATTTCTAGAGATGCTTTAATTTCTACCCTTGACCTAGCTTAGTCAAGGATTTACCTTCAATTAGCATAACTGCATGAAGATACATTCTGCATGAATTTATTTTTCCACAGTACAGAAGCTCAATGTATGTCATTTGATAAAGCACAAAAGGTAGACTTTGTAGAACACCTCATATAAGCACAGCATATTTTTTTATAATTCATACCTTTATGAGAAATAAATATAATACACATCTGAGTACTAATCCAATCACAAGACTCTTGAGACTGGAAATATGCCACACATTATCATCCACACTTCCTTGTTTTAGAGACTGAGCATCTCTTGTTGCTTCTGTCAATAACCCTGTTTTATTATTTGTCTTTATATTATACAATTAAATCTTCTCCAAGAAACCCAAGAGCAAACAAGGGAAGCTATACGGCGGAAGGAAAAAAATACTTCTGAATCTAAGATATGAATTTCTTTTACAGCAGTGTTGGCAGTGGAAGAGATTAGCGGAGAGTACTAATCTCTGAAAGGACCAAAGAAAGTAAGGGGCCAGGCAACACAGAATCACAAATGTACATGATACTGCACAACGTCTGAGATGTTCAGTTTCAAGATAGCACATGCACTTCTCTAACACATGCTGCATATCATGCACCTGCAGAGGAGGTACTCCTGCACATGTAGGCTTTACATCGGACAAAAAATCTGGAAAATCTGGCTTCTCCTTTATGTATAAATGTTGCACCAGAACGAATTCATATCAGCTGCAAACTTCTCACTTTCCACAGACAGGAAGAGGTAATGGAGAGAGGCGGGATAGCTGCTCCCTTGCAAGCATGGTGAATTTATCTGGTAGAGAGAATGACTGATTAGGATTTATGAAATGTACCTTCTCCTAATGGAATGGCCTGCTTCAGATGAATATTTTATTTTATTTTCCCCTCATCTTGGTGCTCCTTAAGCTAAGCAGCTCTCTCCATACTTGTTAGGGCAATTAATGCCCATGTTTGTGGGAAATTTTAGGAGTTGCAGGCCAAATAATTAAATCTTCTAAGTTCTGTTGTGCTGATTATTTTTATGCCTTATACCTTACACCCTCATTTCTGGGTAACTGCCCAATACTTCAGTGAGGGATAATGAATAATATGTAATGATCACCAATGGACTTTCTCCCATTTTGCTGCCACCTCTTTGGCACTTGAGCTACCAATCATAACCACCAAAAGCCTCTTACAGATCAGAACCAAATCTGTGACTCATAAAAGTACACAGGAGAGGTAGTTCTGGCAGAGGACATCTCTGTACAGTCTAAGGGATGTTGGGACTTGCCCTCCTCTCTACCTTTATTTATTTATTTATTTATTTATTATTAGGCTTATATACCGCCCGTCTTCCTGGGAGGAACTCCGGGCGGTTTACAACAAGGGGGCAGCAAAATGACAAATTAAAAATAACAGCAAATTAATTAACTAGCTAAATAATAAAACAACATGAAGCAAAACAAAACAGAACAAAAGGACCAAGGATGCAGATGGTGGGGGGACTTTATTAGAGTCACCCAAATGCCTCCCGGAAGAGGAGAGTTTTCAGTGCCTTTGTGAACTGCATAGAATCTTGGCAGATTTCTTGTGGTTCAAAGCAGAAGCAGCAAAGGAAGAGCATGGAGGAAGAAAGGGCAGGTATTTTGGCTTTTGGCCTCTCACTCCTAGACCTTACCCTGAGGGATTTCAGGCCAATTCTGGAACCAGAAGTCTTAAAACTACATTGGTTTACAATAGACAGACCTCAACAGAAGTCCAGTTGTCAAAGTTCCAGGAATCAGGAATGACAACACAGAGTAGCAGACAAGAGGGGAACCTGTCTCTCATAAAGGGCCTGCAAGCAGTGGAGACACAGAATGTATAGCTTCAGCCAGCTTCTCTCTGGTGCTCAGCATTTTGCCAATGAGCCTTCAAGTGCTGGCTATGGTTTACAGTTCTCAATGTGCACCTTTCTGGGACAAATGCCCCCCAAAAGTACTACAATATCTTTATTCTTTGTCATCTGTGCTGCTTCTGACTGTTGGGGCACTGGTTTCCTCTTTCCCACCTGCCTCCTTCACCTGGATATGGTTTTTTCCCCTCTTCGAGACCTGAGCCAGCAGGGTGAAGCACAACACCATTTTCACATCAGTTCTCTACTCATAATTCCACATGAGCTGCTTTCCTGCGTTGAGTGGATAACTTCACAAAGACATATGTCCCTTTCTTGAATGCATTGGTTTAGACAATGGATAGACCTCTATAGACCTATCTTTGCTCTCTAACAATTCTCAACATTATTTGCAGGCATAACAACAACCAATTTAACTTATTTATCTTATTCCAGTTATATTATCATTTCTGATTATAACTGCTAGATAATTTATACAAAGTCAAGATACCATGAAAACCAAGCATTGCTTTAAAACACTTGTGCATTAAACAGAGATATTAATTAGATGGAAACCAATGGATCACTTTTTGGCAGGTCACAGAATAATACAAACCACTGCAAAGATGTTAAGTACTTGGAAAATGTTTAATGAAATGTGAAACTGATACAGGGTTTCTTTCTTATTTCAAAAACAAAAATAAATTGATTGATGATAAAATTAGATGTATAAATGTGTGATGCTGCCTAGATGCCCTAAGCACACCCAATCTCGCCTGATTTTGGAAGCTAAGCAGGGGCGGGCCTGGTTAGTAATTGGATGGGCGATCACCAGGGGATACCAGGTGCTGCAAACCACTCCAGTATTCCTGCCAAGAAAACTCCATGGACATGGGGTCATGAAGAGCCGGTCATGACTGTAACGTCACAACACACAACACAGGATTAGAAATGCCACTCGTAAAATCAGGGAAATGTCTGTCTTCACAGCATGTGCTGCATTACCCAATATTGTACATTTAATTAATACTTGCATGTTAAGGGCCACTATTCCTGGCAAAAAAGCATTTGACATCTTAGTGCTGTATATGAACACATAGCAGATTATGAGAAAATGTCTTTCATTTTAATTTAAAAATATGTGATCAGGACAGTGCTGGTACTTTCAAAACTTGTATTTTAATTTTTAAAAATATCCAGCAGCCTTCATTCTCAGCCACATGGACAATGTCATTTGCAAGAAGATCTTCAAGAGCAAACCACAGTCTGCCTATGGATACCATGTGTTCATGCTTACCTGGAAGTAAACACCACCAGTGTAATTTGCTTTTGAGGAAAAATAATGGCAAAATTCTATACGTGTTAACAGTTGTATTTGGAAAACAACTGCAATGTATAATCACAAAAAAGATATTTCCTTTCTTTAAATTTATATCCACAAATTTGTTTAACATTTATTTAATGAAACCACAACAAATATATTTTGCTGTCCTCAGTCTCAAATAACTCCAAGTGAAATTCTGCCACCCCCATATTTTAACCCAATAGCTCTTTGAAAAAGGAGTGGAGGAACCCTTTACTTTTTCCTTGTGGTGCTGGTATTATACATAATAATGAGCACCATGGGATCCATAAAAATGCTATTTACCACAATTAGCAAATGAGTGATGAAACAGTAGTGACAGACTGTAGTAGTCTTAATTCTCCAGCCAGTCAACACCAATGGCTACTAGAGTTATATGAATCATTAATTATTCCTTGCACTCTGTCTCTGACTCTTTGGATCAGTTCTTCTGGCCAATTTCTTTTAAACTTTAAACACTGTTATAGCTTTTAAACCATAGCATGGCAAAGCAAAAGACAAAACAATCAAAAACCAGACATCCTGACCATATAATCCCTTTCTTGCAATTGTTTTTACTGCATTTATGTATTCCTGGTAGAAACTTGACAATGTTAGAAAAAGGCAAGGGCCAGTGTGGTCATAAAGGCCGCACATACGCAAGAGTAGATGATGTCTTTATTGGACCATTAAAAATTAAAACATATAGCAATCTGTCATGGATGAAATCCATTTACTCAGGCTCTAAGTCCACCCACTTCATAGATAGTACAGAAAAACTGTCCTGAAATTGATGTCCCTTATCTGGGAGAGATGATCAGTTCTTCTTGTGAGTCTGGACCTCTGCTGTGTGTGTAGCAACGTTTGGAATATATGATTACTGGAATATATGATTACATTATGATTACTGCTCACTTTGTACCTATTTAGACAATTCCCTCTTGATTTGAATGAATTCCTGGGGGCTTCTGGTAACACAGTTTCCACAGTTAATTAAATCATCACCATTATTTCTCAGCAGCTTCTTAAAATGTGTGAAAGCAAAATTCAGATTTAAGTCACCAGTAATGAAAAAGGGTGACTCTGTGGCAGGAAAGCAGAGGTTACATATTGAGAGCAAGAGCAATCTTGACAAAAATGCTCAACACTGGAAAAGTGAGAAACAAACAAGGGGCCTTCTTTCATAGCCTCAGGTCAGAAGTCTGTGAACATACAAAAACAATATAATCCTCCAAAGCATAATTATGATATAAATTATGAGTGACTTAGAAATTAAAATCAGTGAGACCTGAGCTTTCAGGTTTGTTTCCAAATTTTCCAGCTGTTTCTTTCAATTATTTAATTAATTCTTTGTTTTTGTTAACTTTAAATAACAGTGTTTAAAGAACATTAAACAAATATCATATTAAAACTCATATATAAAATACAGCACTATATGTTTATATATTCCAAGGTAAAACAATGGAATAAATCAAGGCTGGTCCTCAACCCTATTTAACATATGCAGCCGGTCCATGAGCAATCCGCATCTGGATGAATCCCAAGGAATTAAGATTCGGAAGAAATCATTCAACAACCTCAGCGGCCAGATGATACTGGAAATGATTAGGGCTTGAAGATTAAAGAAGGCGGGTTAAAGGGGGAAGAGGAGAGCAAAAAAATGGGCTGAAGGCATAAAAAAACTAAGATCATGGCGCCTGGTCCCATCACCTCCTGGCAAATAGAAGATGAGGAAGGAGGCAGTCAGAGTTTATTAACTTGGGCGAGCTTGTCACTGCCCGCCTGTCTTGAGTTGAGCTGAGGGGGAGGGGGAGTCTCAGGCCGGGCCGGGCAAACCTAGATAGCATCCTAAAGAGCAGAGACTCCTCTTGGGGGAGCTAAGGTCAGGGGGAGTCTCAGGCTGGGCCGGGCCTGGTAGTGGCGGCGGTGGCTGGACTCCTCTTGGGGTGAACTGGGGGAGTCTCAGGCCGGGCCGGGCTGGGTGCTGGAGGAGAGGCGTGGCGTCCTCTGGCGGGAAAGAGATCAAAGTATCCATTCTGGAAATCAACCCTGAATGTTCACTGGAAGGACAGCTCCTCTTGGGGTGAGCTGGGGGAGTCTCAGGCCGGGCCGGGCCTGGAAGAGGGACTCCTGGCGCGCTCCTCTTGGGATGAGCTGAGGGGGCAAAAGTCTCAGGCTGGGCCGGGAATGAGATGGTTGGACAGTGTCATCGTGCTCCTCTTGGGGTGAGCTGGGGGAGTCTCAGGCTGGGAAGGCCTGGTTGCCTGGTCCATGGGCGAAGAGTCAGCTCCTCTTGGGGTGAGCTGAGGGGGAGTCTCTATCCGGGGATCTATCTATCTATCTATCTAAATAAATTTAAACAGAAATAAATAAAGCCATTTTTACCACCCATCACACACACACACACACACACACACACACACACACACACACACACACACACATTAACAAAGGAACACACACACACACCAAAACACACACACACATAATAAAAACAGGCACTCACGCACCAGTCAGAAAAACTAAAATGAAGTCTCCAAACCAAAAGGCCGGAGATTGTCCCATCCTCTCTACTAAATGTTTGAAAATCCCCAGACACCAGGTGCTGTTAGAGCTCAGATTCCCCCCCGCCACTGCCCCAGTCCCATTTCAAGAGGGGAGCCCTGGTTATGTGGTATACCTGGAGGCTTAAAGATACTTGGACATTACGGGGAAATTAGGATATTTAAAAAGTGAGGGTTGGAGGGTGGGAAATATCTTGTTTTTTTATTTTGAAGGCATGTTTAAATACAATTAAATGAAAAATTATTAAATCAAAACAAGCTGTCATCATTATGAAAAATTATCAAACATTTACCGGTCCGCGGCGAAAAAAAGGTTGGGGAGCACTGGAATAAATTAATCCCCTTTAAAAAAAAATCAACTTGGTCAACCAGTCATTTAAAAGAAATCCTGCTTGAAAAGAAAGGTCTTGATCTGCTTGTGAAAGGACAGCAAAGATGGGGCCATCTCAGCCCTCCAAGGGAGGAAATTCAAGAGTCTGGGAGCAGGGGGTCTCCTGTGTCCCTTCCCAAACATACCTGTGAGAGAGTCTGGAGGAACAAAAATGCTTCCCTGGAAGTTATTAATATATGAGTAGGCTCAGGAAACTACAGTCTTTTATGTAGTTTGGATGCAAACCGTTTAGGATTCTACAGGTTAAAAACACTTTGAATTGTGCCCAGAAATGGATTGGCAGCCAGTGGAGCTTCTGTACAGGGACATCATACATTTGCTGTAACCAGCCACAGTCAGTAATCTGGCTGTAGTATTTTGGACCTGGTGGAGTTTCTGAACACTTTCCAAAGGCAGCCACACAGAGACTGTTACAGTAATCCAGCCCAGATGTAATTCAAAGGTAAAACAATGGAATAAATTAATCCCCTTTTTTAAAAAGATCCGTCAACCAGTCATTTTAAAAAGAAATCCTGCTTGAAAAGAGATCTTCAGGGGTTGTGAAAGGACAGCAAAGATGTGTCCCCACCCCTCCGAAATTCCTGGCTGGGCTGGCTGCGTCCCTTGAGACATGGTGAGAGAGAAAAGAGAAAGAAAAATGCTTCGCTCACCTCCGTTCTGCCTCCGTTCTCAGGCAACATTCCTGTCTCTTTAAAGTAGCTCTTAAAGGGGCAGGAGCCAAAAAAACAAACAAACAGATTCGAGGAGGCCCCACAAACACTTTGAATTGTGCATCCAGAAATTTTCACCCCAGAAGAGCAGGTACAGGGACAAGGTGCGCATTTGCTGTAACCAGCCACAGTGGGTAATCTGGCTGTAATTTCCTGTAAACCCGGAGCTGGTGGGGAACATTTTCCAAAGCAGCCAGAGTTGGGAGCCATTTGCAGCGGAGTCCAGCCAAGATGTAACTAAGTCATGTTTCACCAAGACCAGATGAAACCTCTCAAGGAACAGGTGCATCTGATTAAACAGTCTAATGCACCTCTGGGCACCACCGAGACCTCTGAAGGTGATGCCGGAGATCAGAAGTTCCCCAGCATCAGTTTAGGAGTTCTACCCTTCAGGAAGGACCTGAGTCATCATAAAACAGTGGCTATGTCCCATTCCTCCTGGTGCCTCCAACCCAGGGGTTCCCTTGCACAGTTAAAACTAGTGCAATGGAAAGATATCACAGTCAATGGTACTGAATGCTGATGAGACATCCAGAAAAATCCTCAGGGACACACTCCCCACCCCTCCAGTTCTTGGCGTTGATTGTCCACCAAGAGGATCAAAGCAGTCCATTTCATAACCAGGCCAGAATCTAGATAAACTATCTCATCCAGGAATCCCAGGAGCTGATAAGCCTCAGCTCACTCTATCATCTTGCCCAAGAATGAAACATTAGAGATTGGTCAGTAATCCAATTTCACAGGACCCAACAATGGTCTATAAGCATGTTGCAATCCTATCCTGCTTCAAGGAGGCATTTACCACTCCTCCTACCCATTTAGCCAGTCTCTCTCTCTCTCTGATAGATTTTATAATCTGGGGAGGGCTCAGGTTCTGCAGACATGTGGTAGCCTTCACCTCTTCAAGGGTCCCGTACACATCACAAAGCTGCAAAAACTGAAACTTATCCATTAAAAAGGGACAAACAGGGCCATAGTTACATCCACAGGACCTGTATCCACTTCAGTATCCAAGTTATTCTTTGATATTAGAAACATTGTCCTTATTATTGCCATAAATACAGCTAGTGACTGCAGCTCAAGTTCTTCACTCTGAACTTCATCTAGGATGAAAGAAATTGTTCCTGAGGGGTGAGTATTGTTGAACTAGGAAGAAACAGAATTTTCAAGTGGAAATATAGTTATAACCTGACAATAGGCCAGCTAGTATCATCCTACTCCCTTTTAAATACGCATTTACAGACCATGGAGAAGGCAGAGGTGAGAAGTAATTATGCATCTAACTCCTAAACGTCAACTTCTAAGGCCTTGAACATGGGAGCTATGTATGAAAGTTCTCCTCTTCATTTTGTTTTTTCTGCTCTTCAAGAAAAGAATATTGTATCAAGAGTTTTGATACAAATGTGAATATAAAGTACTGTCAAATTTATTGAAGATAGTAAAGGATGCAGGCAGTATCATTAGGAAGAAAGGGAATCCATCACAAACAAAAGACAGGAAAGTGCTTAATGCAGGGTGTCCAAACTTCGGCCCTCCAGATGTTTTGGACCACAACTCCCAGAATTCCAAGTCCAGATTGCCAATAACAAAGGACTGTGGGAGTTGTGGTCCAAAACATCTGGAGGGCTGAAGTTTGAACACCACTGGCTTAATGAGCTAAGCAGTATTTGTACGAAGCAAAGGGGTAGGGCAACAAACTGGCTTCTAGACAGCTGGAAGAAATCTGTAAGCAGATGGCCTGGAATCACTGCCAACCTTGTGTCTTGATGATGGAAGAACAGTAGCCCTAGTGCATATGGAGAGCTTCCAATGGTAAAGCTCAGCATGGTAAAGCTTGCAATGAATTATCCTTCTCAGAAAAAAAAGTGATGAGGAGGTACCAGACACCTTGTGTGAAGCACCTCCCCCTTTTACTAGTTCTTCTGGAATATTTACAATGGGTCTGTACAGTAATTGCATCCCTCATTTCAGTTCAGTTTATTTGCCATGTGAATGTAACATTATGGAGCTTCCAATGTGGTATAGTCAGTAGAGTTAGTCCAGCAAGCCTAGACTCAAATCCTCATTTAGCCACAGAACTCATTGGGTGGTTTGTATCATTCTTTCTGAGTCACCTAATCACAATATTGATGTGTGGATATATTCAGGATAGTCTCAATATAATGCTCTAACACTGCATCGTTTGCCCAAGATCACACAAGATGGCTCTTCTCCTACAAGGCAACACAGGGAATTAAACTCCCAATCACTGGCTCCACAGGCAGCTGCACTAACTCACTAAGCTATCCAGTCAGCCAAATCTTTTCCTAATCCCAAATAATAATAAAGACTAGTAATTCCCTGTGCCCAAGACCTGTGACTCCCAGTTAGCAAGGGCAACTTCTTAGTCTACCTCCAGCAAGCAAACAACACATCGTCCTCCAGGAGCCTCATGATGCCAGGTGTCAGTGCAGAAATGTCAGCAGCATGGCCAGGATGGGCTTCTAGGGAGAAGGCACATAAACCAAACACCAAAGACCTATAAGGGATGGCGAACCTATGGCACGTGTGCCAAAGGTGGCACTCGGAGAGCTTTTGCCTGGCACGTGGCATGCCCCCAGCCCCCCTACTTCCGCCTCCAGCCATAAGGAATTTGCGGAGGAACAGGAAGTAGGGAAGAAGCAGGGAGGGGAAAGAACACAAGGCAGGGGACCAGGAGTAAGGTGGGGAAGAGGGGGAAGAGGAGGGAATTTGAAAGGGAGTTTCTTCCCCCCCCCAATCGGGTGTGTAAGGCAGGGGAAGGGGTTTCAAACTGTCTTTGAGTCAGTGAAACAAGTGGTGGTCGCTGCTTGATCCTTTTGAATTTGGTGTGGTACCACCAAGGGTGCTTGCATGGTTCCAAATTCAAAAAGACCAAGTAGCCTTCCTCCTCCTCCCCTTCGCTCAGGGAAGGGGGAAAACAGGTGACTCCGCTGCCTCTTCTAAACCTGATGCACCGCAGCAATTATCCTCTGGCTGGGGAGGAGGGAATGGGGACTCTGCTGTCATTTCTCACACCCCCGCATGCTGCCAGGGTGATTATCCTCTAGCCAGGGAGGGGGAGAAGGGGGGACTTTGCTGCTGCTTCTCTCCGTGGTGCACCGCGGGGCGATGATCCTCTGGCTGGGGAGGGTGAGAACGGGGGACTTCACCGCCGCTTCTCCCCCCACCCCCCGTGCATTTTTAACCCAAAGTATTTTTAACCTGGGGTACAACTGTATTCTGGCTAAATTGCTATATTGGCACTCAGCGAAAAATAAGTGGGTTTTCAGTCGCAGTTTGGGCACTTGGTCTCAAAAAGGTTTGCCATCCCTGGCCTATATCCTCTTAAGGCTTTCTCCTCATGGAAAGGGATGGAGCCTGAAAGCCTCCTAGAGCAGGGTGCTCACTCAGAGCTATCCTTGGTCCTGCGTATGCCTTGCTGTCCTACAGGCTCTCACAGTGATCCAGCCTGAATACAACAAGGATCGGCAGAATTTACTGGATGAAGTATTGTAGATTCAAGGCCAACTCTTTCCCCCCTCTGGAATGCCCAGTTATGGGGCCTTACAAGAACATACGGCTGCAGAAAACATAACTGTTAGTAAGGTTTCTTTTACTCACAAAGTCTTGGTAGGTACAGCAGAACTTCTGTTCCTGCTAACAAAGTCTCATTTCTGTCACAGCTTAACTCCATTCAGCAATCAGGAGTTTAGGAGGATAGGATTTTACTGCTACCACACTTTGTCTAACAAGATATTTGGATTCACATTTGACCACTTTATGTGATTATATGTATATAAAATGTGCATATAGACATATATTGCACACTGCAATTGTTCACAAGTGCACACTGCACATTCACAAGTATTCACCACCAATGTTAATCTGCAGTGGAAAGAAAGAATCGTGCAGATCTTTAACTGAAATCTAAGAAAGACTAGATTACGGAAGCACAAAGAATTGCAGAGCAGTTCGTTTGCTTTTGAACACATATGGTCATCTGAGAAGAGAAAGTATTCATTTTGCACAATGCTAAACCATACATTAGGTTAAAGAAGGCTAGAAACTTACCATGTTGTTAATTGTGCACACAGCAATGCCTCCCCCATACCTACATTACCTGTTCATTTATTTTCAAGTTTTAATGCCAGCCTAGCCCATAACAAGGCTGTCCATTATTACCATACATTTCTCAGGGGAGCACAACACAACAGCTGTCATAGTCACCATAGCAACATTTCTGTAACCACACTGAATTCACCCAACAGGGGAAATCACATACACTCCACCCACATATGAGCTGCTTTGAATATAGTTTGCAACACAGTTTAAGGAATTTTCATTCAGGCTATTATATTTGCTCCTTTTCTTCTGACATCCTTCTAACACCTTTTTTCTTTCAATTCAAACCAATCTTAGCATAGCTTAGAGGTGCAGTGGGTGACATTGCTATGGGGAAAATTAAGAAACCTCTGCAGAATAAAGCAGAGTGCAATCCTCAATAAGTGATTGCAACAAAGAGAAACAGAAGTTAACTTGCAGTGGTGGCTACAGGACTGGGACTGGGAAATGTCAGATTGTTCTGCTTATATACCGCCTCATACCACTACAAGTAGTCTCTGGGCGGTTTACAATTTTAATTACAGTGTGCAGGCTACACATTCTCCCCATTGAATCATGACTCTCACTCAGTAGTGTAGGGCTAATTGCTACTGGAGATGGGCATGACTCACCAGTTTCGTGGTTCCAGCCTCACCTCCTCCAGCAAGTGCCTACTTGGAGGCTTCCATGGCCTGCCTCCTTCGGGTGCTACCTTTGAGTGGGTGCCTACCAGAGTCCCAGTGGGAGCCAGACTGAGAAGCGCCAAACACCTTTTCATCCAAAGGACAAACTTGCATGAACTTCTTAACCAGCAGTCTGTGCCTATCTCTAGTTGCTGTCCTTCAGTCTAATCCACTTCACGGGTTTGTTGTGAGGTTAGAGAAGGGAAGAGGGGGGGACTTGCACATCACCTTCTCACTAGAGGAAAGATAGACCATACATACATACATACATACATACATACATACATACATACATACATACATACATACATACATACATACATACATACATACATACATACCACTGCTAATTCTGGGAAACACCATTCATTACACTGTCATTTCAGCACTGGCCACTGAGATGGAATGAGTTGCCTCTTAGTCTCATTCACCAACTCCAAATCTAAATAATATATATTATTTCAGCAAATTTGGTAAATGCGTTTGCAACTGAAACAAAAGTTAAGGCAAGCTGTTTCAGAACAGAATGCACAGTGTCTGTGAATATTTGTAGCCAGTAAGAATGCCAAAGCTGGAGAAAAGCATTTGGTAGAAATGAACCACCCAAACCTCTAGTTGATAACATGGTGTCCAACAATGATCTATTCTGCATGCAGAATAGAGTCTATACTTAATTTCTTGCCATGGGAATCACTTGCACAGCATCTCCTTGTTTAGGTTTGGATAAATTAACAAATCATTTTGAGGATTATAGTCCAGCATTCAAAATTGTTGGAGATCTTGAACATTAGAACTAGAAGCATAATTGGATTGTGAATGTTGAGCAAAAACATTTGTTTATCCAGTCAATCATCTACAGATTATCCCTATGCACATTTACTTCAAAGTTATTTCTCACTGAAATCAATTGGACTTACTCAATAGTAAGTGGACTTAGAACAGGTGTTTCGGTGCTTCTGTGAAGTTTACTCTGTAACTGCCATTTTCCAAATGGCACTATCCATGATGGGAACAGAAGAAAAGTGTGTTTATATATAACTGACAGTGGAAGAATACACAAATGATTATTTGCAAAGTGGCAAACTGTCACAGTGTACACATAACCATATGTGATGCAATGGATAATAGGACAACACAATGCTATAAAATAATTCAACAACCTTGATGCAAGTGGTTACATATGCTCATTACCAACTGGTTATATTACAGCCTTGTAAATCTCTGGCTATATTCATAAATGCACACACTTATTGCCACTTGGGAATGTGAGGAATGATATTAAATGACTTGCACTTCTACTCAAATTAAAGTTGTAAAATCAAAAGTATATGATTCTATCTTGTATTACAGTGATTAGATCAGATTAGATGCCATCCAGGTTCATATTATACCAAAATAGCTTATGTATTATATTATAATTTCAATACTGTTTAGCTATTGCAACCCTATTTTTTCTCATCTGCATTTTCCCCAACTTTGCATTAAGATCCAGTATGATTCACCATGCCTGATTCACCTTGCAGAGTAGAATACAATGAGTTATATTTTATCATGCTATACAGAGGATTTAGGTGCACTTTTTTACTTTAAATATGTTGCATTTACAAATATGAAACAATTCTTTCTTACCCTCATCACCCAAATGAGTAAGGAAAACTTTTATATTTACGCATGAGATTCCTGAAAAAAGGAGCACAGCTATGGCAGTGGATAGTGCAGTTAATTTCAAAGCACATAATACTGCCTATGGGAAGTTTCAGCAATTGCTTATTTCTTATTCATAAAGTCACATTTTCCATCTTCCATGCCATCATATAAACCTGAATTTCCAAAAGTGTTTGCTGCTAAAGCAAAGAGATGTGAGCGAGCGAGTGATCTTTATGTAGATAATGTTGTGAACTCATTTGTTATTGGTGAGCTTAAGTGGAATTCTCTACAAAAAGTAATTTTACATAAAATGGGTGGAATACTCAAGTGAAAGTATCTGTTCAATCATAATCACATTCAGCTGTACAAATGGCTTTAAATTGTTGCAGTAAAATGCTCAGTGCTTGCTTGCCACTTCCGATACCAGCTTTTGTCCTACTAAATGAAGCATGTTCAGGAATGGAATCGAGATGTAGTTTTGGTTCAGATACAAAATGCTTGGGGCCAGATTATTTGCTACAATAAATGTTTCTTTGGATGTCCCTGGCCCTGTTCTTAAAAGCCTGAAAGTCATTTTGCATGATATAAAAGCTGCAATTACAACTGTCTACCACGATCAAATAAAATGACCTCAAATGCTATAGAAATCCAGAACCAAAGTATGAGCAGAGATGATACAATTAAATTCTTCAGAGCACTAAATAATGAACCATTTTAAGAGGCCATCAGTCACTGCCCCTGGCTAATTTATTTGGCTGCTGACTCAGGCTGTGTAATTAGTAAAATATATATGTGAAATGGGGAAGGTCTTGGTGCTATCTCGAAACATAAGGTGCTATGCTTAGTGCTGGTCACCTGAAGTTAACTGTGATGTTAGTACCACCAAGAGGGGAATGTCACCACGAAAAATTAGTTGGGAAGGAAATCCATTCATTTTGTTGTATGACAAGAAACATGCACTGACAACCCAACTGGCTTTCAAGCCTGTTTGCACCAGTTGTATCAAAATAAATTTCATCTCTACACTTTTTCTCCAGGACTGGACCTTCATGCTCCATCTGAACAGCATCCAATAAAATTAGGCATAAGGAAGATGGAAACATGTCACCCTTTGGAAGAACGACTGTGTGAAGCTAATCTCTTGTGCTTTCATTGATGTGCAGTAATTAGGGTTCATGGTTGCTAAAAGGCTTCTAAAAAACCTTTAGGAGCAGCAATTAATCATAATTAAGAGAATCTCCAATGCACTTCAAGCATTTGGTCATCAACTCTTTATTTATGAGCCTTGCAGAAATTGTTCCAGTGTATTAATTTTTCAATTTTAAAGCAAATTACGAACAGAGTTTACCAATTGGAAAAAAAAACTCAACAACCCATAGTTCATAAATAGAGGTCGAGGTAGTGTACATTGCCACAGCATTTGTGCATACTGTTTTGTAAATTTGCTTTCAAATTGTGTTGAGAAAAACAAATTGTTCTACATTTTAAAAGAGCATGTCTTATCACAAAAATGCTTCCACACATTTTAGGAACAGGAGTATATTATCTAAAGACGATTTTCCATTTTCCATTTGGTCTTTAAATGAAGTAACATCTAAAGCAAGCACTGAGCATTTTGCTGTAACAATTTAAAACCATTTGTAGAGCTGAATACGATTATGATTAACAGATACTTGCACTTGAGTATTCCATCCCACACCATGAAGAGAGATGCAATGGCAGGACACCACAGATACTGCCCCAGCTCATACTATTAATCCACCTAAGGGCTGCTTTTTCTTGATACTATATGCAGCAAGAGTGAATGAAGCTATTAACATGATTGTATAATGTATTATTGAAGGTTTTCGCAGCCGGGATCTGATAGCTGTTGTGAGTTTTTTGGGCTGTTTGGCTATGTCAGGTATGGCGAACCTATGGCATGCGTGCCCAGGGTGACAGGCGGAGAGCTCTCCTGGGAGTCAGCACTTCCCCCTCCTCTTTAGCAGCCAGAAGGACTTGTACGGAAGAAGCGGGGAGGGGGAAAAGCCAAGTCCGCTAACCAGCAGGAGAGGAGGGGGAGGAGGAGGGAGGAGGGCTATTTAGGTTTTGTTTCTTTGCAGGGAGGGGAAGAAGCCAAGCCAAGGAACTAGCAGTAAGACAAGGGGGAGGGGCAGGGGAGGGGCAGAGGCAGGGGGAGGGGGAGGGGGAGGGGGAGGGAAGGGATGTTTAAGTTTTGTTTGCCTGGAAAACTTAGCTAACATTTTTCTTAATTTAACCAGTCCTGCTCCTCTCCAATCAGCCTACAATCGCTGGCACATGGCCGTTGGCTGCAGCAAATGGCACCAAAATGTTTCATTGGCTGATGGAGATGAGCAGGAAATTTAAAATGCCTCTGCCTCCCTCCATTTCACTAGCTTTTCTTCCCTTGGAGTTTTGCCAGACCCTTTCCACGGCTTTTTCTTCCCTGGGAGTTCTGACAGAATAGGAGAGTTGTTGGCAGTGCATGTGTGAGTGGGTATGTATTTTTTAATTTAAATATGCTTTCTGGGGTGGCTATGTTTTTGTACTATTTTTAAAAATAGGGTTTGTGGGTTGTGCTGGTTAAGAACATAAGAAGAACCATGCTGGATCAGGCCAAAGGCCCATCTAGTCCAGCTTCCTGTATCTCACAGTGGCCCCATCAAATGTGTTTGGGAGTGCACGAGACTAGATATCTGTTTCCTGATACCACTCCCTTGCATCGGACCCTTGAAGTACCCCTGTTTTAAGACTGGAGATTACACATCTCCATCATGGTGTGTAACCTGTGATGGACCTATCCTCCAGGAATCTGGCTAATCCCCTTTTGATGGCATCCAGGCCAGATGCCATCACCATATCCTGTGGCAGGGAGTTCCACAGACTAACAATATGCTGGGTAAAAAAAATTCTTTTGTATGTTCTCACTCTCCCAGCCCTCAATATGAGTGGATGTCCCTCCTCCCCTCCCACCCCACCCAAACTGCAAAGTGTGCTAGGAACAGAACAGGTTTACATTTAATTCTAATTAATTACATTTTATGTTAAAAGGAAATGTTTGGGCTGGCTTCGTGGGTTGGTTTATGTTTGTTGTCCTTGGGGAAAAACCTTGGGTACCAATGTATTCAGGCTAAATTGCCATATTGGCACTCAGCAAAAAATAATTGGGTTTTCAGTCACAGTTTGGGCACTTGGCCTCAAAAAGGTTCACCATCCCTGGGCTATGTTCTGGAAGTTTTTCTTCCTGACATTTCACCAGGCTCTGTGGCCAGCATCTTCAGAGGGCAAGAGCTCAGGGAACTAGAAGTTCCAGGGAACTAGAGAGAGTGAGACTGTGTGGTTTTAAAGTTGTGGGAAAGAGGAAACTTTTCCTATGCAGGAGAATAGGTGTTAGTCACTCTATTGTGATGGAGGGATTCAATGGCTTCCCTGTGTAGTCTGACACAGAGAAGCCATTGAAATCCACAAACATAAGCACAGTTTCAACAAAAAAGAAGAAAGTCTAAAAATCAACAAAGTTTGGCTTCCAGTACTGAAAACTACAGTGCAAAAGGTCAAAGCTCAATGATTCTCACCCAGCCACAAGCAACAGTGATCAGTTGACACAACAGAACATCTAACTGGGAGTTGAGTCATGGCTACTGGACTTCATTCAGACCAATTAGGCTGTTTGGATGAACAGCGAAACGTTTCTATCTCTCAAAAAAGAAGTCCAGTAGCCATGACTCAACTCCCAGTTAAACGAACCTGGATGACTGAGAATCTTCACAGACGAACAGAACATCTAATGACACCCATCAATTACAGAGAAGGTTTGCTGCCATCCCTGATTGCAGTGAAACTTCTTAATCCCTCCATCACAACACAATGACTAACACCTATTCTCCTGCATAGGACAAGGTTCCTCTTTACCACAACTTTAAAACCACACAGTCTCACTCACTCTATACCCCAGAGCACAGATAGAACTCCTAGTCCCCTGAGCTCCTTGCCCTCTGAGGATGCCAGCCACAGAGTCTAGCGAAACATCAGGAAGAAAAATTCTAGAACATGGCCAAACATCCCAAAAAACTCACAACAACTAACATGACTATTCTACTTATAGGGTAAGTGTCCTATCTGTTAAGAGTTTTGATTGGAATCTCACATGCTAGTTTATGTGACTAGGATATACTTTTCTAGGCTGAGGTGATTGGATATCTAAGCAGCACCAAGTTCTGAATTTAACAAGAGCACAACCTCTCTGCTGTGCTTCTTTCACAATCTTTAGTTTGTTGGTGGCAGTTGTTTTGTTTGCTTTGCTTACCTTTTCTGCTGGTTGCTAAGTATGTGCACAGTAAAGAAAGGAGCCTACACAAATCTACAATTTCAAATAAATGGTTTTTATTCTTTCTCATTCAAATGTCTCAGTTATTGAAGTTCCAGTTAATGAGAAAGGGGTGGACTCTGGGGAGCATGCAGCTATTCTCCTCTGTGGATCTCTGTATTTCTATTGTCCAGCAAGAAGATAATTTTATCAGAAATTCAAAATTCTGCAAAACGACTAAAGTGAATTTCATTTGGGGTAGGCAGGTTATTTATTAAATATTGTTCTTCAGCCATTAGGATAGAAGAATTTTTTTCAGACCGATGAAGCTGTTTGGATGAGCAGCAAAACATTTCAAACTCTCAAGAAAAGAAGTCCAGTTGCTATGACTCAAGTACCAGATTTCAAAAAAGTGCCCACATTTTTTTCCTTTATGCCATAATGGAACATGATCAAAGCTCTTGGCTGAAAACATGTCACTGTGGAGTATGATTTGTAATTACTAAACACAGACCTGATTTTTTTTAAAAAAACTGTGTGATGTGGAGTTTTAGACACAAGTTGCCTCTCTTAATTTTATCCAATGATAGATGGTTTTTAGATTCCCAGATGTTTAATCGCAGCAATATCCAACAGCCCTCACTCTTAGTTCTGATGGCTAGGACTAATGTGACTAGCTGGGGGACCACACATTCTCCATCCTTGATCAAATCAGTTCTGTCCTTTCCATTTGTCTAGTTAGGAATCTGTTATCATGTTTTGCAAAAGGATGTGCTCTGTGGCTATTTCTTTGAAATATATTTTGAGAGCTTCATGCTTATGTACAAGGCACCAGCTGGAATGAGAAACTAGCTTTCTAATGAGCAGGTGACTTTCATCAGATTATCTGTGTAATTAAAGACAAAAAAGAAATGAAAGATATTGGCTGTCTTAAGCATCCGCTTATCTGATTTTTAAAAATTCACTACGATCAATAAGGAAAAAAACTTCAAGGTTAATAATCAAATTGCACTGTTTTGCTGGAGATATAAATAAAGATGGAGATTCCAACTTCTGTGTTTTACATTCAATGAAGTTTGAAAGCAATTAAGGCAATATAAATCACAGCTAATTCTCCTTCACTCAGAAAACCTGTGTGTAATCTTTGGCAATGGCCCAAGTTACAAATAATGGAGAAGTGGGAGAATAGAAGTAAAATGAGAGAAATAGGATTTTGTGCTCAAAATAACACAGAATTGTCATTTTTAAAAAAATAAATAAATATTATTTCAGATGGGGAAATTATCAGCATAAGATGATAAATTCTAGAACACACTAACAAACTGTGGCAACATTTAACCTTTTGCCCTCAATTTAGCACCTATAAGACATTAAATGAATACCCGATAAGTCAATAAACTGGGATAATCACAGAGGCAAATTTAATGACAAAACCTTTCCTCAAGTAACACTGCTGATTTGCCTCCTGGATCATACAAGGTGACGCTATAAAACAAAAACAATTTGTTTTGCAGGCTCAAGCTGCCTACAAAGAGGTAGATGAGTGAAATCACTCCAGCACCTGGGACAGACCGCTCATCTGCTCTTTCTACATAGTGGCCCTGCAGGTCATTGCTCTTTAAAATTGGCCTGCTTGTACCAAGGCAGGATCTGTCATCTCTGCAGCTGTGCTTTCCACCACTTTGGAAGAACAACAGCATTCCATTAAGAAAGGATTTACAAAACAGGCAGGGCTTCAGCTAAACATTTGCAGCGACTGGTTTTAAGCTTCCTTTCTTTGCAACAAACTGCAGTGTCTTTGTTCAATTAAATTTAAAAAACCATTCAGTTTCCTCATCCTGTACTGCCTTATTTCTCTTCCCTTCCATCTAAGTTACATCTCCACTTCTGAGGAACAAGAGCAGGTGGAGAAAAATAATTAAAAGACAAACTTCAAAGCAATAGCATTAGTAAATCTCCTTCTCCTGTCTGGTTTCTAATAAAAGATCTTGTTTGGTAGAGACTGGGAGTACTGTATTCAGAATTCAGTCACTCTACTGATGGCTTCTTGTGTTACATTGTCAAAATATTCCAAGCTGAAAATCTCTGAGCCATGAGCCCCTTCAGAAGAGATGGGCTTGCTGGTTACTGCTAAGATACATTATTGCTTTGAACCACAACACTCAGATTGCTGGCTGTGGGATTTTGAGAATTGTAGTCCAGAAAATAAATTCCATCAATGAATGACGAACACATATAAAAATCCATTATCTTCTTCTTTTACAATAAATTGTTCTGCTTTTAATAAGAGGAAATGGAGGTGTATACAACTACTTACTCTTCAGAATTTACACAGTGGGCATGTTTGACCTTAGAAAAAAATGTAGCACACAAATTGCAGGGAGTTAGGTAGCTATAGTATTATTCTGAACTACAGATGTCTCCCAGCTGACAAAAAATGTATTGTAAGGTGAGGGCAGTTGGACATATTTTGCAATTCCAAAGAAAAACACTGTGTGAACTCAATGTGTCCAGTGGCCCAAGGACTAGATATTACCTCCACACAAATAGATTGATAGAAGTATAAGGGAGACAACAGTAGATAAGCCGCATTTGAAGTTTCTTGATTTCTCAACCCTGTTCCGGTAAGGGGATTTTACCACTTATGCTATAATTTTGTAGCATTGCTGCTTTGACCTACTAATAAATTCTAGATGGAAGGAAAATTGTTCCTGTATAATATAAAATTCTTAAAATTATTCAGTGGTGGTACACTAGTTGTTAGTTGGTGCAGAAATGTGTGACAATGCATTTCTGCACCAACTAACAAGTAGTGTACGACCACTGCATAATTTCAAGAATTTTATATTATACAGGAATGTGACAATGCTTTCTATTTTGACAGTCAACAACATTACAACAACAATACAACATTAACTGGTAGCTTCTCAGGTACCCTGAATGATCACGTATCTTAGTTTTTTCTCTGAATTGGCATACAGAATTTAAGCTGTACTTTACAGTATTTTGTCCAGTTTTGTCCATATTTTCAAGGTAAATATGTCCATCACAAAACTCTGTATGCAGCAAACAAATGAGGAATATACACTGAACTAATTCTAGTTCCTTGTTGGCTACAAGTTTTATGTAACCATAAAAATGTATGAAATGGTTTCACGAACCCTTGGCTGAAATCCTGTTCCACAGCTATGTGTGTGTAACGCTAAGCTGTACTCCCAGGTGTACTGTGCTATACTGCAGCTTGTCTTAACATAGAGAGACTGCACGGTCAGATACCACAGGATTTGCTTCACTTATTGTATACAAGTGGTGAATTCAAAGCATTTTTAAAAATTGTTTACATGATGGACAGGCTGATTTGACTCTTTCCAGCCTGTTTTGATCTCAAAAAGGCATTTTCTTTTCTCTATGGAGTTTCCAATTTACCATGTTGGAAGGATTTGATCAGGTTTTCACCCCCTGTGGATGATCATGTCAAGAGAGGAGTGTGTCTGTGGGGGTCCTCTTGAGGGAGGAAGAGCTCACGAGTGCATGGTGCACACACACAAGCAGTGTCAGACTTCACCTCTTCACAAAGCCTCTCCTCCTCCAAGCCACTTCTTCTCCCCCTCCCCCAGTGTGCATGAAGTTCAGGTCTGGGGAGGAGGCCATGCAAAAACAAAGCACCATGAGTATGGTTTGGTGTGAAACTGTTTTCTCATTTCCCACCACCCATCCATTCCTCTTTTCCAATCCTCCCAAATACTGATTCCAATTCACATCCTTTGTGTGAACATTTTTTGTGGTTTCAGCCATAATACAGGGTTCATGCAAATTGCACCAAATTTGAATCATTCGGATTCAACTCTCCAATGAAGTTACACAGTGTTGAAAGTGCCATGCATAGTACCTTTCGGCCTAATGGCTATTTTGTGCAGGAAAGGAAAGGAAAGGAAAGGAAAGGAAAGGAAAGGAAAGGAAAGGAAAGGAAAGGAAGTGAGATGAATATTTAAGCAACAACATGAAAACAGAATCAACAGAAGATGAGAAATTGTCTATTTTACCAAAATGTGTATTTCATGCAAAAACGACAGATTTTATATTACACATAGGTCCCATTAAATGAACAGGGACTGAAGTATGCTCTATTGGATGTCTCTTCTATATCTCATAGGACTTACATGGGAAATGTCTCTGGTAGACTGTGTCGTAAATCAACTCCAGACATTAAAAATCTGGATTCACTCTTTCCATTCACCCACCCACCCCCTTTTTGTTTAAACGTTGCCTTGATAATTGCAGTAAAGCATGACTGAGCACACAGCAGGGATGACAGATGCACTGGAGAAAAACATATTTCTGCACACACCTGAGGTAGACCTCAATTAGCATGGTCCCAGCATAGTGTTGTTTAATTAGTAGGAACAATCTACTCTTTAATGCTCCCAGTGCTTCATTTTTATGTCACTTTGCCCTGTGATTTCAAGGGCCACGTTTTATTTTCAGCTCAAATCAGAAACCACTGAAATTTGTCCCTCTTTCTTGCCTGCCTCCAAAAGGAAGCATTTCTCTCAATGGGAGGGAACTGAAAATGGGCTTGGTTGCCTAGAAACCTGATTATCATCTGCTAAAATGGAACTTCAGGCCTGTTGATTCAGTAACTCTGAAGTATTACAAGAATACAGGCTTTTTGGCAGATGCTCTCTCAGTCTGCCACTTGCAGGAGGGATTTGCTCATCTTTGGGGGTGTATGTGTTAAGGTAAAACACAATTTACCTTAAATAGCCCAAAATATTTTCAACAGTTTAACAAAAACCGAAAAGCAAGCATGTAATTGTTTGTAAAGGCAAGTGTACATTTTGTCCAATCAAAGGTCTCATATTTACACAGGCAGGCTTCGCAGGAAGAATTTTCCTTACCACTGCGAATCTGAACAGGAGATGCCACAAAGCAAGGACGGTAGGTTACCAACTTAGGTTGTGATGTTTTTCCCCCTACCACCCCAGCTCCTTTCATTTTCTACATTCAAATTCTTCCTAGTCACTACTCATACATATCTCTCCCTCCCATAACTTAGAGCCTCTACAAACTTTTAAGTTTAATGCCATTATGGAATCTGGACAGACTCCATCCAGAATTCCTCAATGTTATCAAAAGTATGGATATTAAGTAAGAAGACTGAGCACTGAGGCTCCTTCCCATGACAACAATGATCCAAAAGAGTCAGTAAAAGAGGGTGAGTGAAAAAGCAAAGTGGGGGGCAGGCAAGAAAGAAACACCTCTGCGGTGCCTGGGGGCAGGGAGGGTTCACTAAGGTTCTCTGGGAAGACTGAGGATAGCTCCCAGTCAATTAACAAAATGTAACACAACTACAAGAAAACTGAAAAAAAATTCAAAAGGTAGCCTGCACAATTGTGTTTCAGCCAACAACTGCAGTAGTATAAATACAGTGGAACATGGAAATACATGCAGCTACTTAACTTGCATAAGCCATGCAGACTGCAGCATATGACTGTTATTGACAGGAACACCACCCCACCTCAACATTCTTAAAACAAAAAGAAAATATTGACACATGCAGCTCTGGATGTGATATGGCAAATGGATCGGAAAAGAGAATGGACAACCCCGACTTCAGAAACTTACAGTATACTAATGGTTCTTCTTTGAGAAGAAGTCACCAGGTTCCAGGGTGGCATTGTTCCTTACTGCCATACATAGATCCAGCACAGAGATTGCAATCCATTTTTTTCTTTGCCTTGTGTACAGAAGGAGAGCAAGAGAACACTCTGTGCCACATTGGGGGAGAGGGAACTATGCTGGGACTATTGTTTACTCTAACTGTCTGTTCTATTCAATAAGGGAAATCAATAGAGGTGGAAAAGACTGCAATCAATGTAACTAACCATAATACCCTACACTGGCGGTTATTGGGTCCTGTATACCTGTAACTTTATGGTAGCATTATAGCTTCAAGGACATTTCCAAAAAGACAAGGTTTAAGTTTTGAGGGCTCATTCCCAGAACCCCTAGGAATTATTACCAAAAATCCCCTAGCCAAAACAATTCCCATTTGAGTATTTTTAATGCACACTCTTCACCTATGCATCATAACAGACACTTGCTCTCTTTCCAGCCACAGCTGCACACGCGCACACACGCACACACACAAAAATGATTCCCAGCAGCTTCCTGGTCTCCAATCCCCAGAGACAGTATTATCAGCACATTACCAGACACGAAGGTGAAAACAAGGGAATGGAACTAGTCAGGGGAGAAAAGAGGGAAAAGAGGAAAGCAAATAAAAAACACACAGCAGCTGGTCAGTGAGTCTTGATTTTCAACTCTAATCTCAGCTTGCACAGTCAATAGGGGAGAAATACCACAATTTGCATGACAAGAGCAGGGTGAACTGAATGGTAGCAAATCAATTCTGCAAGAAGAGATAAAGCCAGAATATAGCTAATGTATTAGCAGAAAGGTAGAAATTCAATTCCCATAATGTCAGATGATATTGATTAAAACTGACAGGTTTTTTTATTCTCCTGCCACTTGGGCACCTGGAACAAGTTAGTCCTCTAAAGGCACAGTTGTCTTACATGTATGTAAATACACTTCACTGTAAGCAAGAATAATATAGATCCCACCTTTCAGCACTTGGTATTTTAAAAGGTTGAGCTTAACTAATGACTTAAAAAAGGAGTGGGGGCTTTGCAACAAGAATGCCAAGCTGTCCTTAAGAGAGTACAGTATTTCTTTAAAACCCACCGATACAGCATTGAGACTGCAATGGGATTTTTTCACTTTGAGTACTGTAACCTGTGAACACCTCAAGGACATTAAAGACCACTTTCTTGTTCTAGAAATACAAGATTTTATTGTATTTCATCTGCCTCCTAGCATGTGGCAATTGTTTATTCAGTTCATTAGAAATGGGGAAAAAATCACCTTAGTTTCTGGTTGCCTAAATCTAACTTCAGTCTAGAACTATTTGTAAAATATTGTGTTAAGGGATATTTTAGAGTATTTTTTACCCCACCTTTCTCCTTGGAAAAGGACCCAAGGCGGCTTACAGTGATGGGGGATAATATACAGTTCAGTACAATTAAGACATGTTCAGGTATTGAGAACAAGGAATTGAGGGACATCTTACAACATTAATAGACAGCATTACATTAAAGCTACAAGAAACGCAGGTAGTTAAAAAGATAGTAAAATTCCATGTAAAAGTTATGTGTGATGGAAACTAACATTGAAAACATACTGTCAATGTAAACACATAAGCTTATGTATGTATGTAGTGTCGTTACAGTCGTGACCAACTTTGTGACCCCATGTCCATGGAGTTTTCTTAGCAGGAGTACTGGAGTGGTTTGCCAGTTTTTTGTCCAGGTGCCTACAGTGTGTGGTATTCCTTGGTGGTCTCCCATCCAAGTACTAACCAGGGGTGACCCTAAGAAGTTATAAACACAAAGTCTATGTGATCCTATCGATTTCATATAAAAGACACAAAATAGGTAGTCCATCATTCAGGGAAAGCTTGCCTGAAGAGAAAGGTCTTTGCCTGTTTCTGGAAAGACAACAGAGATGAGGCAGTCCTAGCCTCTAGTGGGAGGAAGTTCCAGAGTCTGGGTGCAGCAGCCCTTTCATGGGTTCCACAAGATGTACCTGTGGAGGTGGTGGGATGGAGAGAAGGGCCTCTTCTGATGACCTTAACACCCGAGTCAGTTCATACCGCAAAAATCGATCTTTGAGGGAGCTAGGACCCAGGCCAAAAGGTGATTTGTTGATCAAGGTCAGCACCTTGAATTGTGCCCAATAGCTGATTGGTGGCCAATGGAGCTGCTTTAATAGGGGTATAATGTGATCTCTGTACCCCACCACAGTAAGAAGTATGGCTGCTGCATTTTGGACCCGTTGAAGTTTCCTGAGACTTTTCATTGGTATTCCCTCATAGAGCGCATTGCAATAGTCTAGCCAGGATGTCACTGTAACCAGAGCTGGTTTCCCAAGAAACAGGCATAGCTTGCGTACTAGCTTTAATTGTGCAAATGTGTTTTAATTGTTTTGATTGTGAGCCGCCCGGAGACCTTTGGGTAGTGGGCGGCATACAAGCTATATAAATAAATAAAATAAATAAATAAAGAATGAGCCCAAGAGCACCCCCAAGCTGTGTACCTGTTTTTTCAATTGGAGGGTAACCCCATCCAGTACAAGTTTCATCCCTATCCCTTGTTCTCCCTTTCGACTGACCAGAAACACATCTGTCTTGTCTGGGTTTACTTTTATTTTGTTCATCCTCATCCAGTTCATTACTGCAGCTAAACACTCATGTAAAGTTGAGATAACAGCTCCCTTAGAATCTGGAGGTGACGAAATGTAGAGCTGGGTATCATCGGCATATTGGTGGCACTTAACCCCAAAAGACCTGATAATCTCCCCCAGTGGTTTCATATAGATGTTAAATATCATAGGAAACAGAACAGAACCCTGCGGAACTCCACAGGTCAGCGGCCGTGGTGTTGAACATGAATCACCTAACACCACTTTCTGCATTCTTTCCTGCAAGAAGGACCAGAGCCACTTTAATGCAGTACCCCCAATTCCTATTTCAGAGAGACAAGTCAGGAGGATGCTATGGTCTATAGCAGTTGTGGCAAAACTTTGGCACTCCAGATATTTTGGACCCCAACTCCCAGAATTCTGAGCCTAGATTGCCAATGAGAAAGGACTGTGGGAGTTGTGGTCCCAAACATCTGGAGTGCCAAAGGTTCGCCACCACTCGTCTATAGTGTCAAAAGCAGCTGAGAGGTCTAGTAAAACCAAAAGTGACACAGATCCCCTATCCATTTCCCTGTATAAGTCATCTACCAATGCAACCAGTGCTGTCTCGGTTCCATAGCCAGGCCTGAAGCCAGATTGAAATGGATCCAAGCAGTTTATCTTGTCCAGAAACTTCTGGAGCTGCAAGGCCACAACCCACTCTAGGACTTTTCCCAAGAATGGAATATTCAAAACCAGCCAGTAATTGTTCAGCATCATTGGATCTAAGGAGGGCTTTTTAAACAGTGGTTTACTATTGCCTCCTTTAAGCATGCCGGAATCCTGCCTGTTGTAAGGAGGCATTCACTACTCTTCCTAACCAGTCTGCCATACCTTCTCTGCCAGCTTTTATGATCCAAGAGGGGGAAGGATCCAACACACATATGGTTGTCCATGTGTGATCACATCATCTAGCTGTAGGAGCTGAAAATCATTCATTAATACAGGACAAGGAGGGTGGGGTGTTTTATTTACATGCACTGCATCAATAGCAGCATCCAAGGAAGCATAGATCTGTTCAATTTTGCTTGCAAAGTGTTGTGCAAATTCTTTGTTGCGATATACAGTGATCTGTATTATCTGCCCATGGGTCAGCGTGTAGCAGACGTTTGACTAGTCTAAAAAGCTGCCCTGGCTGATTTTGTGCCAAATAAATGGTGGTAGAGAAAAATTATTTCTTTGCTGCCTCAACTGCCTTGGAGTAAGCCTTCCAAAGGCCTTTCACTGTTTCTTTGTTTCAATTTGGGTTTTCCGCCAATGCCTTTCAGCTCTACGGGCCACCCACCCGTTTCAATTTTGCCAACTCCCCAGCAAACCAAGCAGCCAATTTGGGTCTATTTTGAGGAAGGAGATGTTTAGGAGATATCCGGTCAATGGCTTTGCTCATTTCTCCATTCCAGAGTTCAACCAAGGATTCAATAGTATCACCCACAGGAGATGGGTGACATTTAAATAAGTATACCAGTCAAACTACCTTAAGCAACCCTCACGTATTTCTTTAAATTGTTCTTTGTTTAGCCTCTATTTTCATATTGCTCCTGATTTTAAAAAGCCTTGTCATCAAGGCAGAATTTAATAAGCTAGAAGATATTCTAAAAATGTGCACCTGTTTTTTTGTAATTAAAAGCAATCCTTTTCATCTTCCACTACCCCTTTAAGCACCTCATTAAACAACATGTCAGGGTTTTTTTTTCTTAATGGAAGATAGTTGCATCAGATTTGCTGATTCAACAAAGTAGGCCTGTTGAAGAGTATAAAGGAATGTGTTGATTGATGGCACTGCCTAGCATGAGTGAAGTCTGAGGGAGGGGTAGAAAAGGCAAATTGGGCTAAGATAATGCAGACTGTAGGACTTTATGAAATTACTGGATCTTTGTTATTTAAAAATGAAGTTTCTATCTGAAAAAAATTCATTTTTAAATTGTAACTAAAAGAATTTATGTCATTATAATGAGCTAGATACATGAATGTGATGGGACAGCCTATGACCATCTTTCAAGGCTTTACCCCAGTATTGGTATAGGTAGGTTTGGGATTATATCCAGTCCTGGCCATTAACTAATGCTTAGCTTCCAAAGTACGTTCCTCTTGCTCCTTTTTTGGTAGTAGCTAGCTTGACCTCAAATTTGCTCTAGATAAGCAGTGACTTTGTTTGGTGAAGATTTGAGAGGTGCAGTATTTTTCTATGTATAAGAGTATATTTTTTCTCTAAAATTGTTAGACTAAAACTGAGAGTCTATACACAGAAGTAAAATAAGGAGAGAACCATGTGGTTGCAAAGCTGTAATTTGGGGTTGGAAAAGCAAGGGTCGTCTTATACATAGGGGCGTATTATAGATGGAAAAACAAGGTGTATTAAGATGTAGAAGCAGAATATATACTTTTTTCATTATGTGACTAAAGCATCGAAACCCCTCTGCATTTTACATGTTTTCTAATTATTTGGCTTTTCTTTACTTGCTTTAGTACTTTCTCATTCATTACACCCTCAATCCAATAAATTATCTGCATAAATGCCTGTCTTTTTCATAACTGCCTATACTAAAGTCTACAATCTCATGCCATACAGCAGAATTCTTACCATCCTGTAATACTACATAATTCCTTAAATTCTCAAACACTATTATCACAATCTCAAGTTGGTTGGATAGCTCAGTGGTCCAGTTATCCGAATGCAGAGGCAGAGTTTGGTTCCCCACTGTACCTCCTGCAAGTAGAGCCAAGCTACACACACACAGGACACCTCCAGAATAGAGTACTGGAAGAACACTTCTGAGTAAGCTGGAATTGACTTGTTCACTCATGTTGATTATATCAAAGCCAATGCTCTTTACTGCAGCATATTGCATTCCTCATCATAAGAAATGCTCACCAGGCTACATCTATCCTATTATTGCTCAACTATTTAACCAATTTGCAACATTTCTCAATATACTCCATACAATCACTTTGGATCTTTAACTACTTTTTGGGAGCTGCTTGCTTTTTACCATAATCCTGATTATTTTAACATTAATATTTGGATGTGGTTTATTACTTTCTCCATTAGCCATACTGCACGACCATTGTTTGTTTGTTTGTTTGTTTGTTTGTTTGTTTGTTTGTTTGTTTGTTTATACAACTTATATGCCTCCCACTACCCAAAGGTCTCTGGGTAGCTTACAATTAAAATTAACAGTTAAAACAGCTAAAACATTAAAATGACAATGGACAATTAAAAACTATAGAAACATTTTAACAAAAAGACTAACATTGCCATCAGGACCCACAATAATCAGTTAAAAAACTTCAGAAACAGGAAGGTTTTTACCTGGTGCCGAAATTTAATCAGTGTTGGCGCCAGACAGATGTCACTTGGGAGGGTGTTCCATAATCTGAGGGCAGCTGTCAAAAAAGGTCCTATACCTACAAGCCATCCCTTTCACCTCCTTGAGGGATGGCTCTTTCAGGAGGGCTCCCTGGCTAGATCTTAATTGCCGGGTAGGTTCATATGGAAGGAGGCAGTCCTTCAGGTATCTAGGTCCTAAGCCATTTAGGGCTTTATATGTCAAAACAAGCACTTTGAATTCAGCTCGGGCAGCAACTGGTAACCAATGAAGAATTGGTGTGATGTGATCCCTGGCAGCCCCACCCCTCACCAGCCAGGCTGCACGATTCTGAACCAGTTGCCGAACCATCTTCAAAGGCTGCCCCATGTAGAGCGCATTGCAGTAATCAATACGGGATGTTACCAGTGCATGTGTAACTGTCACGAGGCTCTGTCTGTCCAGGTAGGTGTGTAGCTGGTAGGTTTTCCGCAGCCGTAGAAAGGCACCCCTGGCCAGCAAATCCACCTGGGTTTCCAGAGTTAGACCGGGGTCCAGGGTCTCCAAGCTGCGGACCCTGTCCCTTAGGGAGAGGGCAACCCCATTGAGCACAGGGATATGGCCCTCTAACCTGTCTGGCGAAGCACCCACTTACAGCACTTCCGTCTTGTCTGGACTGAATTTCTATTTATTAACCCTCATCCAGTCCATTATCTGACCCAGACACGAGTTCAGTACAGACCATTTAAACTCTCAGCTAATAATATTGCACCATCTCCCTATCAGATGTGGTTGATCTCAAAATCCAACTCCAAAATCCAGCCTTATACTGAAAGGTTTGCTTGAGAATAATTTGAAAAGGAAAGATCTAGGGATGATCTCAGAGTTTGAGGGCCATCCTAGAGAAGGTGACTCAGAAAGTGAAAGATGTAGACAACAGAGGTTTTGATACATACCTGTAATCCAGTTATAATCTAGGCTGCTGAACTGAATTACTGTGATCTCCCTATACACAAAAGCCCCACATTTGGAGGCAAATAGCAGAGATAACTTTGGCTCATCAAAATAATCACTGAAACTGCAACATCTGTGGAAATGTAGTGATACCATACCATATTGTCCCTCTTGTTATGTTATCAAGATAAATATTGGGGATCTTCACTCATGCACTGTTGTCACACACTCACATACTGCGCACAGGAGAACATTCTCCATGTTTGTTTGTGAAGAAGGCCATGATTAGACATGTCACAAGACAGCAGTTTTTTCCAAGTAAACAATTAAAATGTGTACTACTGTAATGACCTAAAAGGAATCCATGTTTTGTTTCTTCCCATGTTTACTCTTAACTGAACAGAACAGGAGTTAAAGCAAAGCTGTGAGATTGTTAAATGAAATAAGTTCCTTGGGAAATAATAAAGAGCTGTTGCTTTTTCCACTTCAAATTGTTTTATTGATTTTTTAAGAGTTAACAATGAGGAAAAAAACAAAGGTAAAACAAAACCTTTAAAAGTACACCAAGAAAACAAGAGTATGAGCAGAGAGAAATAATGAGAATTCAAAAGGTACCAAGAAGCATCATACTAGTGTAGTTGTGTTATACTGGAGCAACATTGAAAGTATATGGACATGAAGCATCTGACTAGAATGACTTATAAGAGTTAGAAGTACTTGTAAACAGGTTTGTACCGTAAGCTAAGCATGTGTGCCAGTTTTCAGTGACATGGTCATCAAATAGTTTGCCCATTGAAAAAATTCTTTTCTTCTTTTAGAGATGCCAATGGTTAAATCTTTTAAAATGTAGTATTTGAATCCTTTATAAATGAATTCCATTCAGAAAATACCGGTAATCACTATGTTTTTTTCATCTCCTTAAGAGGAAAAGAAGTGGGGGGAAACTTTAGATTCTGAGGCCTCCTTCATATTTCTTCCTGAGGGGCACTGCAAAAACCCAAACATACACATTGCATATGTTTGTTTTACTGGCCTAAAGAAAGCCTAATGTGGCAAGAATTGCTGATATATAAAAGGCTTGAATTAACCAACATTCATATAATTGATAGCCTGTAGAGATCGGCACGAAACGACCTTTTTCGTTACCGTTCTCCGTTATTCATTCCGTTATGTAATGGTACAAATAATGACTGTTGCGATGGGACAGGCTCGAACCAAAGAGAACCAAGAAAATTTTCTTTGGTTCTGTTCGTTTCCGTTACTGGTGTCGCACGGTTTGCGCAATGAAAAATGGAGCAGTGGAGGGAGGGGAGAGGGGACGGGGCCTGGTGGAGCCTCTTTGCCCCCTCCCAGCCGGAGTGAATGCGAGACTTTGCCAGTCTCGCAAGAAGAGGCGGGATCCGAGCCCTTATGGGCTGGCCTCCGGGATCTCGGCCACGTGACGAAGCGGCGACGGTGCAGCCGGCTCGGAAGCCGGAGTGGAGGGCGTCGTTGGAGCACAGGGGGTGTGTAGCGGCACCCCCCACAGGTTTCCCAGGTCTAGGCCAGGGGTGTGCGCGGGTGGCGGTCTGCTGGGGCGGTGGCTCCCAGGCCGGAGTAGTTCCCAGGGAGAAGGGCCCCAGTTAGAGCGGCGCAGCGCGGAGCTCTAGGAGTAGCAACATGACGGGGGTGATGGACGGCACAGCGGATCGGTCCTTGGGGAGGAGGCCCAAGGGAGGGCGGCGCTCAGCAGTGCTCCGGGGGTGGCAGCCTGTTGAGGGTGGTGATTGGAGCAGCGCCTGGCTCCGGGAGGACTCCCGTGGCCCCAGGATCGCTCTCCCGGCAGGCTTGCCACCTGCTCTGGTGACGCCTGGCCCCGGGAGGGCTCCCCGTGGCTGCGAGACGGCTCTCCCAGGAGGCTTGCCCCGGCCGCGGGAATGCTCTCCCGGCCTGCATGCTGCCGGCTCTGGTGGCGCCTGGCCCTGGGAGGGCTCCCTGCGGCCGCAGCTTGCCGCACCCAAAAAACGAAGAAATGGAAACGAGGCGGGCCCCGGGCCCCCGAAAAATGGGAACAGAATGAAGTGGACCCCAGGGCCTGAATAACGACCACGAAACACCATTTTGGCATTTCGTGCCCATCTCAAATAGCCTGTACTGGCAGCAAATGCACCAGTGAAAGTTGAATATCAGATGGCAAAGAGTAGAGAGATGCAAAGACTGCAGGTAGAGCTTTTTAATCATTACTCTGGGCAAACATCTTTGTGGGGCACATTCAGATTCAAATTACAGTATCATTGTCCGCAGATGGCCTAGACATTTGAGAAGGCATATTAAAAAAATGTATACCTTGGTCCAACTATAAATCTAAATGGAAAGTGTCACCAAGAAATCACAAGATTACTAAGAAGGGCAGCAATGAAGCAACTAGTAAAGGTCATAAAATGTAAAGCCATGTCTCTGGAGTCTAATACCAAGATAATTTTAACTCTTGTATGCCCAGTAACAGTGTATGGACACGAAAGCTAAACAGTAAAGAAACCTGACAGGAAAAAATAATAATGTGTTTGATATGTGGTGCTGGAGGAGAGCTTTGTAGATATTCTAGACAGCCAGAAAGATGAAAAAGTGGGTCCTAGATAAAATCTGCCCTGAAGGCAAATCTGTCTCTGGAGGCAAAAATGCTGAAACCGAGTCTATCCTATTTTAGGCTCATCATGAGAAGGCGGGGTTTTATGGAAAAGACAATAACGCTGGGAAAGGTGGAAGGCAGCAGGAAAAGAGGAAGACCAAATATAAGAGGGGCTGACTCCCTAAAGAAACCACAGGCTTTAATTTACAAGAGCTGAGCAGGGCAGTTGCAGACAGGACATTCTAGAGATCACTCATTCACAAGATCACCATTAAGTCGGAGGCAGCTTGATGACACCCAACAAAAACAATAAAAGAATTGCAGTGCAAAGAGCTACATAATCTCAAAATAATCTTGGAATATAAAATATGACA